>CM017568.1:20285489-20992969 GCA_007844125.1 Sinonovacula constricta
TTGAAGTTAAATATTCAAGAATGGGCATTTTTATGATGCCCATAAAGTTAATGCTATGTTGATTGTCACAGCACAATTATTCATTACAATATCAGTTGATAATTCATTAAAGCATTCATAAGTCTGGCAGACACATTGTTATCCATAACAATTTTAAATGGACTAAAAATAATTGGAGAAAAATATATATGTAGACAAATTTGGGAGCTATAAATAAATAAGCCAATGAAAAAATGAAAAAAAAAGATTGAAACTGAATACGTGCAGAAATTTTATTTAAAAAAATTCTTTGCTTTGGTATGATTAAAATCTATGACCTCTTTTATAGCACTCTAATACTCAACTAACTGTAATAATGAGTCTTTGCTATGGCATATTTTTTTATCTTGTTTTATTGCTCATTGCAACATTCTATTGTTTACACACCAAGTTTCAATATAATCTGCTACTTTGATTTTTAATGTGTTTTAAACAGAATTTGTCAGTTAATTTTGGATGAAAGTCTGGCCATATAAAGGGGCACAAAATAAGGGGTCATATCCTTTTGTTAGTCTTCTGTGTCACATTTCTCTTGCATTTAATGTTTTGTACAAATAACTTAGTTTCAAGGGTGGTAGTCTGGCTCTTAAGTATATGTACCTTTAATTTTCATTCAATACATTTTGTTTTTTTCATACGTAAGTATAACAGCCACTGTCTGTCAACAAGATCTGTCAACTATGACAATGTTCAGCTACTTTAGGTGGATGAAGACTCCAAGAGGATCAGAGGGAACCATCAATGTACAGAAGTCAGTTTAAAAACTTCCCCAATGGGTGTTTTCCCTATACTTTGAGCTGAAACCCACATTTTAAAGGGGCCAATCCATAATTAGCAAAAACCTGCACAAGTATGTGCAACTAGAAATTGCTTAAAACTTGGGCCAGTAAATAGTGCAGACCCTGATCAAACAGTGCCCTGGGGGAGCTGCATTATCTGAATCTACATTATAAACCAAGACAGATCAATACGTGCATAACAGAATTAAAGTGCTAAATCATACACTCAACTTATTCACATATCAAGGAATTCCAGGAAATGTGCAAACTTTAAAGTATTACATTCAACCACAATGATTTTTATAATGTTATATTTGTGTTTTTTTAAATAGCATATTTGGATCTTCCAACCACAGAAAAGTGCATGTACTTTAACCCAACTACACAAGTTTGCATCTGATCTAGGCTCATTACATTAAGTGAAGGTCATCGCTTGAATCAATGTGAAATGATTTACATATTTACTCAATTTACAATCCACCTTGTTTCTCTCAACCAGAACCTTTCCGGCTAGCAAATAGTATTTATGCAAATGAAGATTGCTTTATTTACACATTTCATCCTTTAATGTGGGGGGGTGCGGTAATAACCTGCACAAACTTTAACAAAAATTATTACTGCAATCTGGGTTACAGTTTGCCTAAATTATGAGATTGAATTAGAGTCCGTTGAGAAAATGGTTAAACTTCACGCTCAAGTCTGAGACATTTTTAAATGATCCTTTAAGCATAATTATTTCAAACTGACCAATCAGATGCTTGGTATTCTTCTTGAACTTGAACTCAACATTACATAACCGTGGGGTGAGAGTGATTTTAAGACTAAGTTTAAAACTATAAAACATAAATATGACAAAAATAAAAATTAAATAAAAACATAAAGACTGAAAGAAATGGCCATATGCTTTGAAATAAAATTGATGCGACTGCTGCTAGTAAAATGACTGAGCAAGAGCTTAGAAAATATGCCAGTCAAGAATAGTAGCAGCTTAGAGAGCTAATGACTTGATAGGTTCTATATAAGCCAAGGTCTACATACATGCAAAGAGGAGTTCTTGATCTTAAAACTTTATTGTGGATCCAATCCTGATGTTGCTAATGTAGTTATAATATCGAGTTTAAACAAAGTAATAAATTATAGTAAAAAAGATTTAACACTTACACTTTTTAATGAAAGGATGGGATGGGTTGGGATTTGCCGGCATTTAGGCTGATACTGTGAAGCCACATTTATATCATTATAGCACAGAGGCACTTATGAGGTGCCCAGAGACTGAACCTGGCCAGTCCATTATACTGACACCGACGATTCAGGCATAATGCTGTCCCCTTAGCCCCGAGCATTAGGAGGGAAGCCACTACTACCAACTTTAAATCTTTGGTTTGACCCGGCCGGGGTTTGAACCCATGACCTCCCGACCCGCAAGCCGACGCTCTACCAGTTGAGCTATTATGACCGATTTTTAATGATAGTTTTATGTCTAAACTTGGGACAACACATAAGGCCATTTCACTTTACTTGAAGTTGTCATAAATATTCATTCTTCATATTTTTGGTATGTCACTGAACCTTGGCCTTCAAAAGCTGTTCTAAAATTGTTATGTATCTTTACTTAAAAAAAAATAATAGAATGACTTACAAAGTAAGGATCTCTAATGATAAGTTCCAATTGTGGATCATACTCTCCAAGCTTCATCACTTTGGCTGTTGCGTTCGCTGGCTTTCTGTCATCTAGATCACTGTAAAACAAAATTTGGTCAAATGATAAAAACTAGACTAAAATATCAGTTGTGCCATGGTGAGCTAAATC
Organism: Sinonovacula constricta; assembly: GCA_007844125.1. Lineage (NCBI taxonomy): Eukaryota > Metazoa > Mollusca > Bivalvia > Cardiida > Solecurtidae > Sinonovacula > Sinonovacula constricta. Next base: position 20,288,118 of record CM017568.1, read on the forward strand.
TACAACACATTAACCTGACTAAACTAGGAATATGTTGCTTTGGGGTTAGGTTGTGTTTGTTGGATTTAATAAATCAGAAACACACTTTCAATCATTTCCAAACAGTATTCATATAATATGGTGCAGCCTTGACAGTAATAGCATGACATGGACACCAGACATTTCAACTTTAATATATGTTGTCATCGATACTTTGTCATATTATTTGGCCATACCACACACATGCACATTACCCAGACATTCAGTTGTGGAACAAACCTCATTTTGAATTAAAAGGTTATCAATTTTTTTTTTAAAACAGAAAGTGGGCATGTTCTTAATTGATATACAGACAGTTGACATGATGTATTCTTTTTTAATTTTTTTTTAAAATACTTATTCTTTATTTGTTTAAATATAATTTATATTTCAAGCAACATGATCATTCATGTGATTATGGACCATTAATCCTAAATAAACAAACAAAAAGAAACGTAAAACTAACCTCATGTTATCTTCATCCATGCCGAATATATAATCAAACTTAGTAAAATCTTCCTCTGTTAGCTGAAAATGAAGGGGGAAAAAATGACTATAAATGTGTTGAAAAAGACCAATGCAAGATACACCATTATACACTAGAATATCAAGTCATTTATTCCAAAATATTCAATGATGTCCAGCTGTTGAAGAAAGACACCAGGCAAATATGCACTGTATTATATAATTTGAATGTTATATACTTCTTCTTTGATGATGAAAAGCCAATACATATATAATTTTAAGAAAAAAAAAATGTTTTACATTTCTCTAGCCTAAATTTCCATATTAAAGATGATGAATCAGATAGTTAAAGTATCCAGTGAAAACTTGGATGCACTTACCACTCTAGCCTTGTGTACATAGTTAGTTATTCCATGTTTCTTCAGGGTTTCCATTGTCCTCTTATCTGGCCCCTTCCCTGTATGGTACCCGATCAGAGCAGCACTGTCAACCTCCCACTGGATAGTAAAAACAGATACTTTCGATAATTTGTATTTTGGGTTTTACAGTATACCAGCACATAACAGGTCATGCAGTGCCAAATACGATCAAGTTTATCATAAATAGGGTGAAATCAGGTTAAAATTCAAATAGTTAAGTAGATATATAAGGATCTACAAGGTTAAATAGAGGATCTAATATAAGTGGTCATTGGGTACTGAAAATACTAAATGAGTTGAATGAAACGATACGAAACGAGGCTCTGCCGAGTTTCGTATCGTTTCAGACAACGAGTTTAATATTTTCAGTACCTAATGACCACGAATATTAGAATCTATTTATCACATAACCAAAATATCAGCTGTCTTTTGTTTACAATGCATCATCTTTTTATAGTATTAACAATTGGCCTTGACATGTGTAATTCGGTTTAGGAGAATCCGCACAAAAAATAGTTCCACTCTTTACTCGGCCATTTTCCATAAACAGGAAACAGATTCCTTTACACCATGACTTAAATGGGTTTTTTTATTTATTAAAATGAAATTGTCTAACAAAATCCATACAACGGCGACAACAAATTGATGAGGAAATTATGTATACACAACACAGCCTTAATGACGTCACACTACAAAAATGACATCACACTACAATAACTAACTAGTGAGTTACCAAAAATAACGCATGAGTGTTACCTCACACTCGCGCGGTAGGTTATGTGATAAATTAATATATTTAGGATAAAAAAGGTAATAATGATGAAAGTGCTGCAAACAATGAGGTATTCACTGCTTAGGAAATGTACATTTTGAGACAATGAAAACCGTTGTACATAAATGGTTGTACATAGCTTGTAAACAGAACCTTCTTAAACTTCAAAAACGCATTCAGTGGACATATGGACAAAAAGGTTAAGGGTTGAAGACCAAGACCAGACGAGGTGGTCTCTATTGCCCTGTGCTCATTACATAACACGTACCACCGTTAACAGGATGCTGTATTTCTTCAAACTCTAGAAGGTGGTTATTGTATAAAGGAGTTAATCTTATGTTGCATTTTATAGTCACATTTACATCTAGTTTAAACAAGTTGGAATACTTTTTTGAACATTTGATGGTTATGTACTGATATGGGGATTTAACTGTGTTTAGGGAACTACATGGAACAATTTCTTGTTTAAGCAAGAAGATGAACTTTATTAGATTGGCTGCTGTTCCCTGAACGGTAACACGGATTCACTAACACAGTGAATACAATGATGGTGATTTGGATGATAATATAAAAGGCAGGAAAGTAATTATGGGAGAAGAATAAGAGGTTATAAGACAGAGAGATGAAAAGAAATAAAACAATGGAGGGTAATAAGGTGGCAGGTAATAAGGTGTAGGGTAGTAAAGATTATGCTAATAAGGAGCTAAATGAGGTGTGGGCTAAGAAGGTGGATGATAATAAAGTGAGGGGTAATTAAGTGGCGGGTAACAAGAGGTAACAGACAGTGGATGGTAGTCAGGTTGCATGTAATATGAAGGGAGATAATAAAGTGGAGACTTATAAGATGGAAGGTACTGAGGAGTAGGTTAGATAATAAGGGGATTTAAAAAAAGGGAGGATGATAATGAGGATTCTTGGGAAGATGGTTATGAGGGTATATACATGGGTAATAAGGTAGGAGATTGCACTGAAACACTCTATGTAATTACCTTGACATGTTGGGAAAGGGAATAGTGAGGATAGAAGTGATGATGATCCACATATAATGATGATGGTGGTGATGATGCTGGTAAACAAAGTTGTAGCAATATGTTTTGATCCTTTTATTATATAGATTTTTTATTATTTAAACTCTTACCTGACTGCTAATTTCCTTTTTCTCTAGAAGATTAATAAAGACTGCCTCTGCCATAGGTGACCTACATATGTTGCCTGGAAATATAATAGTACAAACAATATAATAGCAGAATAATATCATACCACAACAACACAATAGAAATCACACAACACAATCTCAGAACTTAGTATGACAATATAATAGCAAAATAATATAAAAGCGCATCAATATAACAACCTCCCAAAATAATTACAAAACAATAAAATAGCAAAAATAAAATAGCATAACTTTAGGTTTTAGCAACGTAAAAGATTAACAGAACCTCAACAATATAATGGCATAACAATATAACAGCAAAACAAAACCATAGCTGAACAAAAAAAAAAGAGGTGCTCGTGGAAGAGGCGCCGGCTTGAAACTTATCTGACTGCTTATCCTCTCACCGTGTTGGTTCGAGTTCCGGCTGAGACAAATGACTTGGTGTGGGGAGGTCCTCGAGCTGATTGGATGAATGTCAGTGGTTCTACTCAGACATTTGTCTGGGGGCTTCCTCCACCAAATAGCCAGATGTTGCTTTAATGACCATAATTGTCTTTCATCAAACATCAAAAATCAAAATTGAACAATATAATAGCTTAATGATATAATAACTGGTACACAACAATATCACTGTAGGTAACTGAAAAGTTAAAATTTAGTCAAACAATGTTAAAATTGGTTTAAGAATACCCTGCAGAGGTTTCATGAATGTAGCATGTGCCCCCAATGACTGATCATGTGATAAATAGATCCCTGACAATACCCAATCACTCAAAACAAGTGCAGTACCAACTAATAGTCATTATAATTATCTTTGACAATACCAATTGCCCAACCATATTTGTGTTAAAGGTGGTATCCCTTAGTTTTGGAGCATTTTTTTCTTTCATGCAACCAGATAAATTATTTTAATCTGAAAAGATCCCTAGGAATGCTGTTTTTTGGTGCCCAACATTCATATGAATGGTAAAGCATAACACCCCACTTGTCATTACAAATAGATATTTCCTATCCTAGCCATGCTGAGCTAAAAAAAACATGTGACCACTTACTTTTATAATCATGTAACATGCCAATCAGGGTAATCAGCTCTAATGTCAATATCTATTTTTAGCTGAAATCCCCATTGTGCTTATTTATAGATTTAAGAAATAATGGGCATTTAGCATGATATTTTTCAAGATTTGTACTTTCTAACTATTGTGGTAATGTTATAAAAGCCTTAACTTAAACTTAAATATAAGATTTTGCAGCAATAATGCACACATTTTACAGAACTGGGGTACTCTGTTGTTACATGTATTTGATATGGGCAAACTGCTGGATACCACCTTTGAAGCACATGTGAAAACTCAAATAAGGCCTTGTTGCAAAATATGATCACAGCACATACTTCATTACAACAATAAAAAAAAAACTTTCAATATTTAATTTTTTGTGTTAAAAAGCAAAAGCTTTGTTGAACCCAATGTATATGGTACAGTCTAAACAAACTGTTAATCAGTCATAATCTTCAGCTTAGTGCTCCTCCCAGGTCAACTTCCTGTCTATGTTCCCTGTGCTCCCATTTCTGCCCTCCAGAGTTTGACTGAATCATGGCTTACCTCTCTTTCAGATCTGCCTGGCTATACAGAAGTGTCTTTGTGGCACTAATTCCTTGGCGTCTGACAGCAGTCATACCAATAATGTCTTTGTGCTTGAGTACATTCTCTGCCTAAATGTGGCTGTAGCTGAACACTTTCTTCCTGTAAGAGTAACGATTCAAAGTCTCTCAGGGTCAACACCAGTCTAGTTTTCACTTTCTTGAATTCCTCAGTCAGTTAAGAAGTTGGGAATTAAAGCTTGTTGCTCTTTCCATATAGTCCTATACTGGTGAAACTTGGTGGAATTTCTAGCCATTTTCTGAGGTGTCGGCTGTTGATCCTCTCCAGGGTTTCCACAGCTGAGCTTGGTACCTCATATAACATCATTGACCAGATTAGTCTTGGAAGTAAGCCATGCTGGTAAAGCCAGGTTTTGAACTTCCCAGGGAGTCTGCTACAGTTGATCTTTTTCAAGCCATCTTCTACCTGGTTCTCAAGTTTCCTGATATTGTCCTTGTCCTGTAGACTTGCATCATACCACTTTCCCAGGACTTTTCAGAATGAATGGAATTTCCTCATCCAGTATGCAGAGTACAAATCTATCTGTTACCTTGCCCTTCTGTATGATGACAGATCTGGACTTAAGAAGGGTGGGTCTGGGGGCAGGCTCCGCAGACAAGTTTTGAAATGTAGCAGCAAAACAGTGCCATTTCAAGCATTTCACAAGCTGCTAGAAATTTTTTTCCATAAGCTCAAACTGTTTGTATTCTCAGCTACAATGGCAACCCATAATCAATTTTTTTTCAAGGGATGAGGGGACAGCTCAAATTGAGCGAGAACCATAGGTACCAGGAGTGCAAGGGGTTCTGGGGGCATGATCCAACAAGAAGAGTGCTGACATCTAGAAGCCAAATAGTGCCATTTCCTGCATTTCAGATGCTTGACAGAACTTCATAGAAATTATTATAAATAAATGCTTTCTCATCGTATCTGTTGTACTGGAGACATTTTCAGATAATACTGCTATTGTCACGCATAGATCTAACACACGCTGAAATGTTAAAAAATACAGTCATGGAACATATTTTTTGACAATCTCAGGAGGCAACGGCTGCCCCGCCAGACCACCAGCACCCCGTCCCCTGCTAGATCCACCCATGATACCTTCATATGAATACAACTGTGTTGGACCAATCTAGCTTTTTTCTAAATAAAAAACGGCATCACTATTTCACCTTCAGTACTTTGATAATTGAATTATGACCATGAACTTTAGCAATTTAGTTAAACAAATCAGTAAACCGAGTTTGTGTCATTGCTTGAAATCTTGTCTTTTGATTTATATGGACACTGAAACATTGTAATATATCAGAAGCAACTCTACCTACCTAAGCAAATAAACAAAACCGACTTCTTTTTTGATGCCATATTCAGTTGTTGAATTTTTTTTTTTTGCTGCACTGTTCAGTTTGTTCACAACACGTGTAAAAATAACGAGCACCGACAGTTATACGCTTCATCACGTGACTGTCATGTGATAAGATCCAAACAACAAAAATGAATTGCTCATTATTTTTACAAATTGTATTCAATTTCCTGGTAGTATTGCTTTTGACAACAGAAGCAAGGAAAAAAATTGAACAGCCGAACATACTCTTCATCTTAACCGACGATCAAGATGTCGCCTTAGGAGGATTGGTATGAAACTTATTGTAGATCTTGAAACAGTCACTTTGTCTTTGAAAGTTTGACTCTGTTGTTATTCTTCATTCATCAATAAATTTTGATAACATCGTTGTTGTTTTTATTCTAAATTGCTACGATTTAGTAGTTATAATATTTTATTTGGTGTCTTCATGGTGTGTTATTGAATGTTAGTACCTTTATTAATTCAGCATTGCAATGTCAATACTTGTTGGGACACATACATTTTATTTTTTAGCAGACCCAGGTAGTAAATTATACCAAGATACAACATTGACTTTTTGTTGTAATGAGCACCATGTACTTAAATTCTTGGTTATGTTCATTGCCAATTTTGCACAAAATGTGTACAACTTCTGTACCATTTTAATGGCGGCTATCACTTTTTTCATATTTTATGTCATCCTATAATCTACACTTTGAGACAAACAGATCCTTTTTGTCAAGTACTTAATTCCGGCTAAATGAAATCTATCTTACCAAACCACTTGTCCTAACCACAGGAACCACTTAACTGCATTCAGCTCCCTTTATGAATATGTTCAACTTTAAGTTGTTATGAAACTTAAAAGATTGTTATTGAACTAGAATGTCTGAGTTTTGCTCATTCATATCTTTTGTTGGACAGCCTTTAGGTTATTTAAGCTTAAATTGTTGTTTTCAGATAAAAAGATACTGGCAGAGTGTACCTTAAATGATTGTTTTGTTTAAAGTGCTTCTGGACTCGTGATCTCCTATTTATTTTTTATTTTTTTACCGGACGTGGTAGCGCAATAGATAGTGCGTAGGCCTCAGGTACTGGTGGCGCCTTGTTTGATTCTTGGCTGCGACATACCAAAGATGTTAACAATGGTAATGGTATAGCTCCCTTGCCAACACTAGCAAATATAAGGGTAGTGCCACAACTAGTTAGCCAGTGTCAGGATAATGTGACTGGGTGTGGTATCATACCAGGAGTTCACGGCATGTTATACACAATGAAGGCAGCACCATATCTGCTTCAAGTGGACACCATTTCCAGATAACTGAGATACTGTTGGTGGGATGATAAACCCAATAAACTTCTATTTTAGTGTTGACATTTGGCACCATTCATGGTAAATACCCCTGCCAAAAAGTTTTTTTTTTTCTCATTTTATACATAATTTTGCTAACAGTTAGAAAAATGTAAGTGCTGACAATAAAATTTCTGATCCTGTAACTTTAGATTAAGGGAATTAATTCTGTCTGCCAAAGAAATAATGCATTTCCATTTCAGCTTAAACATAATTATGAACAAATTACCAACATATTAAATTGGGATGTCAAACTATAGCCTTTGTGGCTGTTAGAGATAATAAAATATGCTTGACAAGTCAAAAGAGGCTTTACAATCCCTTTAAGAAGAATGTTTACTTTCCTGCTTACTGAAAGTAAACCTATCAACTGAATCAAATGAAGGCATGCAAGGCAACAAAATAATTATCAGTGATTGGGAGATAAGTATATATATGATCCTCGGTTCTATCCATTAAATTACCTAACCAGTGCATGATCACATTAGAAATTTAACAATACTAAAAGTGAACATAATTACTAAATGTTGCAACTTACTGTAAAATGCCCTTGTGCATTTGTCTCTTAAACTAAATTAACACAAGGTTTAAAAGAATTGCTTGAAGAAAATTGAGTCCAAATGGAAATAAAACAAAGTTAGCATCTAAACACATATTGAAAAGTGATAAGCCAAAGCACCTCTTCTAATATACAGCTTGATGCTGTTTAAAGGTGAAGGAAGATTGGCAAAACTGTTGCCAAATTACAATGTAACAATACATCTATAGTATGGACAATAGCTAACAGAATGTTTAAAAAGTTACATGTTTTATTGGCATTGCATTTCTTCTCTGGAATATTGTTAATTAACATCTTATTATAATCTGTTTTATCTTTTCAGTCCCCTATGGCAAAGGCCAAGAAGCTCATTGGGGAACAAGGAATTACATTCACTAACATGGTCTGTAGAGGTTTAATATACAACATAGGGGAATATCATTGCTGTTATAGTACTGAAAATAATTTTTCATAATAAATGTCAATTTTAATATTAATAAATATTAATTATAATATTTGATTATTGGTTGCAAAGAATATTCTCCAAAACATTGTATGACTATCTTTTCTTGTATAATTATGTCAATAATATGATGAATGAACAATAGTAACCCTTTACTGGTTGGAAACATGGTTCATCCCATTAATTTAAAACATACCCCAGTCTAAAGGGGTTTCTAGCCAGTAAAGTGTTAAGGTGATTGACATTTAAGCCATGGCTCACCACCTGAGGAAGTTAGAATCAAGTACTGTCATACAAGTTAACAAGATTAGCATTAACAACAAGGGTTGTGTTTTTCACTACAAAATTTGCAAATAAAATGTTTAAATTCATGCAAATAATGAGAGACCTTAGTTAATAGTCTCCCCTGAATAATCCCTAAATGCAAGTAGGTCCTTCTTTTGGATAACTTGGTATTTAGCTCACCTGAGCACAACTGCTATGCTTTGTCCGTTGTCAACATTTTAACTTGTGAACACGCTAGAGGCTACAGTTTTTGTCCAATCTTCATAAAACTTAGTCAGAATGTTTGTCTGCATGAAATCGGATGAGTTCATAACTGGGTCACGTGGGATCAATAAGTAGGTCAATAGTTCAAATCTTAGAAAAAGCTTGTGAACACACTAGAGGCAACATTCACACTCCAACCTTCACCAAACTTGGTCATGATGTTTGTCTGCATGAAATCTTGGATGAGTTCATTATTGGGTCACATGGGGTCAAAAGGTAGGTCACTATGTCAAATCTTAGAAAAAGCTTGTGAACACACTAGAGGCCACATTCATGGCCCAATCTTCACCAACCTTGATCAGAATGCTTGCCAGAATGTTTGCCGGCATGAAATCTTGGATGAGTTTATAACTGGGTCACGTGGGGTCAATAAGTAGGTCATTAGGTCAAATCTTTGAAAAAGCTTGTAAACACAGTAGAAACCACATTTATAGCTCAATCTTCACCAATCTTAGTCAGAATGTTTGTCTGCATGAAATTTTGGATGAGTTTGTTTTTGGTTCACGAGGGATCAAAAAAAAGGTCACTAGGTCAAAATTTAGAAAAAAGCATGTGAACACACTAGAGGCTACATTCATAGCCCAATCTTCACCAAACTTGATTGTTTGTCTGCATGAAGTCTTAATTAAATAACTCTCAATTACTTGATGCCAGATTCGAGCCTACTAAAAGCCTGTGTCCTCAGGTGGGCGATTAAGGGCCATCATGGCCCTCTTGTTAAGTTTGTATTCTATGTTCTGTATTTTGACAGTTATACCTTTCTTATGATACCAAGGCTAATCATCTACAAAAGTCTGTTTTGTTGTTAAAATAGTAAGACACTCTTAAGTGTTTCATTAGATTTAAATCCCATATTAATGCAAAATTAAGAAATTTTACTGATTGTAATTGCACCATCTGTAAAGGAAAAAGCAATAAAATCTAAACATTCCAACTAACAGGACCTTCCTGCTATCTGGACTACCTCAGATATTATCTAACAAGAGAGACAATTTTCATTTTAAAATGTTGCCCATTTGCATTGCCAAAACCTAAATTGTGGTTTTATCTCACACTAGCAACCTTCCAATCTGTTTGAGAAGTTCTTAACTAAAAGCCTTTCTTCTTAAAGTGCATAGAAGGTCTTTTGTTATGTCAATTTTTCTTTTTTTATTTGCTGTTGAATTATATCTCACATCATATATTGTATCATTTAGTTTACCACAAGCCCCCTCTGCTGCCCAAGTCGGTCTAGTATAATGACTGGCCGATATGTCCACAACCACGGAGCCGTGAACAACTCTATTGATGGCAACTGTAGCAGTCCAACATGGCAACTAACCCAGGAGAAAACTGCCTTCCCAACTGTGCTTAAGTCTAAGGGCTATTCAACATTCTTTGCTGGGAAATATCTCAATCAGGTATGTGTGAATGCATTATTTTTATTGCAAGTAGTTTTTATCATCAGTGCTAAAAAAGATTGGATTGTATAGTTCTTTGCTGGAAAAAAAATATTATTCATATGATGTTGTTTTCTTTAAATAGAAGACTAGAACATACATAATAAGGTTCATGTAATGCTATAGAGTAAGTCATGTACATGGATGTTTTTAAAAGTAGAAGTCTGGATAATATATAGTAAGGATCATTTACCATATTTATTCGCCCATAAGTCAGTAAAAAAGATGTCCCAAAATTGTCTTGAAAAGTCGACTTATGGCGGGATTTCAAAAAAAATGTTAAACACAAGTTTACTTTAACATAACCTTAATCTCAAATAGAACAGTGTACTGTTCTTGAGTACATGTTGCAAACTGATAATCTCATGGAAAAATTTAATCAGCAGCTACTTATAAAAAAATAACATTCATGCCCTCGCTGAAAAACTGATTGATATCACCTTGACAACAGCTTTTCTCAGAGGTTTGAAGATCAAGTTGACCCGTTATTAGGCAGGTCTGCGCAGAAACACCGAATAAATTCCCTACTCTTACACAATCAAAATGTTAGTGGAGTCACGTACGCACAATATAAGCCCAGAATTTATAGGAGGAATAAGTAGAAAGTTGGTAAAGATCAAAGGAGATGAACATGTTTAAACTTATGATGGTCTCACTGATATAGAATTTTTTCATAGTTAAGAAAGATAAGCAAGTAACTTTTAGAATGAAACACTCCCTTGTGAACAATTTCCTCTACAGGATTATTGATTATACATTTGGAACAAATTTGTATCGGTGATCGCTTTCTCTAGTATACACTTATAGACATATAGGTAGAGTTATAATGGAGTCTAAGTGTAATGAAATAGTAGGCCAATCAAGCTGATGTCCACCCGCAGAAGTCATGTGACCTCTGCTAACTCAGCAATTAAAGACCAGCTTACTGGTTATGTTACCTGGCAAAATGAATAGGTGACAGTGAGCAGAATGCACAACTTTATACTTGAGGTACCTTCTCGATTTATAACTGGATCTAGACAGAATTTGACCATTTAAATCCATAAAACCATCCCTACTTATGGGTGAGGCTTGACTTATGCCTAGAGAGAAGTATGGTACTACTTTATATTAACTGTTTTAAAATGCAGGACTTGAAATATCTAAATGTTGGTATACATGTAAGGTTGCATTTTATTTCAATTGGTTGATTCTAAGTCCTCATCCATTCAGTCAATATATACTCTTACATCAACAAGTTTGATTTCTTATCTTTCAGTATGGGAAACCCCCTGCTGGTGGGGTAGAACACGTACCACCCGGGTGGGATGTCTGGGCAGGTCTGGTAAGTACTATTATTTTTAACACAGAGTTATCATGTAAATTTGCATACTTGTTATTATTCTATTTTAAAGTAACAATCACAATTTCACATGTGCCTAAGGTCATAATAAGACAGACTTTGCAATGGCCTCTAACAACATGGGTATAATTTAATGCAAATATACACTGAATTTTGCCAACCTTGTTATTTAAGACCGTAGTCCAAGCACCCTCAACCCCTAACCCCACCCCTAAATGGCGATGTATAGCAATTGCACAGTCCACATGCCTGTATGTCTGCCCGTCTTATTTCTCAGCCATAACTTTAATATCATACAGTTTTTCAATCAGTTTTCACTTCACTTTTTCATTAAGTTAATCTCATACCTTGTAAATGATTTCTTACGCTATATGTCAATGTCTTGGCCATGATTTTGTCATTTTGTTCTGGTATTTAATTAAACTGCACCATCATACTGACATAAACATAAGATTGTGTCCAGAATGCCATTTGCAACTGCAGATAGCAAGGTCATATTAGAGTTAATTGCATCCCCTCGTTAGATATTTTTTAAATCTGACCAAAGTCACGTTGGGTCAAGTCTTGTCTCAGCTTTAGAATAAATGGTAAACACCATCTTAAGAATAGTTGAAATAACATACCATTCTATGCATGTTTTAATTTTGCACTAGGATTGTTTAAATTTTAAACATGCATTTTTGCATATGCAGATATGTGCTTATAGAAAAAAATGGATCTAGATGGTTATTTTTAATTTTATTGTTCTAGGTGGGTAATTCTGTGTACTACAACTACAGCCTTTCTGTAAATGGTAAAAGAGAAAAACATGCTGATCAATATCCAAGGGACTACCTGACAGACGTTATTGTAAGTATTAGAAATATAAGTCTGACATTTTGGACACACAGACCTTTTTTTCCACCTAATCATAGGACCAAACTTTTTTTTTTAAATTTAAGAAATAACTTCCACTGAAGCTTGCCAAAGTTTGAAATTATTAGTTCACTAACTAGCTTGTTTGCTACTTGTTTCAAAAACTTTACTGTTGTGAAAGTTTCAGGTGCAATATGCAAATTTTAACACTATTTTCAAATAAATGCTGATGTGCAATATTTTGATGTTATTTTTGTAAGGTTTTTTTTAACTGATAGCAAAGTTTTCATAATTTTTAGTTATTTAGGAGCATTTTGCCTCAGCTTGAAAAGTTCATGAAACATGAAACATTTTTTTTTTATTTACAGCACAAAAACGCTCGACGATTCCTAGATGACAGACATAAATGGTCTCCACCTTTCTTCATGATGTTATCCACCCCAGCTTGCCATGCACCGTTCACGCCAGCACCGCAGTATACTGATAAGTTTGTATCTGAAAAGAGTCCCAGGGAAGGCAGCTATAATGTGAAACCAAAAGTACGAAATAAGATAATATTATAATATGAAATATATATATATATAAAATAATAAACTCATCTCCGGTTAGTAGAAAGATTGGTTATTAGACGTTTCACCTAACAAACAGATATGCAAAGTATAAGAATATCTCCAATAAACACCTTTTGCACTGAACTGCAACCCCATTTGGGCTTGTGTAATCATGATTTTTTTTATTAAATGCACAAGTGGCATCTGTTTGCCTTTATTTGCTTGCCTGATTTCCTGTTATTTAATCTATTGTAGCAATCAAATAGCAACAAATATTACAGCCACATTTATGATCATTTTAAGTATTTTGATATGTCTCAATTAGGTCACCACAAAGTCACAAAATTAAGGAGCTTTTAGGACACACTTTTAATCATGATCCTGAAGCAACCAAATTGATACCAACTGCAGCCATTTGAGATCAACTTGTTACCACACTGAGAGTGTTAGACTGTCCTGATTGCCAGCCTTCCAACTGTCAACAATTGCCAGGTGTTAAAGCTGTTGGTTTGCTACCCTCAGCTCATGCAAGTTTGTTTTTTCGAATGTGTTGTGCAACCTCGGCACAGTCTTCAGAGTTTGTGGCACTTAGGTGACCTTCTTTGAAAAAGGTATAAAGTGGAATGTAAAACCACTGCTAAATATACCAGCTGTCTACATGATGTGCTTAGAATGGCATAGTGGCTGACATTGAAGATGTCCCACTGGTGTTTTTTTTTTCTATACAAAGTTAAAATGCAGCAGGAAGCTGCCATAGAACCTGTCAGAAGTAGGAGACATCCCCCAACAGTATTGGGTTTGTGGCTGGTTGTCTAATGATAAGAGGCTGGAACACAGCAATTCTTTTCACCTTGTACAAACTGAAGAATGAAGGCACAAACACCCTTACAAAGTCCATGAAACTTTCTAGTAATCAATTTCAGAAATTTCCCTACTTGGAACTACAGATAACTTCCTTCTTTGTTTTTGTGAAAATAACAAATCTCCCACTTTGCAAGTGAAAATCTTCTGCTTTGGCCTCAGAAAAAGTTCACATTTGTCACTTGCAAGTTGCATGATCATGATGGGACCCTAATGCATTAGTTATCGTCCTACAGTTCATTGCACAGTTATCTTTGGAAAGAAGGAGCTGAGTACAAATTGGCCACTTGTTCAGCCATCGGTGCTCCCGAAAGTGCATTTTGGGTGAAAACAAGTTGTTATTTACAGCCTGTATTGTTTAACATAATAATGCTAGATATAAGCTACGACATAACAAGAATATAGTAACTATGCACTTTTAATACTTACAAAGACTATATACAAATGTCACTATTAAAATTTACTGTAAAGAAAAATATTTTTAATTTCCTTAAAGAACATCATGTGATGCATAATTGACCAAATATTTACAACACTCAGATTGTGTTTTCTATGATTATACAGGATGATTTATTAACCTATGTCATGTTTTTTTTCCCCAGGACAAGCATTGGCTGTTGAGACAGACCATAGTCCCCATGCCTGATGATACAGTCCAGGAATCAGATGAAATCTTTAGAAAAAGGTAAATTAATTAACAAATATTTTACCAATTCAATTTATATTTATTGTAGTTAAAATCCTAATAATTTTTTTTACTTGTAGCAAAATATGTTTCTTATAACTTAAAATCACTGTCCTTTCCTTGTAACTTTCATGCAGAAGAACAGTATGAAATAGTCACAGCCATTATATATACATTTAGTAAAAAGCTTTTATACTGTAGAAGGAACCAACATATGTAGCATGTTTCTTTTTCTTTTTTAAAGTGTGAAAATATTGTCATGAATCTATCATTGATGTTGGCATTGGTTAATTTTTTTGATTTACTTAAGACTTGAAAGTCTTGTTCTCTATGAGTTGCTGAACCCACTTTTTTATAGAGTGAATATCTCTCCAGCACTGAGAAATAATGGAGTTTTCAGCAGACAACTCTTTTATTAAGAATGCCTGTTTTCTATCTGTTGACCTTGAAAGCACTATGCATATTATATTGTTAAATAATTTATTGTTAAATAATTAATGGGAGTTTGAACACATAGCTCAGCAGAACTTACTCCAGGTACGAAAGCCCTGGGTTTGAACCCGGCCTGCAACATACCAAAGTCATTAAAAATGGTATTGGTATAGCTCTCTAGCTTATGCCCAGGCATTACATATATAATGATAGTTCCATGACTGATTTGACTGGTGCCAGGATAATGTGACTGGATGTGGTGTTCACAGCATGCTATACACAGTGAAGGCAGCATTATATCTGCTTGAAATGGACACCGTCTCCAAATAACTGAAATACTGTTGGTGGGACAATAATGCCAACAAACAAATAAACATACAGAAAGCCATAATCAGAGCTTTAATTATACATATTGTAGGTTAGTAGACATTTGAAATGCGTATTTATAGGTGGAGAACTTTGCTGTCAGTTGATGACATGATAGAGGACATTATTTCTACACTGGACAAACAAGGCCAGCTGAACAATACATATATATTCTTCTCATCTGACAATGGATATCACTTAGGTTAGTGTTGATTCAAATTAGGTAAGTGTCGATATAAATTAAAATTGCAACAAAAAACAAGCATTCCAGGGTTGGACACAGGATTTGTTTCTGGGATGGGTGGGGATCCTCAGTGAGCTCGCTGTGCTAGCGGCATCTGGGGGGCCACTCCCCTAAAAAACTTTTGAAATGTATCTGTCAAATAGAGCTGTTTTCTTTTTTTCCTAAGCAGCTAGATACTTTTTCCATGAGACCAAACTGTTGGGTTTTTTTCTGAGCAACAAAGATAAGCTATTATCATATTTTTCATAGGATAAGGGGAGAGGTCAAATTGAGCAAGATTGAGAATCATAGGTATAAGTAGTGTTAGGGTGTCTGAGGGCATGCTCTCGCAGGAAGAGTGTTGACATCTAGGAGCCAGATAGTGCATTTCCTGCATTTCAAATGCTTGACAAACCTTCATAGACAGAATGCTTTTTACACAGTTTAATTTCAATGCTTTTTTTTTTCAATACATTATAAGTAGCACTTGACACATATGTGACAATAATACTACTAGTGCCATAAAGAAATGATTCACCTTGAAATGTTAAAAAAGTACCTTTGCGAAACGTATTTTTTGACAATTGACAGGGTCAGAGGTCTGTATCCAGCACCCAACCCCCTGTTAGATCCGACCATGCATGCACTGGTCACTGCCTAACGTGGTCCTGATATTGAGTTAATTACATTAAGACCTATGTCTAGTTGATCTGAAGGTTTAATCCAAAGTGTTAAAGAGGATGCAACTTCTGTTGATGAAAAGTCACTTTGAGGATGACATCTATGTTAGCATATTAGCTTTATAATAACCAATAAGCTTTAAATTAAAATGCAATTTTGATTTTGTGATCCACATGTCCTTTTATTTTCTTGATCATAAGCTTGAAAGTCCTGGTACCTGTGTTTTATAAAGCGTGGTCCTTTTCATTGCTTTACGGAAGTTTCATTTTGTATTTAATTGCCTTTCTATAGGTCAGTTTGGTCTGCCAGATGACAAACGCCAGCTGTATGACTTTGATATCCGGGTACCGTTGATGGTTCGAGGACCGGGCATAGAACCAAACAAGACATCAGAGGTTAGAGATGGCATAGGCAGAAGAATCTTCCACAAACAAACACTAGAAATCAATTTTTTTTTTAACATAAACAGTTGTATTACCCAATTAAACATGTTTTTCTTTACATAATAGTTGCATTAGCATATCAATTTTAAAAGGCAACATATTTAGCAATAATTAAACAAAGAAATACAATGATGATGATATTAAAGGTGTTACCTTGCGAGCTAGCATCAGATAAATTTTTAAACAATCAACAGTTTGAAAGATTTCCATATGTCATGAGATGCACTGAACCCATTAAATGAATAGTAACCTTCTATATAAAGCAGAAGGTCACATTGTTAAATAATTAACGTTTGTTCTGATATATATTGTTAATAGAGTTTTTAGTCATTGTTTACTTTTCGTTATCTGTGTTTATTAAGGGCACTGCTTTTATATTAATAAACTTAATTGCTAGCCTAAGAGTATACCTATAAATATGATGTGAAAAATTTATCATACCTTAATATTAATATGTTCGGCGCCGTATGACCTATCAAGTGTCGGTGTGCCGTAAAACCCAAAAAACAAAAAACAAATATTAATATGATCCCATATTAAAATTCCGGAATAACATGCAGAAATATTATCATTCATGGGTCTAAAAAAAGAATTACAGCTGATGCCCTGATTGATATAGACAGTATCAGGTTAATATTTCAATGTATTCCCCTCAATAAAATGTGAGATTAACATGATTTAACTCAATCTGAACATAATAAGAACGTTTTTGCATTGCTTTTATTATCAATAATTAATTATTTCTCTCAATCGCAGGAAGTGGTCTTGAATATTGACTTCGCTCCAACATTCCTAGACCTGGTTGATGGGACTGTTCTTCCTAATGTTGATGGTATTACCATTGCATCCATTCTCCATCCCCATAGCAACAAGACCACGCCCCTTAGACACACCTTTCTTATAGAACACCAGGGAGAATATTCTTCGAGTGTTGATGGGTGTCCGCAATACAAGGACCAGGACATGACTGTAAGTGGCGTCCAGTTGGTAAATCACTTTTTGGGATACAGCCTAAATGGGATGAATATATTTAAATGCAGCTGAATATCTAATAGATTCTTGTATTTAGGAGAGCTCAATGAAATTGTCACATGGAATAAAAATAAAAGAAATAAAATATCATGTATCCGGAGCTCCGAACTTTAATACTTTGAACTATGAGTAATATATATGTAAAATACTTCTAGTTATAAATAGTTTTCTAATAAATATGGGCACAATACTTTTATTTATCAATAGGTTTTTAATAGATATAGGTTAAATAAAGTTTTGGGACATATTTCATTAAAAATAAGTAAGTATTTTCAATTTTTGTAGTATTATCTGCATACATATCTGCCATGTTAAAAGTGTCTTTTGAACACTTATAGGACCCTTGTGTATACTGAAAATCTGAAAGTCTATTGTTGTGTACTTGGGATCATTTAGTTTATGCCTTTATTCACCAGCCATTCTTAAGCCAAAATCAGATTTTGAAATTAAGGAACTATTTTCAGCAAAACCTCAAAGGACCAGATAAAGCTCCAAGTATTCTTTCAATGTTGCAAATATTGTATCCTCAAATCACTGACTTATAACATACTTACTCAAAATGTGTGTTGAATGCAAACCTTAATCTGTGCATGTTTTCTTGCTTACCTGTCAGAACTGCAATGCCCACTGTGTGTGTGAAGACGCCAGAAACAACACCTATGGCTGCATTATACAGGTGATGGATAAACAGACTCTTAAGTTCTGTGAATTCCAGGATAATGAGGTATGTGTTTTCTTCTAGACTGCTAAGTACAAACTAATCTAGCTTGGACAAATAGTATATATCCGGATAAGTATTCCTTTGATAGTTTGCGCATATTGTCTGAAATGTGATCGAGATCAGTATATCCTGAACAGTACTTGAGAACAGTGATTGGGTCAGCAAAATATGGTGCAACTAGCATGCCCACTGATAGGGTAAGACTATGCTTTTAGCCATAGAAATTCTAGCAAGACAGCATATGGATCTGACAAGTTTACAACTTATGTCAGATTATATGCTAAGGATTTAAAGTAATGGAGAGAAAAGTAAAAAACCATCTATTCAAGAAAGCAGGAGAATAGATCTTAAATGAATGTTTTTTAACCCATTTCTTTACAAAAACTGTTTTCTTTTTATTACTTTTAAACAAGGGAAATAGAACACACCGTTCTTTTTTAATGTTATTTTCTACATTCTACAGAAGTCGTATTTTAATCAGAGACTTAACAATTGCCTTGATTTACTGGTGATGACAGAGAATTGCTTTTAATATATACATACTGTTGCATTGATTTAAAACATGTTTATCATTACCTCCATTTATAGAACTTTGTTGAGATTTACGACACAAAGGCTGACCCATATGAGCTCAACAATCTTGCTGGTACGATGGATCCCAAGGTCATTTCCAGCCTAGCGATGAAGCTGCACTACCTAGCAACATGTAGTGGCCCTGATTGTAACAGCATTCCAAAGTCACTGAATTATCCTTGAACCTTACAGTGATCAAAGCAACATATTGACATTTTTGGTGCCATGATGTACATTTTAATTATTTTACGCTGTATACCTTATTTTCTTTTATTAGTTTAAACCTGTTTACTTATATTTAATTGGAAAACAAAATCTGTCAGCATACATTAATCCCTCACTATTGCCTTCCTGGGTAGAACCAGTACTCAGGTATGGTGTACCTGGAGCAATGTGAAGTTAATCGTCCTTCTCAAGGACAAACAACGCATGATCAGTTCAGGGTTCGAATCCGGGATACTCTGATCAGGAGTCCAACGTCTTAACCACTAGACCATGGATGCCCACACACTTTCTTATATAGAATCTCATAAGCATTGTTTTGACTGGTTATTATTAAAGATATATAAGTGTTCTCAGTCAAAATTTAAAAAAGACTCAATTCATTTTAACCCTTTTCTTGCAGGAAACACCACAAGAGTAACATTATGTGTTATGTTAATAGGTTAAATTGCGTTTCCAGCAGGTAAAGGGTTGAATTGGTGTCGAATGGAAATAAGCTAATGTTGTTACAAAACGACTAATGGATTGTGTACAAACATCTAGATACACGAGTTCTAAATCTTTGAATTTTAGATTTTTAACTTTTTTTTCTTATTTAAAAAATATATTACTAATCAAAACCTGAAAATGGCTCGAAGTTGAGTAGTAACAAGAAATAAAAGAAAGCCAAATTATAGCAAGGAAGAATACCTAAGATAAAGTTAAAAACATTCTTAAAGTCATTTATTAGGTACATATTTGTATTTGGAATGCAGCTGGAATAAGTTGTTAAATAAAATCCAAACAGGATGGGCTTAATGATGTTTGAGAAAATCTGTTATTCTAGTTTTCTTTTTTTTATACATTTTTTTTATTTCTTTCCAAAGATTTTTACAGTACATAATAAACATATATAACAGGGTATGTAATTAGGCTAAATAGTTATTAATTAATTGAGAAAGTTTATGTAATTTATGTAAGTTGCAGAAAAGCTGTTGAGAAGAGTCTTATATTTTGCCGAGCACTGAATATCAAGATTAATCAATATAATTAATAAAAATGATATTTTCACTGTGAAAATAATCCATTTTAGGAACTACTCACAGAATAGTCCACTTTTTAGCAGCCTTTTGTCCATGAAATTAGCCATGTCTGTGAATAAACATATTTTTACAATATTACACTTTGACTAATGTTTGTATCGATCCATTAACACTGCACTTTAATTAGTTAATTTAAAATCCATGTTTTCTTTCTAGAATATTACTTAAAAAGCAAATAATAAATAAACTGCTGAAAAGTAATTTCCTTTGTAAGAGTAAATAGATTGTATTCTGAACATTGAGTGCCACTTGCAGAGAATGAGTTACCAAATAGGCATTTTAAAAATGATAATATTTTGAATACATTGAAAAGTAGTTCTAGGCATGAATAAATAGATATTCTCCTGCTTAATTTAAATTTTATTTTATTAAAGATTGAATAATATATTAGATGGGAAGTGTATTACATTAAAGTGACATATGTATAGAAAGATATCTGTTATTATAAGTTGAATAATATATTAGATTGGGAGTGTATTACTTTAAATTGACATATGTGTAGAAAGGTACCTGTTATTGTAAGTTGAATAATATATTAGATTGAGAGTGTATTACTTTAAATTAACATATGTGTAGAAAGGTACCTGTTATTGTAAGTTGAATTATATATTAGATTGGGAGTGTATTACTTTATATTGACATATAAGGATACCTGTTATTGTAAGTTGAATTATCTTTTTGATAGCGAGTGTGTGTTTAATATTTTGACATATATTTAGAATTGTACCAGTTATTTTTAGTTAAATAATATATTTTATCAAATATGAGTTACTTTAATATTGACATATTTTTAGAATTGTTCTCCTTATTGTAAGCTGATTTTTTTATTGAAAGTTTTTATTTTTATGACTTACCTTATGTTTTTACCTTTTTTTTAATTGAAACTCTAGTTATAAAATTGGCTTATGTTAGTATGGAACAGCGAGGTTTTTCATTGAACAAAATTCTCGAACAAAATTCTCCTTTTTTTCTCAGTGGCATTCAGTCTGACTCCCTTTAGATGTTTTATCATCAAGTGCCTGAGCATGTTGTCAGGATTTAATAAGGTCAAGGTCACTTTTATTAAAAAGAGATTTTTAACTTTTTTTAAATAAGTTCTTTCAGAATAAACTTTTTACAGTCAGATTTATTAGGTAAATGTTATCGGAATAGGATGATTTGGAATTGTTTGCAGGTCAGTAGGTGCAAGGTCAGTCATGGTTACTTAAATAGCTTTTTCTTCTGAGCTCACATTAAAGATTACTCAATGAAATTTGACTGTTCTTAATAGTAATGTAAAGTTAACCTGAACATATGAAGTGGTAAAGGTCACTGATACTAAAAATAGATGTTTAGTTTCCTTCCAAAAATTCTTGCAGGATTGAGATATGATTATTAGATGTGGTGGATATATATTTTATTGAATGGGGAAAATAACAAATGATTTTCTGGTTATAGGTCAAGGTTAGTAACTTACTAAAATAAGTTTATGTGGATCAGACAGTGGAAACCCTTCAGCATTTGATGTGTTCTTATCTTGTTTTTATTTACCTTCACATATATGGTGTAATTGTAGTAACATTTTTCTTCTCAGTTTTATTTGCCTGGTTGGTAGATGAAACATTTACATATTTAGAAGAAATACTCATTATTTAAAGCAATCAAGCTTGTACCAAGGGTGGTTTTTGAACTGTTTTAAAGGCTATCATATAGAATACCAGCATTATGTTATCATTTTAAAAAACTTACCACAGATCTACTAATACTATTGCTAAAGTTGTTATTACAGACCATTTACAAATGTACGTGGGTTTTTTTTCCGGGTTTATTGTCCCACCAACAGTATTTCAATTATCTGGAGATGGTGTCCACTTGAAACAGATATACTGCTGCCTTCACTGTATATAGCATGCCGTGTGCACCTGGCATGATACCACACCCTGTCACATTATCCTGACACCGGGCCAACCATTCATGGAACTACCCTTATATTTGATTAGCAAGAGAGCTATATTATTACCATTTTTTACAACTTAAAAAATGTACTTGTTACCATAGATATTTGGCACAAGTTAGTTATTAAAAAACACAGATCTGTTAACATTTTTAATTCAGTTGTTCTTCACAGAACTTCATGTTTCACTGTATTAGTTAAAAATGTATTTTTTATTTGTTTTATTCAGTAGTTATATAGGTCTGTATATTGTTTTAGCAGTTATTTTTATTTTGTTATTACACTTACCATTTTAAATGCTATTGAAGTCAGTTGTGTGTGTTAGACATCAAGAATCTCAACATGTAACATAACTGTTAGCAGTATTAATTTTTTATGAGCTCATTTTTCCATGAAAATGTGGCTTTTTTTAAGTCAAAGATTAAGGCTTCATCGGTTACTGTAAATTTAAAATCAGTTATTTGCACCAACTAGTCAATCATCTAGAAACAGTTATTTTCTTGTTTGTTTCAGCTATTTCACAACTACCAATGCGACAAATTTGTATATTAAACAATTGTGATTGGAATATCTTGTTAAAGTAAAATCATATGACATGTATGTTAGTCTTTTTCTTTTTTTCTAAAGACCTTTTGGAATTAATAAAATTGTGATTTTTGATTAAAATTATCTATTTGCATGTTCAAGAAAAAGCAAAATGTTTGTTACATGAAAAGATCATTAACATAAAATGGAAAAAAATCAAAGGTTGAAACACACAGTTATGTCAAGCAACAGAACTACTTAAATGTGTGTAAAAAAACTGAACATGATGATATAACCTTGATGAAGCAGAGCAAAGTGAACACCTAATCTCTAAGAATGCCAGGGGGTGGGGATACAGATGAGAGAAGGGGCACCTGTGGCCGAGCAGCTAAAGTCTCTGACTTTTAACTCCTCAGCCCCTCACTACATTTGTTCTAATCCCAGTCAGGGCAAGAACTTCCATGTGGCGAGGTTTTCCTGCTAACCTGTGGGGCGCCAGTAGTTCTACCCAGACTTTAGTTTCTCTACCAATAGTTAGCTGCAAACAATAATGTAAACAAGTTTAAAAAAGAAAGGACAGACTGCAGAGCACTAATAGTAATAAGTATCTTTTATGTTTACCCAAGTCCTAGATAAAATAGTACTTTTTATTATTTTAAATGACAAGATAATGTTTGGCAAAAATTTTGCAGGTTGAATAAATTTAGAAACTTAGATCTGTGCATTTCCTAGCATTATCACAATATAGAGAAATCACAAATAGAATTTAAGCTTCTGGTTTCTGCTTTTATATTCATCCACATTCCTTTAAGTTTACATCAATCAATAGGTATTCACGATTAAATTATAATCTGAAGATTCAAACTAAGAACTTAAATACATTGTGATTTTTATAACATTTATGTAACAATTAATGACCCAGTTTTGATACAGAAAGGATTCTGTTGATGATTAATTATTATTATTTCGGAACTATTAAATACATTTTGAGACTCTCATGGAGTGGTACAAAACGTGCGGGTATAAAAAAAAATTTAACATATTCCATGCAGTCATAGTATTGTCCTAACCTGATTTTAATGCTAAATTAAGTGGGTTTTTTTTGTTAAGCTGTCTTAGTCATTTGTTCCACATTGGCAACTTTTAATTTACCGAAATGTCAACCTTAAAAAACGACATCTAGGTCAGACACATTTTAACCATTTCGTATTTTTGTGATAACTAGCAATCACTTATGACACACGCATAGTTCAGTTTGTTTGGTGTTAAAAATTCTTCAATATGCCAGACACCTATGTAGGCTATGGATTGAACTAAATACTTTACATTTCCAGCTTGTTTCAGAATCCTCAAAATGGCAACCTCTTTCCCAGTGCCATTTTGTCTAATCGACCTCAATGAGTTTCCCACAATATTTTCTAAGCAAACGATTTTATTATATAGCGCTTTGGATTTTATTATTCTTGCTCTCTGTGTTCTCAGTTTTATTATTTCCACTGTTCCTATGCTATGGAATTTAAACAAATACCAAGCGTAATTTTAATAACAAAGATATATCACTATATGTTTTCCAGTATATGCCTGATGCAACGCCTACCACCGCTAATATATATTAGGTCTATTCCATATCAAAGCCATTCATTCAAATATGTTACTGTCTTCTTCTACATTGAAAAAATGTTAACCCTTAGTAGAAGTTTCATTTGTACATCGTCTTACTTTGCAATAAGAGCAACAATTACCGTCAATAATATTGACATGGTTATGAATATAAAAAAAAAAGCAATTATTCTTGCAGCTTTGAAAACAAATTAATCCTCCTACATACTACTTTTTAATGCAGTGTTGTTCGGTGCAGAAAGTAAACACAGCATGAACCCTATATGCTCTGCTCAGCATCAAATTTTTTTAAGGAAATATAAAAAATCTAAAACCTAAAATTCTAAAGGTGTCACGATACATTCATTTTCTAACATAAAAATAACAGCATTTATCCCACACAAAACTTTTCAGCAGTTATTTGTAGATATAATTGATGATCTTTTTATCTCAACTGTCTGCCAAGACCTGATTCATTCATGTTTTTGTTTTGTATTTTGAAATGCATCAAAGCAACGTCCAGCTTTCTGGTGGAGGAAGACCCCCATATGAATGTCTGGATAGAACCAACAGCGCACCGCAAATCAGCTGAAGAACTTTTTTTGCCCAGAACGGGACTCACACCCATGTGGTAAGAGGCCAAACAGTCAGAGGAGTTACAAATCCGCAACTACCACTATGCCACAGGCGCCCTGCGGTTAATTTATGGTGCTTCGGTGTTAGTTTGGGAATGATATACAGCTTACCAGCAATTTGAAACAGATAACAAAAGGCATAAATATGACAATTTTTTTTTATCTAAAGCAACAATATAACAAATATTTCAACATAATCATAAATGTTTGTTGATGGGTGTTTTTTTTAAACAATTATAAATAATACATCGGTCATGACAGCTTTTACTTACAGCATACAAATATGATTAATAAAAATGATTTTCTACAAATGAAAATAGAAAGTTGAAACATATGTCAGAGAAAGTATGGCTACACTTTTGGTCCAAAAACATTACACATTTATACAATATATGCATTTTTCATAAGCATGTATACTTTATAAAGTATAAATAATTAATGTAAAATAGTACTTTCTTATATACATAAGCAGGTAAATTTTCTCAAATATCTTAATGAACAAGACAAAAAAATACCATAAAACAATTTTAGTCAATTCATAATCTGTATGTTTTTTGGTATTTTTTGTTTTGTTATTTTGTTTAAGCATAGAAATTAAATTTAGTTTGACATTTCTTGTTATATTCATTATCATTATGAAAGAACTAGATGCTTTGGTAAATATGATTTAAAATGATAATTTGTGTGATGATGTTGATCATCATCATCATCATCATCATCATGGTAATGAATTGGGTCATAAAAAAGAATGATAATGATGATTAAAAATCAGACCAGTAGTATATCCAATGTTTTTAAATATGCTTTATTTATAACAAATCCAAATTAATTTTCAATTTAAAAAATCTTCAGGCATTCTGTCCATACAGGTTATAAAAAACACAGAATTTATCAATATTTAAGCGTTAACTCATTTTACTAACATTGCACGATATGAGTATGATCATACATAGTTAGCCTAGTAAGGAATTCACACTATAAATTGAACAGGTACAAATGCAGCCAGTGTTATCGCTGAAAGTTATTATTTTTCCCTTAACACTGAAATCGCAGTGGTTAATCAAATTTTGGTTCCAACAAACGAAATCATCCTATTTAGCTTCATCTCACCATAAAGAGGTATAAAAAGGAATATTCAATACCTCCAAATGAAAAAAATAATGAAACAGTCAAAATGTTAACATTTTACTCAAAATTTTTCTAATGTAAAATAACAACACAGTATTGTGTTGCATGATATCAAGTGGAAAAGGTTACACTTCTTGCTTGATGGACAATATTCCTTATAGCCATTAAAAACAATAAAATTCTCTTGAAATAGATTCTTGGGAAGGACCACAGTTTGCAGCCATCATGAACTTTAACTTAAAAATTTTCTTAAATTTTAAAATATTTCCTTAGATACGAGGAAAATCATTAAGTTTCATTCATAGAACCACTTTTTCTACAAAATTAGTCAGTCTTTTTTTCAAAATTTAAGGATATTTTCTGATTGGTTGGACTGTGAGCAAAAGCTTTGTGAGTGGCCAGACTTAATCTGTTGATCTAGCAGTGTTAGTGTTAGATATCCTCATGGTAATCTTTAAAAATAACTACAGCAGTTTGATACAAACTGGCAGTGATTTTTATAAGCTTACCTGTAAAAAGTAAAAATCCCTTTCATTGTTATGTTATACAGTAAAAGTATAAGCCCAAATGACAGCAATTTAATTTAGGATTTAAGATATATAAATTGGAAAAGAAAAGCCAGCTGTATATGCCACCTTACTGAATCTTAAAAAAAAATATAAACAAAGATTGTTGAGATTTTATACTGTGGTATCATTTTATTTAGCGATGGCTTAATTTTCGAGTACTTTGCTCTCGGGCCAGTGCGCGAATTTAAAACCTAAGCTAATATTTAACCATATAGTTCCACATAAGTATTCGAAATTAATGTCTGAATCAACCTACACTTTGTATTTAGTTGCCAGTATTGCTATTTGAT
Source organism: Sinonovacula constricta (assembly GCA_007844125.1). Lineage (NCBI taxonomy): Eukaryota > Metazoa > Mollusca > Bivalvia > Cardiida > Solecurtidae > Sinonovacula > Sinonovacula constricta. The sequence goes on from CM017568.1 coordinate 20,315,027, forward strand.
ACAAATTGAAGTATTTCATATGAATAAAAACAAAATATAATTTGCTGTAAAGCTGTAAAACTTTTTGAGTCTTTTCTTATTATGTGTAAAGCTTACCTTTTTAAGAATTTGTAACACATCAAATTACTGTGTTAATATGTTGGTCTATTGTTTCAGTTTGCCAAGAGCTATAAAATGTGTGACAGTGAAATTGGGACCAGTGAAATTAGCACATTTCAACATCCCAGCTGTCAGTTTTGGCACTCCCTAAGATTTCTTTTGATCTATGTCACAGTAAGTGAATGTACTGGGAGAAATTGGGAGAATTGTTCACAGTGAAAAAAGATCAAAGGCTCACGTGCGAATAGTGTTAAAACTCTGCTTCCAAGATATGATTAGATGAGGGACAAAAATCATGGGAGGAGTTGTATCGAAGTTTAGGTAAAGGAAAATTGTTGACTGACCTAAGCCGTTTACGTGAACAAAAGGGTGGTTAAAGCTGTTAGTAAACTTATTAAATGGGTATCTACTCTACTACGGGAAGACAGACATGTTTCATTCGACCAGTAGGATTCAGTGCGTGTCACGTCCCAATCATCCGGGAATTTCACACCTTTGGGCAGTGACATTTCTGTTTTGCCTGTGTAGATCAACTGCGGTGGGAGAAGGGAGCTGCTCTTGGTTACCTATATAACGGGTACGCCATTTAACATGCCAATTACATGCCAATTAAAGTATGTTATAAATGGTACAACGGTATGGATCAAACGGGTTCCGTGTCAATTAGCGGCTCCGAATAAACAGCGGTCCAGTTTTGAATACTCGTAACAAAGTGGTAACTGACAGGAGCTACATAATAACTGACACATGATTTGCTGGAGTGTTCAAATAAATAATATTGATAACGGTTAGCCAATTATAAATTATAATAATTATTTATTTCTTAATTATGACTTGCGCGAATTGACGTCGGCGTGAAAGTCTTTTTCCACGATTGCACGAAATTTCATGCCAGCGAAATTAAATGATACCACAGTAGCAGAATCAAAAAATTGAAAAAAAGACAACATTAGGTTCTCTTTATCTGTAGCGCATATTTCTGGTATACTAAATCAACATTTTATCAACTTAAGGTTGCATACCATAACAAATTAAATACAAAGATTATTACCAAAAGAATAACACCTTGTTTCTCCAATTTTCAACCAGGATGAGATTACACTTCAGCTGAAAGAATGATTTTAAAAACAAAGAAAAATCCTTCAAGGTTCTAAATTCTAGGAATTTTCTATATCTGTGACACTGGCATTGGAAATATTAATGACATTGGTGTCCATCAGATCTGACCCATTTATCTCAGTTACTGTAGTAACATCAGTAGAACCAAGGGAGACCACTTCACCAGAAGAAAGGGACGTAATAAGAGAGGAATCCAGGGTGTCTGCCTCAAACTGATGCTGGGCAATTTGCTGCAGAATATAACAAGAAATATTTAATTAAACATCCAATCAAAAAATTGTAATTCCACATATAAATTCCATGTTAACCCTTAGCTTGGTTCATTTATTAATAACCCAGACTAATTCTTACAATGACTGGCATAAGGTGCCTAGACATATTGCTAGAAATTCATCTGCAAATGGTGCAGATCCTGATTAGTCAATTCCCAGCAAGGAGCTGGCTGACCTGAATCTACACTATTTACTAAAGTCAATAAATATGTGTTTAGCAAGCTAAGGGGTAACGCTATAACTGGTAAAAGATGTCAACAGTGCTAATTGTTACTGTATTAAAGATATATTTACAGAAATTTATACAAAAATTGCTTAATTCAAAGCTTAATATATATCACCTCTACAATTGTAGTATTTAATGTCATTAAAATTTATATAAAAATACATCTTATAAAACTGTTACATACCTGTAGTGCCTCTAATTGGGTGGGGTCAGTGATGACATACACCTGTCTACTCTGATCTGTGAGAGTGAACGTGGCTACACCAGGGTGGTGCTGCAGCAGGTTGGATGTACCAAGGGGCGAGGTATGTAAGATATCAGATGTGGCTGTCAGCCCATCTGTACCCACCAGGGTCAGCTGTAGAAGAGAACAAAGATTTATATGAGGGGTGTTAGTGAAGTTTTTTTTTATTAATCTGGGATTCAACCTGGGGCCTTCAGGACAAGAAGCCAAAAATCTTCTTTCTGTACTATCTGGGGATCAAGGGGTGATTGGGTATTAGTAGAATGTTCATATAACATCCTTATTATTATTTTCATGTGGAAGTTAAAATAAAGATTGATTCAAATTTCCTTCTCAACCTGAAATGCAAACGTAGATCCATTTTATATTATTCACTGAATTATGTATTTTTATTTTTGGGTTTTATACTACACCAACACTTAACAGGTCATAGGGCGCCAAATACAATGAAGTTTAACATGAATTGAGTATAATCAAGTTAGAATTAAAATATGTTAGTAGAAATATAAAAAATCTTTTGAGGTTTAAATAATGTGAAATACAATAGAAAATAGGTTAGCATAATAAACAGTCTAAACTGAATTATCACAGCTCATAACAACACATATTAGTATGCACTGATCTAATGAAAATATGCATATTTTTACCTGTCTTAAATTGATCACATTTACATCTTAATGGCATGGACACTGATCCAACCTGTCATGTTAGAAGCCTTATATGCAAATTTATTGTAAGCAAGGGAGCAGCTTTCATGACTTGTAAGTCTACACCAGGGATTTAACTTGGGACCTTGAGTACCAGGAGCCAAAGCTCTCATTTTAGTTGGTTTTGGGTTTTTTTGTTATATCACACTGACTAAATTTTGGTCACACTGGCAATGTCCAGCTTATTATTGGTGGAGAAACTAGTCTGGATAGAACTACCAGTGCACCACAGGTTAGCAGGAAAACCTCCCCACATGGGAGCTTGCCCCAACTGGGACTCAAACCCACGTAGTAGTGAGGGGATGAGGAGTTACAAGTCGGCGACTTAAACCGCGCGGCCACAGGCGTCCTTCTCCTTTCTGTGCAACCACAATTGTTTACCAATCTGGTAGTTTTTACAAAGTAACAAACTGACCAAAACATTTTGAGAATAAAACTTTGGTATAAAAATGGCATGGGAAGCATACAGGCACCAATATCAACTGGTTAATTGTAAATGGGGGATTTTCTAGGTAATGAAGTCGTGCATGTCTTGGTCAGTTAAAGGAAATAAAAGAGAGCTTTTTATCAATAAGCCAGCTAAAAAAAATGCTATGAATGCAAGGAAAGTTTGCCAGCATCTGTGAATCTCTATTTAACTCAGGGGTGTGGAAATCCATATTATTTTCTATTTATCCACAGCCAAGTTGGCTTGAAAAATCTTCCTGTCCATCACAAAATTTAACTTGTCAGGATATTTATTAATATTTATCGAATTTTCAATAGAATATGCACTCATTCACAGTGCATAACAAGTACAAGTAAACTACTTATACATATTTTGATTATTCTTTAATTATGCATTTAGCCACATTTCACATGATCTTTAACAAACATATCAGCCGGATATTCCTAATATTAATCGCCGCTATGTTTTATGGATATGTAAGAAAATCATCTTATTATAAAAAATTCTTGATATGGAAAGCAATATACAAAAATTTTAAGTTGTCCACAAACTCAGAAGAAAAATTCCACCTGTCCAATAATGAAATTTCTCTTGTTAGGCATAAGACTTCCACACCCCTGTAAATAGGTTATCAGTATTGTTCTATCTGTTTATGACCATTTCTTGTAGTTAAAAATGTTCTTGGTAAGTTTTGCTTTCGTTTTTTCTTTAAACGTTGCTAATACAATATTTGTCATTATAATGATGCCTAGCTATTTTGGTTGAGGAAGACAACAAATGTCTATCTAGAACTGTTGCACCTAAGGTCGGCTAAAATACCTTCCCAAATTAGGTTTTCGCCTCTCTTGTGACTTGAACCCACAGAGGCTGAACAGTCAGAGAAGTCAGCAACTCTACCATCGGTCACAATATCTTAAATGTGAAGTTTATTGTTTAAGAAAACAATTTACACATATTATAAGTTCAGTTATATGATTAGTAATTCAGTAAAAATATCAACTGGCCAGTCATTTGAGGATGGCATATCTGTCACTATGACCTACCTGTGAAGTAGCATCTGAGGTATTTATGATGAGAGTTCCTTCCCCTTCCTCATTATTGTCATCGTTAGTCAGAGTGAAGAATCTAGTCTGTTTATCTGGAGGTTCTAGGCCCTCTACAGTTACAGCTGTAACATAAAGATTGCATATCTTAATAAACATATTATCATAATCTTTTTTTAAAGAAAATTATTGTTTTAAAGTTAGATTAAAGTTGTGTCATTACATCATGGGTGCTATAATTATAAAAGTTGACAAAAATATTATCAATTGAAAAAATATGCCAAAACTAAAAGAATGAAATTGTGTATACTATTTAACGAAAGCTGTTTTTTAAATGAAGATAAACATTTAAAAGTTGTTAAATTACTGTTTTCTTCTTGTTTCAAATTTTTCAGATTTTTAAAATGGTATTGGCTAGCAAGCATTCAGAAAACAATTTATGAATACAAATATATAGCTAAATGTTATCCACAAAAAATGTAAAATGAGGACACTAAAAAAACCACTTTGTATTGTATCCATGCATACCCTTGTTATTAATTTTTAAATCTGGTCAATGTTATGTCATTAATCAAATCATTTCCCTGCTAACAAAGTGACACAAATCATTTCATCATTCTAAAAGATTAGTTAAGTGACTAAACAATTCAATAAATAATAAACATAAAACATAAGCAAATCAAATCCCTGCTTACAAAATAACAACTTATCAAATTCTTCCTTATATTTCAGACCTTGTGATTGTTCCTGGAAGAGAAGAGCCTCGCTCTCAGCTGTCACATCTTCGCCGTGAGTTGTACGTTTGTGCATCGCTAGGGTGGATGTCTGTCTATATGTTTTCCCACACCGATTACATGTGTATGGCTTAGCATGTGTGTGTACTACATGGTGTTTATACAAACTTGAGTATTCTGTAAATCGCTTGCCACAGCCTTGTACTGTGCAAACATATGGTTTCTCTCCTAAAAAATAAAAAGTGGTGTGTATAAAAGTAATTCAATTAAGAGTATTGTTTAAACAAAATATTTTGAGTTCACATAAAGTTAAAATACAATATACAGTATTTTGTTGTTTTTTAGCTTTTTATTTCTACTGGACACGGATGGTCATCATTTCTTTTACATTTAATAATAAAACTATACATGTTAGCTTTCTTTTTAAAACAAGACAAACAAAAACAGCTGACTATTGGTAATTATTGGTAATGGGATAAACAGAATTCAGCATTTGTGTCCCTGTAATACTGAAAATATTAAACAAGTTGAATTAAATCATACCAAACTTGTCAAACTTTTGTTTTGCATTGTTTTATCCAATTTAATATTTTCAGTATTGGATGAACGCTAATGTCATATCCTCTCTTTAAGGATGTCTAGCAATCTTTCATAATGTACAAGATTAAAAAAAAAGACTGAAATTATATAAGCAATGTCACTTTTTTAAAAGCAAGGCAGTGTTTAAAAAAAATTTAGAAACTCAGACAAAATTAACTCTTTCAATAACATAAATATTTCATTCACTGATTTACCTGTATGTATTCTGATATGATTTTTATAGTTGGTTGCTGATGCAAATGCGCGAGCACACCCCTTCTCTGGACATGTGTATGGCCTTTCTCCTGTGTGTGTGCGGATGTGGACCTTACGAATGTTGGATGTGGTAAATGATCGCTTACATCCTTCAAATGGGCACCGGAAAGGTCTTTCTCCTAAAAAACAAATTACATTGAATACATGAACATGTTTTAAAAATGAAAAAAAATCATGAGCAATGAATAATAAGAATTAGTCAATAAGAGCTCATATTTTAAGACTGATTTATTTCTTTAAAGTCAATTACTTTTTTTCTTCAAAGTCCATTAGGAAACAAGTTATTTTAACTTGTAATTATATTTTTCTCACTTCATTTCCTATAAAAATATAGTGCTCAGGTAGTTAGTTTCAACCTGGGGCATACAAAGTAAATAGCCTTTTGAGCTTCAAACCTAGATCGCTCTGACCCACAGTCCAGAGCCTTCATTATTTTAATAAGGATACTTTGATTTGGTTGGTTTAGATATCGGTAACAAATAAAAGCAACTAATAAATCTATACCTGTGTGTGTTCGAACATGTTTCTGCAGATCTCCAGATGTTTTAAAGGCTTTATCACAGGCCTCCTCTGGACATTTGTACGGTTTCTCTCCTGTGTGAACCCGAAGATGAGATTTCAGACCATACCCTGTGGCAAATGCTTTACCACACCCATTGAAATCACACCTGAAGGGTCGGTCGCCTGTGTGAGATCTTTCATGTACCTGAATGAAACACAGATGAAGAATTTTTTTTTAAATATGATAAGGGCTGTTCCAGGAAAAAAGGTGTTGGGGGGGTGGAACGGAACTTGAAAGTGGGGGTACCACCAACACAATTTTATCTTTTTTTACCCCCCCAACCAACACAATTTTAATGAGTCAAAGACCCGCCACCACCTTATTTTTATTACAATTTATACCCCCACCAACAGAACTAGAAATACCAATCCGCTATAAATTTGTTGCAGGACACAAGTATTTTACGAACTGAAATGAATTATTTGTCTATCTACATAGTTGATTTTACCATGCAATTGTGATGAAGTGCTTTTTTCTTCATTTTATCATTTTGTGTTTGTACAGAAAAGTTCCGCTATTAAGACCACTTTGAATATTACAAAATCATGCAGATTTCGTAATTTTTCAGTCCCAAAATATTTAATAAAGAACAAAAAGGTCCACTTTTTAGACTGATTCACTATTAAGATCAGGTTGGAAGGTGGTCTTTATTGTGGAACTTAGTTTACCAAACCATCATTACTGGATAGTACCAGTACTAAACACCATCCCCTTATTTTAAAGCAAATGCCTACTTTCTCAATTTTACGGCCCCAGCGGAGCTGAATCTCACAAAAGTTATAACAACATTGAGAAATGCAGTGATTTTATCAAATTCTATTTGATGGCATTTCGTCCCGCCGCCTATTACAAGCAGGAAAGCTGCTTGAAACGTTACCCTGAAAATCACAGGTGATGGAATCCAGAAAATTCTTCAAAGTTTATACAAACTTATTTTGGCTCAACGATGACAAAAGCTCGTGATTTATTGAGAGTATAGAGTCCATTTACTGCTGCTATTGTCACAGATTTAAACCCGGCAAAAATAAAAACCGGCAATTTGGATTTTTTATCCCACTTTTGGAAAAAATACGGTCGCCGGTCTCGTAAACCAGAAGATTAAAAATAAATGGCCTAAGGGGAAGCCGCGGTTAGATAGCGGCTGGTTTTAAACATTAGCCATATTTCTTGCTATATATCCACCTTTGAAACTTTCAATCAGCATGCTCAAGCTGTTCGCAGCCAAAAACTTGGCCACATTTTCAACGTCCATGTCATTCGTACCCACTCGACGATCTCCGGCAAGCTTCGGATATATCACCTTGACTGTAATTGTAGGATTACACCAGTTGGTGATTTGTCCCGGCGAATAACTTCTCATTGCATTATGTAAACAAAGATGGCTGACTTTTCAAAGTGCATGCAGTACGCTTTAGATATGATGGAGATTCAACACTCCTTGAAACATATATCCAAAATGGCAATCGAACCTACTCGGCGATCTCCGGCAAGCTTTGGATATAGACATCACCGAAGCCAATCGAAACACCTCTGATAATTCACAAATCATCTCTCGGATGTATGTAGGTAGTCGGATCACCTCGACCATTTCCCTAAATGGGACTACTTTTGTGACAGACGTAAAAACAAAGATGGCAGCTCGGATGACAGCTCACTACAGTACGATGCCAGTAAAACTTCAATTTGTGGCGGCTTCAAATTTAAATCGTCCGATTTTAATTTACCCAGCGCAGCATACACGCAGCTGTCAACGATGGCAATGTTTATGTTTTGTGCGAACTACTTAGGCATATTCTTCTTCCGACTTCCTGCGAACGAAACGATCGTGATTTCATTAAGTATTAAGTATCCGAGGGATGATTGTCCCGAGGACGGAATTACCCGAGGAGTTCCGATTGCACCGAAGCGTGATCCGAGTGCATGCAGGGTAATAACTGGTATATTACACTTTTACCAAATCCTGTTGGTAATATACATACAGTATCAACTAAGTTAAAAATATTCTTCAACGAAGCAATTTGCTCTTCTTTCAAGGAGTGTTGAATCTCCATCATATCTAAAGCGTACTGCATGCACTTTGAAAAGTCAGCCATCTTTGTTAATACATAATGCAATGAGAAGTTATTCGCCGGGGCAAATCACCAACTGGTGTATTCATACGAGGTGATATATCCGAAGCTTGCCGGAGATCGCCGAGTAGGTACGATTGTTAGCGTTCCTGCACGTTCAGATTCGTCCCCGATAGTTTCATACTCGTCAGTTTTCATACTTAACAGATGTGACTGGCGGGTGTTTTAAGTCAGTTTTACCGACAATGTGGTTATAATTAACAAACTGTACCCCCCAGCAACACAATTAGAATTTATTATTAACCCCAACCAACACAATTATAATTGGTAAAATACCCCCATACAACACATTTATATTCCAGGAAACACCCCCCACCCACCGAATTTTAATTGATTTCCGTTCCACCCCCCCGATGCCGTTTTTCCTGGAACAGCCCTAATTGTGAAATGTTGCAAAAGTATCAGATTTTTTGGTATTATGTTTTGCTCCTAGATTAAAGAATTTATAAGTTTTTTTTTAAATTTATTTTCCACACACCTTTATATTAACAGAATTTTACAGATACAATCTAACTTTTAAAAAACAATGGAGTTCAAAATATATTGTGACATACGTTGTTTCATTGTTTCCTCTTTTACTAAAGAAGGAAATGCAATCTGAAGATAAAGTAAAAGATTAAATGTCATTAGTGCCTAAAAATGTTATGCATTTATAGGTGATGTTGGTTTTTTATTCATCATCCCCACAGAATTATGATGTTCAGCTAATTGTTGGTGGAGGAGGGCCTAGACATATGTCGGGATAGAACCACTAGCGCCCGCATGTCAGCTGAAAGACCCGACAGTACATGCATGCATATAGTTGTTGTTCACACTTAGTCCTTGACATACAATTACTTTAAGTTAAATCTTTTAAATCAAAGTTATTTTCTTTAAGTGTTAAAATTTCTGCTTAAAGGCATGTTACCCTGAGATGGTGCAGTGTTGTGTAGAAACGGCCACAGTTGTCATAGCTACATTTATAAGCCTTCTCTCCAAATGATGGGGGCATGTCTACTGGCTGGCTGGTTGTCAGCACCTGAAAATATAATAAAATCAATAAATGGTTTGTTTTATGTAGAATAAACACCAGCACAAAATGGTCCTTATGACAGCAACTTGCAGCTTTTTCTTGGGTAGATGATGAGCACAGAATATAGCTAAGCGAAACTGCCAAACTACCATAAGCAAGCTGGTAGGCCTTCCTTAAATCAAAATTGATACCTGAAACAATCATGCAAAATGCTATTTGTTAGTGCTCTATATCCATGTGAAAACTAAAGCATAACACTCCACTTTTCAGGCAAATGTATTTCCTATCCAAGCAATGCTACAGTAAGCTAATTTTAAAATAAGAAACTCATGTGACCACTTCCTTTTGAGATCATGTTACATGAACATCAAGGTAATCGGCTCTGGCATTAATATATACTTTTAGCTGAAATCCCAATCATACTTATCTATATATCTGGAATTAATGTACATTAAAAGCGATACACATGATTGATTTTTTTTCATGATTTTTTTGTCTAAAAAACTGAGATAATGTTAAAACAGCCTTTACTTAAATAAACTATAGCAGAAATTTATGAAGCAATTATGCACAAATTCCACAAAACAGGGCCAAGATGTTGCTCTACATATTAGATAATGGCAATCTGCTGGAAACCACTTTAAGGGCCATGACTTGAACCAAGCTTCTTTTATAGGGTACAATACAGCCATACATACATAAGAAACCTTCAATTTTGAATCAATTGAACTTTACCAATTTTTATTTCCTATCACAAATGTAACAGGTGAATGTATGCAAATGTTCAATTTCAGAGCATAAGATGCTGAACAAAAACATATTTGCTTCCTTTATAATTCACACACTTGAGAAGAAGGACCCTTTATAAGAAGCTATTGGCTTATGTGAGCTATCCATTGGACACAGCATTTAAACACCTAACAGAAGAAAATGTTAATTAAAATATTTTTTTTAGCTTTAGTTTCATAAATTTTTACAATCATGCATAGATAAATTTCTGTTTCTCAAAAAAAAAAAAAAAAAAACTCACCGTCCCCTGACTGACATCGTTTTGTGCCTTTGTGTGTACATTGATGAAGTTACCAGGGAGTAATGCTTGTACTCCGCCCATTGAATTGGTCAGCTGATCTAAAGTCAATGTGGTGGCCTCTAGCTGGGCATTCTCAATGAAGCCTGTGTTTTGGGTGGCGAGATATGCAGTGGTACCATCCTCCAGTATAATGGCCTGGAGCCCATCTGAAGCGAATTTTTTTTCTCAAATATACATATTCATACATTGATAATTTTCAAGGGTTAAAATATATGATACAAATAAACCCTTGAAAATAATCAGTCTTTAGATGTTGAAGAGTCTGAGCAAAAAAAGTAATAGTGTGTTCTAGAAAGGAAGATAAACTGTGGTTCAATTTTTTGAGGATAACAATAAATTCCATTTGAGGGGAAATATTTGGAAATACTAGTCAAAATAGTAGCCTGATTAATATGCATACATATGTGTTAAAGAGAATAAAGGTGTGTTCCCAGTGATAGTATATGGTGAACTATAAGGTTGTTCCCTCATCGAGAACAATTGCTTGGATTCTATCTCATAGTGGAAAGATTTGCTTTATATCACACATACATTATTTTGGACTTTTGCCTATTAAGGTAATTCTTTGGAGGAAGATCATGTTAAATACTACTATCTGTACAGCAGATCAGCTGGATGAACCCCTTAAGTAAAAGACATGTGCTTTGACAGGCAGACATGAGTTTGTTTTGAATTTATGGGGGGTGGGGGAAATAAGATAGGAAATAGCATAGACACTTCAACAGTTTAGATGTTAGTTATAAAATAGTCAATAAAGGTTGAAAGGCTAGTAGCTGAGAAGCAATAGTGTGAAGTGGCAAGATATGGAGTGGTGTGGTTCTCAATAAAAAAAAGCTTGCAGTCAATTATACAAGAATGAAAGAAAGCTGGGAGTTAACCTGATAGTATACATGTTAAATGTCGGATTTAGAGTTTGTTCTAAGCATAATCAATGTGTGTAAAATCTTAAATCAGACCAATCAGATAATCAAAACTAATATCAGTTACAAGCCCTTGTTATAGTTAAATATTTTAAAATGTATTTTTCACTTAGTATTTTTACAGGTGTACCTTTAACAGCTTGGTTCAGGAAACTGGAACCATCCTCTAAATGAACACTCTGCATTGCCTGACCATCACTGGTCTCCGTCTTTATACCACTACAAGTGGGCAGGGATGCAACAAGATTCACTAGAGGGGATAAGACAAAGATGTCAGGGTTATAATAATAGATTATTATTATAGTGGATATTTAGCCTGTACATGCTGAAAATACCATTTGCCACATAAACTTTATTTATTTATTTATTTGGGTTTTACGGCCCACCAACACTTTACAGGTCATATGGCGCTGAATACAAAGAAGTTTAATGTGAATAGAGAATAATCAGGTAAAAACAAAAGTGTGTTAGTAAAATATAGAAAAATACAAAAATCTATCAGGTTAAAATAATGTGAATTACAATCGAAAATAGGTTAATATATTTAATGGTTTAAAAATTTATAACTTATTAAGAATACTAATCTTGTTCAAAAAGGAAACAAGTTTAGAATCCGACACTGTTCTAGACATGTTTGTACATGTTATTGACATTAAAATACCTTAACAGAATGTGGTCTGTGTCGATGCACTGTAACAAAATATGGTTAAACATACCACACCCTAAAGGTGTTTCCAGCAAGTAAAGGGTTTTAATACAATAACCCTGCTTGCCATATGCCTAAAGGGGAAAAGTGTGGGCAAATACATCTATTTGATGACAAAATACAGTAAGACAAAAATACCATAGTAAAACATACTAGCGAGATACTAGCGAGATAGAGGACGGCTGGTGAATGGATTTATTATCCCACCAACAACATTTCAGTCCTACATACAGTCACTGAGGGCAGATGCAGGCCCAGATTCTTTTGCCAGTCATAAGCCAAAGTCATGACTTAACCTCAAGTAACCAATTTCATACCAACATAAATAAGCTTCTCATGAAGTTAATATATGGTTTCAAGCTCAAAGCAGCAATCTTAAGGTGCCATGCAATATTACAGACATCTAGCTGAATATACTTTGAAAATATTGTAAATTGCAATCCATGACTTAAGCAATTCTTACTTAAGAAATGTTGGTGAATACAGCCCGTTGATAAGCTGTGTCAAATTATACTGGCACATAAGGAACCTATACCAGTACAATTCTTGCGACTTTGCAATGCTGCAGTCTGGGATTGAAACAGACATTCCATATTTGCGGCCAGCCCTCCACTCTATGCCAGGTTCAGTAGGTGGAGAGAGGAAAGGGTGAAGATAATGACAACAATATAAATTAAAATGATGGCCTGAAAACATGTGCTACCCACGAAGAATATGATATTGTAAAACAAGAACCTGTTTTACGATTAATTAAATAAAATAACACATTTTGCTACATACTTTTGGAATGAAGACCTTGAACAACTGCTGTAGAACCATCTTCTAGTGTGATAGTCTGACCCTCTAATAGTTTGGCATCTACAAAAAAGAATTATAGTCACAATTTTATTTTTGAAAAACATATTTGAAAACCATGCATTACTACCACACAACCAAAAATGTGCTATTGCACATTATAAAATGGAATCCCTTTGCAAGAAAATCACAGAATTAAATTTAAAATTGCTAAAACTGACAGACTATGTAACATAAGATCAATCATGTTGTCCTGATAATGATACTTGTTAAACAGACACCTACTTGGATGTTGTATAAAGGCTGTGGTCCCATCAGCAAGGGTAATGGCTTGAACAGTCTGGGTAGGTTGTGTGTCAACATCAGACGTCACAGAGTCCTGGGAACCACCTAGACTGATGTTTAATGTCTGAAGGGTGTCACTCTTGTCTCCATCACTCTGATCACATAAATCAGGTTTATTAGTAACAAAACAAGAGGCTGAAAAAAACTGCAGGGGAAGAGGAAACATTGTCAGATGTAATATAAAAGAAACCTACGAATCAACCAGACTGATGTTAAATGTCAACAGGGCTTCAGTTTTGTCACCATTAACCTGTTAACATATTACATGTCAGCTGTTACAAAAACAGGGAATGTCACAGGAACTGACATATGCCCCCAAAGATGCTATGACCATAAATATGACCTTGACCTTGAGGGGAACACATGTAAATGGTATGTGCAACACATCTTCAGATGTTAGTCGATTACTTTTGGCAGCCTTCAGAACATAGAAATAATGCAAAGGCCTAAAGCAACTGAGTTAAAAGGAGTAGCAGTGTCATAGGCAAGAGGTCAGACTCCTGGGAACCAATCAGATTGATGTGCATCATCTGCAGGATACCAGTAATAACCATTCCTCTGTGAGAATATTACAATTAACATAATGTCAGTGGTGATTTCCAGCTTTCATTAATGAAAAAATGACCCTTTAGAGAAAGACCCCAAAAGGAACACCTGGGTAGAACGCATCACAGGTCAGCAGAATGACCTTCAACCATGAAAGTTTTTACAAATCATCAATCCAAACCAATTTTTTTCATGCAGGTAGTATTTAACTTTTAAATATAATGCAAAAATTGGGAGCTGTCTTATCAGGATCTATACTTTCAGCTTCTACTATTTTTAATAATCTTACAACATACTCATCATATTGTCAGCAGATGATAGGGTTATGAACAAATGTTGTAGGCTATGAGTTAACTGATGTACCTCATGAGGCAGTAGATGCAATACATCTTGGCTGTTGCCTGCCAGACTGGTGGTCACATGGATAGTGGATGTGGCTGACATCATGGACGCCTCAGGGTCAGGGACATGAAGCATGTGACCTTCTTGAAGGTCATCTTGTAACATTTCACCTTCCTCTGATCCTGTAAAATAGTAAACACACATTCAATGAGAGTAATATTTATACCCTTTGTATAAATATATTTCATTTTTCATTGTGAATGTATATTTTCATAAAAAAGAAACTATCATTTGTTTTTATTCAATAAAATATTAAAGTGAATCAATTAACCACAAACCTGGTGTAACATACAGTAACTTTGTGATATAGGTATAAATACCCAACAACAAGAGTGATCATTCAATACAACCTTAAAAGAAACAGTTATGTCCTAGCTGTGGGGAATTCATTCTTTTTTTTCTAAATTATCTTATTCTCATGAAAAATTTTATGTTGTTTTCTAACATTTTTCAGACATCTTCAAGATAGAGGTTTATCTCATAATGTAACAAAATATTACAATTGGAATATATATACACATATATATTTAAAATCATACAATGCACTATCTTTTCCCTTTTCATCCTAAAAACATCCAATGGTTTTTCACAGAAATAGCCGAGTATTCCAAATAAATAACTTTGTTGAATCTTTACTGTTTGTTTTTCAGATATCAAATCAACCATTTTCTTTGCTTTTTTTTTTTTGTATAACTCTTCTTTGAAATTTCTAATACAAAAAGCACTCTCCTTAACTCTTTTCTTGCTGGAAACAACTTTAGGGTGGGGTATATTGTATGTGAATGGGGTAAATCATTTTTCAAGCAAGTACAGGTTTAAAATCTCTAGGAAGAGCACATCAGACAGTAATATTACGCACCATGCTGTGAGAGATCCCGGTCACTAGTCATCATCTCATTGTCCCCCTCCTGCATTTCCTCGGAGCTAAGATCCGACTTAGACACTGGTACCCCATCATTGATTACCTCAAATGTGCTCAACTGGGAGTCACCTGTGTTCCCTGAGCAAAAAAGTCACAAGTTAGGTTTCCTAAAGAAATTTGAGAAAAACAACTACAGAAAAAATACAATTCCTGGAAAAAAAATAGTAGAAAAACAGTTCAATAATCAAAGGTTGTTTCCTATAGAATAAAAAACTAAGTGAAAAAGATCATAAAATGTTTCCTTAAAGAAAAATGAACAAATTACAAGAAATATCTATGTTAAATATATATGCTGCATTTTTTAGGCTATAATTACTTAACATCTTCTGACACAAAAGCATTTTACACTATTTAAATACTGTAACATACTCTGGCTTACTGTTAAAAATGCTGATAAATTTAAAAAAACTTATTTAATTTAAATAATGTACTAACTCGTATAAAAATAAAGATCCATTTTTGAAAATCGTAACAATCATGCACATAACCTAGAATATAAATTGTGCCACTTCTTTCTTAGTGCTTTCATAGCTATTTGAAAAAAGTATTTAAATGGTGTTGTCAAAATCATTATAAACTAGTACTAGTCAGTTATTTAACAATATAATTGCTTTATTAACTCATCATTGCAAACAGAAAAATTTCAAGTTTACTACAAACTATACTTCTTATAATTCTAACAATTCAAGTTTAATTCCTATCAAGCTTAATTTACCGTACTTACTCACTTATAAGACGGGGATTTTTCCTTTAAATTTTATGTTCAAAGTGTGGGGCTCGTCTTATAGGCGGGGTCTAGCGACCTGGCAAAAAAATTTCACGTTGTTTTAGGGCGAAAACATACCACATAAACTTGTTAGCAGTTATGCAATGACCCGACGTGCCGTCATTATCGACCGCCGATAACTTACCTTTATTGAACTTTGAATTCTGTCGGTCAACGATTAACTGTCTCACATACATTTGTTCTGCATGAAACAGCTTATTATCCATCAGTAAACACTGAGACAAACTTTCAACTTCAGTCTGCTAAATACACCAAGGTGTAATTTACTTGGCGTTTCTGTGTAGACTTTCCTCATTACACAGGTCAAGTGACTGACTCTGAGATAAACTGTTGTCAAGGTGATATCGATCGGAGCAGTTTGACAGTGAGGGTGTGAACGATGTGTTTTTATAAGCAGCTGCCGATTACATTTCTCCATGAAATTATTGATTGGTGGCATGTACACGAGGAGAGTGCACTGTTCCCCGATATATCGTGTACTGTCATACCAGACTTGGTGACGTAGATCAAAGAAATTAATGTCATGCCGCCACGAGCTACAGGATAGCAGAGCAAATGACACTCGATACATCCCGCGACGTGTGAAAATTACAGTCACTGTTTACCAATTAACCCTTTTGTTGAGACAGCATGACTGGTCGACGCTCCTCTTCATTTTTTCGCCTCGTCTTATAAGCGGGTCGAAGCAGAAACCGGCAATTTCACAGGTGAAGTAGGGGGGTCGTCTTATAAGCGAATAGTCTTATAAGCGAGTAAGTACGGTAATTAAAAATGCCATAAGTTACTAAGCTGATCAAAATCATATCACTCATTTGTTAACCACAATTCAATGGCATCATCAGGGTTTAAATTTAAGGTGAAGAGCATATATGCTAAAGTTGCTTTCCCCCTCTCTGACTGAACAAATATAACACTCCAAACCAATTCAAACTTAGAAAAATGTTTTCTCTTAAAAGTTGACCAAAAAAAGAGCAACATTAAAACTTACATAGAACTTTAACATTAACTGGACCATTGGAGTCTCCCAATCCATTCTCCGTCTTCACCTCGCCGATACCGGCAATGATATGACTGACACAGTTGCTGTCATCTTGTAGAACGTCCATTGACCAAAAACAATGTCACAACAACTGCTCTGAAAAAACATATAAAAATCAACAATTATAAACATTTTAGGTATATATTCATCTTGTTGAGCATCCATTGACTTGAAACAATGACAGAACCACTGCTCTAAAAACACACACACAAAAACTAAGTCTGATGAATATCTATCATTATATATATTGGGTATATATATCAATATGAGCATAATTGTATTAAGGTTCTGAATTGTAATACAGTAAAATGGACATTAAATACACAACTTCCAAGATAGGCAAGAGTTACTGCCCATATCAGCATCTTTTCTGTTGGAGGTATGAAGATAATAGCACCATTAGATTAAATGGGTACATAATCATGCTTCATCTGCACAGACTTATGATTAAATTAATCTCTGGACCATATTGGGATGGGATGGGATTAGTCGGCATTTTTGCTGATACTGTGCAGCGACATTTCTATCATTATAGCACAGGGGCACTTATGAGGTGCCTAGGGACTGAACCCAGCCGGTCCATTATACTGACACCGACGAGTCAGGCCTAATGCTGTCCCCTTAGCCCCGAGCATTAGGAGGGAAGCCACTACTACCAACACAAAAGTCTTTGGTTTGACCCAGTCGGGGTTTGAACTAATGACCTCCCAATCCGCAAGCCGATTTTACCACCTGAGCTATTGCGACCAGTGGACCATTTTGGTATCACAAACACCAATGCCTCTTGTCAACAGACTTGCCTGAATTTATTCATTTTACACAAGACCATCTTCTTTGGGTATTATATTTGGATACAACTTGTTAAGCAGCCAGATGTGTACCCACTATGTGAGTAACTCAAAAAACCTTCGGTGGTACAGAGCAGGTAGTTTAGGACTTGTGTAATGTTTATAAAAGGGCTAGAATAACTGTCAACTTGACATTAAGGGTTCATATACCAGTAGGGCATTTTTTTGTCATGTGTTTCACTGGCATCTGGAAGCTGTATTCTTAAAAACTCTGGGAGGTGTTTATTCATAAATTTGTAGTTTATTTAGCATTGCTGTTTTGTTTTTTAAATACATTGCAGTAGCCATCATAATAGGAACGTCCAGCTTTCTGGTGGAGGAAGACTCCAGTCACATGTCTGGGTAGAACCACCAGTGCACCAAAAGACAACTGAAAGACAGTATTACTTTGTCCTTCACCATGAACAGGACTCGAACCCATGCTGTGAGTTAGCATTGCATTTTATAATAGCACTTGCATCATGTTTAACCATGCTGGATATAATATCAAAATATGATGATTTTGATCTGCAATGCGAGTTTAACTGTGTGGCTGTACTTTTCGTCTTATACCAAGTCATGGAAATACATAAAACTACTTTTTGTTGCCATGGAGATGGGAATCGATAGCTCGACTTGCGTTGTAAAGCAGTACCTTAATATTCATTGCTAATGCTGTGTATACAATATAAATCTGAAAGATAGTGACCAAGGCATGTTAAGGTGTTTAGGTTATTTGTTCTGTCAATATTTGTTTTTTTAAACAAAATTTAAAAGTAAAAGATGTCTCCTAAAGGAATTGCGATACATTTTGATATTCTTTATTCCTTAAAGCGAGACCTTGAATTGTCAAAGTTTCAGGCAACAAAATGTCTAAAAAACAAACTGTTAATTAGTTTCAAATGAATAACTTCGCATACAATGTTCTTTTATGTATAAAATTCAGCATTATTGTCCAATTTTCCATAGAATCCATAGCAGTTCTGGTACTTTGATGGAACATATTTACCAAATTTAGCTTTTTTGGTGGAGGAAGACCTTAAACATATGTCTGGGTTGAACCACGGGGGCACCACAGGTCAGTGGGAAGAACTGCCATATTAAGTCTTTCACCCTAAATGGGACTTACCCCAACCCATAGTTCTCTGCAGAATAATGGATGACCTAGTCATATGAAATTTCCACACTCACCAGGACTCAAATCCATACAATGAGCAGTTTAGAGATTAGAAGAGTTACATACTGCTGACTTTACCTATATAGACAGGGCATTGTGAGGAAAAAGTTGCTTGTTAATCTCCCAAGAAAAAGAGAACTTTGGATCTTTGTCTTTTTTTCAAGGAAGGCAACTAGAAAAACAACTGGTGAGCCAATATTTATTGTTTTCTTGATCTGCCATTTGGTTTACTATAACTGCCCACTAAACATTTGCCTGTGTGAATACAGTTTTGTTATTTACTGAATAAACTGCATACTTTTTATTAATGTGCAATATTTGGGCAAATTAAAATGGGGCTAATCAGAAGATGGTAAAAGTTCTGTTTTATGAAATTCCAGTCATCAAAGCATATACATACTGTCTACCCAAGTTTAATTTTTTAAATGCAACTTCTGGCCAGAGGTTCTCCAAACACTTCCCTCACCACACTCCACTAAAAAAAAAATTGTATCATCTATCTAGTGATAGCGATATTGGACTCAAAATTGGAGGGCTCAGCATTCTAACAGGTGACTGAACCGGTCATGATTGGACTGACCACTAGATTTTTTATCAATGTAATTTCTATGTAAAAAAACATTTACTTCATTGCTCAATTAATTAATGGTCAAATCATGAAATATGCCGCCAAAAGGGATTTATCAGAGTAGTTAGAACGGTTTACAGTCACTTCGGTAAATGAGCATTCCGGTAAATTGATCTTATATAGTATTTAGTCCGGTCATTTCGGTAAATAGGTACACATAGTTTAATGCCTAATTGAGCAGAGAATTGGGTATGTCCCCGAGTGAAATGATTTACAGAGACAGATCATTAAAGATTAATGAATTAAGCTTTTGACTATAAAAATATATGATCTTCGAATAAGGAAACATTTTCAGAGTAATGTCCATCAAGTACTTGTGTCATGAGCAGCATGTGCCCCATTGTATTATATTTGCTTTTTATGAGTTTTTCCTTTTTGTATTGAATATATGTTTGTGCAATGTTGATGCTTGTTATCACTTTTCACGGGGTATATATAGAACACATAAATAAATGTGAACACTTTTAAGCATTACAGTTACGATTGATCACACATAAATAAATGATTAAATTATCTGTCTGGGGCTGAGGTGTAAAAATCTTTTTTACATGTGGACATATACAATTCTCTATCAAGTATTATACATTATGTTTACCTATTTACCGAAATGACCGGACTAATCTGTATTTAAGATCAATTTACCGAAATTGTCATTTACCAAAGGCACTCGTTAGAACTGGTTTCTAAAAATTAATGAAGACATAAAAACGTTTGGATTTCATTTAAATTTCAACTCTGATGTAGAATTTCCCCACCCACTTCTAATGGCAGACAAATGAGGTCATTCAACTTTGCCTTTAGTTATGCTAAGTAAACTTCACTATCGTTAAGGAAGTTGTATCTGTACCTAACGAGCATTTTTTTTTTAAATGATATAACTGCTAATTATATCCATCAATTTGTGAGGTTGTACAAATCTACTAAAATACTGTTTAAAATAAGCCGCATTTTGATATTCATTCGCATTTTTCTCCCGTTTCTCCTACGGCCACCATCTTGAATAAATCTAACAAAACAAAACGATCTATTATGTCGTTTATTAACCATTTTGAAATTCAACATATTCAAATTCGCGGAATTTCAGCATAATTGGCTTCAATATTTTGCGAAATATCACAAGGCAGATTCCCAGCCTTCAATTTTCCGTGGAACACTGGGAAAACTTACCCAAAAATCCTCAGCATGGACCGCCATGCAATGCGATGAAATATTGGTTCTCCGCTTGCGTTGATACTGCAATGCGTTTGTTGTAGGGAACCAGCGACTCGTTAAAGCAGCACATCAATAAATCTCTACATATCATGTGTGCATTTTTGTTGTTGCTGTTTATGTTGCTTCTGCTTTGTTGTTGTTTTTCAATATTAGTTTCTCAAAAAATATATCCAAACCAACTACATTTAAGTTTGCTTTAATTTAATTGCTTATACAAACCTCTGTATACATAACTTTTGGAATTTATGTAAGGTAACACTTTGCAACAGCAGTAAAGTAGACTACATCTGGGCCGTTTTTTGAAGTTACTCACAATTACAAGCAAAATAATCTTTGTAGTAATACTTTTGAATATATGCGGTTCTTTTCTAATGAAAAACAGGTAAAATGCGGACATGCGAGGAACTTAAATGTATATGAACGACTAAAACCTGCCGTGTATAAGTTTAATCATTTTAAATCCAATCAGCTTGGTTTAATTGTGTAGTAATAAGATTTTATAACAGTAACTACAGAAATAAAATATATCATTCCTAAACCGGGGTTAGGCATTGACTTTCTTAGTGTTGTTTTTTTTGTACTTTTAGATTTTCGATATTTCGAACGGAGGTTACGCACGTGGATATAGTGCGTCAAGGCAGAAACGCGCCTGTTTGATTGGATTGATCAATTAGCTCTATATATCTAGTTTTGATTATAAAAGATATATTTCAGTTCAATTTCTCCTGGCTCAGCTTGCTAACGCAGATCTTATAGGTGTTAAGTCAGGCAGTGGAAGAATTCTTGAAAGTAAAAACATATATTAAAGATCGAGTTTTGCAGACATTTTTTTACCTAACAGTGATCGAAGTGCTAGTTAGCTCTGATAGATTGAAGGTGAGCATTAAGAATGCAGATGATGCAATAATGAACATAAAAGATAGACCTAATGTGATTGTTTTCGGAAGTTATTTTACGCTTGTCTTTTTTTTCTTTTTTTTGGGGGGGGGGGGGTGGGGGGTGGGGGGGTGACATATCTTGCAAACAAATATGTATGCTATACACAGTTCTAGCGTAGCTCGGTAAAATTAAGTGTATGCCACACGTCTTGCCTTGAAGGTCGGGAGGCATTACTCCAGTGGAAAAAGGTAGAAGGCATTACTCCAGTGGGAAAAGGTCGGGGGGCATTACTCCAGTGGGAAAAGGTGGGAGGCATTACTCCAGTAGGAAAAGGTGAGACATGCTAGGTCGTAAGTGCAATCTGTCGCATTTTTCAGAACATTGTCCGTATTCTTTATAAAAAAAAATCATGAACGAAATGTGTAGTCAAGTGTCAATGTACAGTGGCTTATATAAGCTACATCACTGTTAAAATATATAATGCTACCTTTACTGGTACTGCTTGACTTGAAAACAAAACTACCAAATCAGTTACATATTTTAATAACTACATTAGGGTAACAATGCCTGGAACTTTTTGCCGATACTTGGTCGCAATTGGTATTATTTGCATTTTTGTATTCTGTGATATATTTTTAACAAAAAACGAAAACAAATTAAACAACGATGAATAATGAAGTAAAATACCATCCCCGACCACAAGATTATATGTGAACATGCTATCATTTAAAACAGTGTGTAGCCGACAGTTTATCTTCATCAAATGTATGTTTCCACGGATTCTGGGAATTTATGCATAATTTTTAGTCTAAGTAAATACGATTTTAACCTCTAACTATGTTGTAAGACAGTACACATTGTGAAAAATAAGCACTCGAAATGTTCTTTTTTTCCAAATCTATAAATAAACATGAGAGTGATTTCTGCTAAATTGATACTTGCGTCAGCGAGGACTACATTGAAAACGATATAACGCGGTCTCAAAATTAAGTTATCACGTAGTTTTCAAAGTTTAAAAATTGCTATCTCTGCTGCGTGGCTCAGATAGGAAATACCTGTTTGCACTGACGAGTGGTGATGTATGTGTCACTGTACACACAGATCTAGGGCATCAATGGACAGCATTTTGTAGGACCTTTTCAGTAACAATTACTTATGTGTTTTTTTTGAGAAAAAAGTAAAACACCTTATACATATATATGACGTATTTTACTATTTTTTCTTTATTACTTCGAGATATACTAGGTTGTTGAACAGCTAAATTTTAGCTCAAAGCATGGAACTGTGCAAAAGTGTGACCAAGTCGCTTTAAGCAAACATTTTAAGACCAAGGAAGTTATGCCCATACCATTTTAAAGACCTTCGAACCAATATATATATGTCTACGCAAGACCTTAGAATCAAACTCTGGTCATTCTCTACCTAAAACCAAATTCTACTTAGCCAATAGGATTGGTGCTCGATATAACATGTTATAGATGATGAAGGGATAAAATATGAGTCAGTAATAAATTTAAGGAAATTGATCTGTCGAGGATGGAGGATCAAAAATAATTTAAAACTAACCTTTTTTTAAAGTTATACATCTGGTGATATTTGATTTTTTTTTTAAGATTTATAATGCTAAAATATTTATAATTATCGATCTTTAATAAAAAACAACAACATACGATCATATTTTAAACTCCATTATCTTCAAGTAATCATAAGTGATCTTTAAGTCTGTTGTTAATTATGCTTAAAAATTGTTTTTGCGAAATAGAAAGAAAAAATATGTTAACGAATGCGTACAGTTCGATGCATTTTGAAATATCCCGCCAACGAGTACTAATTTTATCAACCAATGAACTTCCTCCGACAAGATGACTGTACTTCCGGCAATAAAGAAAGTACACTTTCTTTGATGTTTTGACGCAATGGCTGGCGTTGTTTTAGAGACGTTAAGCTGGAAAAAGTTGACGGTTCTTGGACTGTCTCTTCTGATTTTGTTGCTTGTGTTTTTCCTCATCGGTGGATTAATAGGTAAGTGTGACCGCTGTGCGTAGATATCAAAACTTATTTTACTATGTTAATTGGGTGGGTGGGGTACGAAACAGGTCATCCTAGTCCTGTATTAGTATTAGTAATGCAGAGTGTAAATGTTTTCTTTCAAATTCGGCTTGTTTTGTCTAAAACTTAATATATGTTATCCGTATTCATGAATTATTTGTATGTAAGTTGAATTCATCGCTGAAATAATGAATGGTTATTTTAATACAGTTGTTTAAATACACTGGTTTAATTTTTCATTTCTTTTCATTTCTATTATGAATTATTCTTTTTTTGGTGTTCTACAATGTTTTTTGTTGTTTTTTTAATACAAAAGTACAAGATTTATTTATCTATTATTATTTGCATTGTACAGATTCTAATAATGGAAAGATATGAAAACAATTCTTTGTCATGCTGAATGTATGTGCATGGCATTCCCATACTGTACCCATTTGACCTTTATGTCTGGTTAATGTGGTATGTTTATAGTATATATGCAATGTATTATCACATGATTAATGTTCCAAAATTCTAGCCCAGCATCATTTAGATTCACATCAGTGTTGTTTTTTCAACAACAAAAAATCAGAACAAGCTAGTATTAGGCTTATATTTTAAGTCTCTATGTCTGCCATCTGTCAAAATAAATATTTTTTATTGTCTGTCCACAATCCAAGTAAGTCGACTGATTTGTCATGACCATAGACATTTTTTGTAGTTGACAGATAAGAAGTAAACTATAGAGATTTAAACAATACAGTTACATGAATATCACGGGAATATGTTTGGAAAAGTATTAAAAGAGTTCTAGCTCTTGAGCACAATTTATCCCGAAGACACCAGATCTGGTAAAGGTACGTCTGTGGCCTAGTGTTAGAGTCGCCACTTTGTAACTCCTCTGACTTCTTATACCGGACCTGGTAGAGCAATCGGTAGAGCGTCGGCTCCAGGTACGGGAGGCCCCGGGTTCGATCCCGGGCTGCGACATACCAAAGTCATTAAAAATGGTAGTGGTATAGCTCTCTTGCTAATGCTCAAGCAAATATAAGGGTAGTTCCACGACTGGTTGGCCCGGTGTCAGGATAATGTGACTGGGTGTGGTATCATGCCAGCAGACATGTGATGTTTCCCGATTTCGCCGGGAGACTCCCGATATCAGGGGTCTGTCTCACGCCTCACGCTGAGCAAATCAATTCTCCCGCTTTGATGTTCCCGACAGACTTAATCTCAATCCTCCTAAAGACTGCCCCAGACAGTAGCTACCAGCTGATCATTTGATTACGCAATATAACCTACTGCAAGCGACCAGCATCTGCGTGTGTATGTGTGCAGCTAATCAGAACAGATCACTGCCAATCATTGAGATACCAAGTGTTCATTGGTCGCGACAATAATTTCGTGCCCCGCCTCCTGGTGTTAAAAGGCAACCGCCACAAACTGTAATCCGTTGATTGACAATATAACCACACCCATTTAATGAACGGCCGTGATCATGCCCAATCAGTGTTCTGTGTTCTATTTTCTTACACAACTAATGGGAGCAATAAACGCACGTGCGGACAAAGGCATAAGGACTGAGCTTCGAAATTTTAAATTTAAATGTTCAATAACCCGTTAATAGGGCAATATGATAATTAATTTGTATTTACCCAAACGCAGGCTCCGGATAATTAGTTTTTTCCTTATGAGCCAAGGTAATAATTTCCAGCATTATTATTGCGATTGACAAACCTCCTGACTGCAAAAACGTACTCTGATTTCCGTTTACTTCGGTACTCTAAATACACGACGTAAATTATGTAAATATGTAGAAAAATGGACACGAATGCACTTAAATGCAGACAACTTACTTGACAGAATAATTCGAAAACGTTTAACAACTGACCTGCCTACTTGCCTTACAAACAAACAAAAACAAACTAGTGCTAATTATATGTGTGACGTCATCGCGTCATAGCGCCATTTTGTCAGCAGACTACCGCATATGTTGAAACTGATGCGTTCGTGTGTACTCATAAAACTTACTCCAGTATTGATTTTCTTTTTCTTAAACCGAGACGATTGTGTATAGTTTTACTATGTTAAGGTTAGTGTCTAAATGGGCGACTCATCCTGGAATTAAGAGCCAAAGGGAGCGAACGAAGCGAGCGATCGTGGTTTCTTCTCCATGAATAAGAATATATGACAAAGTCCAATGAGCAATGTTATATATACTAAAATTTGAAAACGAACAGGACAAGGGTATTCACGTGCAAGCCAAATGTAAAAGTATATAAGTGATGAGTCTTTTAACAAAATAAGCAGACCCACATCCAAATGGACTGACTGGAAGAATCACCAATTTAGATTCTAAACCTATACTAAGAACTTGTTGCGTGTAATGGTTGGAAATAAACATTTTGTTAAAGTAATAATGTGCATATGAAATTAACATAAAAGCAAGTTTGATTGAAAGAGATGAATGTGTGAAACAATAACACTGCTGAATACACAGAGCTTGCAACATGTAGATTTGTGCATTGTGCTACTAAAACAATCAATGCTTTTAATTTGATACTTTGTAAGGCCTTTTGCTAACTGCATATTATTTAGGACATTATCAGCACTCACAAAACAACACATTGTATAAGATATGTAGGCAGGCTTCTAGCCCTGAAATAATGTCGGGGTGAGAATTAGGAGACAAATCTGCAAGGGTCACAGTAACATTGGAACTGATCAAATCTAAGAAATGGTGAACATTTCCCAACATTATGTAAAGCTTACTTTGACTTGGCTTTTTAAGAGGAGAAAACGTTTCTTTACTTTACAATAGTGTTGTTTCTATTTGAAAGAAAATTTGTCTTCTTCCTGCAAATATACATTTATCATAAAAGTAAATGGTTTTCGTGACAGTTGATACCATTTCATTTTGTGCATGAACGGTAAATAAAATGCCAACCTTTTACACTTTTAAAACATATTTTCCATTTCAACTACTGGTAGTTCAAATCAGTTTAAATCATACATTGTCAAAAGACGAATTCTTTAACTAATGTAAAATAATTTTAACTTTTTTTACATTAGTATGTGGTTTATATATGTAAAAAAATTTACACAGATATCTATTTACTACTTTGTCATAGAAAAACACTTGTTTGCTATTTATTCTTGATAAGTATAATGTCTTCATGTATTCTAAATTCATTTAACTTTGTTTAGAAAGTAATGGTATCCATGTGTTTACCACTAATATTTTATAATTATCAAAACTCTTTTGTCACTAACATACAAATTAAATAAACTATTCTTATGCTTGCATACTCATTACATCTTTGGAAACCTTTTTTTAATTCATTAGTACATACTGTTTACACTTGACTTGTTTACACTATGTTTGGCTGTTGTTTTTGAAGGCCACATGCTTAAAACCAAAGCATACATTTTATGTCTAGATAGTGAACTAAAATATGCTAGATATATTCCAAAATTCATTTTAAAATATTGTAAAGAACATTTTTATCACTGAAATTACTATTATTATTAATAAAAAAGACAAAAAATACTGTTTTACAAATAGAAATAAGCCACACAGTCAATGTAACGCGCATTCACGGAAATCTCCCTCCCTGGAACCCCAATCTCCCTCTCTGGGAGACTAAGTCTCCCTCTTTGGGACCAAGGGAATATCACATGTCTGTGCCAGGTGTTCACGGCATGCTGTACACAGTGAAGGCAGCACTATATCTGCTTCAAGTGGACACCGTCTCCAGATAACTGAAATACTGTTGGTGGGAAGATAAACCCAATAAACAAACAAACAAACAAACTGACTTCTTAGGCCTCTCACTGTGTGGGTTCGAGTCCCGTTAGGGGCGAAGGGCTTAATGTGAAAAGCTTCGTTCTGACTTGTGGTGTGCCAGTGGTTGTACCAAGACGTGTGTCCACGAAAATGCTGGACTTGCTATAATGATCATAAATGGTTGCTGCAATGTATTTTAAAATCAAATCAGATCTAGTAAATATCCCAATTAAATGGTAAGATAGTGGTCTTCCTTTTTGAGAGTTAATGATGAATAGGCAGACATGTGATGTTTCCCAATTTCGCCGAGAGACTCTCGATTTTAGGGGTCTGTCTCACATCAATTCTTCCGCTTTGATGTTCTCAACAGACTTAATCTCATTTTTCCTAAAGACTGCCCCAGACAGTAGCTACCAGTCGATCATTTGATTACGCAATATATTCTACTGCAAGCGACCAGCATCTGCGTGAGAATGTGTGCAGCTAATCGAAACAGATCACTGCCAATCATTTACCCTACTAAGTGTTCATTGGTCGCGATGATAATTTCGTGCCCTGCCTCCTGGTGTTAAAAGGCAACCGCCACAAACTGTAATCCCTTGATTGACAATATAACCACACCCAATTAGTGAACAGCGGAGATCATGCCCAATCAATGTAAAACCTAACTGTCATGGAACGGTTAGCCAGAAAAAGTTCAGTCTTGGGAGATTGAACCAGTTTCTGGAGCTCCAATTTCAAACTATTTGAAGGTTTTTATGTATAATAGTGTAAAAAAATTCAATTTAAAATTCAAAAACAACTTTAAGATATATTTATATTATTTAAAATTAAGTAAAATAATATGGACCAATAGACAGAGCATAATTGTTTTTGAGAAAAATCAACAGACATCACCTTGGTTGGGTCAGTCAATTATTTTTATTTGCTCCAATTCTGAAAGACAGTGGAGCTATTGTTACATCTCTCTCATCTGTAAAGTGTTGGTTAACCTTTTTGCTGAGGTCCATTTCTCAAATATATACATATATTCAATTAAACATTTGATACTTGTCCACTATCAGTTGAAGAGGAAACATTTAAAGAGGGCAGGTAACACTTAAATTTATTTTGACAGAGTTATGCTCCTTTGTCAAACTTAAAATTTTCTGTGTTCTTAAAACATTTATGTTGAATTTATGTAATGTTGTTTATTACTTCACCAGTTTTTCTTAGTCAGTTCCATTTAAACCTCACATAGGCCTTTCATTTAACTGAAATAACAGAAAATAATGGAGCACTCATTGCATAGTAGAGTTGCCAACAACTCCTCTGACTTGTTAGCCTTTCATTGCGTTGGTTCAAATCACATTCACAGTGAAGGGCTTAATGTAGGAAGGTCTTCTAGATGACCTGTGGTGTGTCGGTGGTTCTACCCAGACAATTGTGTGGGGACTTCCTCCATAAAATAGCTGGATGTTACTATAATGACCGTAATTTGTATTTCTAAAAACATAAAAACAAACAAATAACTGAAAGTATCACGTATGTATGAGATCACCATTGATTTAATTTATGTTGTTGCCCATGGTAACCCTCATCATGCAGGGTTTTTTCTCACCATTTGAACATGACCCGATTTGGGATTGTTTCATGTCATTTTTGACAAAATTGGAAAAACTAAAAAAAAAAACAATCAAAAAATGATATATTTGGTTTATTCAACTCCTTTTGTATCTCACTTATTTACAAAGCAATATCTATGTCTCATTTGACGGAAGTAGTCAATTATGTCATTATGTCAGGGGTAAGAATTAAATTGTTTATTTCTTTTTTTAATTGGGATTTCTCTCCTTAAGATTGGGAAAAAACATACTGTTTGTGATGGGGAAAATGACCCAATATTGGTCTTCAAAATGGAGAAAAAAACCTGTCATGCTATAGTTTGTTAATAACAAATACTGATACTTAGTCATCTTACAACCTACACATGCTAATGAGCCAGATTCCTAAAGACTCGACATCAAATAGTGTGGATACTGATCATGTTCAGAGAGCTCCCAACTGGTTGGATCTTGATTACACAGCTCCCACTGGGGAGAGGGCTGATCTGGATATTCACTGTTTGCCTTAACAATGCAAGCTTAGCTAGCTAAGAGTTTATAAGTATTTCTGTGTGCATCAGAGCATGGAATATTTTATTTGAAATGCCAGTATGTATTAGTCATGTTAATTGGAATGTCCTTTGGTCAGCACAAAAGGTATCCTGTTTATATGTTATCAGTATCAAAGATCTGTAGATAGCTATGTTAATTGTATGTGTATAAACTTGTTTTAATATAATTTCTTTTTAAGGTGTAAATGTACTACGAAGAACATATTAACTGGATTGATTTAAAGTTAACTTAATATAATTATGTAAAAAGTCTTCAAACACAACATGCAACATATTTTTGGTTTTTAGTGGGGATTAGTCATTGATTTGTTTGGTAGATTTTCTTTCTTATTTTACAGGTGAGATGAGAAGTTGTATGAAAGAGGAAATTCTTTATATTTTATTTCTTAAAATATCCTTACAGCTACCACTTTCATTGTTTTCTTAAAACATTGGATGATACAGCAATCAATGAACATTCCATTTCTTATACATTACTCCTCCATTTATTATCTTATCAATATTTCTCAATATTTTTTTGTTTAAATCTGAACTTCCTGTCATCAGGTTATTCTTGATCAACAAGCCATTTCTATGCTGTGCATATATTTATAGCATATTAAATCTAGATGCCAATAATTCTGAGGCTCTCCCCATTGAAGACTGCTCTAGTTATTTACCCCACAAAAAGATGTTGCTCTCTATATTGAAGACAGCTTTGGTAATCTACTTTACAAAGGACTATTCATCAATACATTGGCCCTGGGCAGACTGTAAACATATTGTTTGTGCAGCTTTATTACCTCTGAGAATTGAATCTTTCATTGACTTGTCTGTGGATCTGACAATAATTATAGGATTGCAGACAGTGTTTCAGATGTTAACCAAGCCTCTCCCAAAGAAAATAATTTTCTCTGAAGGGATAAGACATTGCTCTCTATATTGAAGACAGCTTTGGTCATCTACTTTACAAAGGACTAGTCATCAATACATTTGCCCTGGGCAGACTGTAGACAGATTGTGCAGCTCCATTACCTCCGAGAATAGAATCTTTCATTGACTGGTGTGGCTTATGATATCTCATAATCACTGTACTAATTTTTGTTTTGTCTGTCTTGAAAGGCTAAGGCTAGATTTGAATGCTAGAACATGCCTACAATCCACTAAGTGCAGCTCAGAACTGATGTTATAAAGGCAATTAGGTGCACTTCTGTGAGCTAACAGTTTTACTGGTGCAGTAAGTATATAAGTAATGTTTATGAGCTGTCAGGTCAAAATAAGTACACTGCAAAGGAGACTTATTAATACCAAATACACTAATATGTAGTCTTCCTTATATTGTACCCTTTAATTGAATTTTTTAAAGTCAAACTGTTTAATTTTTGAGGCAGTAGATTACTTTCTACTTTATAGAAGTGTGTTAATGCTAGTTAATTTAGCAATCACCACTCCTGCAACTTGGAAAAATAAACACAACAGTAGTTGTTTTTTTACATTTTAAGGTAGTTATTCTGTGCTTATATCCTTTATATATGAGACCTTGTATAACCATGCACGAAAAGCTGATACCCGACTATTTAATAAGATTTCCATTTTCTCGACCTTATTGTAATACCTTGTTGCAGTCAGTACACAATGCTTGTGTTTTTATTGTCTTACACGTTGCTGTGAAATGAGGATGGGCAAGTAAGCTGGTAGAAGTTTTATTGTTGTTTTTATGTCTAGATTAGTGTTATTGGCATATGTCTGAAAAGAACCTTCTCTGGTAAGGAATGGTGTGTATCTCTGGCTTGTTTGTGGTGCTGAACACTTAATGAACCAGGCTTTACAAAACATTTATTCTGCACTCTAGCTTAATGCGGAATAATGAACCAGACTTACTGTAATTGTTAGCATGCTAAGGGTAAATAGACTGGTCTGTGATTTGTACGTAACTCCTTCCTTGACTGTTATTTTGACAGTTTCAGTTATGCTCAGGTTGTAACAAACAGTTATATAACAAACAGTATTTAGAATGTCCATGTTTCTGCATTGGCCCTTAGCTCTCCTATGTTTGTTAAAACAACCTATACTGACTTGTAACTCCCAAGCCCCTCACCATGTGGGTTTGAGACCAGGTCAGAGCGAAAACTTTCATTGGGGGAGATTCTCCAGTTGACCGGCAGTACGCCGGTGGTTTTGCCTAGATGTAAGTCTGGGGTCTTCCTCCAACATTAATTAGCTGGATGTTGCCAATATGACCATAATTGTGTTGGTGTGATGTAACAAAAACATATTTCTTAGATATAAACTTACAAGTTCATGCAAAGACTTAGTTAACTTAACATTATGTTATGGCCCTTTCTAGAATATTTTAAAGGTGGTATCCGACACTTTGCCTCAAATTCGTGAAACAATACCTTACTGCTGATTTGGGGAATTAGATCATATTTTTCTGCATAAAGTCGTACTTTAATATAAGTAAAGACGATTTTGAACACTGCCTGTGTTGTTAGACAGTACAAATTGCGATAAAAGCACTCTAACAGTTCAAACATTCCATATCTATAAATAAGAAGGGATCTCTGCTTAAAATAGACACCAGTGTCAGGGCGCATTACCTGTATGACTTTATAATGTAATCTCAGAAGTGAGTGGTCATGTGGTTTCATAATTAAAAATAACTATCTCTGCAGCATGGCTCAGATAGGAAATACTATGTTTGCAATGAGGAATGGAGATTTATGTTTCACTATTTATACTGATCTAGGGCATCAATGAGCAGTATTTTGCAAGATCTTTTCATGTAACTATAACATATTTGGTTATTTAAAAAAAAAATTTTATTTTGGTCCAAACTGTCAGTTACCACCTTTAAATGGTATGGCAGCCCAGTATTAGAGAATTTAGCTTTCAAACCTGCAGTAATGCACCATTACCAATCTTGGAATGCAGGAACCATAACAATGAAACTATTTCATGTAGTTTAAACATATCCTAAAAAAATTTTAAGGTTACTGGATAGTGACAAATTTGTTAGTTGCAATCACTCTAAAAAGTTTAGTATAGTTTATATATGAGCTGTAGATTATAAAAAAAAAAAAAAAAAAAAAAAATCAGTGGGTTACCATTGAAATAATCATTTTATTGCCTCATGTGTATGGTTGATGTAAAGAAGCAATGTTGCCATTTTTAGACATTAACTTTATTATATCATATCAACTATATTTTTGTGAAAAAAAGGTAAACAAGCCTATATGGCAGTTTCTTACATTCAGCACAAATAAAGCTTTCATTTAAAACCAAACAAGGCTATCCCTGAAGTGATAATTACAAAAATATCTCATAATAAATAAAAATAAAATAATTAATGAAACTTAAAAAAATATAGAAAAACTATCAGAAAATACTTAATTTAGATGCAGAGTTCTTTAAACTTCACATATAGATAGAACTTTTTATTCTGGTTAAAGTAAATACAAAAAATGTATGTGTTACCATGCAAACTGAAGAGCTATGGCTTGTCAAATATTAAAAAAATAATATTTTTAACTAGAAAGATGCTTTTTGCTGAAAGGCAAAAACTGGGTCATCCTTTGCTTGCAGCTGGATTTTGATGATGCTTGAAAACAGTTTAGTGCTTAATAGCTAACAACATAAATTAAAGAAAAATCTTCCTGAGTTCGGACAACTCATTTTGTGCGGACATGTGAATATAAAATCCATGTGTCTAAAAGATCCGGTGCTACACTATTAATGTTTAACCCTGTAGTGGATGTGAACAGTGTATACCATGAATAAGCATCAATTGCATTCCAATTTTACACACACTCTCATAAACAAAGTAAATATACTAGTTCAGCATAATCGCATAAATCAATTTGCCATGTAATCATTTCTTAAGATGACAATGTCGCGTGTTAAGATCACACTATTAATCAATAAGGAATGCAACTCATCAAACTTCACAAGAACATTTGTTAACAGAATTATCTCCCGTACATCGCATTCAACACACGTTGCAGACGTTGTTAACAGCAAATAGCAGCATAACACAAGAGCGACTTTGTTCACCAGGATCAGGGGTGTGTATATGTGCAGGTGGCTTGCTGTACTGCCGCTCCACTGACACTGCCAGTAGCAGAAGGCTGTATGTAGTTCTCCAGCCATATAGGTTTAACGACTTATAGCATGCCCCCACTAAATTGCAGATTGTGGCTAAACGGTAAGTCCGATCCCCAAAGTACCTGTGAATGAAATGTTCGGCTTATCATGGACTACAAACGGGTGAAGTTTCAGCGAACAATTACTAAATCTGACAGAGTTATGAGAGTTTGAAAATTGGTAACGCATGATTTTCTCGGCCGAGAATCTGAAACAGTCAACTTTGAGAAGATGCAGCTCAGGATTGTGAAGACTTATCAATTTAGTTTTTTGCTAGGCTCCACTACGTTACCTTCTGAATATGACAGTCTAATTTTTATCTTTCTAGCTTTGATACTTTGTCCGATACATGTAGTACAAGCAACATACCCCTTAAAACGGCAAACAATTTAAAATAGCGCTGGTTCTACTAAGGCTAAAACAATGAAAACAGCTGGACATTGTTGTACTGATTGGTGCCAACAAAGCCTGAAAATTTGAAGAAAATCGGTGCAGAACTTTTTGCTGTAGATGCATTTGAAAAAAGTTTAAAGAAAAAGAATAATAATAATAACTAGAAAGATGCTTTTTGCTGAAAGGCAAAAACTGGGTCATCCTATGCTCGCAGCTGGATTTTGATGATGCTTTGAAACAGTTTGTTGCTTAATAGCTCATATATGAAGCCTAGTAATTAATGTTTAAACATGTAGTGTATGTGAACAGTGTGTACCCAGAATCATCATCGAATGCATACTAATTTTAAACATACCAAAATGTACAAAGTTAGTATATAAGTTTATCATGAGCGCGTAAATAAACTTGCTTTATAATAAATTTTAAGTAGAGATGACAACGCCGCGTGCTAACATCACATCATTAAAACAAGGAATGTAACTCATCAAGCTTCACAAGAATACTTGTTAACAGACTTGTCTCCCTTAGACAGCATTCAAAACACGCAGCAGTCTTTGCTAAGAGCAAATAGAAGCAAATGAATGCAAAGCTCCTTAAACGTAATTATAATAGTCACATAATTGTAAACCAGTGATCTGCTTGCTAGAGTACCAGTGAATGAAATGTTTGAGTTATCAAGGATGACACACAGGTGAAGTTTCAGCGATATATTGTCAAAACAGTCAGAGTTTCGATACTTTGAAAATTGATCAAGTGTTAAACACAAGAGCGACTTCGTTCAGCAGCAACAGGGAGGTGTATATACACAGGTGAATAGCTGTACTGCAGTAGCGAGTTAACCTCCGCTGACACTTACAGTGGCAGAAGGCTGTATGTACCTGTACAACTATATAGGCTTAACGGCTTGTAACTATGTACGTAGGTATACTCCACTAAATTGCGGATTGTGGCTAAACGGTAAGTCCGATCACCATAGTACCTGCGAATGAAATGTTCGGCATATCCCGCACTACACACTGGTGAAGTTTCAGCGAAAAATTCATAAAGTTGACAGAGTTATGAGGGTTTGAAAATTGGTAACATAAGATTTTTTTGCCGAGATTCCGGAACAGTCAACTTTAAGACGATGCAGCTCAGGAATGTACAGACTGATCAATTTAGTTTTCTGCTACAGGAAACTACGTCATATTCTGAGTACGACCGTATAATTCTCACCTTTTTAGCACTTGTACTTTGTCAGAGAAATCAGGAACAAGCAACATACCCACAAAACGTCAAAACTTTGAAATAATTTGCAATAGCGCTGGTTCTACTAAGGCTAAAAGGACGAAAAAAGGTGGACATTGTTGTGCTGATTGATGCTAACAAAACCTGAAAATTTGAGCAAAATCGGTGCAGAACTTTTTGCTGTAGATGCATTTGAATTTTTAAAGAAAAAGAATAATAATAATAACTAGAAAGATGCTTTTTGCTGAAAGGCAAAAACTGGGTCATCCTATGCTTGTAGCTTGATTTTGATGATGCTTGAAAACAGTTTGTTGCTTAATAGCTCATATATGAAGCCTAGTAATTAATGTTTAAACATGTAGTGTATGTGAACAGTGTGTACCCAGAATCATCATCGAATGCATACTAATTTTAAACATACCAACATGTGCAAAATTAGTATATTAGTTTATCATGAGCGCGTAAATAAACTTGCTTTATAATAAATTTTAAGTAGAGATGACAACGCCGCGTGCTAACATCACATCATTAAAACAAGGAATGTAACTCATCAAGCTTCACAAGAATACTTGTTAACAGACTTGTCTCCCTTAGACAGCATTCAAAACACGCAGCAGTCTTTGCTAAGAGCAAATAGAAGCAGATGAATGCAAAGCTCCTTAAACGTAATTATAATAGTCACATAATTGTAAACCAGTGATCTGCTTGCTAGAGTACCAGTGAATGAAATGTTTGAGTTATCAAGGATGACACACGGGTGAAGTTTCAGCGATATATTGTCAAAACAGTCATAGTTACGATACTTTGAAAATTGATCAAGTGTTAAACACAAGAGCGACTTCGTTCAGCAGCAACAGGGAGGTGTATATACACAGGTGAATAGCTGTACCGCAGTAGCGAGTTAACCTCCGCTGACACTTACAATGGCAGAAGGCTGTATGTACCTGTACAACTATATAGGCTTAACGGCTTGTAACTATGTACGTAGGTATACTCCACTAAATTGCGGATTGTGGCTAAACGGTAAGTCCGATCCCCATAGTACCTGCGGATGAAATGTTCGGCATATCCAGCACTACACACTGGTGAAGTTTCAGCGAAAAATTCATAAAGTTGACAGAGATATGAGGGTTTGAAAATTGGTAACATAAGATTTTTTTGCCGGGATTCCGGAACAGTCAACTTTGAGACGATGCAGCTCAGGATTGTACAGACTGATCAATTTAGTTTTCTGCTACAGGAAACTACGTCATATTCTGAGTACGACTGTATAATTTTCACCTTTTTAGCACTTGTACTTTGTCAGAGAAATCAGGAACAAGCAACATACCCCCAAAACGTCAAAACTTTGAAATAATTTGCAATAGCGCTGGTTCTACTAAGGCTAAAAGGACAAAAAAAAGGTGAACATTGTTGTGCTGATTGATGCTAACAAAACCTGAAAATTTGAGCAAAATCGGTTCAGAACTTTTTGCTGTAGATGCATTTGAATTTTTAAAGAAAAAGAATAATAATAATAATAATAACTAGAAAGATGCTTTTTGCTGAAAGGCAAAAACTGGGTCATCCTTTGCTTGATGCTGGATTTTGATGATGCTTGAAAACAGTTTATTGCTTAATAGCTAACAAAATAAATTAAAGAAAAATCTTCCAGAGCTCGTACAACTTATTTTGTGCGGACATGTGAATATAAAATTCATTTGTTCAAAAGATCCGGTGCTACAATATCAATTTTTACCCCCGTAGTGGAGGTGAACGGTGTACACCCTGAATAATCGTCAATTGCATTCCAATTTTACACACACTCCCGTACACAAAGTAGATATACTAGTTTAGCGTTACCGCATGAATCACTTTGCTATATAATCATTTCTAAGGATGACATTGTCGGGTGTTAAGATCACACCATTAATCAAAAAGGAATGCAACTCATCAAACTTCGCTAGAACATTTGTTAACAGACATGTCTACCTTAGACCGCACCAACACATGCAGCAGTCTATATTACCAGCAAATAGCAACATCAGGATACATAGCTCTTTGAACAAAACTATGATCGGCCCTTCATTGTAGATGGTTGTTCTGATTGCTAAAGTACCAGTGAATGAAATGTTTGATCTATCATGGACTGCACACTGGTGAACTTTCAGAAATAAATTGCTGTATCTGGCCGACTTATAAAACTTTGAAAATTGCTTAAACGTTTACACAAACAGCGACTATGGCTGTATATCATGTATAGAATGTGTAAATACATCAGCAGTGTAGGATTAAGGTGAACTGAAGCTGACCCGGGCAGAGGGCTGTATGCAGTTCTACAGCCATAATGGTTAAACAACTTGTAGGATACTATACGATTAATTGTCGATTGTGTTTAAACGGTAAGTCATATCCCCATAATGCATGCGAATGAAATGTTTGGCTTATCAAGCACTACAGACTGGTGAAGTTTGAGCGATAAATTCTTAAAACTGGCAAAGTTAGAATGCTTTGATTTTTGGTGAAATGCTAAAACACGAGCGACTTTGTTCAGCAGGAACAGGGAGGTGTAAACTTGCTGTACTACAGTAGCGAGTAAAGCTCCACTGACATTGACAGTGGCAGAAGGCTGTATGTACCTCAACAACCATATAGGCTAATAAGCTTGTAACATTGTGCGTTGGCTTACCCTACTAAATTGCGGATTGTGCCTAAACGGTTAATCCGATCCCCATAGTACCTGCGAATGAAATGTTCGGCATATCCAGCACTACACACTGGTGAAGTTTCAGCGAAAAATTCCTAAAACTGAAAGAGTTATGAAAGTTTGAATATGGGTAACATATGATTTTTTGTAGGATTTTTTGCCGAGAATCTGGAACAGGCAACTTTGAGACGATGCAGCACAGGATTGTACATACTTATCAGTTTAGTTTTCTGCTACAGGAAAGAACGTCCTATTCTGAGTACGACAGTCTAATTTTCACCTTTCTAGCACTTGTACTTTGTCCAAAAGAGCCAGAACAAACAACATACCCCCAAAACGTTAAAACTTTGAAATAATGTGAAATAGCGCTGGTTCTACTAAGGCTAATAAGATGGAAACGGCTGGAAATTGTTGTGCTGATTAGTGCCAACAAAACCTGAAAATTTGAGCAAAATCAGTGCAGTAGTTTTTGTTGTAGATGCATTTGAAATTTTAAAGAAAAAGAATAATAATAATAATAACTAGAAAGATGCTTTTTGCTGAAAGGCAAAAACTGGGTCATCCTATGCTTGCAGCTGGATTTTGATGATGCTTGAAAACAGTTTGTTGCTTAATAGCTCATATATGAAGCCAAGTAATTAATGTTTAAACATGTAGTGTATGTGAACAGTGTGTACCCAGAATCATCATCGAATGCATACTAATTTTAAACATACCAAAATGTACAAAGTTAGTATATTAGTTTATCATGAGCGCGTAAATAAACTTGCTTTATAATAAATTTTAAGTAGAGATGACAACGCCGCGTGCTAACATCACATCATTAAAACAAGGAATGTAACTCATCAAGCTTCACAAGAATACTTGTTAATAGACTTGTCTCCCTTAGACAGCATTCAAAACACGCAGCAGTCTTTGCTAAGAGCAAATAGAAGCAAATGAATGCAAAGCTCCTTAAACGTAATTATAATAGTCACATAATTGTAAACCAGTGATCTGCTTGCTAGAGTACCAGTGAATGAAATGTTTGAGTTATCAAGGATGACACACGGGTGAAGTTTCAGCGATATATTGTCAAAACAGTCAGAGTTACGATACTTTTAAATTGATCAAGTGTTAAACACAAGAGCGACTTCGTTCAGCAGCAACAGGGAGGTGTATATACACAGGTGAATAGCTGTACTGCAGTAGCGAGTTAACCTCCGCTGACACTTACAGTGGCAGAAGGCTGTATGTACCTGTACAACTATATAGGCTTAACGGCTTGTAACTATGTACGTAGGTATACTCCACTAAATTGCGGATTGTGGCTAAACGGTAAGTCCGATCCCCATAGTACCTGCGAATGAAATGTTCGGCATATCCAGCACTACACACTGGTGAAGTTTCAGCGAAAAATTCATAAAGTTGACAGAGTTATGAGGGTTTGAAAATTGGTAACATATGATTTTTTTGCCGAGATTCCGGAACAGTCAACTTTGAGACGATGCAGCTCAGGATTGTACAGACTGATCAATTTAGTTTTCTGCTACAGGAAACTACGTCATATTCTGAGTACGACCGTATAATTTTCACCTTTCTAGCACTTGTACTTTGTCAGAGAAATCAGGAACAAGCAACATACCCCCAAAACGTCAAAACTTTGAAATAATTTACAATAGCGCTGGTTCTACTAAGGCAAAAAGGACGAAAATAGGTGGACATTGTTGTGCTGATTGATGCTAACAAAACCTGAAAATTTGAGCAAAATCGGTGCAGAACTTTTTGCTGTAGATGCATTTGAATTTTTAAAGAAAAAGAATAATAATAATAATAACTAGAAAGATGCTTTTTGCTGAAAGGCAAAAACTGGGTCATCCTATGCTTGCAGCTGGATTTTGATGATGCTTGAAAACAGTTTGTTGCTTAATAGCTCATATATGAAGCCTAGTAATTAATGTTTAAACATGTAGTGTGTACCCAGAATCATCATCGAATGCATACTAATTTTAAACATACCAAAATGTACAAAGTTAGTATATAAGTTTATCATGAGCGCGTAAATAAACGTGCTTTATAATAAATTTTAAGTAGAGATGACAACGCCGCATGCTAACATCACATCATTAAAACAAGGAATGTAACTCATCAAACTTCACAAGAATACTTGTTAACAGACTTGTCTCCCTTAGACAGCATTCAAAACACGCAGCAGTCTTTGCGAAGAGCAAATAGAAGCAAATGAATGCAAAGCTCCTTAAACGTAATTATAATAGTCACATAATTGTAAACCAGTGATCTGCTTGCTAGAGTACCAGTGAATTAAATGTTTGAGTTATCAAGGATGGCACACGGGTGAAGTTTCAGCGATATTATTTCAAAACAGTCAGAGTTACGATACTTTGAAAATTGATCAAGTGTTAAACACAAGAGCGACTTCGTTCAGCAGCAACAGGGAGGTGTATATACACTGGTGAATAGCTGTACTGCAGTAGCGAGTTAACCTCCGCTGACACTTACAGTGGCAGAAGGCTGTATGTACCTGTACAACTATATAGGCTTAACGGCTTGTAACTATGTACGTAGGTATACTCCACTAAATTGCGGATTGTGGCTAAA
Source organism: Sinonovacula constricta (assembly GCA_007844125.1). Lineage (NCBI taxonomy): Eukaryota > Metazoa > Mollusca > Bivalvia > Cardiida > Solecurtidae > Sinonovacula > Sinonovacula constricta. Next base: position 20,355,745 of record CM017568.1, read on the forward strand.
CGGTAAGTCCGATCCCCATAGTACCTGCGGATGAAATGTTCGGCATATCCAGCACTACACACTGGTGAAGTTTCAGCGAAATATTCATAAAATTGACAGAGTTATGAGGGTTTGAAAATTGGTAACATAAGATTTTTTTGCCGAGATTCCGGAACAGTCAACTTTGAGACGATGCAGCTCAGGATTGTACAGACTTATCAATTTAGTTTTCTGCTACAGGAAACTACGTCATATTCTGAGTACGACCGTATAATTTTCACCTTTTTAGCACTTGTACTTTGTCAGAGAAATCAGGAACAAGCAACATACCCCCAAAACGTCAAAACTTTGAAATAATTTGCAATAGCGCTGGTTCTACTAAGGCTAAAAGGACGAAAAGAGGTGGACATTGTTGTGCTGATTGATGCTAACAAAACCTGAAAATTTGAGCAAAATCGGTGCAGAACCTTTTGCTGTAGATGCATTTGATTTTTTAAAGAAAAAGAATAATAATAATAACTAGAAAGATGCTTTTTGCTGAAAGGCAAAAACTGGGTCATCCTTTGCTTGCAGCTGGATTTTGATGATGCTTGAAAACAGTTTGTTGCTTAATAGCTCATATATGAAGCCTAGTAATTAATGTTTAAACATGTAGTGTATGTGAACAGTGTGTACCCAGAATCATCATCGAATGCATACTAATTTTAAACATACCAAAATGTACAAAGTTAGTATATTAGTTTATCATGAGCGCGTAAATAAACTTGCTTTATAATAAATTTTAAGTAGAGATGACAACGCCGCGTGCTAACATCACATCATTAAAACAAGGAATGTAACTCATCAAGCTTCACAAGAATACTTGTTAACAGACTTGTCTCCCTTATACAGCATTCAAAACACGCAGCAGTCTTTGCTAAGAGCAAATAGAAGCAAATGAATGCAAAGCTCCTTAAACGTAATTATAATAGTCACATAATTGTAAACCAGTGATCTGCTTGCTAGAGTACCAGTGAATGAAATGTTTGAGTTATCAAGGATGACACACGGGTGAAGTTTCAGCGATATATTGTCAAAACAGTCAGAGTTACGATACTTTGAAAATTGATCAAGTGTTAAACACAAGAGCGACTTCGTTCAGCAGCAACAGGGAGGTGTATATACACAGGTGAATAGCTGTACTGCAGTAGCGAGTTAACCTCCGCTGACACTTACAGTGGCAGAAGGCTGTATGTACCTGTACAACTATATAGGCTTAACGGCTTGTAACTATGTACGTAGGTATACTCCACTAAATTGCGGATTGTGGCTAAACGGTAAGTCCGATCACCATAGTACCTGCGGATGAAATGTTTGGCATATCCAGCACTACACACTGGTGAAGTTTCAGCGAAAAATTCATAAAGTTGACAGAGTTATGAGGGTTTGAAAATTGGTAACATAAGATTTTTTTGCCGAGATTCCGGAACAGTCAACTTTGAGACGATGCAGCTCAGGATTGTACAGACTTATCAATTTAGTTTTCTGCTACAGGAAACTACGTCATATTCTGAGTACGACCGTTTAATTTTCATCTTTTTAGCACTTGTACTTTGTCAGAGAAATCAGGAACAAGCAACATACCCCCAAAACGTCAAAACTTTGAAATAATTTGCAATAGCGCTGGTTCTACTAAGGCTAAAAGGACGAAAAAAGGTGGACATTGTTGTGCTGATTGATGCTAACAAAACCTGAAAATTTGAGCAAAATCGGTGCAGAACTTTTTGCTGTAGATGCATTTGAATTTTTAAAGAAAAAGAATAATAATAATAATAATAATAATAATAATAATAAAAGGAAGTAGAATAAATAGAATCAGTAAAGTGTCATCCGACTGAAGTCGGATGACCCTAATAATAATAATAAAAGGAAGAAGAATAAATAGAATCAGTAAAGTGTCATCCGACTGAAGTCGGATGACCCTAATAATAAAAGGAAGAAGAATAAATAGAATCAGTAAAGTGTCATCCGACTGAAGTCGGATGACCCTAATAATAATAATAATAAAAGAATGAAGAATAAATAGAATCAGTAAAGTGTCATCCGACTGAAGTCGGATGACCCTAATAATAAAAGGATGAAAAATAAATAGAATCAGTAAAGTGTCATCCGACTGAAGTCGGATGACCCTAATTAAAAATATGCATAAAATATCACCTTTAATTTATTTGAGATGCAGTAGTCTTTAAACTTTACACATAGATAGAAATCATTTTGTTGTACATATAAAATACAAAAAAGGTAGATTTTACCTTGTAAAATTCAAGAAATCAAGCTTATAATATGTAAAAAATACAATTTAAAAATAAATGTAAATATCACTCATATTTTTCTTTTAATGCACCGGTCTGAACACTTAACATATAGATAGAAAACATTTTGCTGAATAAATCAACAACAAAAAAGGTAGATTTTTTTGGTAAAAATCAGGAGGAAAGCTGGTCAAATATAAAAAAATATATATATATTTTTTTTCAATAAATTAAACACACAAAGTGGCATTCGTTTTGGATTTAGTTGCAAAAGTCTCAATACAGTACATAGAAAATAACAATTATCATTATATGATACAGTTCTTCCCAAAACCAGATTCATGCAAATCTACAAACAAGAAAAGTGGCAGAGCCACTATAGGATACCCCGTGTCCTATTGGACAGAGGGAGTGGGGGGGTGGTTAAGGACCAGACAGCCTGACAGACGGATCAGAGAATGATATTTCTTCATGCATATCTGCAAATAGTGTCTAACATTTGTCTTAAGTTTCATTAAAATCCTTTGAGTGGTGTAGGAGAAGTTAACCTAAAAACGAATGTGGACAGTAATCCCATGCAGAAATTTAAGGTGCAGCACAACACCGTGAATGCGGGATAGTTCAAATCTCAACACATCTGCGCGATCGTCTGCGCAGACGCTCCAAATTCGTCACTATACACTGGCCTTAAATTAAAAGAAAAATACCAACTAATTGAATCTGACCCACAGACAAGTAAATGCCTACATAATATTCCCGTTCAAACCTCTTGTTTTCTGACAATCATATGTAAAGTGGCAGGATAGTGTCATTTCAGCTTTGAAACCATATTGAATTTCATGTTCATGTCTATCCATATTATGCTTCTCTAATGATTCTTCTGAACTCACACTTTGAGTTTTATTTTGAGTTAATTATCAAAATTCTTGGTTTTGCTTTTCTCTTGAATTTATCATCACTTAAAGGTGGCATCCAACAGTTTGGACCATTTTTAAAAAAACAAACAAAAAACAAATAAGTAATTGGTACATGAAAAGGTTTTGCTAAATATTGTTCATTGATGCCAAAGATCTGTGTGAACAGTCAAGGATAAATCCCCACACATCATTGCAAACAGGTGTTTCCTGCTTGAGCCACGCTGCAGAGATAGCTGTTTTTAAACTTAGAAAACCACATGACCACTTACTTTTATGTAGTCCTCGGGTATTCTGTTCTGATAGCAATATCTATTTTTAGCAGAGACCACTATCACACTTCTTGCAGAGTTGGAAAGACTGAACATTTAGATTAATTTGTTCATGATTAGTACAGTCTAACAGTGAAGTAAGTGTTCAAGTTGTCTTTGTAATGACTAAAGTATGTGTTTATGCAAAAAGTATGACTAATTTCCGCAAAGCGGTGGTTAGATATTGGTACATGTGTTAAATTTAGGCAAACTGTCAGCTTTAAGACCAAGAATTCTTCACCATAAGAAATATAAAGCAATTGTATTTTCTTTTTATTTAAGTTGCCTTAATAAGATTCAAAACTTTTTTCTCCATACAAAGTCTAGCATCTTATCCCACAAATACTGATGTTTTGATATTGGAAATAATTGCAGAATAATGATTTTTTGTAGCCATTTAAGTTTTTGTGATTTTTTGAAAATAAAACAATTGCTGATATGTCTATATTTTAGCCCCTAATCCATCCAATGTGATAGTAGTGTTGGGAACCAACTGTTTGAACAAGGGCCCAGCCTCCAACAAAGAATGGTTTATTCCACGGGGAGGCAATGAAAGATGTGACCAAGTTGAGGATCTTGAGGATTCACGCATCAATGATGAAGGGTTTTCAGCCAATCAGGTTGGTTCTTTTTTCTTGCTCAGCCAATCAGCTATATTTTTATTTCCAGTATTTGAGTGACGTCAAACAGAGGGCTTCCGGTCAATAACTTCTGTTTGGATAAACCAAGCTTGCTGAAACTTTGGATATAGCAAGTTTGCATGAAGACCTAGCTTGTGATTGGATTTGGGACCATTCAGGTCAAGGTCACTGTTAATAAAAGTAGAAAAACAGTTTCCGGTCAATAACTTTAGTTTGGATAAACCAATCTTGCTGAAACTTTGGATATAGCAAGCTTGAATAAAGACTTAGCTTGGGATTCAATTTGGGACCAGTCGGATCAAGGTCTCTGTTACTAAGAATAGAAAAACAGTTTCCTGTCAATGACTTCAGTTCGAATAAGCCAATTTTCCTGAAACTTTGGATAAAGCAAGCTTGCATGAAGACCTAGCTTGAGATTGAACTTGTTACTAAAAATAGAAAAAAACAGTGTCCACTTAATAATTTGTGTTAAATTCTTAAATTGTTGAAAACCTGGTTTCATGACATGGCCACATTTCTTGTTTCAGATTGTGTTTTCCTTCTGGCTGCCACATATTCGAAATAATGAACAGCTGGATTTTAGTCGATGGCAGCAAAGCTTGTTAACAGTCTTACAGCTGGAAATCATCTGGGATAACAAAGTACAAATTGGTATGTAGCAGTACTAGACCCAAAGGCTTCAACATTAAAATTTGTTACTAATAATCTACTAATATCCTTGTTATTTTTCAAAAACGAACATGCAAGGGTAAATGTTGATGTTCTTTGAGATGAACCAGTGAATAGTGGAGATGCTGATCAGATAGCTGTATGTCTGATTAATTGAATGATGGATTGGTAGACCCAGTAAGAATTATTCTTAGGGCTATTAACTACTGGTAAATGTTAATAATTCCCTAGTTTTTGCCCTTGACAAGAAAATGTACTTGGGATACTTGCTTTTTTTACATTTGTGTATTTTTTTATCTTTCAAGAATAATGTTATTCACATTATTGTATGAATTTACAGAAGAGGGCGCCAAAATTCAATTAGATGCCCGTGTTGGCTACAGAAACAAAGAGGACGATGTGAATGATTGGAAGGAACTGGCCTCCTCTCTTGAAGAAAGACAGCTGAACTGTAAAATCGACCCAGAACAGGTTTGTAGAAATGGTTAGGAATGATGTCATGCCCATTGATTGATAACTATCATATTGATAGGGTAGGGTTAACTGCACCATTTTCAGACTTCAGTAGAGATTGAACTGTCATATGCATAAAAACTGATACTGTATGCTCACATTCGAGTGGAGTTTATGGGTCAGTTTGTTAATATAAAGCAATCAATAATTTCCACCTCTATGAAAATCCCTTATATTGGCAGCCATCTTGATGGCAACTTGAAGAGATTTTCATATGATTTGTATAGAAGGGTAAATTTAATTTTCTTGTATTTTCTTCATTTGTAGTCAAAAAATTAAAAGCTATACACCATTGAAAAGCTATTGAATTTCATAATTTCATAATTTTAGAATACAATTTTTTTTAATTGATGAATGCACTAAGAATTAATCCATAGTAAGATATGAAATTATGGGCTCATCTTTTAACAAAATAAACAGTAGTTTTTGGATGTAGTTTTTTTTTACCTTTTAGAATACCAAAATAAAGTTTTAATATTTAAAACAGTTTATTAAAGCTGTTAAATTTGATATGAATTTCAATAAAATAGATTGAAAAATAAGAACACAGAGCTGAATTAAAAACAGCACATATTATCAGATTTCGACCTGCATTAGTTTCTGCCTTTAAAGATGTCTTATCAGGGCCTGTGACATCACATGGAAACTGTCTATAGAAAGACGACATAATGTGTACTTTTATATCATTTATCTAGCTAATATTAACAGAATTCTCAGCTATAAATGCCTTGAAAACACATTAAATATAAGTTGATAAAAAATGCACTTTTACCCTTTTTTTTCATGTGATTGAGGTGTCAAGTTAACAAGTGGTCATGTATAAAATATTACCTGCTGTGATTGTTCCCAGGTTGTTATTTTAGCCAGATATGTCAGCATTAACTTGTATCAAAGTATAATAAAACATGCTATTTATGTTGCCAAACAGATGCAAGATGGGTATGCTTATGACTGTGAACTGCTCCAATTCTTCGAGCTGGGAAGCGTCCACCATGATTATTATCTGGTCAACCTACGAGTCCCAGTGGAGCCATATAAGGGCATCAATATGGGCATCGGCAAGCTGCGAGAGATTACATTGGTGGTATGTTGTATTTGTTTTTTTAATGGTTATTTACTCCCGATTATTATTAAAAAATAATGTATAATTGTGTTGCTGTGACATTATAATATAAAGAGAAAATGTTTTTTTGTATATGTAAGCTTGCATTGAGAAAAAAAACACCTATTACCATATTTTCTCACTTATAAGACGGAGATTTTTCCTCAAAATTTCATGTTCAAAGTGTGGGGCTCGTCTAAAAGGCGGGGTCTAGTGACCTGACAAAAAGTTTTTACATTGTTTTAGGGCGAAAACGTACCAAATAAACTTTGAAAACATACCACATAAACTTGTAAGCGGTTATGCAATGACCCGACGTGCCATCATTATCGACTGCCGAAAATTTACCATAATTGAACTTTGAATTCTGTCAGTCAGCGATTAACTGTCTCACATACATTTCCCTTTGTTTTTCATGAAACACAGCTTATGATCCATTAATAAACACTGAAATAAGCTTTCAACTTTAGTCTGCCAGATACACCAAGCTGTAATTTACTTGGTGTTTCTATGTAGACTTGCCTAATTTCACAGGTCAAATTGACTGACTCTGAGATAAGCTGTTGTCAAGGTCAAGATCGATCGGAGCAGTTTGACAGTGAGGGAGTGAACAATGTGTATAAGCTGCTGCTGATTACATTTCCCCACGAAATTATTGATTGGTGGCATGTGCACAAGGACAGTGCACTGTTCCTTGATGTATCGTGTACTGTCATACCAGACTTGGTAACGTCGATGAAAGAAATTAATGTCATGCCACCACACGCTACAGGATAGCAGTGCAGCTGCGACTAGAAACATCCCTTAACGTGTGAAAATTACAGCCAGTGTTAACCCTTTTGTTGAGAAAGCATGACTAGTTAGTCTTATTAGAGGGTTAAAGCAGAAACCGGCAATTTCACAGGTGAAGTAGGGGGCCTGTCTTATAAGCAAATGGTCTTGTAAGTGAGAAAGCATGGTAATAACTTATGATTGAGAAATACCAGCCTGATCATTACTTAAAGAAAACATGATTAACATTAATGAATACACAAAGTGATTCTGTGTATTACCTTAATCTATTTTTCTAGGCCATCCATCAGAATGGTGGGTTTACCAAGGTGTGGTTGTCCATCAAAACAGTCATGTTCCCTATGATCCTTATTGTTCTGGTCTGGTACTGGAGACGAATACAGCTGCTTACTCGACCTGCAAACCTTTTGGAAAGGTAAACAATAAATATGCTCATGTCAGACGATAGTGTCAGGCCTTCCAGCCATCTAACCTGGGTTGCAAAAAGTGATCTAATTAGGTAGTCCTCTAACTGATCTCCAGCTGTGCATTGCTGGCTTAACAATAAAGTTGAATTCGTGTCCAAAAAAAAATCTGGGCATATCCGTAATGACCATAATTGTGTTGGTTTGATGTATTTTTCAAACAAGTCAAAAACATTTTTTAAAAACTTCAGGGTAATAATCAGCTCACATTTCCTTGCTTTCTTTGCTTGGATCTGGCTACATTTATTTGTTTAAATAACTTTCACTTTAGTCACTATAGACCACAAGTTATCTAAAACTATTTTTTATAATATTTAACACCCATATTTTTCTTTTGGAGATAGTTCTTAAAGTAGTTTAATTTCAGTTACATTTTTTAAAATCATTCTTTGTTTCAGAACCCTTTTTGCCCTTGGAATCGCAATGTCGGTTCTGAACTGTGAGTTCTTCTTTTTATGTACTATATTTTAATTGCATGTTATTTAACAAAAATTGTGCAAAAGAATGAAAACATTTATTAGTATGTGTAAATTAATGGTATTAAATTTATTTAGTTTTAATTTGAAGCATCATTTGGCACAGTTTTAACCAAGCCTGGTAGCCTTAAGGACAGAAGGGTCTGGTTTCCAAAACCAGTATGAGACAACGCTTTATAAGCAGTGATTATAGTGTAACTTCCCTTCACCTAACCTCTCTTAAATTTACAATATGCCTTGGCCAATTTGGACTAATTAGGTTATATATCACAATGTATTAACAGAGTGTACTTTCTATGAGTAATTACCACCTTAAGGCAACTGATAGAATGCAGTGAAGGTTGATCCCTTGTTCTGGATTGTATATTTTGTAATATCCTTTAGTTTTAACACAGAACGTATTTTCTTACTTATTTTTAGCTCACCTAAACACAATGTCCTCAAGGTGAACTATTCTGATACTACTTCGTCTGTCATGCAGCCTCAACAATTTATCTTGTGAACATGCTAGAGGCTGCAGTTTGTATCTAATCTTCATCAAACTTGGTCAGAATGTTTGTCTGTATGAAATCTTGGATGATTTAATTATTGGGTCTTCTGGTGTCAAAAAACGAGGACAAATGGTCAAATTTTATGAAAAACTTGTGAACACGCTAGAGACCCCATTTATAGCCCGATCTTCACCAAACTTGAAATTTTGAGCTCGTATCTGGGTCATGGGTCAAAAAGTAGGTCACTAGGTCAAATCTTAGAAAAACTTTGTGTATACACTAAAGAGCACCCTTATGGCCCAATCTTCACGAAACATGGCCAGAATGTTTGCCTGCATGAAATCTTGAGTTAGTTTGTAACAAGTTCACCTAGGGTCAAAAACTAAGACACTAGGTCAAATTTTATAAAAAAAACCTTGTGATAACACTTAGAGGCCACATTGATGGCCCAATCTTCACCAAACTTGGCCAAAATCTTAGATATGTTTTGAAGAGGGTCACATGAATTCAGTAGGTCACTTGGTAAAATTCTAGAAAATGTTATCAGCCCAGTGGCCACACTAACGGTTCAATCTGCACCAAAGATTTCAAAAGTAAATATGTCCTCATTACTTGATGCCAGATTTGAGCCTACTGAAAGCCTGTGTCCTCAGGTGGGCAATTAAGGGTCATCATGGTCCTCTTGTTTATTTATATTTCAACAGTTTCCAACAGTCTTCATCAGCTTCTTTCATTAGGTGTCACATAAGTAAGCAATGTCAACTAACACAAGGAGAGTGTTACACAATACATGATTTTGCTTATAATTTTTTGAACTGTTTCAGGTCCTCTGGAGTGGTTTACCCTTTGGCTGGATATGCCATTCATGTTGATGATTACAGATATCCGCCAGGGAGGCTTCTATGCAATGCTATTGAGCTTCTGGATTATCTTCACTGGCGAACACATCATGGTATGATGTTTTCGAGTTATATGTTTGTTTGGTTTATTATCCTAGCAACAATCTTTCGTATTTTAAACATGTGCTTCTTTGAAGCAGATATAGTGCTGCTTTCACTGTGAATAGCACAGCTGGCATGGTACCACATTCAGTCGCATCATCCTGACATTGAGCTAACCTGTCATAGAACTACTACTTTTATATTTGCTTGATGGTAAGAAAAGAAGCTATACCATTTCCATTGTTATGACTTCAGTTTGTCAAAACCCAGATTTAAATTTGTGGCCTCCTGAACCAGGAGCTGATGCACTATATCTGCTTCAAGTGGACACTGTCTCTACTGAAATACTGTTGGTGGGAAGATAAACCCAATAAACAAACTAAAAATAATGGAATGTTCCACCATTTATATGTAACTCCTCCTTCTATTGTTATTTGGACAGTTTCTTTTAATGCCTACCTCAAGTGCTTAAAACAGTTACATTGGTTATCTTGAACTGTTTATTAATTTATATAATAATCCCATTCTAAAAGATTTCATAATCAAATAAAGTTTGGTAAATCGTTCTTAGTTACAAGCTTATATGTACAACTAGTTTATTTGTTTCTCAAGAAAATGGCATTAAAACAAATAAGCATGATCTGATAAGATATAAGGAAATAGTGTCAAACTAGATCAGCTAGCTCCTACAGGGAGCTGTCTGACCAGGATCTGTACTATAAGCATCAGGGTTTTTATAATTGGGTCTTCTTTTAAATTGGAATCTGGATTCTCATGCAGTTATAGATGCATCCTAGATATAGGTATTTACTTGTCTTGGGGATCCGAAAAGTTAATGTTTATATCTACTAAGGATGTCAACAAGTACCAAATTCAGTTCTCAAGTACTCGGTCAATTTTCAGATTAACTACTCCTTCACTCAAGTACCGGTACACTATCATTTTCTTATAAAAAATTTGATTTCACTATTTTAATTTTTTGTAGGATATTTTTTGTCAGTTTTAATCTACTTTCCCATTTTACAGATTACTTGAATAGTGATTTTAATACTCAAGTATAATCTTCCAAATGAGTACTTGAGTAATCAATGACATCCCTAATATTAACCTATTCATCTGTTTGTAGGATCAAACAGAGAGGAATAGGTTGATGCTGTACTGGAAGCATCTTCTGGCTATTGTTGTGGGATGTGTCTGTCTGCTGTTGTTTGAAATCTGTGAGAGGTATGTACATGATTTTTTACCAAACAAACTGAAAACCATCCATGTCTTGAATTCTGCTTTAGACCTTTTGAAATTGGCAACAAGTAGCAGGTGGTTTGTATTGCCATCCATATGGATAGATATGGACCACAAAAAGAACTTGAGCGTTCTTAATGTTACCCATGTACAAAAATACTGCATTACAATAACAAAAGTTTCCTAGAGGTCTAAAATACAATTAATGCTTCTATTGTATCTATTTTACTTTGTTTGGGGAGACTTATATTTTACCCCCAACTCGCTCGAAGCACCATTCACTCCATTAACATAAAATATACCACATCCAAATCGTGTTTCCTGCTAGTAAACGATTAAACTTGTTTAATAAAAGAATGTTACAATTTCAAGAGTTTCTGACATGCTTTAGTGTTGTTGTTGATTTTTTTTAATTCTTTTTTCAGAGGGATCCAGTTGACAAACCCCTTCTTTAGCATCTGGACTACTGATATTGGAACTAAACTAGCTGTATCCTTTACTGTCACATCTTTGATCGGGGAGGGCCTCTATTAGAGCTTTTCTTTTTTTTGGTAACATCACACAAACAGTTATGGTCATATTGGTGAGGGCCAGCTAGTTATTGGTAGATGAAATATCCCAGACTTATGTCTTCATTGTCTGAGTAGAACCACCAGTGCACTACAGGTAAACAGACAACCCTACCTTAAGCTCTCCACATGAAGCACTGGCTGGGAGTCATACCCACTTGGTGTTGGACTGAGGAGTTGCAAGTCGATGACTCTGACAGTTCAGCCAAGGAAGCCCCAAGAGTGCTTTGAGTCATCGACATAGAAATGCTTAAGGTCTGATAATTAAGGTTATAGTTCTTCGGACAAATTCCACTGATATTTCTCAACTCAAAATAACATGACTTAGAGAATTGCATGTCAACAACATTTCATTTGGTGAAATACAATTTTACAGGGGTTCCAATACTTGTGAACTCTCCTGCTTTTGGAGGGAGACTCCCCCTTTCAAGGTTCAAAATTATTTAAAAATGAGAGGTGTTTTACACATTTTCAGAAATCTCCCTACTTAGAAACAGATAACTTCCTTCTTGGTTTATATGAAAATAACAAAATGTCCCACTTTGCAAGTGACAATCTCACTCTTTAGCCTCAGAAAAAGTTCACATGTATGAACGGTTCTGTGGTTCAGGCATAGAGTCACCAACTTTAAACTTTTCTTACTCCTTGGCTGCTGACCTCATAGATTTGATTCCTGGTTCAGCTATAGAACTTATTTTGGGAAGGTCTTCCTACTGACTGTTGCTGCTTATCTTGCTTGAGTCTTCCTCCAGCTGGAAGTGGCTATAATGATCATAATGGTCTCTATGATTTATGACTGCAAATAAAATGTTGCCAACTAAAAACAAATTTAAGGAATTCTAGGTAAGATTTCCAAAGCTAGCACAAAGTTTCTTATGTTTTTATAAAATAGGCTTTGTTGGTGGGACGATAAACCCAACAAACAAACAAACAAACAAAAATAGACTTGTAATGATAAAACACTTTTGTCAACGAAAGGACTTTTTTTTTTTTTCAATAATATGATTATAAGTTCCTTTTGGTTTTCTGTGATGGGTTTATTATTGTATTATACAAACATACATCTGAAATTTTCTATACTACTTGTTGATGGAAGTTAGCTTAATAAATCTCAATGTATATGGTAACTGCTTATTATAATTATATATATAAAAAAGAAAAAAATCCTTAACTGATGCCTAGCTTGCTTTTATCATTGTGGCTGGAGTTGCGGCAGCTTGTTATTTCTTCTTCCTTTGCTACATGATTTTCCTGGTGTTCCGCAACATCAATGTGAAGAAGATAGCCCTGCCTTCTATGAGTAGTGGGCGCAGAGTTTACTATATGGTTAGATTTTACTTGATTGTTTATATCAAAATCATTTGTTTGTCACTGACTTGCTGTTGTTATGATCTGCATGGTAGGGGATATTTATTTATTTGTGCCAAATGCTTTTGTAAAATAGTTTTAAATCTGTGGGGAAAAAATTATTATTGCAAGAGCACTTACAATTCAAGTATTAAAAGGGGTTACACCACTATATTTTAATTAATTAACCATTTTATTAAAAATGCACATTACAGCATATTACCCCAGTATAAAATGTTAAGGGAAGTATGTTAATGGGAATTTTAAAATTGAATGGTTATATATACCTGTTCTATAATTAAAGTCAGTTTAATAGTAAGTATAACAGTAAGTAAAAAGTAATGATTTGATAACATTCCTATTAATTTTCCCTCATTCTCCACTATTATTCATTTGTTAAGGGCCTGATGTACCGCTTCAAGTTCCTGATGTTGATGACCTTGGTGTGTGCTGCCCTCACCGTAACTTTCTTCATCCTTAGTCAACTGAGTGAGGGCAAATGGAAATGGGGTGATGAAGACCTCAGCTTGCACTACACAAGTGCATTCTTCACAGGTAAGTTTCTTCATGTAACATTGGTGGGTAGATGTAAAGCCAGTATGGGACCTGAACCCAGGACCATTGCTTACAGTGCTATTGCTTTGTGAAGCTAACCAGGCCACATACACATTCTCTCCCTATCACCTGACTAGATATACCCTAGGCAACTGGAAACTCATCCATCAACTTTCACTGACTGTACACACTTCAAACATCTCACAAGCCTTCGATTAGCACTTGGACTATAACCAGTTGGAATCATTTATGTTGGGCGCCATTTATATATATGGAGAAAATGAGCAGTCTGTCTGAGACTCGAACCTGGAACTTTGACTAAGCTAACTGGGCAGCTAATACATTTTTTCAGCTAATAAATTAGAAAAGGAACAACTTGTATTCTTTTTCAGGTGTCTATGGAATGTGGAATGTCTACGTGTTTGGGCTCCTGTCATTGTATGCTCCATCGCACAAGCAGTATGCTCCACAACGTAAGTTGGTGTTTTTATGCCACCCACTATTCAAAGAATGGTGAAGAGGCATAGTGAGCTAACTATGTCAGTCCATCTGTTGATATCAGTTGAGTTATTGCCCTCTTTTGTCATCATCTAATGTAAATTTTTCACTTCCGATAAATTTTTTAAAGACTATATTATATAGTATCAAAAAAAAGGTTAAGTTCAGTTTTTGTCACTGGCTGAAAGATTTTTTGACTTTTACCTTGGTAAGGCTCCTTCTTTGCTCCTGAATGCTTTTTGGTGATCTTTGAAGTGGTTGGAAAAAGGTACATATCAACAGTTTGCACAGTGGTGTTTACGTGTGATCAGATCTTGCTGTTGATTATCTGGTCCTCCATTCAATAATTAATAGTAGGGATGTCAACGGATACCCGGATATTCATTTAAAAATGTAAAATTTTAATTAACTCATTGTACCCGAATGACGCATTTAAGCGGCACGAAAAACAGCCTCCTCATGCCGGGAGATGACTTATCACGTCGCATTTTACCTGTGTCTGGCGCCGAGCGCCGCATTAAGGCGGCCCTGAAAATGTCTCGGCTACTGCCAAATGCCGCGTTAATGCGTCCATCATATATGCTGGTCAAAACTCATGTTTTCAATCACTTGTCTCAGCCAATCAAGTACATCACAGTATCGTAAATGCTAATGTCATCTTAATCTAAATCTACCGGCTTAAATCCTTTTTTGTTATTTCATTTATTGTAGCGAGCAACAGAAAAATTGGCGACATTTTCTCTGATTCACATCTAATTTGAAACATTTCTCGGCTGAAATACGATCGTAAAAGCAGTTTTCAAATTAATAATTTATACTTCGATCTCAGCCAATAGGAAACCTTGTTACATAATATATTGCAATTTCATGTAACCTGGATGTAAACACAATGAATTAATTATGTCGAGACAAAGAATAATGGCGATGTGCCTTACTGTTAGCTTTAAGATTCCTACTTATACGCATATGTATTGGCGGATATGTGGAATGACCTACGTCAGATCCAATAATTATATGATAATTGCATATCAATAGATAAAAGACACAATCTAACTCTTGGAAATCGCCATTTTCTATCAAATATGAAGTTTAAGAGCATTATTTTCTCAAACTATCGGTAAATCGCAACTTTAAATCAAAGATGGCCGACTGTTTTAAAGTTACTCATTATATAAAATATTATATAAAGCAGTGTTTTTTACGTTATAAACATAAAAAATTTGATGAGGTCAATATTATTTCACTTTAATAATTTGAAATGTGTTAATTTTGATATTATCAATCTTACGTGTTCTTCAGATTTCACTCTTTTCTGAAGTATTTCTTCTCATACCTTGTTAAAAATTACATGGTTGTGTAAAGCACTTTCTGTGCTACAAGTATGTGAAAATATCCCTTTAGAGTGTTTCCAAAATGACATGTTTATTGTGTTGTGTATACAACCATCCCCGATATCTTCCACTGACCGGTAATCCACACCAGATGTTTCTAGACATGAGGGGCAGATAAGACCCCCACCAGGTGTAGGGGATGACTGGAGAAATGCCTCTAGGGTATGACTGGTCAATTAGCTGTAGGGCTCAATGAGTTAAATGTTTTGGCCATTTTACTAAGTTATCTTTCTGCTGTCATGCAAGTGTGCATTCACGCATACGCAGGTGTGACGGATTATCGACAGGTGGTGACAGATGTTGATGCAGTATCGTATATTAGGCTTCACAGTTTTAGAAATGTGCTATAGCATGAAGGTATGTATAATAACATGCTAATTAACCGCCAACATTTAAGCTTCTACTGATCCATTTTGTTTAGCAAATACTATCTTAAATTTTGTTGATGAACTTCACAGTTTTAGAAATGTGCTAAAGCTTATGTAAAATAATTTATCCCACCATCTCTGTAAATATCAATTGATATAACCCGTGTGATAAAGATGAGCTTTATCAACCGACATTCGCGCACCTGCTCTAAGCCGGACTACTTTTTTGACGAAACGATCAGGAGTGTTTACGAGAACGAAACTCATTTATCCCGTAACTATGCTTGTGGTCACCCAAAACAAAAATGTCCCTAATATAAATATTGGTGAAATAGAGCAAAAGAGGCTATTAAAAAAAAAAGAGGATGCGAGCGGTCTCGATCTCTGACCTGCAGGATTGAAAACATAAGTGGCAGCGTCTTTACCGACTGAGCTAATCGGACAGTTTCTCTCAACTTTTCGAAGTTTTATTTAACAATGATATAGAAAATTTGAAAAACAAAAAAAATCTTATCAGAAAAATGAAACAATACAGGAACACGATTAAAATTGTTTAGTAATAGTAATGAAATCAATAAAAGTCCGAATTTGTAGTCTGCAAAAATAAAAACAACTCTCGAAATGCCCGATCATGCGAGACACCCCGTTGTGTTGACGTTATTTACTGTAGTGTGAAATGAAAGAATGTGATGAAGAATCGTGTAAAAACCTAAGCAGTGTTGAAAAGACGAGCTACGAGGATTTCGAGGCAAAATCTGGCTTTAATCCGAACATTTTTGAGAATGAAATTGATCTTGAATCTGTGGTGACTGTCTCAGATTGCAATCATCTGCCTAATCTTAGGGCAGACCCTGATGATCAAATGTCGTTACATGATGAACATTCAAATGGTTTAGATAGAGCTCGATCTTTAGTAGAACCAAATACAGCTGACTGCACAGATCTGGACAAATGTGCTAAAAAATCAGTTTCTAGACGTAAACATGAACACCAATCCACCACCTCCACTCCCAACATTTCTTCAAATTTCGCAAGTCATCCTGTCAAAAACACAACTATCTTCGAAATTTTAAAGCGCTATATTCAATATTCATAATTTCAATGTCATCAACAATTAAAATCCATGAGCTACTGTTTGTTACAGCCACAAACACACACACAGACCTCGAATGTAATTCGCGTTCCTTAAATGCCAAGTGCGTAGCTCAACTTTAATGCTACACGGCCTTGACAGTACACACTACATGTATAACTTTACACGAGGGTGTGATTTTTGTTGTTCTTCTTTTTCAACCATTATTTTCAGTTATCGTAATCAATAAAATTACAACCTTGTGTATAGCGCAAATAAAATAAAAGAAATAACATGTTTATTGTTCTATTTTTTTTATTGTAAAATAGAACTATTTCTTGTAGCCAAATTACTCTATTGCTCGCGCATGAATTTCGTGTATTGTATTGGAATGTCAGATTATGTAACGGAGGAGCAGTAGCGGTAAATTTAAATGTTTACCTTTGGCAAGCCTCGTGCTTTCTGATTTTCTTAGCCTCGCATGATAACATTTATCTATATCAACACTAACCTGGTATTCTCTATTTGCCAATTAACAACCATTGTTTGAAGCTATTACTTATCCATTTTGATTAAGGATTATAGTCTTTAATTTCTTTTTTTCGGCTTTATTAAGAAGAGAAAGAGCTACAATTATGAAGACAATTAACAGGTTTGTCAGCAAAGATCAGTTACTCATGTTTAATTAAGTCCGTTTGGATTGTATAAATGAATCGATGGGATAATCTTCCTCAACAAGAATCGTGCCACGCTTCCAGAGGAAGACTGAACAACTGCAAGTTGATGTGACTTACTAAATATAACACAAACATTACATATATGCTTGTTTCATCATGTGCTTCTTAATTTTTGTTACATTTTCGTAAAGATTGTTAGCTGCTTAAAAATTGGGTATTTAATCATTTATAACGTTTTCAAATAAATGTGCTTCGCATGTACGCATGTCTTTTTTGATCGAATATATGCTTGATTTATTCATTTTATTGTGAATTGAAAATAACAAATGTTTTTTTATCGTTCGTATTTCATTAATTATTTAAATGATGAAGTGCCTATGCCTATGGAAATGTTGATTTAATTATTTCCATTGAAATGACGATTCAATTATGTGAATGGAAACGTTAGTAACCCCGCACACATCCGACTGCAACATCAGAATAAACTAAGATTTATATCCGGATATCCGTTCGGATCGTTCGACGGATATCCGGATACCAAATTTAGTATCCTTTGACATCCCTAATAAATAGCTGTCACTGCAATCCACTGTTTTAAGTCACCGCATATTTATATAGCCATTCATTATCCCCATGTCTCTAAATAGCTACCAGTGATTTCCATCTCTGTTTATAGCCACCAATGAGGACAGCCAGGAGGAAGAGGTGCAGTTGACCTTTATGCCCTCATCAGCCAATGAAGGGTCAACGTTCCAGTCCTTTGCAAGCAAAGCTGCAGCTGATTAATTGTCTCTCTGATCTTGTGTACCATCTGACCTTGTGGGACCTTTATTTGACTTTTTGTTTACAGGAACAAATAAATATTTAATGGTCTCTGTATAAGTGATCAAAACTTATTAGAACTTGCTTATTTCAGTGATTTATTTTGTAACTGCTCATAAGATCTAGGAACTTTTGAAAGTACATGATTTATTCTGGATTTAAAACTTACAGCTTTTTTCTGTTAAATATTCAACCAATCACATGTTTGAAAATATAAAATTCAGCCAATCAGATGCTTGAAAATATAAAATTCAACCAATCAGATGTTTGAATTGTCTCAATCTCAAGCTTAGTTTTATTATTATAGGTCTGTTAAGTATTTTTTTGTCAGTCTGTACAGCTTTTTGATTCATACTGAATGTTTTTTTTGTAAATGGAACATTTGGTGTAGTAGGTGTGGTCTATGATTATGTAAGTAAATATTGTATAAACTTTATGTATATGATAGATGACAAGGTTTTCTTGTTGTATATTTCATGACATTTGATAAGGGTATTCTATTTTCAGTGTCTTTACTAGATATTTTGTTAGTTCATTCTTGCTCTTGTTTTGCACTTTGTAAGTA
Source organism: Sinonovacula constricta (assembly GCA_007844125.1). NCBI lineage: Eukaryota > Metazoa > Mollusca > Bivalvia > Cardiida > Solecurtidae > Sinonovacula > Sinonovacula constricta. Next base: position 20,374,432 of record CM017568.1, read on the forward strand.
ATATATTAGTATTGTAAATATATTAGTTTGTAACAGTTGCTTTTTACAGTAAATTAGGCCAATATTTGTACATTTTAATTTCTTTTTGTATTCTTAGTTTTGTTGATAATATTGCTTGGTCTGGACTTTTGATAACTGCGGCCAGTGTTTTTTGTTTATCATTAAGTCCTTTTGTTAAAGATTGTGATTGGTTAAAAAACCATTTGATACCACACCATGTACTTGAAATGTATGTCAGATTTTGAAACCTATCTGCTACAGATATCTTAGTAAGTTAATTTTTTTAAGTTTGGGATGAAAAAGATCTCTTGCTTCCAGAAAAAAAATAATATTGCAAGGCCTGCTAAAGATATCTTAAGAGTTTGTTTTATTTAGCCTAATTTTCATTTGCACTGAAAATAGTTTCTCGTAAGTGTATTGTAACTTCTGATATTTCTCAAATACATACAAATATAAAAGGGAGCATACAGCAGAAATCCAAAGATTTTGACGTCTTCCAATGCTTTTACATTATTTGCTATCTTGCATTTGATAAATATATATAATCCCATAAAATACATTTTTGCAAAAACTGTCTCTTTTTCTAATGCTTCTTTTATTCATAAGTTTTTAATTGTCTGTATAGAAATACTTAACTTTTCATGTCCATCCAGTTAATTTACCTCCAATGAAGTGCTTAAAAATATTATACATAAATCATATACATAAATCATATAAATTTTTTATTACTGAGTAGAAAGCTGCAGTCGGACCCAAATACACTTATATGAGGCATGTATTATATTAAGAATTGGCAAAAGTGCATAACCTAAAGAATAACTGTTAGTAAATGGTACAGCGTGCTGAAAAAATCTCCAATCCCTTGTTACAAAATCAAAATTTGAATGTCTACATTTCTGTTTAAATAATTTTGAAAGATATTTATTGTATACTTTGTTGTTGATATACTTGTTGTATATTGAGTGTTATCAAGGTAGATCTGCAATTTTGAATAATGTAAATTTTAGTGTAGTCTATTTCTGGTTTATTTACTGAATCTCATTTTTAGGATGTGTCCTATTTCTGGCTTAAATAATTAATTTGTCTAGCTGAGAAGATAATTTAAATAAGATTGGCTGAGAGATAATTTTCAAGAGAAGGGCTTATTTCTTTTTTTCTATCATTTAATTATTAGGCCTGAAAATGCAATAAACATCTTCAGATACAGTAGTATCCATTAGAATGTATTTATTGAACTTAAGGTTGAAAAGCATACTGAAAGTCATATAAATTCTGGCACTCTGTTTTCATTAAAAGCCAAATGGGGATATCAACACTCAAGATAAATTTGCTGATGACCGTTTCTGGTTTTTAGCTTACCTGAGCATATTCTCAGGGTGAGCTATTGTGATCACTCACAGTCCAGCATCACACGTCTCTCAACATTTTTTAACATAACATCTCCTCGGATAAAAACAGGCCCAAATTCAACCAAACCTCAGAAGCTTCAACAGGCAGGGGGAACTCAATTTGGTTTAAAGAATTTTGGTCCCTTCAAATCACATGGCTGCCAGGGAGTAACAAATTTCCTTATATGGCTATATAGGAAAACTTGGAAAACCTGCGTCACAAACAACAAGAGCTAGATTTTTAATATTTAAGTTCCTTGAGTGGCCTAGTATCAAGATTGTTTAAAGAATTTTAGTCCATCAAAAAATATAGCAACCATGGTTCATGGTCCTTTTCCATATATGTCTATATAATAAATCTTGGAAAACCTTTTTCAGAAATCACAAGAGCTAGAGCCTTCATTTCGGTCTTCTTGTTCCTTGGGTAGCCAGGTATCAAAGATTGTTAAACAAATTTTTATCCATTTTCTCTATACATTTATATAAGAAATATTTCCAAAGCTAAGGAAATTTCTTGGATTAAAGTGAAAAAAAACGATATAAGGTTCTTTATAATATTCCCTCAATGCTGCATTTTGAACATTTAACTTCGCATAGCTTAATTTGTGGTTAGATAACCCATCATGCTTACATATCATTATTTTGCAATATGAAATCTTCAATGGCCATTATTTATCAGATATAGAAATTATACAGCTGTGATTTTCTTTATACTTTGTAGATATTTTTTGAAAGTTAATTTATAATAAATTTGAAACAATTACTTATTTTTAATTTTTACATGATTTACTGATTCATTTCATTGTGTTAATATAAAATGGGTTGTGATGTGGCATATGTTATCTACATATAAGTGTTTAATAATTTACATTTTGAGGTTGTTGTGTTTTTTTTGTATAACATAAGTGTGATATCAAGTTGATCATTTTAACCTCTTTATTTTACATAAAAATTGAAAATCATACCCCAAAAAATCATTTTGTAATCTGCAGTTTTATGTTTAAAAAAGATAATGTCAATATTTTCAAAGCACCTTTACAAAAATTAAGTTTATATCTCTTTGTAAGTCCCTAATAAGAAATTTTGATTTATGACAATTTTTACCCCAGTGTTATATTTATTAGATACTTTAACTTCCTACAGCATAATTGTAACTCAACTTTATTGTCTCCTTACCTTTACGGGATACAAGATGTATTTTAATTCATTTTAAATTTAACTTATATAATCATGATGTTTAAATATAAAAAGTCGCAAATAAAATTTATTCGTTATTATAAAATGATTTAAAATTTTGATATAATTGATTTAATTATAGTGCCATTATATGTATATGACTATGCAAACTGTGTTTTTGATTTTTATCACAGTTATTATTTAGAAAACTAATTTTTACCTTTTTTGGTACAATACATAAAGCTTACTGTTTATGTGTTAAAGTATTGTGGTAAATAAAAAATTGTCAAAAAGATTTGAGGAACAATTTCTTGTGATTTTGAAAGATATTTACAACATATTTATACCATTAAATATACAGTAAAACCATCGTGCACAAAATGCTTTGATAAGCAGTCAGACTTCCCTTCCCTTCAAATTTATTTTGATTTTATCACATACTTTGATATTCTTTTATTTGCACATAAAACTCTCACATCAATCTTAATCTGAATTAAGACATAGCTGGGTCTGGTGTGTTTACAAAATAGACCATAGTGTCAATATAAAGAAAAAAGGTTTTCTGATAACAGACAATATATAATACATTTTACTCCTTGTCTTGCTCATCAAGTTCAGTCCTTTGTGTAGATCCAATACCTTTGTCTATGACTATGAAATTATGTAGTGCCATAATTAATTTTTTATTCAAAACAGAACAAACAACCAGATTATGTTTAAATAAATAATTAACCTGGAGGGCAAAAAGAATTGCTAATAGTTTTGCATAAATAACCACTCAAATTCATTGTGATAATTGTCCTAAGTTCCTGTTTGGAACATGTCATGTTCATATCAGAAGTGTTTATGTGCATGTCAAAGGGCTGTTATTAATTGAAAAGATAATGAATCTTTTATATGTTGTGGACAATTGAATATCAATTCACACTAATCTTTGTAATATCAAAGGGACAGGGTGACAAGAAAAAATTAACCCAACATCAAATTTTTCGTATAAATTTATGCTTACATATTATAATAGTGATGTACATTTTTAGATGTTTATATATTGCAGTCCAGAGCAATAAAAGTTGTCAGTATGTCTGTCTGTTTTGTTATAAATTTGTCAATTTATAAAGTGCTTAATTTTGTAAAGACTAATTCAGGAACATTGTGTTAAACTGACCTGTACCTATAGCCGGGTACCAGTTAAGTTAAAGCAGGCACACAGGGATCCAGAACACACCCATCTTTTTTGCAGACCACAATTGCAGTAAAATATTTTCTAGCTAAAGTTACTTTACTACAATTAAGGTTATGGACTCCACTTGTTGAAAATAGAAAGCTTATTAGAATGTAGATAACTTTGAGAAATTAGGTTTGCATTCAGAATGTCAATTAAAACATTTGATCATCGAAACAATTCTTTTTTATCCTAAACCTGGACTAAATAATAACCAGCATTCATCTGCAATAATATAAATGTACTAGTATTAAACTTTTATCTCAAAATTTTTATTGCTTAAAGAAGAAAAAAAAGCAAGATTGTTGACAAAAAGCCAACAAGACTTTTATCTTAAAAACTGTTGCCTATACTTTGGTCACTGGATAGTATCACTTTATACTAGGCTGTGATTTGCATAAACAGGTTGCAGAAAGACTGCTTGATTTAAAAATAATTCTATGCTAGATTTTGGACATCAAGTCACTTAAGTCCTATTGATACCATTGCGATGTAAAACCATTGCCTAGTGGTCAGTAGGCCAGCCTAATATGTCCCTGATATGCAAAAAACTTACAAGTTTGTTTGGGCACACATGTGACCAAGTCTTTCATTTGATTAATAAACAGTTGTGTTACCTCAACACAGGTATGCAAACCAGAAGTTTACATATCAATACTTTATAATTATTTTCTTCTGTAACCTTACAACACTGAATTATAAGTAATTATTAACTGAATAAAAAAGACAAAAAAATCTATAAATTAAGAAAGTCCTTTATTTGCAACATGAGAAATCAGTCATCCTCAAGTGTAAAGTCGTATTTCTTGAATGTCTCTTTGAAATCAGCTGCAGCTAAAGCTTCCTCTGCCTTCGACAAGGAGCAAGCCTTCCAGTCAACCCTCTCTGGCATATCTAGAATCTCTCTGCTGGCCAACACATCTCTAAAATGGAGGTTAGGAAGTTAAGATTGATACATGTGTTGAAATCAACCAGTTAAAACCAGAAACTTCATTAGAGCCAATTTTTTAGTGCCAATTATGAGGTTTTTTTTCGTGATAACTGGTATATAATTATTTTAAGTAGGATAATATAATAATATAGTACAAAGGTGTGCAGCATGCCACTAAATAAGCCTGTCAGTGTCTGGGCTTTTGTTGTTATATTGCACTGTCACAATTATAATGATATTGGCAATATCCGTCTAATTATTGGCGAAGGAAGACCCAGACAAATGTCTTATGTAGAACCAGAGAGAGTGTAGGAGTCACAAAGAACAAGTTGCTGAATGCAAAAGAAGTTGTAGGAACATAGATATGAAAATAGCTGCTGCTTTCAAAAAACACCACATCAGTAGTTTATATTATTTTTTTCAGTAATATATATCTCGTAACAATTGGAAACATAATTTGAAAAGTATTAAATGCACTTTTTTTATTTGAAGGCAAAGAAACAACACCTATTTTAATCTAAATACATGTTATGTAATTGCTTTTCTGAACTTTGGCTAAGACTAATGTGCATCATCTGTACAAATCAGTTTAAATTGAGTAAGGTTGATAAAAAGAACAGACAAAACCTACCTTCCAAACTGAAGGGGGAAGTTTTTGCCACCCTGTATTCTGCAGTATAGTTTCTCATCTGTTGGCAATTCTACATAGAAATAAGGCACACCTGGGTTGGCAATCTAAAAAGAAATGGAAAAGAAAATATCAAAGTGATGGAAAAATGCCCCAAGAAGGGATGGATGGAGCACATGGTTGTTACAATCTAACCAATGAGATGCCTAAGGTTGGTTTCAGACTTGTGCTGTTTTATAACCTTGGCCCCTGCTGAAAGTTCATATCAATGGCTCAAAAAGGATATTATCGGAGACAGGACACTGTTGAATAATCTGCATTTTTGTTATACCACAATAAAAATACAATTTAATCATCTGATAACTTAAAGATATACTGAGTAAAAAATGCCATTCTTAAAATAATATTTTAAATGGCTGTCAAGATATGTAAACCATAAAAAGCTTCCTATCGGTATACCCAGCACATTATCAAACTATGCCTCCACATGTACACATGTGCCAATTATTAACATGCTCTGTTAATGGCTTAACCATTCTGGAAACATTGAAATAAAATGTCTGAGTAATATTTAAAATAGACATTAAGCATAGATCACTTGACCTGGAGCATAATAAACAGGCGCCAATCTTTATCAAGGCCGCTTTGAAGTTTTTTAAACAAAAAAGATTAGTTTGATAAAAAGTTGTCTGTCTCAAATTTTTACATAATTAAGTGAATCTTCCTGGAGCCATGATAAAAACATTTTAACATAAATGAAAAGCTTCATAAAAAGATCTTACCTGTCTAAGATCAGAATGTTTTGGAATCTCATTGAGTTCAATCCCATCTGCCTCTGCACTCTGCAGAAAGACATCTTTCAATTCCTGGACACAGTCACGAGGAACTGGTACAGCCTTCAAAGAGAAAAAATTGTTTGCTTTGTTTAGTTATTAAGTAAACTGCATTGACAATACAGAAATGTCGAGGTACATTAATGATTGGAGCTAAGGACCGACTTGGTTTAAGCTCATAATTATTGCTGAGCAGCAGGAACTTCTTTACATGTAGAGGAAGCGGAATAGTCCAGTGGTAGGATGCACGACTTCGGATCATTGGGTCCGTGGTTCGAACCCAGGTCAGGTCGCCGCTAATTTCTGTGAGCCAGAAATTTACCTTGAATTGTTCCATTCCACTCAGGTGTATAAATGGGTTATTCGGATCAGTTATATGAATGCCCAGCGCCATGTGTCAACTGCCATAGTACGGGATTGATGAATACTCCCAATGACCAAGGGATAAACTGTAAAGTCGGCTGTAGATTGAAAGTTGACTACATAATTTGGTTTCACAAAAAGAAGAAGACTCAAACATGGTGAGGGGGTAAGGATATATGGAACAGTGTTTAATTTTCCACCTTTGTCTAATGCCTTAAACAAGCAAAAGTTTTACACCCTCACCAGGACTCAAATGGGATGGGATTTGCTGGCATGTTTGCCGATATTGTGCAGCGACATTTCTATCATTGCACAGTGGCATTTCTGAGGTGCTCAGGGACAAAACCAGGCCAGTCCATTACCTGTGACTGCCAAATCGGCAAGCCTATGCTCTACCACTTGAGCTATTGCTGCCAGTTCCGGGACTCAAATCTGTGCAGTAAGGTGCAAATGAAATAGAAAGTCATGAGTCTACTCACTTAAGTCCCAAGTGCCCCAGAAAACTGGTTATTCTATTTTACAAATAGAAAGAACAATTCCAGTAACCATCTAAAATATTGTAGTCTTTGGTAATTTCAATGTAAAAAAAGCTAAGCTACAAGTGGCTATTTAACAAATGCATTGTTTCTTCTCTTTACTTACTGTGTAATATGTACTCATAAGCTATTCTCCAAATGAAAAGGTTTAATTACCTGTATTTGAAGATGCTGTGTTCGGTAGTTTCTTTCAAAGAAAACCACTGTTTTGCCTTGTTTCTTGAAACATTTCTTTAAGGCACTTTTATATCTAACAAGATGTTAAAGAAGTAATTGTTCATGTTTATAGTTGTGAAGTAAACCTTTAAGGCTAAATATTTTTTACATACTTCAAGAAAAGAAAAGTTTTCTTTTATTTTAGTTTATTTTCACATTGCGATTATGCAAGGGTACTCATTTTGTGTTGTCAAACAATTATATTATGTGCATGCCATTGTCTGAGCTATCTCAGCCATTTAAGAAGTATAAAATGCAAAATATTACTACAGTACTGGTGTATATGTACAATAGGTACCTACAAGGGATATAATTTAAAACAATTTTACAAGTTAGAGTAGTGCCCCCTCTAACATGAATGAGAAGATTAGAACATACGAATGGAAAGATGTATTAATAATGTTTTCCGACAGCTCCCTCTTCAGTACTTCAAAAATCACCAATTGCAATTTACATTTAAAGCAATTACAGTTATGATATTATTTTATTTAAAGACTAATATATGTTTTAACTGAAGGACATTCTCAACGATTGTTTGTTGGAGTGTTTGAGCAACTTTCATTCAGCCCCTATAAGTAAACATGTAAAATGTGTAAAACATAAATAAATTCATGTATGTTAATAACTATGTGAATGTTATTACTTGTTTAAATAAATTTTTTAGATACATGTATTTATAATCATAGGAGAACCTGTGTACAAGTAGACAAGTACATGTTTTTACTGCCTGCGTCAATGCAAAATGAAAATATATCTGTAAGACTGAGTAACAAGAATAAAGATCAAACCATTATTTATTTATTAAAACAAAAAATGAACTAAAGAAATAGGTAAAAAGTGACAGAATGGGGGTTGTCTTCCTTATATCAAGGATACTTTTCAATTTCCTCTATAACATCTATGGAAGCTGTGACTGTGGACTGGAAATGTCCAATGGGAAGAATAAGAATATGGTCTACAACCAGTCCACCTTTAGCCAGGGCAAGGTATGTCTGAAATTTAGAAAAATACATTTCATAAGTAAGTTAAAAGATAACAAAATGTCCTTGAACACTGAGGCAATAAATTTATCAAGGCAATAAATTTATCAAGGCAATAAATGTCAGGAAAAACAACAACTTTAAATGCAATGGTTTTAATTCTTGTAAAATGATTAGGACTAACAGATTCTTACAACATTGTTTTACACCAAAGCAACATATTGTCTTCAACCAATTTAATAAAAGAAATTTATTTTAAGTCAGAACAATTTAATTTCAAAGTACTTTTATAGATGAATACATAATTAATAAATTATTCAAGGGTCCAACTTTTAGATGACAAATTCTCAAATAAAAGGTATTTACAATGTTCTAGGTGGAGATGAAAGATCTGGCTCTACACTAATTGCCTAAGCTGAACTAATTTGTAATGCAGGTTTAGAGTTATGATGCCTTTATGTTGATGTCCATAAAATACTTGCTTCTTAGATATTTTCATGTACAGCTAACAACATGGTTTGATTGGGACAGCAAAAAGTGTAGATCCTGATCAGACAGTTAAATCTATCCCTTTCGTTCACATTTCAGCAATAATTTTGAAAATTCACTTAACTTTGTTGTGTTTCCTTAAAAGATATAAAAGGATTTTAATAAATATATGTCCAACTTGTAATAATAGACTTAAGACTGAACCAGTCTGCACGTAAACCCCTAGTCATGCAGATTCTGCTAATGATTGTGAATGGTTTGTAGAAAGGTGTAAAATGGCCTTTACATGCAGGAAAGGGTTAAACTTGTTTATAACTTACTATTTAAAATTCTCAATTATTGGCTTATGACTACATGAATAAATAACAAGACTTTATTCCTTGAAACTTAGCAGGAAGTAGTGTAGAACCAGATCATTTTTCAATTAAGCTTTGTCATTTAATACTTAGAAGGCTAATAGTTAAATATCAGTACAATCCATCAATAAAAGGCAGAAAGCTGTAGTCCCAGTCAGAGAAATTTCTTTCGTCTAATTAAATTTTGATGGAAACAGGAGATTCTGCAAGATTGCTGGACCTAAGGTCCAGTGTTTTTGGGAAGACAATCAGAGATGTCATACCTCCTCCCCCACACTAACCACCAAATGTTTTTCTACCTCAGGACTGGCCAGACAGAACCAGCAAGGACCTGATGGCTGGGCTACAAAATAAAACAACGGTGTATATTGAACAAAACATTCATTATATTGTATTTAAAATTATTATGCATTTTACTCACAATTCACTTTTCTTTGAGATAAAAGAGATGTTATCTCTCTTGTAGGGTAGGTATTTTTATATTCTTGATATAAGAAATATTCTTTATTTTTTATTAGCATTGTAATTCAAATGAACTTTTACTAACTCTTACCTCATTTGGAAAAATACAATTGTATATGAGCATATTGCAGTCCAAAGCAGTCTCAAAAGTTATGAAGCAATAATATCATAAAATGGTAAAAATTTGTGGACAATATAATAATTATTCCATTCTGAACAAGGTCTCTGATTGAAAAATCATGTAGCAGTATATGCTTTTAATATGACAAACTGGGATTGATAAAACAATGTTTTAATAAGAATCCTAAAATTTAATATGTTGAATCAAGTACCATAAAAACATCATACGTTTGGGCTTTTTGTTCTGTTGTTTCCTTTGGGTATCATTTGGTCTCTTGTTTGCCCCTTTTCCTCCTTTCATGTCATAAAAGAACTGATCCTACAGAAAAATAACAAAGCATATAATACCCTCATACTTATCTTCTTTGGAAGATGCCGATTGACCAATCAAGTGTTGGTGTGCCATAAAACCCAAAATACAAATACTTCTTTGGAAATAAGCACTGGAAAGGCTTTAATTAACACACTGTATAAATACTTTTTCCAGAAAACAGCTTTTAGAATATGAGAAACTACATTTATGACTGCTTCAAAATTCAAGTTGCTGCTTCAAAATTAATATTGGATTGTTTCTGATATTATTTCTAACTTTTGTAAAACTGTAACAAAATCATTGTACATTTAATAGGAACAATATGGTATACGGCGATAGCTAGAATTTCTTCCAATGGCAGTCTCTCTCATATTCAGTCGGACCGACCTTGCCATAACATTTGTTGAGTAGGTCAAAAAAAGCGAGGTTGGATGGGATTAGGATTAGCCAGCATTTTGCCGATACTGCGCAGCGACATTTCTATCATTATAGCACAGGGGCACTTATGAGGTGCCCAGGGACTGAACCCGGCCGGTCCATTATACTGACACCGACGAGTCAGGCGTAATGCTGTCCCCTTAGCCCCGAGCGTTAGGAGGGAAGCCACTACTACCAACTTTAAAGTCTTTGGTAAGACCCGGCCGGGGTTCGAACCCACGACCTCCCGATCCGCAAGCCGACGCTCTACCACCTGAGCTATTGCGGCCGGTCGAGGTTGGATGGCTACGCCAAAAATTAACATAGCATGCAAAGTGAAATGTCATCAAACACTTCTTGCAATTAAACAACATTCAGACAAAACCAATCAAATTTGGATTGTACCATATTATTTTAAAGACAAAATTAAGGGGAAAGATATTCTATTTTAATAATAAAATGTTATGAAATGTAAGCTTGCTTATGACTAATTTAAATACCGATGCCTCTTCTTTCTCCTCCAGAACTGAAGACTTCAGTGAATAGGGACATTCTGTGACATCTTCAGGTTGTTGGACAAGGTCAGAACTATCCATTGCTGACATGGGGGTGATGTTGAATGCATAAAGGTACTGAATAAAAACAAAGAAAATTGGGTATTGAAATTTTAATTAATAAAAGCACAATATTTTTTTAAGCAAGCGAAAGTCAAACATATGAATGATATACCTGCATCAACCTTTCAAATTAGAAAAAAGATGCCATACATGTTTAGAGGCTTTTATTAGAAGAATTGATTCTGCCAAGCATTTTCTTCTGAGGGTTTCTTATATTAAATAAGGAATTGACTAATGTGCATATAAATTTATGCTAGCTTTTTTTGTGAATAATGCTTTTAGCAAAAAAAAGCTGCATATATTTAACTTAATCTTTCTTCTCATTTCGAAATACTATGGTGCTACAATAAATTGTTTCGGTGTGACAATTTTAAAAAAAAGCACTTCTAACATCAAGTTTTAATAAAAAATATGGTAATATTGCTTTATCACGTCAAACTAGCTAGCTTTAACTGAAGCACAGTTTTGCTATAACAACATGAAATGCTGCAAAATTAACACATGCTGTATAAGATTAAATGTTTTAGTTTTGTTTTTGAAATACATCACAGCGACCAATTATCATCATTATAGCAACGTCCAGCTATTTCGGTGGAGGAAGACCCTAAACAAATGTCCGGGCAGAACCACCAGAACATTGCAGTTCAGCTGGAAGGCCTTCCTCATTAAGTCCTTCACCCAGAACTTTACTCAAACCCACGCGGTGAGAGGCTAACTGGTCAGACGAGTTACAAGTTGGAGACTCTACCAACTTGTCATGCGCATGGGATTAGATGACCTTACAAATGAACTTAAATATGACCTTGAAACATTAATAGCCAAACTTTTCAATCTTAAGTGCAACACTTATATTAGTATATTTCTGTAAGACAGTGAAGTTTGATTTAAGTACTTAAAATAATATTGATGTTCCACCTGAACCCTGTAAATAGGACAGACATAGAGACAGACAAACATACAGACAGTGCTATTTTTATAGGTTCCTCCTCATGGGACATAGAAATGCATACAAACCTTTTTCTTTTGAGGGTTTCCAACCTTGGCGAGGCCTATGAAGCGTGTAACATGTCGGGCAGATTCTGCCAGGACCTTGTGGTTTCTGTATGGTTGTCGCTCATAGTGAATGTCCTCAAGTCCGCAGAAGTGGTAACGAGGACGTAGTACCATAGCAACCTGAGAGATAGTCTCTGAACCAATCTGGCTTGAGCTGAACCCTTCCTGCACACATAAAATTTTGTTTTTATAAAATGACATTACCTTCAACTGACAGTCAATTGATTTGTGTTTTAGCTGTTCAAGCTTCAATGCATTTACCCTGATCAGAAATCTACTATTTGCAGCACTGTATTTACTAACAGGTACTTGGATGTTGGAATATGCTTCATATACCAATGGACAAGTTACTGCCTAACACTATCATGAGATAAAAATAATGGTCTGTTTGCAATTTTTTAATTTTGGAGAAAAAAAGGAGTCACATCGAGCTAAATAAGAATTGAATGGTAGGTATTTTACGAAATTCATTCAAATACCAGTGTTTTAGCAACTCATCATACAGCTACAGAATATTGTTGCAGGTAGATGAAAGCCTCAGTTTATTTTAATAATTTTGAGTGTTTTTGGAAAGGGTATAAAGTTTACCTATAATTTCTATAATGATAATTTAAAGTAAAATTAATTAACATTTACACAAGTTTTGGGTACCTCCATTTCAAGCAATACTTCCATTTCAAGCAAGATTTCTATTTATAGTAACAAAAGAATAAGCATAAAAATAAAGCATAAAACAATCCTTAACCTTCATTACAATGGCAACAAATATAAATATGTTTTTAACATTGAAGTTGAAATGCTTCCTGGACATATATTGCATTCTATTTAAAGTTAACATTTGAAATGATTCTCAGAAAAAGTAAAATGTCATAAAAAAACATTCTCACAAGATGGTTATCTCATTATTTATTTTTTTAATAAATAAGAAAGCAAAAAGTATAAAACTGACAAATCAGATATTTAAAGATATCAAATGAAACCATTTGATTAAATGTCTTTTATCGTAATGCAAATTTTCTAGATTGTCTAGCAACACATGGTAGAACATCTTACCAATTCTGTCCCATATTTTTCAACACCTTTAGGCCACTGTGAAGTGATGAGTATGTCTATTCCTTTAAACTTGGTATCATTTTTGACGGGGCCTGTTAAGGTAGCTGCATCGACACCCACAAAACTTGTGTCGTCTGAGATGATTTCTGACTCTCGCCCACTGAGGTATGCCAACTGTAGCCCGGAACTTCCCGTATATAGACCCTTCTTACCTGGAAAACATTGTCCAGCATGATTATGACAGTGGGAGCCATGAAGTTTGTTGCTCAAGTTCAGTTTGTTAATTTGTTTTTGTGTTGCTTTTTGAAATACATCATCACGGGATTGGGATTGGCCGGCATTTTTGCAAATACTGTGCAGCGACATTTCTATCATTATAGCACAGGGGCACTTATGAGGTACCCAGGGGCTGAACCCGGCCGTTCCATTTTACTGACACTGACGAGACAGGCGTAATGCTGTCCCCTTTAGACCCGAGCATAAGGAGGGAAGCCACTACTACCAACTTTAAAGTCTTTTGTTTGACCCGGCTGGGGTTTGAACGCACAACTTCCTAATCCTCAATGATGGTCAGTATAGCAAATTCCAGCTATTTTGGTTGAGGTAGACCACCATAGCACTGCCGTTCAAGTGGAAAACCTTCCCACAATAAGTCTGTAGCATTACATCCTAAGTAAATGGCATACTATCACAGTGAAGGAAGCACTCTTAATTCTTCAAGTGGAAACCATCCCCAGAAGATTGCAAAAAATCTGCTCTCTCTATTACATTGAAGAATAAAACTTGTCTGAGGATGTGCAGAAATTCCTAAGATGTTGTTTGACAGGACAAGTGAATTTTTATCTCATGAAACAAAAACCATTGTAAACAAAGTTGTAGTACAAATTAATTATTAAGGAAAAGTGAAAATCTAATGCATTAGGCTACTGGACTCAGTCCCAAAATAATCTTCTTGATGCAAATATAGTATTGTCTGCTGAGATAGCACATCTGAACACATTCTCTTTAAAAAAATTACGTTTTCCATCAGATTTTAAGTTATTAACCAAATCCCTAAAGTCTCTAAAAAAAGGTTAGAAAATCATGCTAAGTTAAAATAAGCATTTCATAATTTAACCTATCTTACCACTGAAATCGTCTTTACTCTTAACCAAAAGAAAGACCGTATCTCTGGTCATTTGTTATTCCCAAATACAGAACTACAGTGGTTTTCAATCAGTACATGTGATAATAGTGTAATCTATCACATGTGATAATAGTGTAATCTATCACATGTGATAATAGTGTTATCTATCACATGTGATAATAGTGTAATCTATCACATGAGATAATAGTGTTATCTATCACATGTGATAATAGTGTAATCTATCACATGTGATAATAGTGTTATCTATCACATGTGATAATAGTGTTATCTATCACATGTGATAATAGTGTTATCTATCACATGTGATAATAGTGTAATCTATCACATGTGATGATAGTGTAATCTATCACATGTGATGATAGTGTAATCTATCACATGTGATAATAGTGTAATCTATCACATGTGATAATAGTGTAATCTATCACATGTGATAATAGTGTAATCTATCATAGGCAATCAGGATACCACCTTTAAATTGCAGTGTGAGATCATACCTGGGCCTTTAATACCTGCAGCTGTTCGATTCTGTAAAAAGTTAAATTCAGACTGTTTCCAACAGCTGATGAATGTTTCTAAATTAATTAATAAGAAATGTGTATCTGAGATTTATAATGAAAACAAAAATCTTTACTTTTTAGTTATGGTCATAACTCATAGAACACTCATAACATACAGCATAAAGAATTCTGAAATACAATAATCAATGTTAATGTTAGTAATTACCCATATCCTCTTAAGAATGCTAAAGACAATGACTTTCTGACACCAACCTACCTAAATATGTTACATTTTCACACAGCTCTCCATCTTTTAGATCTTTATATTTGTTCACATGTCCTTCTTTGTTTGGTCCCAAGACAAGTATTGGCACAGGAACTGAAGTTATATACAGAAAGTGATTGTTGTCATTGCAATAACCACCATCTTTATGATTATCCAAACCTACCACTGTAATCATTATCACCATCATCATCATCATAAACTTCATTAACAGCATCATCATAAACTTTATCTTCAATTTTATTATCCCCAACATTACCATTACCCAGAATTTCATTCTTTACACATTAATTGCTATATGCAGTTAATGACACAAAAAATATTTCAAAGCTTACCCATGTTTGAGCAGAGTCCTACTACCAAACAAAATCAAAGATATGACATTTTATTCACACTTAAGGTACCTAATTCATATCATTATATCACACCAAATACCTTTCATGGATCCAGATTTGTATTTGTTCCACTCATCATCACTGTCACCAAAGAAATCTCCAACACATAAAAGGAGCTAAAAAAAAATCAAGTATCTAACTTAGTCACGGTTCATATATTTGTTCCATTCTCATCAAAATGCCAAAGAAACATAAAAAAGCTGAAAATGTTATATAACTTAGAAAATGTTGATGTTTCAGGCATATTGTGGAGATTATAAAGAAGTAAGAGGGAATTTTATAGTCTGCAAAAAAAAACTTTTAACATTTCAACCTGGCCTAATTTCTTTATCCACCACCACATTCTTGTTTAGCTATTACAGTACATGGGGGTTTCTGTGGGTCAAACCTTTAATATTGATATGCAAATAATCCTGTATAGATACATATAAAAGAATAAGAAGTAAAATGTGGATCTAATAAGCTTTAGTATATATCAAGTAGCAATGATAGTACGCTAGCCTAAACAACTTGTTTTATTTGTTTTGGGTTGTCGGTTAATGTGACCAGCATTCACAAAGCATGATTGGCCTTTTGTTAAAGCTTATCACTGTATGGCCAAGAAAATAGTGAGTGAAATATTTAACATTGATGGAGTTGCTTTAGATAGAATATTTTGGCACATGAGGTACAAATAAGCCATTTTACCTAATTTAATTTTAAGATAAAGTGAAAAATTAACAATATATCTTTAACTGATATTACAACAAGGGCATAGTTGACCTACTTTTGCATTGTATAATGAAAAAGGAACATGTATTTAAATTTACTTACATCAAAAGTTCCACTTTTCTTTTGAATACTTCGAATTCTTGAAAACAGTGTTTCAAACTTTCCATTGACATCCCCACTGACAAGTCTGAAATGAAACAAGTCATGTATATTAATAATAAATTTCTTTACAAAAATAATACAAACAAAAATAAATTACATTTGTAAAGTCCTTTGATGTGCCTACAGAAGGGCCTGTATGGAGGAAGGAGTACCATATATTTCATCCAGGGTATGTACAACATCTGAAGCCCTTGTGAGGCAATGGATCTTACAGAGAAAAATGTGAGGTATGAAAAATTTAAAATATGTGCATTAAAACATGTCCTCAGCTTGCTGTTTTTCATCTTCATGTAGAAGGTGCTGTCTCTAGTGTTCCTCTCCAGCAAGCAATAGGATCTATTCTAAGCCAATGACCTTGCAATCATAGCAGACTGGCTGGAAGAATGTACCACTAAGGTGAAGGCATAGAAGGAGGGCTTGGATAGCAAGGGTCAAAGAGTCAAGACAAAGGTACGAAGAAGACAAAGTTTATATTCCTGGCCTTGAGCTTGACCTTTTTCAAGTTGCACATTTATCTGCACTGAGTGTTGAAGTGAGGTTGATTTAAACTTAAATCAGTGATCTCAGTGCAAATTTTAAAAAAGTGCAAAGAGTGGCATCATAAGCAGACTTAATGCCAAACCAGACAATGCATGACAGACATGTCGCAACCAGGCACACCCAATTGATCACAGACCAGTTACTTATGCGAATGTAAAAAAAAAACTTTGCTCAATGCTGAACCAAGTTTCTGTAACCTTAGTGATATGCTGGGTGCCAATGGAGGCTGTAGGTCAGTCATCATTACCTGGTGTAGTACTGCCTAGGACAAGTTCAAGGAATTTTTTGCCAGTCCTAACATCCAGGCATATATCTCTCACAACTCAAGGTAAAGTGTTCACAACCTGTGTTAGCTCTTCTCTGATGCACAGTAGCAATCTTCAGCCTCAACAGCTCAAGACTTACCGAAGCTATGCCCAAATTATCTGTGGGGACAAAACTCAAGCCGTGATAATTTTGTCTCTGTATCCCACGTCCTTGACACACATTTTTTATCATAGACTCAAGAAAAATATATATGAGTGGCCACAAGGATGCATCTACTTTAGACTGCTTACGAAAAATAAATCATGAAGATCAATCTGTAATCTGCAATAAAACTTGCATATGATAATGATAAATCCATTTTCGTAGAAAATATGTGAGTAAACCAGGTAAAATCTATATGCGCACTTGATACATTTGTAAATTATCCCCCGATGATTCAATTTTGATGACTTACCCAATTGGAAACAGGCATATTGAACAGGTTTCATGAAACCTATGTTGTTGTTTGTTTGTAAGAAAACTGTCAGTAAGATAGTTTTGTGATGCCTAGAGAAAGAAAAGTTGCCTGCAATTAAATGACACAGCAAACACTGAAGCACTTGTCATCAAAGTTAGTGACATGGAACCTGATGTAAACAATAATGATGCTGATGATTCAATGCTGCACACTAGGAAATCTGTGTTTGAACAACACTGGTTAAAACTTATTTGTGGATTTGTAAAGGTGAAGATGGAAATGTGGTATATGAGGAAATATTACAACAGTCTTCGACAAAATCGGTGGACAGTGGACTGAGTCCACTAAAATCTATTCCATAATTTTCAGCAACAGCATTTTCTAAATGACCAGATGAATTTTTGGTAGTACCAGTGACATTAACAATTAAATGTGTGTGATATTGGTAAGTAGCTCTACATTTGTTTAAACTGAAATATTGTATACAAGTAACAACATTCAAATAAAATGATAAAATCATGGGTGGAAATACTAGTTCTTATTTTCTGTCGAAATGCCAAAATCATAGAAGTTGTTCCAGTAGATATTGCAAGCTTAGTGGACCAAAGGTCCAGTGTTTTTGAATTTCTTTCGTGAAGACTGTTATAATAGTGAACGGTATACCTTATATATATTAGGACGCAATAGTTTTTGTCAGGACCCATTAGTTCAGAAAATGTGCATCCTGTGGACTCACAAGAAAAAATGGAAAAATGATCACTGCTCAAGATCATGTCTCATCAACAACTCTGCAACAAAGATTGGGGAATGAGGAGGTCATGGTTGTCCTAGGAATATGACTGCTAAGGTGGTATGGAAATGTTGAGCACACAACATCAATATATCAACACCGTTACAAACATGTCCATTCTCAGCTGCAGAGGATGAAGAAAAACAAAGACATGATCTGCAGACATGTGATCTTTTCCCAATTTCCCCGGGAGACTCCCGATATCAGGGGTCTGTCTCACGCCTACGCTGAGCACATCAATTCTCCCGCTTTGATGTTTGATGTAGGCAAGCTTCTAGCCCTGAAATATGTCGGGGTGGGAATTAGGAGACAAATCTGCAAGGGTCACAGTAAGATTGGAACAGATCAAATCTAAAAAATGGTGAATTTGGTGAATTCCCAACATTATGTAAAGCTTACTTTGACTAACTTTTTAAGAGGAGTAAATTGTTTCTTTACTTTACAATAGTGTTGTCTCTATTTGAAAGAAAATTTGTCTTCTTCCTACAAATATACATTTATCATAAAAATTAATGGTTTTCGTGACAGTTGATACCATTTCAGTTTGTGCATGAACTGTAAATAAAATGCCAACCTTAGACACTTTTAAAACAGTTTCCATTTCAACTACTAGAAGTTCAAACCAGTTTACATCATACAGTGTCAAAAGATGAATTCTTTAATTAATTCTAAATAATTTAATCTTTTTTTACATTAGCATGTGACTTATATATGTAAAAAAAAATCTGGACAGTTATCTATTTACTACTTTGTCATAGAAAAACACATGTTTGCTATTTATTCTTGATTAGTATAATGTCTTTGTGTATTCTACATTTTTTAACTTTGTTTTGACAGTAATGGTATCAAAGTGTTTACCACTAATATTTTATAATTATCAAAACTCTTTTGTCACTAACTTACAAATTAAATAAACTTTTTTCATGCTTGCATACTCATAATTTCTTTGGAAACCTTTTTTCAATATATAAGTAAGTGCTGTTGACACTTGACTTGTTTACACTATGTTTGGCTGTTGTTTATGAAGGCCACAGGCTTAAAACCAAAGCATACAATTTATGTCTAGAAAGTGAACTAAAATATACTAGATATATTTTAACATTCATTTTAAAATATTGTAAAAAACATTTTTATCACTGAAATTACTATTATTACTAATAAAAAAAGACAAAGAACCTGGGATACGCACAGTGGAAAACTATAATTTGGATCAGACAGATAGCACTAGCACAATAATGTGCATATCCACAACATCTAGCTAATTATTGGTGTTTATATGTTTATATTTCATTCAGTTTTATGAGAAAATTTGATATATTTGTTACCACTGACATGTTTTGAAGTATTTTTGTAATAGAAATCAATCAGTCAGTGGTAACCAATATATCAAATTTTCACAGAAAACTGAACGAAATATGAACATAAACCATTGTCTTTACTGTATATTTTCAGGCCGTTTTCATGACCACCTACGTACAGACAAGAATACCTTTATGAAAATGTTCAGGTACAGTTAAAATTGATGTATATATAGCTGACTAGTTAACAGAACAGTAGTTTGTCTTTCCTGTATCTTTATATGGTTAGATAATATATGAGGTCAGAGTGTCCTTGAAATTAAAAATTGACCTTTTTTCGAAGGTTGATTTTTTGCATTTTCTGGTCCATCAAAACAATTATGTTATACATCTGCATGGGAAACCTATATATTTTCTTAATTGGCATGGGTAGCACTTTCAGGAAATGTATAGTTTTTATCATATTTTGTCATTTATAAAAATGGGTGGTTGTTGCTAGTTAGATAATATATGAGGTCAGAATTAAATTGAAATTAAAAATTGACCTTTTTTTCAAAGGTTAATTTTTTGTATTTTCTTGTCCATCAAAACAATTTTGTTATACATCTACATGGTAAACCTATATATTTTCTTAATTGGCATGAGTAGCACTATCAGAAAATATATAGTTTTGATCATATTTTGTCATTTGTAAAAATGGGTGGTTGTTGCTATAAAGAATCAATTTGTATACACCAAATATAGTCATAACTAAAAAAATAATACAAAGCAATCAAAAAAGAAAAGCAGTGGAAACAACTTATCATATTTTACATAATCAAAGTAATATCCAAGTACGAATGAATTGGGTACGAATAACAAACTCGGAAATAAGCAGAAAAATGCTACTTTAGCACAGGCACAAAGTAAATACGTATTTGCATTCATTAAATACTAATTTAAGAAAGTATTTTCAACCATGAATTAACACCAGGGACCGATATTCTTCATTTAAACTTACCACGCCGCAATATTTTTCTATCGCGGTAAAACAATCCGGAAGTACAAAATTACCTCCCTTGTGGGCAGGTGCTTTTTACCCACTGCAAGTTATGAGTAAAAGAAATACATTTTACGCAAAAATACAGTCCGAGAATGGCCTAAAATGAAAAGAGCAATGATAAAACTATAAGAAAACAGTAAAATTGCTAGCGTATATTGTCGTTTTAGACAAATTTCCCAGATGGCAAAATTTTACTTTCGGTTTTCGGGATTAAACAACAACCAGCTAAGGTTTTTAAGATCATATATGCCTTATTTGGTCTTCCCCAAGCCTATTAATGCAATTTTTTCAATTCGAAATCCTCTGACAATTTAATAGCACCGTGTAATAGAAAGGGTATATTTTGAGGTCAGCTTTTTACTAAAACACCGATTGCACAATAATATGTCTAACCGGTGCGTGGTTGTCTCGAATTAGGGTGACTTCGTACCACTACGATCTCGTGCCAGGAGATTCGTGCCACTTTCCTGGAGACTTCGTACCACATATATAAATATAGAAGAAAATATCAATGAAACTTTTTGAACGATTTTCTTTTCCAAAGTTAATACTTAAATTACTATTAACAATGTTTTTGTAATATTTTTATTGAACAATGAAATGAATTTGTTTTTAGTATTTGATTCAATAAATGTTCTATGCTAATTTGTCGTTATGTAATAGTAATAGTGTGTGTATGTGTGTGATTATGCAACTTTGTGTATATTAGTTTGTGTATATCAGTTACGTTAAATGCAGTGCAATATGTATTGTTTCTGGTGCTATAAATCACAAAATGTGCTTTATTTTATTAAAATATTATTGATGTTTGAAATAAATGTTATTAAGCTGTACCAAGTGTTTGTCCTATTTTTCACACCATTCTTCTGTTATTACTCATCAATTACTCGCCTATTAATGGGTACTTAATATGTGCGAAAACATCAATCATCAACGCATAATTACCAATTACATGTCTATTGTGATATTAATGACATCGATAGCGGGTACTTAATAGGTGTGAAAATAAATCCCTTTATATCCTATAGGTGGTACGAAATCTCCAAGAAAGGCACGACATTGTAGTGGTACGAGATCGAAGTGGTACGAGGTCTCCGACATCCGTTGTCTCTACCACAGCTGTAAACACTTAAGAATATAAGAACATAGAACACACTCGCTCTCTGACAGAACTATTTAATACATTTTACATAGACAGAGAAAATCCTCCTATAAATATTTTCTGTAATTTCTTCAAAGTAGTCCACAATGTTTTTTTCCAGTTAACAGGTATGAAAAGAAGTTGGGACAGTTTGCACTGTACTAAAGTGTATTTGTTTCTATAGACAAGGAACATGAATAGCAAAATAGAATGACAACAAGTTCAGAATTTCTTGTAAATGATAAATGAAACTCACATTCTAAGTTGCTTTGATGCCATTTGTATAAATAAACTAACCAGTAACTGTTTAAAATTTC
This sequence comes from Sinonovacula constricta, assembly GCA_007844125.1. Lineage (NCBI taxonomy): Eukaryota > Metazoa > Mollusca > Bivalvia > Cardiida > Solecurtidae > Sinonovacula > Sinonovacula constricta. The sequence goes on from CM017568.1 coordinate 20,396,632, forward strand.
AACTTTCAGTTTATTTTGGAAATTAGTTTGTCTGAGTGGTCTCCCTTTACCGGCGATGCGTCTGCAGAGTTTATTTAAATGAAATTCATTCTAGAAATGTACAATTACAGTTGAAACAATTCATTTCATGATTGAATATAGTTCAAGTCAAAATTTGTTAAATATGGTCTCAAATCAATTTAAGATTTCTTTTACAATACGTTTCAGCTAACAGACAAACTTGTCTTATTTACTGCGAATCTGGTTTGTTTACAAATGGCAGCTTTTTTCTAAGTCCATGCTTGTTAGTCTCCAGGTACAAAATGTCCACAGATGCGTTTGGCTCAATTACCTGGTGGGGATTCAGCCCAGCTCTAGATTTACAAGATGAAGGCAAGTAAAGATAAATCTGAAAATAGTATATTACATTCATAAATTCATTTTTAAGCATCGTTGTTTCTTTTAAGTTTTCTAGAACTTAATAAATTTAGCTTTTTTTATAAACCAAGTCGCAATTAATATTGTTTTATAATACCTTTATATTATCCTTTAAATACTTCAGACCATTGATTTCACAATCATATAAACAGATCATGGGATGGTATTTTGTTCCCCTTTAATATTGTAGCCATAAAATTATTTGTTTATTGCAGATGCGATTGCTGCCTTAAAGAGGTTAAACATAACAGGTGCCGCAAAAGGTAAATACTTGTATATATTCATTTTTTTTTTTTACACGAACATAAGCTTCATAAGTTATTATGATCATTTTTTTAGTAATGCTTCACTTTGGACAAAGTCAAGATTATGACTGCAGACAGAGATGAAGATAACTGCCATATAACATTTTTATCCCCTTTCCGCAATGCCCTTACTCTTCTAATAGGCTGGAAAATTAGTTCCAGCTATTCTAGTGTGTTCAGTTAGGCTCATATTTGTGACATCACATGTTAAGATCTATTTCAAATAGTGTATTTATACTTTTACATATTTTTTCACCAATGTCCACTAACTTTTTAAAGAAAAGACCATTATTTACCCTGCTAACATCAATTCAGTACTATAGCATAAATTTTCATTGGATTGTTTACTTTTTCAGATGAGCTTACCATTTTACTTGTTGGGGCTGGTGATATTCGCCATATCCTGAAAACAACATCTAGGGCCTATAGGCATCATAAAAGAAAAATACATGTATGTGTTATAAAACATAAACAGTGATTGTATATGTTATTTCATTTTCATATGGAAGTTTTTAATTAAAAAAAGGAATAAATGGACAATTTGCTTACTGTGTCCAACTTTATTTAATTTTTTATTTTACTGTTAAAACATGAATCATATGTTTAAATGGGTTGGTCCTACAAAGATAACTCAAATGATCCTTTTTTCTGATCTTCCTATGGCAACTTTTATAAATAAAATTTATTTTGCTGTTTAAATTTTTACCTGATATTGTAGCATAAATATTTTCTTATCACATGTTTCATTGGTCAGCCACTTAGTGTTACAAACACATATATTGTCCTGTTTCTTAAAACTACGCTATATCACAATCAATATTAACTGTACATTTACACATTTATAGCACACATTGACTTTTTTAAGTTCTATCTACAGTTCTGCATATTGGAGAACAATATGGAAAATTAAGTTTTACAAACACATATATAAGCCTGTAACTTAAAACTTCACAATGTCACATTTCACGTTTCTTTACAGTTCTATGTATTGGAGAACAATATGGAACTATATGCCAGAGATATGTTGTTTCTTACAATTGCATTAGAGCCACCAACAAGAATGGGCCTGCAAGGTAAAGTGTTATAATATACTTTTATTCTTTTTCTTTTTTCAAATGGACCTTGCTACTGAAATACAATATGAATCAGTGTTCCTATAAAAATATTTTTATGTAAGTGTCATTATCGAAAAATAAAAAATTGTGCAAAAAAGTGTTATCTCTATTAAATATCTATATTTTATTTAAGGATGACATACGAAAACAATGCTTCCAAAACTTATTATGTTGATTTGTTTGTCTTTTGGGTTTATTGCCCCACCAACATTATTTCAGTTTTCTAGAGACGATGTCTATTTGAAGCAGATATAGTGCTGCCATCACTGTATAGCATGCCATGAAAACTTGGCATGATACCACACCCATTTACATTATCCTGACACCAGGCAAACCAGTCATGTGACTACTCTTCTGTTTACTCAAGCGTTAGCAAGGGAGCTATACCACTACCATTTTTAACAACTTTAGTATGTTGCGGCCAGGGGTTGAACACATGGCCTCCTATACCTGAATCCTATGCTCTACCTGTTCAGGTTAATTTTTATTTATTGTATTGATAATCCATGTTAAATTAAATCCAGGACCCAACGGAAATTAAAAAGCTTCAGGGAGCTAATTTTTATTTATTTTATTTTTTTTAGAAAAGACTGAACTTTTTCTTGAGCTGTATGGCAATGTTCTGGTCCGTAAACAGTCAGAGGAATACATTGAGAGGATGGCAAATGAGTTCATTAAGTAAGTTAAATCCTTAACACTTACTTTGATTATATGTCCCTTAATGTATTTATTTAAACATACATTGGAAAGACATTGATTATTTTACTTTATGTAAGCTCATTTGAGATTAACATTATGCTTTTTGAAGAGACAGTATGTGAAATCACTCATCTTATTTGAACTGCTTTAAATACAATAATTATTACTATTTGACAAAATGCCAGTCACTAAGTGATGAACTGATATATAAATCTTCTAACTTGGTCAGCATATTTATTTTAGGATGGTGACAGACTTTGATTATCTCGCCAAGAAACTTCCGCAAATTGACTTGAGTATACTTAAGGTAAGACAAGTACTTTTTTTATTAAATATCAAAAATACTTATAAAAATAACAAGAGACAAGAAACAAAGTCTTATTCTAAAAGATGGTGCAAATATATAATCATGAGTTTTGTTTAAATAGTTAAACAGTAAATGAAAATGTTGTGTTTCTGCCATTGCTATGTGGGAATAGGAAGATTATGTGAAAAAGTGACAGTGAAGTTGCACATTTCTTTCTTGTATTGCATACATGTGAACTCTCCCACTTTTGGAGAGAGACTCCCATTTTTAAGGTTTAAAATAATTTGAAAATGAGGTGTGTTTTACACATGTTCAAAAATCTCCCTACTTGGAAACAGAAAACTTCCTTCTTTGTTTATATGAAAATAACAAATCTCCCAATTTGCGAATGAAAATCTCCCACTTTGACCTCAGAAAAAGTTCACATGTATGGTATGAACTTTGTAAATCATTCATGTGTTATTATTTTGTAATTTTTTAAATATCCTTTGCTTAATGTTTTAATACATTTATTTGAAACCTCTCAATGTTCACATGAAGTTTCAAATACTAGTCTAAGTTAAACTTTCATGTGAGATTTTTTTTCCATCAGACCTTCTTTGCAATGATGTTACTCTATCTGTCTAAATAATGTTGCTTTACCTCCCTTGTGGGTAGATATTGGGTGTATTGTTACTGTAGAAAGGAATATTTTTTTTCTATTTGTTCTATAATTGTGAACACTCCAGCAGACTGCAATACCACATAGAATTGCATAATGTTGAGTTTGGAAAAATGAGTAAAAGCTTTTGATCATGATTATGAAAAGTAAGAAATTTGATATAAATAGTAATATTTCCTGTTTATATATTTTATATGAAAATACCTACCCACAAGGGAGATTAATAATACATTTCTCTCATTTCAAAAAGGGTGAATACCTTGACTACATTATCTACAATCACTTTTAACGAGCTGAAAGGTTATTTGACCCTAGACAAACAGATCATTTCTTTCATTTTGTTTTTGCAGTTTAAAGAGCGAGACTTTCTGGAGTCCATTTTCAAGTTCTGGAGGAACCCTGATGTAACAGGAGTGTTTGAAGTGGACAAATACTGGTGAGTTCCTATGTTAATACATCTTAATTTTCTTCATTTACAAGATATATTGCAAGATGCAAATAAACAAATAGTGCATATCAAGATCAGAAAGCTCCCAGCAGGAGCTGTATGATCTGGATTTACACTCTGTGAAAAAGACTGATCAATTCATGCTTAGAGGGTGAGTTAACAAGCTTCATCAAGCTATCATACCAGCTTTGATGAATATAAGTAGAACAATTTACATATGTGTAGTTGTTTAAATTCTTTGGTAGTTCCATCCTAAGATTTCAATTTATAAATTTGAAAATAGATAATATGTGAGAGAAATCATGGAATCAATGTTTTTCTTCTTGTTTAATTCTGTGACAAATATTTTCAGAAAGGGTTAACAGAATTCAAAAATTTAACCAGTTCTTTGTTTGTCTCTCCTGATAATGATGGGTTTTTTTGCAAATATTGATCAGTTATTTCTGTGTTTTTACAAAGGGACCTGCGACAGCGTAAATACCTCGGGACACGGTATGACTCCCGGGTCAACATGTATGATTGGGATTACCAGATGAGATTATGTCAGAGAGATGTATGTAAACTTTTAATGCTCTCATTAATACAACTGAACTGTTTTTTGCTTTTGGCATTAACTAATAATTTAATATTTTAGCTTTGTATAGTGTTTATTAACATATAAATACCATTTGATTTGAAGTTAACTATATTAGGTCACATGATTGTGTAATGTCCTCTAATGTTGTTTCCAATTTAACAGTTCCGTTAGGTAAATCATGATGACATTGTATGATAAATTAGATGTGAAAAGTGTAAGCAGTCACAAAACTTGTAGTATTTTGTGTATTGTACGATACTTTTTTACAACCTCAAAATTGCATATTTTTATGCCTTTTATTTGAAACGTACATGACTTACTGTTATTGAGCTTAGATTATTGTATTCTATGAAGAGTTCATTAATCTTCTTCCATAAAAATTGATTATTCAGTCCAATTTGTTTGCATAAATTCCTACATTTTGTTCTGGACTTTAATACTGTTATTCTGATAGTTCTAATTTTTCTACATCACTGCAAGGTGAGATAGTAAAAAGAAACACTATTAGCCACACTTTGACATAGCTGCCATGGACCTTATTGACTGTACATGTAATTCTAATTTAACCTACGTATGGCCACTTAAATACTTTAAAAGTCAATGTTTTATGACCTTTTACAAATGACACTTTTCATTTTAAATATATTCCTGCTCAATGAACTTTCAGGCTGACATAATAAACCAACATGAGTACAAGTTATGGAGAAACACGGGAATAGCCTATGAGATACGCGAAGCAGACTACGATGTGCCCAACAAAACCATGGCATCAGGCCTTGTTCTTATGCATGTAAGTCTTCCATCCATCTTTGAACTGGTAGCGCAATTGGTAGAGCATTAGCTCCAGGTATGGGAGGCCCCGGGTTCGATTCCAGGCCTCATCATACCAAAGTCGTTAAAAATGGTAGTGGTATAGCTCCCTAGCTAACGCTTAAGCTAATATAAGGGTAGTTCCATGACTGGTTGGCCAGGTGTCAGGATAATGTGACTGGGTGTGGTATCATGCTAGGTCTTCACGGCATGCTATACACAATTAAGGCAGCACTATATCTTCTTCAAGTGAACATGGTCTCAAGATAACTGAAATACTGTTGGCTGGATGATATGTCCAACAAACAAACTGTTGTAGTGCAGTCGGTAATGGTTTGGCTTGAGGAATAGAAGAACCAAGGTTCAAAACCTGGTTTATGCATACCAAAGTATTGAAATGGGGGCAGCCTACATCCCAAATAAAATTTTAAGTTTTCTTTAATCTAAGTCTAGGATGCTTTCTGCTTTGCCTGCATGGTAATACAACAAGAATAAACATAAGGCCCTTTTTAGAAAATTGTTCTATTTGAGGCTACCTTTAACTTATTAATATCACATCAACATTATCAGCACATTTCTTTGGTTGCTTTTGTTGCCATCTTGAAACTCCCCAGCTTCTTCCTTTGTTTTATTTTTTGAAGATCTTCCAGCTTACCTGTGGTGCTATAATATCTTGCTTTTTCTGCCTTGTCAACCAATAATGGCTGGCTGTCTCTATAACATTTATAGTTAAATAAATATTATGCAATGCTGCTAAAAATCAAAACAGTAATTCTGTGCAGCAATTTTAAAAAGAATTAGCAAATAAAGAATTTGATGCACTGTTTTCTATACAGGATGGTGAGAGACATGCTCGAAGAGGATATTGGGGAGACATCGTCGTCAGTCCATACGTTCCCCTTGGGATTGAGTGTGAAGAGAAGTCCTTCTTTAAGAAAACCAACAAAATGTACACAAAGGTAAACTGTTGTATTGTTTTGTTGTTGTTTTTGCTGGCATTGTAAATGCAGTGAAATGTTACTAAAAACTACATTTATATAAGTTGAATTAATCTATTTCTTTCTTTTTTTACAGACTGCCAGCAATGTTGCAGAGTACAATGTTATTCAAATGTTTCACGAACTTGCCACAAGAACACAATACATACCTCCAAAACCTGAAGAGGATGAAACTAAAGAAACCAAAGATGCTAATAACAAGGGTCCACAGATTACTGAAATCACAGAAGAAGAAGAGCCAAAACCAGAAGAATCTAGTGAATCTAAAAAAGAACAATTAGTGAATGTGTATAATAAGGAAGTGAATGATGAACTAAAAGAAAAAGAGGCAGAAAGGGAGAAAAAAACAGAAGGAGAGAAAAAGATGGAAGGAGAGAAAGCAAAGAAGCCCTTGGATGAAGCATTTGTTCCATTACCACTTGATGATGTTCAAATAACTTTCCTGCCTCTAGGATGCCTGCTTGATCTTCCAAAGAAGAGCAAATACAAGAAACTGTTTGATATTGTGTACTTCTCTAACAGGTTTGTGATGTAGTACACCGTAGTGTAATTTTTATCATCATTCTTGGACATGCTTCAAGAGTTGGCTTTCTCCAAAAATCTTTTTTCTTATGTTCATTTGACAAGTGTCAGTATTTGTTTTTCGCAAGGCTTATCATTTTTAATGTTTTGCTTGTGTCCAAGAATTTAAAAAAACAACTCATTAAATTGTAAAGTGCATCATTGACTATAATATCATTCAATTCATTATTATATTTTTTTTTTAAATTTAGAATCAATTAAAATTTCTTTCCTAAAAGAGTTACCTAAATGATTATTTTTTAGAAATATGTCACTGCTACTGATCATAAAATTATTCTAACCAAATACTGTAACACTATTTGTTAAATAAGTGCTACAAAATCACTTGCAAATTTCAAAGTAAATCGCAAACGATTTATATAATTTGGTAAAAATAAACAAGCCTCAAAATTGTGTAGCTGTAGCTTCATGATTAGCCACCTTGTCTGTGCAACTATTTGGTCCCGGTTGAAATAAAAATAATTAATAATAATGAGGATGTCTTCAAGCTGTCTTGCAGTACTCCATATATTTAAATTGGTAAATTAATTAGTTAAATGAATTACAGTATTATGAAAGAGTTGTTATTTGTCATTTATTGGTTTTCACACCTTTTGCCAATTAAGTAATGATTGGTTAAATTCTTTCAAGTAGCCGATAGGTTTTAGTAACCAGTGAAAATAAAGTTTTTCAACCTTAATGCTGGGACATCAAAAAATCCTTTTGTATATTTGAAATAAAAAAAAAAGCCGCCTAAATAAAAGGTGCACAATTTCATTTCAGTCTGGTGCATCTGTTGACTCCCCAGATTAACCCAATGTTTGCAGACAAGGCAACAGTCATCGTAGAATCAGCCAGGTGAGCAATCTAATGCTTCTTTCAAAATGCTCATTAATAATTGAATGCTTCCTTTCTCAATGTGCATTATTAATCTAAGGCTTCCTTTCTCAATGTGCATTATTAGTCTAAGGCTTCTTTTCCCCATGTGCATTATTAGTCTAAGGCTTCCTTTCTCATTGCATTAAAAATCTAATGCTTCCTTTCTCAGTGTGCATTATTAATCTAATGCTTCCTTTCTCAATGTGCATTATTAATCTAAGGCTTCCTTTCTCAATGTGCATTATTAATCTAATGCTTCCTTTCTAAATGTGCATTATTAATCTAATGCTTCCTTTCTCAATGTGCATTATTAATCTAATGCTTCCTTTCTCAATGTGCATTATTAATCTTATGCTTCCTTTCTCAATGTGCATTATTAATCTAAAGCTTCCTTTCTCAGTGTGCATTATTAATCTTATGCTTCCTTTCTCAATGTGAGTTATTAGTCTAAGGCTTCCTTTCTCAATGTGCATTATTAATCTAATGCTTCCTTTCTCAGTGTGCATTATTAATCTTATGCTTCCTTTCTCAATGTGCATTATTAATCTAATGCTTCCTTTCTCAGTGTGCATTATTAATCTTATGCTTCCTTTCTCAATGTGCATTATTAATCTAAGGCTTCCTTTCTCAGTGTGCATTATTAATCTTATGCTTCCTTTCTCAATGTGAGTTATTAGTCTAAGGCTTCCTTTCTCAATGTGCATTATTAATCTAATGCTTCCTTTCTCAGTGTGCATTATTAATCTTATGCTTCCTTTCTCAATGTGCATTATTAATCTAATGCTTCCTTTCTCAGTGTGCATTATTAATCTTATGCTTCCTTTCTCAATGTGCATTATTAATCTAAGGCTTCCTTTCTCAGTGTGCATTATTAATCTTATGCTTCCTTTCTCAATGTGAGTTATTAGTCTAAGGCTTCTTTTCTCAATGTGCATTATTAATCTTATGCTTCCTTTCTCAGTGTGCATTATTAATCTTATGCTTCCTTTCTCAATGTGCATTATGAATCTTATGTCTCCTTTCTCAGTGTGCATTATTAATCTTATGCTTCCTTTCTCAATGTGCATTATTAGTCTAAGGCTTCCTTTCTCAATGTGCATTATTAATCTTATGCTTCCTTTCTCAGTGTGCATTATTAATCTAATGCTTCCTTTCTCAGTGTGCATTATTAATCTTATGCTTCCTTTCTCAATGTGCATTATTAGTCTTTGGATTCCTTTCTCAGTGTGCATTATTAATCTTATGCTTCCTTTCTCAATGTGCACTATTAATCTTATGCTTCCTTTCTCACTGTGCATTATTAGTCTAAGGCTTCCTTTATCAATGTGCATTATTAATCTAATGCTTCCTTTCTCAGTGTGCATTATTAATCTAATGCTTCCTTTCTCAGTGTGCATTATTAATCTTATGCTTCCTTTCTCAATGTGCATTATTAGTCTTTGGATTCCTTTCTCAGTGTGCATTATTAATCTTATGCTTCCTTTCTCAGTGTGCATTATTAATCTAATGCTTCCTTTCTCAGTGTGCATTATTAATCTTATGCTTCCTTTCTCAATGTGCATTATTAGTCTAAGGCTTCCTTTCTCAATGTGCATTATTAATCTTATGCTTCCTTTCTCAATGTGCATTATTAGTCTAAGGCTTCCTTTCTCAATGTGCATTATTAATCTTATGCTTCCTTTCTCAGTGTGCATTATTAATCTAATGCTTCCTTTCTCAGTGTGCATTATTAATCTTATGCTTCCTTTCTCAATGTGCATTATTAGTCTTTGGATTCCTTTCTCAGTGTGCATTATTAATCTTATAATTCCTTTCTCAATGTGCATTATTAATCTCATGCTTCCTTTCTCAATGTGCATTATTAATCTTATGCTTCCTTTCTCAATGTGCATTATTAATCTAATGCTTCCTTTCTCAATGTGCATTATTAATCTTATGCTTCCTTTCTCAATGTGCATTATTAATCTTATGCTTCCTTTCTCAGTGTGCATTATTAATCTTATGCTTCCTTTCTCAATGTGCATTATTAATCTTATGCTTCCTTTCTCAATGTGCATTATTAATCTAATGCTTCCTTTCTCAGTGCTCATTATTAATCTAATGCTTCCTTTCTCATTGCATTAAAAATCTAATGCTTACTTTCTCAGGGTGCATTAATAATCTAATGCCTCCTTTCTCGTTGTATTAAAAATCTAATGCTTCCTTTCTCAGTGTGCATTATTAATCTAATGCTTCCTTTCTCAGTGTGCATTATTAATCTAATGCTTCCTTTCTCAGTGTGCATTATTAATCTTATGCTTCCTTTCTCAATGTGCACTATTAATCTAATGCTTCCTTTCTCAATGTGCATTAGTAATCTAATGCTTCCTTTCTCAGTGTGCATTATTAATCTTATGCTTCCTTTCTCAATGTGAGTTATTAGTCTAAGGCTTCCTTTCTCAATGTGCATTATTAATCTAATGCTTCCTTTCTCATTGCATTAAAAATCTAATGCTTCCTTTCTAAATGTGCATTATTAATCTTATGCTTCCTTTCTCAATGTGCATTATTAATCTAATGCTTCCTTTCTCAGTGCTCATTATTAATCTAATGCTTCCTTTCTCATTGCATTAAAAATCTAATGCTTACTTTTTCAGGGTGCATTAATAATCTAATGCTTCCTTTCTTAATTTGCATTATTTATCTAATGCTTCCCTTCTCAATATGCATTATTATTAATCTAATGCTTCCTTTCTCAATTAGCATTATTATTGTAATGCTTTCTTCCTCAATGTGCATTAAAAATCTAATGCATTCTTTCTCAACATGCATTTATAATCTAATGCTTCCTTTCAAAATGCTTGTTGTCCCATAAATAGGTATGTTAGATATGTGAGCATCCGAGGTTGAGTGGATAAATGTTTGCCTCTGGAGTTGGGCCCTGGATGCAAAAATTGACTCCACAAGATATTAAGTCTTTGGGAAAGACTGTTTACTGCACATTTGCATTTTTATTGTTTCTGTCATAAACAATGCACTTACAGGCTTATAATATGTATGTCATGTACCTATACAAAACTTTAACCAAGTTTCTTTTATATAAATTGAAAGAACTTGTATCAGAATCAACAATAGAGAAATAGGATTAAACTCATGAGTAAATCTTTTACTTCCCATTTCTTAATTATTAAGAATGTTCCAACTTGAACAATTAATAAATTAAATTAAATTTTTAAATTAAAAAAATATAATAAAAAAATATTTTTTATAAAGTTCAATGAAAAAAAACCCACTTACCGTAAAGTTTTATAGATAAGACGCAGTTTTTTGCCCCAAATGATGATAAAAAAGTGGGGGGTGCGTCTTATACATGCGAATTTAAGTTTTCCCCTTTTTTCCCAGACCAAAATTGACCCTTAGACTAATCCGACCGCAGAGAATATCGCCGATAGTATCGGTCATAGACAACTGTATTGTGCTATTTTAAGGGAAAGGTAACGTTGTTTTTACCTAAAATTTGACATTAAACATAAAAAGAGACATTTAAATTCGTTTGTGTATACATAAAACAACAATATGCAATAGATATTTGCATAAATATCAATTTATTCTAACAAAATCGGCGAAGTTTCATAATCCGGAAACGGTTATTGAGTTTTAGTGGAACGGGCATATTCATTGACGACGCTGTTATTATCATCGTCTAAGTTATATGGTATTATTCAATTGATCAATTTTGAATTGAAATTTGTTTTATTTTAAATGTTAACTACGAATAAATTTTAAGTTGAAATTAAAAACCCACTTAACAACAATAAAATGTGCATCGGCTATTTGCGCAGACAAGTTTTCACACCTCTTTTGGATGTTAATAGATCGTCCATTATCCGTAAGTAATTACAAAGGTGCATAGAACTAATTTGTTTGTAAGCGGTCACTTAAATAGCATGGTGTGAAAATGAACATATAAAAGCCTTTAGTTGTTATTTTAAATGTCATTTGTGTGTTTGTCCCATGTGTCGAGTACTTAATTTTATGACATGCTGCCGCGTGAAACAGGATGTTCTCTCACGTGTAGGGCTGGGATAGCCGCGAGAATATCCTGTCTGGCGTGTAAACGATATATTGGGGTAGAGTGTCATGACGTTACACAATACACACGGTCTCAATAGGCCAACAGTCGCGACGTATTATTCAAGACACTTAGAGAATAATAAGCACTCGGCGCAAACACCGATTTACGGAACAATTGGAACATGTTCCCTCGAGTCAAATCGAGCGATGCGGCGACGCGGGAATTTCGTAATGGCGGCCAGATAGATTTGTGAATCGGGGATGCGTCTTGTCTTTGAGAATTTGCTTTTTTCCTTGATTCTAGACCTCGAAGAGGGGGTGCGTCTTATCTTTGTGTGCGTCTTATATATAAAACTTTACGGTATATGGGAGATAACTGATACATGTCTTAAAATTCAAAACTTGGGAATATTAGATTAAACTTTTTACATGGCTGTGCATTTCATATGTTATGTTACAAAAAAATCCAATAAAGTCTTCAATCAACAGGTACATGTTGGAACTGAAGTTGGAACAGGTGAAACTGTTTGTTGAGAAGGTCCAGGGTATGGCCAGGGCAGCGGGATGTCAGGTAGGTATCTTACATAATACTTAAAATCTTATCATGCTACAATTATTTGCAACCAAATACCAATGTCAGTTTTTGCCAACAACCAAACACATGTTATATTACTAGAAACTAAACAGCAAGTTGTGCAGTTCTTGATCAGACAGCTCCCATCTCGAAGTTAAAATATTGCAACACTGCTATATCATCCATAGTTAAATAATTACCTGCGCAATCACATTCTTTCATTAACACATAACCATTTTCATAAAAGTTTAAAGGGTTGAAAGTTTTAAATTAAGTTTTGAGAACTATGAAGAGTAAATCAGATTAAATGAAGCAGTATTTCCCACAATTGTCAACCAAGCCTCACATTATTAGTAGACAGCATGGTCAACCTGACTGTTGTTTTCTTTTGTTACATTGCACCACCTTAATTATGGTGATATTGGTGATGCCCAGCTAATAATTGGTGGTGGAACATCCCCAAACTTCTGTCTGGGTAGAACCACTCGTTCTCAGCAGATCAGCTGAAAGAACTTCCCACATGAAAATTCTCATCCCTGCTCGCACTCAAAGTTGAGGGGCTGAGGAGTTGCAAATCTATGACCACAGGCACCCCAAGGCAGTTAAGACACTTCAGATGACTACCAGCAACATAGAGTTTGAGGAAGAAGTGAAGGATGAAGCATTAAAACTTTTACATAACACTTTTATACTTGGTAATGTTCCATCTCTTTTCTGTTTACAGTCTGCTGACAAGTGCAATCCAGAGACAGCAAACTTCATCAAGATGGGCTTTGAAAGAACTTCTTCTGAAAGCTGATTTGCCACAAGAAAACTGTATTCCAATAGATAATCAATCATCAGTGCATTTATGGTGCACCATGAGCTGTATATTTATTTACATTTATTCATATTTCAATGTCAAAAGTAACTTTAACATTCCTTCCACAGTGAGCTGGTGACAATCATTCCTCATGATGTTTATCAATCTAGTGTGATAAGCAACTTTTATTTCTTTTTTTTATTTTAAAATAAATGTATGTTTTATCCAATGTGTTGATATTGTATTTTAATACTGCTTTCCATACCATGGTACAGAGTATACAAGATGTGAATTAATACGTGTAGAAAGTCCCAATTTTTTTTCCATTTCTTTAATACATTCTCACAAAGTACACATATTACTTATTTTTTATTTTATTCTACATAAATTAATGGACATTTCTAAATGGATAAATAAAAGTGAATTTTTATAATATTATTATTGTATAAATATTTATGAAATTCCTACCTGCAAGGGAGATAATAGATGTCATTGATACATTTGAGTAATGCCCCTTTTTATGAAAGAAAAAGGCAGTTATTGAAGAGTTATTTAGGAGATGTTACATGAATATGTACACAGCTATTAATAAATGGCATTGGTGTAGCCTTTTTTGTTAAGGTTCACACATATATAAGGGTAGTACCATGACTTGTCGGCCTAGGGTCAGAATAATGTGACACGGTGTGGTATCATGTGAGGTGTTCATGCCATGCTTGACGCATTGAAGGCAGCACTATATCTACTTCAAGTGGACACTATCTCCAGATAATTAAAATACTGTTGATAGGATGATAAACCTAATAAACAAACTCTATTTACTTTTACTCGTTATCATATTTAGCGCCATATGACCTATCAAGTGAGGGTGTGGCGTTAAACCCAAAATAACACAACTGTTAATGACTTTTAATAGTTTTTTTGAGGTTCTGTGCACTCTGCCCAAGGTTATAAATTTTGAGCTCGAGTCTGAGATCAACCACAAGCATTGGATTGGCCAGATTCAAAAGTTTATAAAAAATTCGACCAATCAGATCCTTAATGATAATCTCAGACTCAAGCTCAAAGTTTTATTACATCATGACGTGTTCCAATGAGATATCAGAATTGTGCTATAATGGTACAAGTAGTTTATGAGTAAATTTAAATTGTTAGTAAAAACAGTTGTATAAAAATTGACAAATATTTACAAGGTTGGGAAATCATTACTGATAAGTTTGTAGATTAAGGCTAAGTAAAACAGTAGTAAATGTTAAAGATTTTGGAGGTAGTACTCAAGATTTCATTAATATAAAAATAGTTTTATGATTCTTAAGATAAAATTTAACAACCTTTTGCTATGCAAGTTTAAATGTAACTACCAGCTGCAAATGAAAATTTGAAGAATGTTTAATTTATTTGAATTGTTATATTTATCGTACAATAATTTATTTCATATATTTATTAAACTATGTATATTTTGCATTCCCGTTTGGTTATTACCACCACAACTATCTAGATATATTGTTATCTTGAAACATTAATCATTCCATTGAGTATTTACAGTTAAACAGCTATCATTTTTCTTACTATCATCCATTTTTATACACTGTATATGAAATGATAAGACAATTATTTAATCATTTCAAAATTTTTAATCATAACAAGCACAAACATATGTATGTTGTAAGGCAAAAATAATAACAGGAAAACTTCATCTTTAAATTCCAGAACAAAGAAATTGATGGAAAAATTGCAATCCTGATATACAGTGTTTAAGGCAGTTATCTTTCATTGTATACTCAATAAAATGTATTATATTACTATCTTTTCTTGCGTTTTGCCATAGGTCAATTAAATATGTTTACATTGGAGTTTAAAATTGTTACATATACACTTCAATGTCCTTATCCTATTTATGTAAAGTGAAAATATTTTATTTCCACTTGCCTATTTTTAAGTAGAAATTGTTGTGTTTATGTACTCGGTGTAGTTGGTAATAATGGCATTAGACTCAAGATTTGAGGGTCCTGAGTTCATGTCCAGACCAACTACCAGATGTAAGTACGTGGGTATAAATGCATACTTTTAAGAATGAAATGCAGATATAACATTTTTTAATTGAAATTATAAATTGCTTTTTTATTTAACTAATAAATTAAAAATACAAAACTTGGATTTATATTTCTTTATTAAATCATTTTCAAACAGTTTTAACAAAAAAATTATAATAATTGCATATAGTGATTTTAACAAACATAAAAATTTAAATATCTTCAGCAAGTCCAAACAAAAACAATTAAGGGGAATACATTCCAAGTAACAAAGAACACACCTATACATATTAAAATTACATGTAAGCCAATCAAGTAAAAGATTATAAATAATGTGATGCCAAAATGCATAGATGAAATTTATTTTCTGTACTGAGAAATGGCACCTTGAAAAGCAAGATAATTTTTCAAGCAATGATTATATGCTTTAAAGTTTAACATAGTACTGGCTACTTAGTTACATTGTAAATCTGTTAAATTTTACATTGTTCTTCATGCATAAAATTAATATGATTCAACAAATTTTATAGTTTTATGCCAAGATGATTACTGTATGTAGTTTGAAAATTAATGTAAAAGCATAATTAAAGACTTATTGCATAATAAGAAAAATGCATATTTGATTGAAACGCTAAGACAAGTGTACCGTTTTTAAAAATAAACTTTGGAAAACTTGTTTGAAATGAGCCTTATGAAGAAACGTCTTCTGGTTCAAATGATTTTCTTAAAATCAAAGTAATCTCGTATATTGACACTTGTGATGTTGTTCATAATACTGATAACTTTTTACATTTAGATACTTTAGTATTATAACACCTTCTACATGTAACTGCATCTCCAGTTACATGTTAAAGATGTGATAATATGTATGTAACTGCACACTTTTAGATGGGTCTCCATCTTCATGTATAAGGTGTCAATATTTATGTAACTTTGCACATTTAAATGAGCCTCCAGTTGCATGTTAAAGGTGTCATAATACATATATTTATGTAACTTCACACACGATTTTAAGTTGTAATTATTGTTTCTTTACACATTTACAGGGTAGTCTACCATTATAAGTGGAATTTTTGTTAACTTTACACATATAGCGCGGTCTCCTGTTATAAGTTGTAATCATTGTAAAATCACAACTTAAGGAAGTTTTCCGAAATAAAGGGTATTTTTGTGACTGCATACATTTTGCGTAGCCTCCCATTATAAGGTTTAGTTCGGCGTAGCTAACATCACTGATGATCTACTTAACAAAATGCTGACGCAAGGTCAAGTCTGACTAAATATCAATGGCGACTGCCATTGGTAGAAATTCTAGGTATCGCCGTATATCTTATTGTTCCTGTTTCCTTAAAGGGTATTTAATATATTGTGTTAATCAAAGCCTGCCAACGCCGCATATCTTTTAAAAGATATTTCTTGTTATTGTCTCTCTGCAATCTTTTCGAAGTCCGTTGTGATAAGTTGCAAATATCATAACTTCAGACATTTAACCGTCCATAATAAATTGTAATTAATGTAAATGACCATATTGAACAAGTCTTCAACTACCGTAATGTTACAATTAATGTAACATCACACATTGAACGTAATCTGCAGCTTCCGTTTATGTTATATTTATAGTTACTTCGCACATTGAGCGTAGTTTCAAAATGATTCATTTCTTGTAACTTCACACATTTAGCGTAATCTTCCTCTCCCATTATAAGTTGGAACTAAACTGCTGTGCAATAACTTAAAACGAGGGTCGTCCGTTAACTTTGGATAGAATGTGTGAATTGGTATCAAATCCCCTATAATTCTGTTTTCATCTACTGTGTGATAAATCTTCGTATTACCTTCGCTGTCTTTTAATTTGAATATTAAATGCCGTTGATCGTCTTCAATTTCCGGCAGTTTGAACCCCCTTTCATTTGCACTTTTCCTTTCGTTGCTTTTGTCTTGTTCATTGTTGTTTATATCTACTGAGACCCCTTCTTGTGTTTCCTGAACATTTTCTACTTCCGGTTTAGTTTCATTGGCCTCATTGGCAGACGTCGGTCGAATTTCCGGCAATTTGTCCATGGACAGCGTATTTTCGGTGTGTTGGTTATTTCTTCGATGCACCGATGACGCATTTTCAATATCTTTCTTGTGTCCCGCCGTGATAGCTGCCATGTGTTGCTGTTTCTTGACTTGCCGGACCGTAAAAGTACGTTTGTGGAGGTTTATAAGGCGGCAGATTCGCTCTTTCTCGATGTTGATATGCGACAGTTTAATATCCAACATGTGATCTTGGGTTGCGTTGTCATACAAAAGAACACGGGATACCTTGGATTTCGGCAGCAGAGACCGCTTCTGGCTGCCATAGTTTGGTGAGATAGTGGGTGGTCGATGCATGTACTTGATGTTGATTTCCTCTTTCGGCTGCTTCAGGCTGTTCGCTTTGTTATTTCCTGTCCGCGACATTTCTGTCGTATGCTGAAAGATAACAAAACACCATTTACAAGTTGTAAAATAAATGGTCAGAAAAATATTAAACACAAAACACCTATCTTGTTCTTCCAGCAGATTATCTGAAAAGATTGAACGACAAAAAACAAACAAACCAACAAAAACACACGCGCACACACACAAAACAAAGATACATGTCTTCCTTAAGATGTCCGTCATTTTTCTGCTTGCTAAAAATTTAGTCAAAACACACTTGACGTGAATTTAAGTTTGGAATCTAACAAATAAACACAACGCACAAACGTACATTTTAGATCTTCCTGGAGAAGTACTATCCTATAAGATAATATCAACTTGGAGTTCAGAAGTTTAATGTTTCTGTTTTGTGAAACTAGGCGCAGCCCGACCCAAACAATCCGCAGAGAGAACACCGTGCATGTATAATATGCTCACAAACGTACAGATGTAGAGCTCAATGCATTGCGTCTTAAATCTTATTACGATACACAAAAGAAGAAATAAAATCCAGTGAAAGACATTCACCCACAACAAAATGAGCAGAATACCGACTGGTGTTTTGTAAATCGATTCGCTTTTGATAATTCACAATTCTTTGTACATCCCGGCGCACCTGTATGAACAGATTTACAGCTTTTGTCAGTCCAGTTTATGATAAAAGCTTCGGTTCATTATCTTGTCACCGCCATCGGTGCAAAAAGGAGGATTTTATTTGTATAAGATCTTCAGCTATCAAGTTAAAGTTGATAATGAAACATATCGTGTATATAGAAGGCTTGATCGAGAAATTCTCGACCCCACCACCACCACCACACTGGCCAAGACAATAGATATGGGATGACGTCTTGGCTGATAAAAACGGAATGCACGATGCATCTGCAGCTATCTCCCGTTTATTCGAATATCGGTATTTCGGAACACATTCGTTATTCGTGGTAAACAATCCCTTTATTTACATATATTTGAATATACAATTCGCATGTATGTGCTATAAAACAAATTCAAGGCTAATTTTACCAAACAAAACATCCCGTGGATATATTGCGTTGTTTCATTTTCTTTTAAAGCCACAAAATCTCCAGAAGGCAATTATTTTTATCTTATCCGTAACAGTTTAAATGGCCTGTGGTTTCAAAATGATACTAAACACTCATTCACCAATAAGGTAAGGAGTTGAGAATAAGTAGAGAAAGTAAACACAGTCAAATAAAAATTGTTTGTTGTTGTTGTTTTGTAGGATTCGAACCCGTGACCTCTTGAAGGGCTCTACTGACTTAGTCACGGAATCTTGATACACGTTTTATGTTTTTTTATTATACATGTACATTGCGACATTGTTTACTCATTTTTTAATTTGGATTAAAGTCGGGTAAAATGATGGGTCAATGCTATAATTTTTGGTCATTCCTCTGTACCATAAACGTCTTCTTTTGAATTTTCAAATTTGTACAAATTACATAGCTTTCCGAACATTTTATTGCTTCATAATTATTATCCGTTGATGCAGTTCTTTGATTTATTCTATGTATTATTCTCATGTAACATTCGAAACCGCAATTTTTAATGGATGGCAGTCTAAGGTGTTATTAGAGATTGTTAGCACGTTCGATAATTAAATCGAATAATCAGTTCGCACAGATATCAAATGTCTCACGTGAACAAGCAAAACAGAAAGTATAATGAAACGAGAATACAGTGAGAGACATTAATGAATAGTCTCCCCTGAATAATCCCTGCATGCACGCATGTGTTCTTTCATTTGTTTTACACGGTTTTTATGCTTTTGCTCTTTGGAGTGTATGTTGACTTTTCTGCCGCTCTTGTGATACCCAGGTTATACATCATCAACAAACACTTCAATTTTCTTTTTTAAATAACATATCTCCTCTATAAGTATTTATATGGATTTTATGTTTATATTTATGCAGAAATCAGAAATTTCACTGTTTGTAATTTGCAATATCTACAAAAGACCAGGCGATAAAGTCCGAGAATTCCAACTAAAAAGACTTACCTACTGTTTGGAATACATCTGATATAAACTTACAAGAGAGACAATTTCCATTTCACTAATATACCCCATTGTCTGCCATGGACAGTTACAGGCCTTGTATGAACATGCGGTGTCGTATTCCTCTCGTTTCTTTATTAGCCTATTTCTGACATATCACCCACACAATACGTGTAATTTGGGATCGATTTGAATGGGATCATTAATTAAAATCTCACAGGGAGCATCAAATGTCAAAACATTATTAAGATGAGCATTCACAAAAATTCTAGGCCAATTTCTTATAACCAAAGGAAAGAAAATCGTTTGAATGCTTTTCATTATCGCATAATACAAAATAAACGTGAAATCAAAAATCGTGTCAACGAAGCCCGAAGTCTGAAATAATAAATCACAAGAATCAATTGCTGTGATTGTTGGCAAATACTTATTTGTACCCTTTGCAAATATACAAGAGACAAACTCGGGTGTCGTTTTTTTGTGTGTGTCTCATTTTGAAATAGAATAATAGACCTATATTGATTTGCTGTTGATGCCAAACTGTTGTATTGTCAAAGTGGTTGATCAACCTGTCGAGGTTGTTTTGAAGTGGCCAAAGTTTCTCTCAATGCCGACGATCAAAGAAAACAAAAACACACGTAAATTTATTATAAGGGAAGTACTCCAAATCGAATATGGGATCTGGAGGTTCTGACTTATAATGGTTCGATGTTTGCATTGTCCATGTGGAGTCAATATTTTATTAAGATAGTAATTTATCGCTGATATCTTAATTGAGTGGTGCGTATGTTTTAATTGAAAATCAGACCTGTTTACTGATCTCTTTACCATACTAATTAATGTTTCCCGGCGTTTAATACCCAGCTTATAGTCAAATAAAATGCTTAAATTATCATTTATTTACCCGTTGTCAAACAAAGAAACTGGAGATTGATAGTTATTATGTGTGTGTTGCCCCCAGTGATTGTGTAGTTTATTAATTTAACATTTTATACATGCATTGCAAAAACAATTTAAAGAGAGGGGATAAAATAATTAAATTTGGACGTACGGGGTAGTAAGGTTCATTTAGATTACTGGTATCATTGCCAGCAACATTTGAGGTTAAAATTAATTTTCAAATTGTTAGTGCATATTAAATACAAACGTTTTTCTTTAGCGTATTGCTAAGCATAGACAAATTTTCTGTATATGAAACATTCTTTTTGAGTTAATACTGAGATAGTTTGAAGGAAGTTTAAAAGTTACGTCTATATAATTTCCGCTATTTATCATAGCTTTTAACTTTAAAAATGTGGCTATATGCCTTACAGTCTTCTAAGTCTGGTACACAGCAAAAGATGGACTCGCATAGCAATTAGTAAATTTTCAGAAGTATTAAATTGCAAACGTTTTAATTCATAATCCGCATATTTTAGATGAGACCCTCATCCATACTCCGTGCTATAAAATTAAGCAGCATCTATCTAAATTGATTGATTACAGCTGACGAAGAGTTGCGTTTTGGGAAAAAGCTGAACATATTTGATAACAACTTAAAGTCATTATTTTGTCATTCGATACAACCCTTGTCTAGGCGAGGTCGACCATCGACTGGTAGAAGATACCCCAAACAAATATCTTGCTAGAACCACCGTCACCCGGAAAACTGCCCCACGTGCCAGTTTTGTCCCGACCGAGTCCCGAACCTACATCATAAGGGGCTGTGAAGTTATATATTGACGACATTCATCTGAAGGTGTTGCTTTATCGTTGGTATTTTGTTTTGGCGCAAACCCTTCAGTAAAATCATAACATTGCAAAGAGAAGAATAGAGTGGTATTTCAGCACCACGGTATATCAGCACCACGGTATATCAGCACCACGGCATATCAGCAACACGGTATATCAGCACCACGGTATATCAGCACCACGGTATATCAACACCACGGTAAATCATCACCACGGTATATCAGGACCACGGTATATCAGCAACACGGTATATCAGCACCACGGCATATCAGCAGCACGGTGTATCAGCTCCACGGTATATCAGCACCACGGTATATCAGCACCAAGGACTCTACACTTGCCATTGTACAAATATGATATAAAGTACATAAGAATTGTTAAACGGTTTTATGAATTAATTATTTTTTATCGGGAATTCAATTGTTACATAAATTATATTTTCCAACCCTTAATTCAAAATCTTTATGACCACTTGTCTTCTCGAAACAAGAATGGGAAATAATTATAGTGCGATCTTTTCGTTGAGTTTACCTTATCCCCCCCCCAAAAAAAAAACGTTATTAATTAGTCAAATACCCGACCCCTCAAGCAGGTGAATATATTGTGCATTGTAACAAAACTGTTGTTTTTTTTCCTAATTGAATGCACGTTAAGCCGAACCTGTCTCTGCATGTCTACATTGTAACAACCACCTGTAAGTCTTAGAAAAAGATAGCTAATGTCCGTGTTTTCTTTAGTGAATAATTTATTTTTAATTGAATGAATGACGTAATCTAGGGGTTAAACGATGCATTTTAATTTGATTACAATATGTGTTTTTACTTTAATTGTTTTACTTTTCGCTTTTCAATGAAAGAGAACCAAAGCAAAGGGCAGAAAGCCGTAAAAAATTGGGTTACAACATTTTTCTAACTTCCAATGTCGGTAATTAGGCATGTCTGCTCGAAAAAATGACAATGTATATAGGCATGTAATAAAAGATAAGGTACGTGTGTTTAAGAATAATATCTGCCATTAAATCGGATTTGGAGAAAATAGTCATACATATGTATGACGTGTGTTTTATTTTCCTGCCTTGCATAAAATTCAAGGTTGAACAAAAATAATTATGTGTTAAATCTTAATATGTACTTTTATTATCAAATACTGTTTCCAAAATCAAAACATCTGTAGTTCTTTATGTTCAATGTACGCTTTAAAATTATTTGTGCTCTGGTTTCTTCGTGCAATGACAGAGATAATAGCAACAAAACAAAACAGTAACTATCGTCTACATTTAATTAAAAAAAATAATTGTAATCAGGTGAACTTGAGCGTGAAATTTACTTCAGAAGTGTTTCAGGACTGTATCGATTTCAGTATCGTGAACCAGTTCACTACTATAAGATGTCCTCAGACTAGTTGTACCTACCGGAGTACACTTCCGGTTGACATTCCGCCATTCTACGGACGATTGCTTTCATAATGAATTTCGACCAGTGAGTTGATTGTTATTGATATGTAATTGAAATGTTTCTAGACTTACAGGGAAGCATAAAAAACGTGTTTGTATGATTTTAGAATATCTAAAGATAAATAAAATAGCAATAAATCTTCAAGTTTTAAGTCTTATACACGGTTTAACTATAAAGTCAGAAAAAAAATCTGCATAATTTGTTTTAAAATTACTAAGTAGGATTTACAGCCCGCGATCTTGTCAAAGTGATTACTATAGTTGTCTAAGTTATTATTTTTAAACCTTCCATCTTCACTTTGTTAGTTGACATAAAACAATCGAAATCGTAACAATGCGAATTTATACAAGTCGATAGTCTTTGCATATACCCAAATACCCAAGAACTCTTAAGACCACTGCTTACTTAATTGTCTTCTCACTCTATCAATCCATATTCGAAACCCGCTCGGTGCCAATAGGTTTTTCGTGCTGTGTTTTGTTTTTGTGGATGTCAGTCGTGAGACGGGTGGGATTTATTAATTCCATCCAAAAACGGGTTTTAAATACCAAAATGACTTCAAGTCATATAAAATTAGGATGACTTCGAAAAGAATGAGTATTTCAGGATCCACGTAACCCTCTGTATGCAGATTGTCCGATTTTTTTAAATTTTTTTTTATTTTTTTTTAATTTATATAAAAACGATTCCTAACAACTGCTTTCAGGGGAAAAAAACGGCGTGTAAGCTCATATGGCATTTAATTCTGACAATTCCGTCGTCTCGGGTTCGAATCTCTCTCGGTGCCATCACATGCACAGCTCTTAGTCGGGGGAGTGTTTATTTGAATTTTCATCATCCATAAGAACATAAATTATCTTATGGTCACAAAATAACTATTAAATAATATTAAACTATTATAACATACCTCATAAGTTGTAATCAAATGTTGATGTGTATCTTTCTTCAGTAATTAAATACAATACACTGTAACACACGTCCTAATAGCCGCAGTCAATTTGTCCTATAATGTCGATTTAAATTAAACGTTTTGCCTATTTCTCCCTTTTCTTTATCTAGTTGTCCATTTAAAATGCGCAATCACGTCAAACACATTTAATTCCACATTTAATGAATGCCAGATAAAATAAACACTATTTTGCATGCTTGTAATATATTAAGCCCGATCGTCTACAGCCATGGCAACAGGGATATTCCGAAGTAGAACCAGAATAAAATTTGAATATAATTGCCACAATCAAACATCTACTCTCCTCACGACCTGGGTGACAGACTATTTGTGTATGCGGCGGGTGTTGTCAGTTTGGTTTGTTCTGATACCGATTGCTTCAAATCTCAACTCAAATCAATATGTTCAGACATTTACTATTATTAACCTGGTACCTTTTCCCGCCTTATATATAGTATGCAGCTGCTATCACTGATAGGGCGTTTACGTACGGATCTCTACTGCATAAAACACCACTTGGACATAAATATTGAAGACAAAAACATCGAATAAAAAGAATTTCGATAAAAATGACTCGCCTTAATTGAGCATTAACAGTTTGTGTTTAGTGAAGATTTTCTTTGAGTAAGACCAGGGTTATTGGATATTGTTCATAATGTTTAAGCTAGCAAGTTAAATCGCCGATTCGGTGATAATTGTCTATTGAAAGTTAATATTGATTTTGTTTCAGTTGGCAGAATGTGACACTCAGCTAGGGTCTTGAATATAAAAAAAATGCCAGCCAGACTTCATAATCTTCATCTTTACATGCGCTATTGATAGCACAATGGTACTACAGACAGGCTTAGAGAGGCATCACCTTTGAGACTTGTCAAGCAAGATCAGGCCAAAGTCTTTAGCCTGTCCTAAAATCAACAAATGAAATCTAAAAACGCTAGAACAAACAATAAAAATACTAAAGTAGTCATTAATCGTAATATTTTTGGCAGTGTATATTTTATTTGACGGTAGTAAAACATTTTTTGTGTGAGTATTTGTTGTTTTGTTGTTGTTGTTTTTTTAGCTGTTATTTTTCTTTTTTTTTATGCGACTATAATTTCCCGAGTGGTTGACTGGGTTTTGCACGTTTATTGCCCACCGGTCTATTTTTCATGTTGTCAAGTGCGTGTTGACATATTTCCGTAACTTGATTCTCAATCCGAATTTTGGTTAACTGGAGTTTACTTAAAACGCAAATAATAGAACGAGATTCAATTATGTCGATTTAAAAGAGTGACGTATGGCCAATTGTTTGTTTGCAGGTGTCATCATTCCAACAACAGTACTTAAGTCATTTGTCTACTTTAAGGAGAGTATAGTGCTGCCTTCACTTTGTAAAGCATTCTGTGAACACCTGGTTTGATACCGCACCTGGTAGTATTATCCTGAAACCGGACCGAGTAGTCATAGATATAATATTGGGCGCTAGCAAGTAAGATGTACTACATGTATACCATTACCATTTTAAAGACTGTGGTATGTCGCGATCCAGATTCGAGTCCGGGACCTCCCGCACCTGGCGCCGACGCACTGTCGATTGCGCTACCTGGTCCTGTACGACTGTTTATAAAAGTGTATTTCGCATAATCTCATGATATGAATCACTTCGTATTTTCAGACGTGTTCATAATGTTTTGTTTGTTTCCGAGTTTATCATGAACGTAGACACAAACACACTTCGAAGAAACCACAATAATCAACAAAAGTTACACCCATATTAAGTCTATCTAAACAATTTAAGGGGCAGTTAAAACATCTCGATAATATGCTCATTTATCGATGTTGGTAATTGACAGTGTTGTGACAACACTTCCCTGTTTACTTTCACTCCCAATCTCTCCATTGATGTGTCACAATGACATTAGTCCACTTCAATTTCGACACAGCCCCCGGGGAGGACGGATCAGACCAATAAAAGGCTCAGTTTTGACGATTTTCGAGTGATTTGTAAATACAAATCATTTAAAAAATGTTGATCAATGCTCTTCTCATTCGAGACCTGTTTTAAAACACAGATGAAAAACAAGAATAGTTTCCAAACACCGATTGATAAAATGGCTGACAAATGAGTTGTTAATAATAAGTGTTTTTCTTTCCTTTTTGTTTGTTCCTTTCTTTCCGGTTTCTTTTTTTCCCAATATATATGTAACTTAATAATGGTTATTCACCAAAGTCGATGAATAGGTCTTTCCGACTATTACTAAATGTGACGCTATTATATCAGTATGAGAATCCGTGACGAGTGCAGACTTGACATAATGGCTGGTTTGTGTAATGTCATTTCCTTGCTTCAATGCGACAATACGTGATTAATCTTGTTGATTGTTACTATAAAGACTTTGTGTAACCTTTGGGTAAAAAAACGGCGATAAAACAGCAACAACAGAAAAAGCGAAAACAGCAAAGGCAATTACAACAACGCTACCAACAAGAACAAAGCCAACAGCAACACCAGTTAGGGTAAAAAACGTATTGACAAAAAACAACATACGACGGTTACATAACTGTGACTACAACTGTCATTTTTATACACATAGAAAGTCAGAAACGTATTTCAATAATATCATCCCATCATGCAATGTTTAAAAAATATCTTCTTTTCCAGCATTATAATTTTGCAGTACACATGTGTCTCGCAAAATATTATGTAACAATTTTATCCTACGCAAATAGATGCCGATCGGTTTAACATGCTGTCTAATATTTATGGCTCAGTGTGTATTTGCATTAAGCCAGTGAGCCATTTTAAAGGAACAAATAAGTCAAAAAATACGACAACGTGAATCACCTGCTATTACTTTAAGCAAATACACAATCACGTTTCAAAACCATCTGTGTGCAAGTGAGTTCTGTTCTTATTTTTCAAGTCATGTTTGAACCATTTAAGCTTTTTATCTATTGTAATTTGCGGCACGTATCATATCGGACATCCGTTTCCAGACAACGCGCCAGCTAGAAATAATACGTTCAACAAATGAAAAGCAGTTTAAGCTGTTGTCACCTCGCAGAGAGCTTGTTTATAGCCGCCCGAGATGTAATAGGTATTGGTTAAGGACTTATACAAAAACGTGACACTGTCTCGTGAAAATATAATGAATATACTTATATCAGTGGGATTCACAAATAAAACAAATAGCAAACATTTTAACATAACGAAAACCTGACTTGTCATCTATCCGTATTTTTCCATTAGCATGCATATTGCACATTGTCCATGCACAATAAAATATCCATCCATGTAATTATCAGCCAAATTAATATTAAATTAAATTCCACAGGGAGAAATAAATGTCAAAATTATTAAAATGAGCGTTTACAAATACAAAACTTAAAAAATGCAAGGCCAGTTGTTAAAATCGTACAAGCATAACTTTTTATAACCGCTTTTCGTTGTCGCCTTATACAAAGGTATATGTTTACATAAAAAAAAATCATGAAAACGAAGCCCAACGTTTGAAGCAATAAATTATGAAGAATCAATCGACGTGATCGTAGGCAAATATTTATTTATACCATATTGCAAACATACAAGAGACTAACCTCGAGTGTATGGTTTTCATTTTAAATCAAATAATAGACTTTTATTGATTCGGTGGTTATATCTGTTATATTATTAACCTGGTTGGTCAACCTGCCGAGGTTGTTTTGAAGCTGCCAAAACTTCTCTCAAAGCCGGGAGTCACCAGCGGAAAAACATGTCAATCTACCATGCGGAGATAGCTAATAATCAAATAAAGGACTCGGTGGTTCAGGCTTATTATGTTACAAACATTTGCTGTGCCCATGTAGAGCCAATAACTTATAAATACAGTAATTTATATCTTAGAACTGTCAATTGGTAGAGGGGGTGATTTTTGTTAATTAAAAATATCGTCTTTGTTTACTGTTCTGTATTAATGCTGTCTAGAATTGAAGACTCGGGTGAAAAGCCAAATAAAAATGTTATCCTGCGTTTGTATACCATTTGATCACACAAACAATTCGGAGATTCATAATAAAATGCAACATTTACATTGTCTATGTAAAGTCAATATTTTATCAATTTACAGTCAATATTCTAGTAATTTACTAGATTTTAATTAGTATTGTAAATTATGTTGTAAGGGAAAGGGAATCAGAGTGTCGACGTATAATTATATCTGAGTTGTTTGTCCAGTATTAAAAGGTTAAGTAGAATGTCGCAATATTTGCATACGAATCCATTTAAAAGAACTAAAGCATTATTCGAGCGAATATTTTGAGCATGGTATTTTGATATGTGTAAAGCGAAGCAATCCTTCAGTAAATTTTAGTACAATTGTTAAGATGCTATTTAATGCAGAATGTCGTTTTATACGACGTTAATTATTAACTCGTGTGAGACAGTACAAATAATAAAAAGTACTTGTCTTTCATCCTTTGTAATGTGTAATGTCTAACTATGAGAAAATTCGGTAAATTGCAACAGGTAGACACACCCATACACTGAATTAATTAAATTAACAAAAGTATTGTACCGTTAAAATCGTTGTTTATAAGCCGGTATTGTATGAAAGAAACCCTGCTCTAGACAGATTGCATTTCGTTTAAAACAAGCACCCTATTAAATGGTATTAAATGGTATGGCTAGGGCTGGGAAAATACGATAGCCCGACATCCCTGACAAGTCAAAATGCAGTTTCGGGCTACTGGACATTGATCTTATCGTGATCAAATAAGTCCTGGACAAGTCATAAACAAACAGCAGTTTCTGGTTGATATCTACAAATATAGTGCCAAAACTTGCAGTAAAATTAGAGATCATAGAACAAGTTACTTGTATAAATAATAAATGTGTTTCTATTTTGTCTATAGCATTAAGTCTATTTGTGTGTGTGTGTGTGTTAGAAACAAAAATAGTGCAAATGTGCCATAAATCGTTTTAGGACATATAAATGTACGTTTGTACAAATAGTATCGAATTAAGTAAGTATAGTTTACATGCAATTTAATATTATTTAATGCTTTATAAAAAGGGGGGCTTTATCTAAACCATATATTTATGTTATTGTGTTAACAGTTGTTTTATACATTGTTTATACACTTGCTAGTCTAACTCTGTATGGAGTGGTTTTGTACTTGTAATGCTTATCTGTGAATTGAATTAACACTTGTCTGTCTGTCCGTTCGTCCGTCTGAGTAGAGCGGCTCATTACCGCTTACGCATTGTATTGCTGTTAGAAATAGCCGCATTTATTTTATGCCAATTTAGATGTATAATTTTGCCATTTAGTGTAGCTTAAGTGTTTATACGAATTTAATTATTTCACAACAATTCTAAGACTTGAACATACGCGCTATGGGGCTGATAAGTTACATTATTGGCGATATTTGCCTCAGGTTTGTCTCTTACATAGTTTTGTGACAATGCACCAATTAATATTACAATAAGATTTAGCGTCAGGTACGACTGGTCAGCCCGGTTTCAGGATAATGTGACCGAGTGTGATATCATGTCAAGTGTTTAAGCAGGATACACGAAGTGGTGGCAGCTCGATATCTACTTCAAGTGGACACCGACTCTGGATAACTGAAATACTGTTGGTGGAATTTATTATTAAGCAAACAAACAATATTGAAATATTGAAAAGATAAATATGAACAATATATCACCGCTAAACACCCCATGCCTGTGAGTGTACAATTTTAATTATAATTTGAATAATGGCATTTTTGATTTGAATATAAATGTCTTACGAAAGAATATCTAACCCCTAAATACAAATATCAATATTTTTACGACAGTTTGTCTTCGGGACATGTAAGAATAAATAATGAAATACGTTCCTGTCGTTGTGTTAACTTTTGTATAATTAATTGTATTGATTCAAACCTATTCGCCAATCCAACAGTCTTGACGGTTAAGTATCTAATTCATTTTGTAACAAAAGTAGAAACCAGTTAAATTGTTTACTGTTTGCATGCACTTTTTCCTTCGCAATTAATAAAACAAAATCGTATACTGCTTACGATGTTTGTTGCAAACAACACCAGTTTTTGTAAATGGTTCCATAAGGAGAATGAAACATAAATACAATGTATATATAAACCAATACTTATAGGTTATTATACATTTTACCTGTACAATACGGGAATATATTTGGACGAGTTCACAGCTTGAAAAGTCTGTGTACGAGTCCAAATATATTCCCGTATTGTCCAGTAAAATGTATAATTAATAACCTTTTTATTATATATCTTTCGTTTACTTTGAAATATTTCGTTTTGTTTACAGTGTTTTTCGCCTTAAACAAGCGTCTTTATGCACGCATGGTTCCCGGTCTTCAATTCGTTAGAGATTGAAATCGGAAACCAGACTAGCATCGTTTAGTGCACATGTACCCAACCGTCCAATATGAAATTAATATATATTTTTTTGGATCCAATACGGGAATATATTGGACGGTCACGTGGTACAAATGTAGATTGTCGATTGGTTAGATTTATTAGATATATAATAATAGAACATTATAACATACCTTTATGCAAATGTTGATGTACACCTTCTTCCAAAATATTAATACTATACACTGATAATACACTATTCTAAAAGTCAGAAGAAAAAGAAAACAAATCTGTCCTATCACCCTGATGTTGATATTTTCTCTCTGTCTCGTAATCTGGCTGTAGTCAATTTAATGCGCGGACACATATAAATGCGCGCTGTTAAATGTTTACGCGATAAAATTAACACTCTTTTGCTGATTGAAAATGTTTAATCCCAGAGCGTCTGGTACCATGACAACAGAGATATTCCAAATAAGACCAAAAAAGAAAGAAAAACACACAAGTGTCACAATCAAACATCTACTCTCCTCACGACCTGGGAGACAGACTATTTGTGCATGCGGCGGGATTTGTCAGTTTGGTTTGTTTTGATACCGATTGCTTCAAATCTCAAATCAAATCAATATGTTCAAACATTTACTATTATTAACCTGGTACCTTTTCCCGCCTTATTCACAATTTGTAGCTGCTATCTCTGATAGGGCGTTGACGTACGTATCTCTACTGCGTAAAACATACACTTAGCAGCTGGACATGAATATTGAATGACAAAAATATCTTGATAAAAATATCTTGATTAAGTATTGCAGGTTTATCGAGTTTATCTATAGTCTTGATTTAATATGGGCGAGATAAGGATTGTCGCTCATTGTTCATACAGTTCAAGTTGGCAAGTTTAATGGTCGTTTCGGTCTCAGCAAGGGTTTAAAGTAATAAAAAAAATATGGACACTTTACAATCTCCAGCTTGAGATTTGCTATTGGCGTTCACAATGGTCCTTTGGACAAACTTAGAGTAGCATCTCCGCAGATATTTGTCAAACAAGAACCTACTCAAAACGCCATCGAGTCATACAACTGTCCCCAAATCAACAAATGAAGTCTACAAACGTGACAAGAAACAATAGAAACAATAAAGGTCGAATTATTTACACATCAGTTGCTTACATTGATTATTTTTAATATGGTTGTAAAATTTTTTTTTGCTGTGAGATTATATTTGGTTCTGCGTTGTCGTCTTCCTTTCTAAGTTCTATTGTAGACGTTCTTTCTTTGCTTGTCAGAAACTAAGATTGTTTGTTTTTTTACGATTGTTTTTCTAAAGATCTGCTTTGTGTCTTCGAAGGATTGTCTTTCCATTTTCGTCTCATAAAAACGCATATGATTGACTGAGTTTTAATAAAGTCGATATTTAAAAGTGGCAAATGTTATCGATTTAAATCAAAGGGCTAAAGGCACTGAATTCGATTGTTTGGAATAAGAGCAGATATCTCCGCGTCAGAGGTCATTTGCCTTTCGGATTACCATAACCTCTGTCATAAAAAAGGAAGTTCGGCAATGGGCATGAGGAACGAGATTTGAACGAGATTTTAATATTTTGATATATATTTTTATAAATGTAAGCCATTATGAATTTATTCTAACGATAACGATATAAAGAAATGTTAGCATATTAAAACATTGTTACGGTGTTATTATTTCATTTAAATCGTATGAAACATGTTTACCTTAAATCAGATACCACGGTAAACAAGCACGTTCCCCACTTGGGTCACGTGCCTTTCAAGACGGCAGTGGTTCATGAAACACACGGAAAAGTAACCGGCGTAGGCAGTTAAGTAAGAGTAGATGGCTGGACTCGTTAGAAAAATATTTTGTGGTAATCAGCTTTTAACTGTAATCAAGCGCTATGATAATTCACTTGTTTTTATTTTAAACATGGTGAGCACGTATTTGATTAGTACCAACTTACATTAAATTGGATGCTCTAGGAAAATATTCTGCGGAATTCATCTTTTAACTGTGTTAAAGTTCTGTTGTTTTTTTAGTCAATCGTTTATTTTAAACATACTAACATACTAATACTAACTTACAGGAATTTGTTTGTGTTATATTAATAATATCAAGAAACTTCCATCCACTGACTGTGTCGGCATTTAAATTAAGAACTCGTCATAGATTTATACTTTGGTGAAGCTAAACTTTAGTTATGCTTATTTTTGATTAAAAAACAAACGTGTGTCACTGTAAAGCATTAATGTTAAATTATAAGAAAAAAATTGAAAATGTTAATTACAGAGAATAACGATACTTTAAATACAGAACATATTGATTTTACTGGTTCATATTGTTAACTTGAAACAATTTTTATGGCGATGTCTGCTCTGTGTTTGAAATACATTGCAGCGACACAGCTTATAATGAGTATTATAGCAACGTCCAGCTTTTTGTTGGAAATTCCCCAACAAATGTCCGGGTAGACAACTCGATGTACCGCATGTCAGCTCGGAAACCCTTACCGCATAAAGTCCTTCGCGCCGGTCGGGGCTCGAACCCAGGGGTCAAAGGAGTTAAAGGTCGGCATGGAGAGCCGCTTATTTCGATGACGTCTGGAATCATTAGCTAGCGTGCCGTGAGAAAAAAAAAAGATTTTTTTTTATAAACGAATGTATATTATTAAAGCGTCAGATTTCTGTCTCAAGTAGTTAAATGATTTACTTTTGCATGCTTATCGTGGTACTTTTCAACAATAACAAAAACTTTTATAAGTATCATACAATACAAATAAATGAAAAATAAGCACTTGAAAAACTTCGATCTGTCTCTGTCTAGGAGCGATTAAGAACAGCTTTAAAAAATGGGGGTACGTGTATTGATGTAGGTAATTAGCGACGTTGTAGCTTTTCTATTTATTTTCACTCTCCGTTGATGTTGTCACAGTGACATACGACCACCTTAATTTCGAAACAGCCCCCGGGGGAGACGACCCGAACCCATAAAAGGCTCAGTGTAGACGAAGTTCGAGTGATTTGTAAATATAGGCCGACAAATGAAAGTTTGATCAATGCTTACTAAGTTTATCATCGCCTTATTATAAACTGTTGATGTAAAATAAGATTAGCTATTCACGGATTGCAAAAAAAAAAAAAAAGAGTTGATTAACGAGTATCAAGTTTCCCATATCACATTACGATATATATATATATATATATATGTCACCAAGAAGAATGGCAAATCCACTCAATTCACATTGGAACGATTATTCCTTCTGAAAATGAAAATGACACACGATGATGAAGTTGTCAGCAATTTTCGTAAAGTGGTGGGTCTTTGCTGGTGAATGAAAGTGTGTAATTCACTTGCAAATTGCTTTATCTTCATTTGTAATTACGAATTGAAGATAATTTAAATACAACTTGAAAATAGTAGAATAGACACATGAAATAGGTTAACGGTATAAAGACCTATTTGATCAGTCTATATTAAAACAGTTAATTAATTTGTAAGCACTTCTGCCTCTTTAGAACTGACACAAATTGCAAGAGTATATTTTATGTATTGTAGTCACAGTTCGTGTCAATTAAATCAAATTGATATGAACTTGCCATGTTGAAAGAGGTACTTAACATAATTGCAAGGCCTAATTGATGGCGAAAATGACGCTCTTCCACGATGTCTTTTAAACTTGTGTAGGACCACAGAGAAGTGTATTAAACATATTTAAACGTATCAGTGTTAGTTATCTATGAAAAGAAATAATTGCATGCTGGTCCTGAGGTACAATAGGTAGTGTTTCCTCTAAGGATAATCGACATACTTACTCTTAAAACGAAATAATAGTCAATAAGATTTCTTTTGCAATTTTTAGTGGGAAATATGCGAGCACAAATAAGATATGCTAAATTTTTGGCACCTACAGGTTTTTAATGTCTCTATAGTATTTTAGCTAAAACGATCTAATGGTGTTTTTTATTATTCAACATCATTTGTATTTTTTCCGAAGTAAAGAATAATATCAGATTATAGAAAACGATTTTGACAATAAAGAAGTCCCAAAATACGTCAACGTGAAGAACCAAACTCACTGAAAAATAAAGTTAAATAATCACCCCTCCCCCCCCCCCCCCCCCCCCGCCTCGATTTTTCCTGTAAAATAGAAAAAAAAAATCAAATAAAGCGTTGCTTAGAAAGTTTAAGTTTAACATGTAACATGTTGAATCAGTTTCTTCAAAATAATACTTTAAAGGTGGTATTCGAAAGTTTGCCTATGTTTAACATATGTAACAATATTTGATCTTGATTGGGATATTTGTGCAAAGTTTCTGTAGAAAAATCGTACCTTAATCTATGTTTTGACGTTTTTAAACAATATGTCATTTTAAAAAATTAAATCTATTTAATTAACACTTAAAATGTTCAGTCTTTTCAAATGTATAAGTAAGAGAAATTGGAGTTCCAGGAAAAGAATAGACATCGACGTCACTGCGGAAGACGTGGATGAGCTAAAAACATGAGTGGTCACGTGATTTTCTAAGTTTAAAAATAGTTAACTGTGCAGCGTGGCTCAGATAGGGAATACACGTTTGTAATGACCATTTAGGCGCTGTGGTTCACTTTTCAGGCAAGTGTAGGTCATCAATCAAGGCACATTGCCAGCTGGTATCAAAATAAATATGAAGCCTGGACCCGCTTGCAATAGTAGTAGTAGTAGTAGTAGTAGTAGTAGTAGTAGTAGTAGTAGTAGTAGTAGTAGTAGTAGTAGTAGTAGTAATAAAATGATCCTAATCACTATCATCATCATCATCATCCTCACCACCATCATCATCATCTCAACCGACATTATTCTCAATTTGCATTCTGCACAGTTGATCAGTGTTTTGTATTCAGTGCGGCCATCTTGGTTGGGGAACATTGTAATAATATCGAAAGACTAGAGCAGACTTACATAAGCTGTGTATGTATAACAGATTAGCGCAAGGATTTCATATTGCTGGCACGTCTGAAGGTGAATAGTACAGAACATGAGCAGCTCTTTAAAAAGAATCTCAGTTATTTTTTTTTCTGACTTGAACTTAAAGACATTAGATAAATATGCTACCTTGGATATAAGAAAAAATATTGTTTTCAATCACAAAGCCATTTAATCCAAGTATTTACTTTGGTTTCTTTTCTTTTTTTCCAAATTTTATTGAGCTTTCTTACTTTAAGCAAGAAAACTAAGATTATTGTCCCCACTTTTATCGCTTTATCGTTTGCCTTTATTACACCAAACAGGAAGGCCCTAGCTGAAATTTCAACGTTCCAGTAGATGCGGATGATGTTGTTGTGCCATTAAATGTTACCGTTAATTTTCCCAATGCCTGCCATCGGTTTTGTTTAAACATCCGAAAAAGATCACTGTCGGATGAGCCTTCATCTTTGTTCTTAGTCCACTTGTAGGTAGATTTTCAGTTTTATTTAAAAAAGTCCATTTAGACAGTAACATGTTTTAAAAGATTCATGATAGAATATCGCTTTATACTCGTTGTTTCCTCGGAGTCTCGGCTGGGTAACCTTTCTCTGATAGAAAAGCAATAACATTTACACCTGCAGCGTCAATATTGCGCGCCATAATTACTTCCAGCAGAAATAAACATTGTAAGGGAAATAACTGTGAATTTGTTTTTGTTGTAATCGATAAAAGATACAACACAGATTAGGTCCCTTACATCTTCTGTGATTTATGTAATTTAGTAAATGTCAATGTGGGCATCGTGGCTCAGATAGGAAATACATGTTTGTGACATTATGGTTCAATGTTCAGACAGGTGTAGGACATCAATAAACAGCATTTTGCGAGGTCTGTGCAGGCAACAATGGTCTATTATGATCTTCAATGAAAATATTTTTGGTCCAAACTGTCTTACACCATCTTTAATGCCATCTTCGGATAAACTGTAAGGACAATTCGACAATTGCTTGTATTATTAATGGTTACGTAATACGGGTACGTAGATGAGGTCAAAAACGGTGACGGGGCACAAATCATTGACAGTAGTACTTAGTGATAACAAACGTAACAACAACAGCGCCGTACGACGTCAACGGCGCAACAGCAACACCATCAATGGAGAGGAATGTTTGTTTTTGCAGTCAAGAATTTCTATCTTTTTTTTCGTGTGTCATTTTTTAAACAAACATCATCATATCATTTTATGAACATCATCATCAACAACATCAATATTGACAGCACAAGAAATAACTTACACTGTCGATCATAATTGTAAACATCATTAACAGCAAAAACATCAGAAGAAGTAAGAAATACTAAAGACATCGTCAGCCAGAAGCAGCAGGAACAAAAAAAAAGCCATAGCGGCATCGGTCAACAACGACTACAGTGGTGACAACAACATAAATAAAAACAACGGACCATTTCCCTAGCTGCATGAAAACAATGTGCAGTTAAGTAGTTGCCGTGTACATTAAACAATACAGAAATACAAATGAAGTTCCTGAATTTTATACTGTCATACTTGGACTCGTTGCCCGAATATAAAACTAGTTTACTTACTGCAAACTGTGTAAATTTGAAAAAAAAATCAACTCGATTTAAATGATACTATATCGGTGATTTAAAATGTCAAGTAAATTAATAAAACAGCAACAACAACAACAAAATAAACAAGAGCATTTCTGGTTTTTATTGTATACAATTCAAAACACAATAATCTTTCGAACATTTATGGTTGGTTATAGTGCACGTCCGTCGGAAATATAGTAGCAAAATGCATGCAAAAGAATAAGAAAATAATGAGACACACTAGAAAATACTTTAATTGATTACAAACGTTCGAACATTTTAACTAACGCAGTACTTTATATTAATCCAATTAGAAGATATAACAAGACATATCATTTGGCGTTGGCGAGGCGAGGTTTAACACAATGTATAAATACCTTTTTAGGACATGAGCTTTTAAAATACCGTGACACTACATTTTTGACATCAGTCGCTGCTTCGAAATTAATATTGGATTGTTCATGACGTTACTCAAACTTTTGTAAAACTGTTACGCCATCCCCGTACGTTTAATAGGAACAGTACGGTATATGGCGATACCTAGAATTTCTACCAATGGCAGTCGCTCTGATATTCAGTCGGACTGATCTTTCGTCAGCATTTGTTAAGTAGGTCAAAGGTGAGGTCAGGCAGCTGCGAAGAAAAAAGTAAGGAAAAAATGTGCGGGGAAAGAACACGGACAAGTAACCTAGATTCTAGAAAGCAAAATCATCCAATAACCGAACAAGCACTATAAATGTCTTACAAAAAACATGCTAAGACTTCATAATCTTTTTTAACAACAACAACAACAACAACATAACAGTGGGACAGAATTTTAAAAGTTGGTGATAATTTTATATCTTAAGATATTGCACGAGTAATGTTTTAGCAAATATATATGAGAGAAACATTCATCCTTCCACGCAGAGTAATGAACCGACAGTGTAAGAGAGTCGCAATTTGATGCCGGCTACTGTCAAATTTTACGACATCGAAATTCTCACGTCACCGGCCATATCCGGGCATTGTGTCCAAACATGGTGGCCAAAGGAGATTTCTTGTCAATTGGTTTGTAAATAGCTCAGTTTCTAGCTACAATTGACCTTAATCACGATCAGTATTATTGCAAGCTTGTTTTAAACACCATGGTTTACTGCATGCATGTCTAAGCAGTATTTTTTGTTATTTTCTTTACATAATTTCGTCAGGTTTAACCAAGTGTTTGAAAAGCATCAACATAAGTTTTGCGTGTGCTTCGGCAACATAAAACTTAAGATTGAATGGTTGCAAATAAAGACCTATTCTATGTACACGTTACCAGTTTGTGATTTTTTTGTATGTCCCCCTCAGTCCTTTCATAAATCTTTATAATTTGTAGACATTTAACTTACAAAATTAAAGTGCTGATGTCAACAATAGAAATGTATTTTATCACGTCATCAGGTATTTATATTTCAGGCAGAAATTAACTACATGATTCCACAAAAAAATGGAAGAGCCTACCAATGTTGATGCATCTGAAAATGCAGAATCCACTGATGCGATAGAAACAAGCAAAGATGCAGAGATGGAAGGTGTAGAAGAAGGTGATGAAGAAGACGAAAGTGATGAAGATGATGACGATGAGGAGGAGGAAGATGATGAAGATGATGGTGAAGAAATTGAGGGTGATGAAGAGGAAGGTGTGTGTATGGTGTCTTTGAATTTAAAAAAAAATGTAATATAACAAGGGTGTTGCCTGGTATTTATAATTGGCATTTAGCCTGTAACAAATTAATCTTTATTTCATGTAATAACATTAAAATTATTCTGTTATAAAGTATCAGGGATAAATAATTTGTATGTTGTGTCTTTTTATGAAGAAACTGTAAATTGACTCAATATGTATCAAGCTATAAATTGGTCACAGTAATGTGATTTATCAAAACAAATAAAACTGATACAAGTATGTCAATATTTGGTTAGAAATTAAGGACACCATTTATAGGATATGTTTTAGCAAAAGAATGTCTATTTTTTTATTAGGACTTGTAATGATTCAAACTCAGTTTGTTTTTGGATAATTTGCTGCTTTAGGTCGATTTTCATTAATCCAAAGTGTCAATATTTATTTTGCATAAAAATACAATTAAAACATATGACATATAATTAATGGGCTGTACTTGAGGAATATAAAAAAGATAGTACATTAGACAAGATATACCTTAATGCACACATTACATGTTTCTTTGAATAATATATTAAACTGAATGCAATATATATAATGCTTTTCTGGGAGTGGCGGAAATGAAGATTATGTCCAAGCAATTAGTTAAGGTCAGAAATCGAAGAAAAATTTAGTTTCTTTGGCAAATTGACATTGATTAGTTTATTAGTTTGTCAATTTAGAGCAGATGGTCTTGTTATATTAACAATAAATGTCATTTTTATTTAAATTTACTGTCTCTTCTGTTTGCATATAATAGACAAGGTCCCTTAACTATGACTGAATTATAAATGTTCATATCACTTAATAAGCTAGAAAATTATTTATGGACTGGCAAATATCATTTTGATATATTAAAATGGTTTGCCTTTTTTTAGACTGGGAATCTGAAGACGAGGAGGAGGAGGATGGTGATGAGGAAGAGGATGAAGATTGTCTCCTTGAAGCCAGTGATAGTGATAGTGATACAGAGGCTGAAAGATGTCCCATTTGTCTGAATAGGTTCCTGGACCAGGACCTTGGAACACCAGAGGCTTGTGACCATATCTTCTGTCTAGAGTGTATACAGGAGTGGTCAAAGGTATACAAAAATGTGGTTTTCCTTACCTTGCAATTGATTTGATTAGTAATTTACAGTAAACTAAAAAATAAATAGCTGTGTAAGTTGTTTTTAAAGCACAAACATTGTGCACAGAACTTATGGCATAAATTGAAAATGCAGAAATTTGCATGCAAAAATTGTAGTTATTAGTAAGCATTTAATTCTTTATTTAAGTGACTTGTGTAAAATGATATTCAAATCTAAAACATACAAAATATGGTAGACAATGTTCCAATCAGCCCTATAGGCTTATGTTTTGGCTGTAAATTAAATGAGACATAAAAATCCCTTTTGCATGAATTAATTTGACAAAATAAATATAATTTAATATAATTATATACTTAAAATAAGCCTTAGGGCTGGTTTGAGTGAAAACTTTCATCTAGGTAAGTTTTCTACCTGACCTGCAGTGGACCAATAATAACTAGATGTAGTAGCTTCACTGTCCATGCTACTGTTCTCTACTTCAAAACATATAAACAATACAAAGAAAGTCATGCAAGAAACACTGATTTAAATTAATTATTCTCATGTCATGATGAATATTTAGGATGCATATTTTAAATTTTAAGGGTAGTAAGATAAGTTGTCTACTTTAACCTTTTTTTAGATGTTACTCATTTTAGTTGAACAATAACTAAGTATATCTAAGTGTTGTTTATTTCTTTATTTTTCAGAATGTGAACACATGTCCTGTTGACAGATCTGTTTTCCACCTAATCCTGTGTAAACATGCTGGTCAAGAGAAAATATTTAAAAAGGTTGGTTTGAACTTGTATTCACTGACCTGAATGCTAGTATTACATTAAACTTTATCTCTAATTTCATTATTTTGTAATTGTAGCCTTTATCCCATATTTGGTGATGTTGGGTCTTTAAAATATGCTGGTGTGGACTCCAGGTATTGGAGGCCCCGCTTTCATGCCCATGTAGCAACATACCACCTTGTTCAAAATAATAGCGGGATAGCTTCCTTTCTAACGTTTAAGCAATTATTGGGTAGTTCCATGACTGATTGATCCTGTGTCAGTAAAAAATGTGACTGATTGTGGTATGCCAGATGTTCATGTCATTCTATACACTGTGAGAATAGCACTGTCTGCCTCAAGCAGACATTGTCTCCAACTTACTGAAATTGTGTTGGTGGGAATATAAATTGACAAACAAACCTTTTCTTTTGGCAAATTGTTTATGCCAAATCTTTCCATTCGCAGCTAAATGTAGATGATGTAAATAAGCAAACTGAAGAGGAGGAGGAGGAAGACCTGACGTATTGTGATGTGTGTAACAATAGTGACCGAGAGGATCGCTTGTTGCTGTGCGATGGTTGTGACCATGGTTACCATCTAGACTGCCTCACACCACCGTTAGAAACTGTTCCTGTAAATGAGTGGTTCTGTCCAAGATGTGAACCCCTCAGGAGTAAGTACATGTATAAGTTTATATAAAATAAGTTTTCAATATTTCTTATGACTAATTGTAAGTGAGAAGTATTTAAAATCATTTGTTGTTTTTAATAGCGTATATTCAAAAAGCAACAACAAAACTTAGAACATATCTATTACAGTCAGTGTTTACACTCTCAAGTCAGCCTTAGAGGATTCTGATTTGATGTCTTATAAACAATAGAAATGTATTGAGCTCATCATTTTATTCAGAGAACAGAGCAGTAAATCAACATTGTTTACTGTTCTTCATAGAATGTTGTGAGCAATAATTGTAGTAGGGAAGAAAGTTGTACTTCTTTTTAAACAATGTAGTCTTTGTAATAGATTTCAAAAGAAGAAGTATAAAACATATGAAAAACAATATTTATTGACCCCTCCCTGGGCTAGACTTGAGTCCAAATTAACTGATTAAACCACTGTTGAAACAAGTCAAAATCATTACATGTAGTGTTAACAACTATAACTAAACATTGTGTCAGTAGCAGTGTATTACAAACTCAATTAAACATGCATTTATTAAGACTTATCAGAGCAGATGGTAAAACACTGAATTGCTGTTCACGAGGTTTTCAAATCATGCAATCACCAAGCACTTCTTTTATTCTTACCATTTTTTCATCCATTTTATCCCATTTTTTACTCATAACAAGGGTTAAATACTATTTGCAATACACTAAATAAGAGTACACACCGTATTTAAGAATTTATTTATTTGAAAGCTATACCTATAACATTTTAGTTTGTATATAGAATAAAAATTTAAAAATGTAAAGTATAATGCAAATAGCCATATACCTAGCTAATGACTCAATTACTTCTTGCACTGTAGGGCACGATGGAGAAGAATCTGATGAGGAGGAGGCAGCGTTGAGACGGCGTCACTGCCGTCGGATTCCTCGAACCCTCGTTATGGAGAGAGTGAGAAGTGCAATAGAAGAAAACCGTGTTCGACGGATGCAGAACATTCGAAGAATACTGTCTTCGTCAGAGGTATCATGGATGGTCTTAAAGCAGATTTGTTTTTGTGAGGGTCAATTTTACATTAAAAACATCAAGAAAAGCTCAATACAGGAATGCAAGTACACTGTTTTAACAAAATACTGAAAATGAAGGAGAAAGTAAATGCTTTAAAATATTTATAAAATATTAGAGGCTTATTATGTATCAATAAACCTTTGATAATTAGCAAAAAATCATAGATAAACTGAATTCAGGAAAGTAAGTATAACTTATATACTTATATACTCTTAAGTTGTACCTGGGGTGATAGGGAGAGAATGAATATTTGGAATGGTATTCTGTAAAGCATTAACCTCGAAGCGAAGGGTTCTGGGTTGAAGCTTTGTTGGACTGGCTACCATGTTTCTCCCAATCATCTCATTGTGACAATGTTCTTGTAGGATGAAGAGGAAGAAGAATCAGTCACAGAAACTTCTGCACCATCATCATCAACAGCAACAGCATCAGCAGCAACTGCTAAAAAGAAATCTCCAAGAAAGAGGAAATCTACAGGCAAGAGAAAAACTCCATTAAAATATAGGAAAAGAAGGAAAAGGAAGACCACCCCAGGGAAAAAGAAGACAGGCAAGCGGAAAAGGAAGACAAAGACAGGAAAGCGTAGAAAGACAAAGAGAAGGAAGACTAAAGGAAAGGTAAGAATAAGCGAGGCATTGTTAGTGAAGTTGGTATCTGTGACCTTGTATGTTTCCTTAAACTGGTGCATGTTTATCTTTTGTAATTGTGTCCCATTTTCATGTCTCTTAAACATTATTTTGTTGCAAGTTAAAAGAAAATCGTGTGTCTTCAGAGTACCCTTCTCTGCTGGTTGTGGAATAAAATAAATATAAAAATGTGTGCCTACAGAGTAACCTACCTTGGTGGTTAAACTAACCTTCAGAAAAGATTACTTTAAAGGATGATAAATATAGCTCAGTATTTTTTTCTTAAATAGATCGTTTCCACATCAGCGAAAATCCCTTACCTTGGCAGCCATCTTTGATGGCAACTTCCAGGGATTTTCAGATGAATTGTATAGAAGCGTAAATTTTATTTTCTTGTAAGTTCTTCATTTGTAGTCCTAAAAATAAAAGCTATACACCATTGGAAAGCTCTTGAAATTCATATTTTTAGAATGCATTATTTTCAAAATTGATAAATGAACAAAGATTTAATACACAGAAATAAATAAAATTATTGGCTCATCCTTAAACAAAATGAACAGTGTAACTTTCTTGGTTGTGTGTTGTTGACCTTTTAAACTATCAAAATATAGTTTTGATATTTAAAATACTTCATAAAAGATGTCAAATTTGTTATAAAATTCAATAAAATAGACTGAAAAATAACAACAAAATGGTGAGTTTAATACAGCACATATTTCCTGATTTCGGCCTGCATTAGCTTCTGCCTTCAAAGATGGCTGCCTTAAACTGTCTTATCAGAGCTTATTACATCACATGGAAACTATTTATATAACAAACAAATTGTTTGCCAAGATTGAATTTAAACCAATATAAATTGGTTATGTAAGGAGCTCTATCAGATTTTACAAAGCTAATCTATTAAATCTTTTTGCTCCAGTTGTTGAATGTCCTTTTCTTAAAAAATCTGTCGAATTACATTTACTTCAAATTTAGAATACTTGTTCACTATCAAAAGCAGAACTAATTTCCATTACATTATACTATCTAGCGCTGAGAAAAGTGGAGCATGCTGTCTAAGGACAGCTCTTGTTTTAGCTCAGAACCACTGTTAAAATGTATGTCTTCTATTTTATAGAAAGCTCGTACAGCCAAGCCCCCGGCAGTCCAGAGTGTTAGGTCACGTATCGCTGGGGCACTTGGTATTACTTCTCCTCCCCCTGGCCGCACCATCCCTTTACAGAAGTCGAAGACTGATAAGCCCTTCGACATGAAGAGGGACGACATTGGAAATTCACTTTCCATCTTTGGCTCTAGAGATACTCTCATCCATTTTGAGGAGTAAGTGTGTTGGCAGTGTTGGTAGTACTCAGGCTCTCCAGCATTTAAGTTCTTTCCTGCAAAAGGTTCATGAAATGTTCATTTTCCTGTAATTTTAGTTTCTAGATTCTCTTACTTTATTGAATTTTTTATTTGTTCCTACTTATTTTTAATATTTTTCTATAGTTGTATGTAATTTTCTTTTGTTTTGTAAGATTTTTTTTTTTTTACAGTTTGCCTAGTTTGTAATGATTTTTAATGATTTATTGACAGTTATTATAGTTTGCAATGATTTTAAATGATTTATTGACAGTATAGTTTGTAATGATTTTTAATGATTTATTGACAGTTAGTATAGTTTGTAATGATTTTTAATGATTTATTGACAGTTAGTATAGTTTGTAATGATTTTTAATGATTTATTGACAGTTAGTATAGTTTGTAATGATTTTTAATGATTTGTTGATATTCACATTCTCTTAACAAATATTATAATTTGTAAATAATATATAAATTCTCAACTGGTCTATCTACTTGCGAATTCCCCATTGAAATGTTAGTCTTCTCATTGGTTGACTTCAGTTAACTGCAAATACTGTAAAATATATATTGTTGTTATCAACATAGGGAGTGACACGTTTTAACTATATTTTTTTAATAAGGCCTGTATTATTAGACAATTGAGTTAACCAGACCTGGTAGCGCAATCGGTAGAGCATCGGCTCCAGGTTTGGGAGGCCCCGGGTTCAAACCCGGGCCGCGACATACCAAAGTCGTTCAAAAAGGTAGTGGTATAGCTCCCTTGCTAACGCTCAAGCAAATATAAGGGTAGTTCCACGACTGGTTG
The DNA here is from genome assembly GCA_007844125.1 of Sinonovacula constricta. NCBI lineage: Eukaryota > Metazoa > Mollusca > Bivalvia > Cardiida > Solecurtidae > Sinonovacula > Sinonovacula constricta. The sequence goes on from CM017568.1 coordinate 20,441,414, forward strand.
ACCCGGTGTCAGGATAATGTGACTGGGTGTGGTATCATGCCAGGTGTTCACGGCATGCTATACACAGTGAAGGTAGCACGATATCTGCTTCAAGTGGACACCTTCTCCAGATAACTGAAATACTGTTGGTTGGACAATAAACCAAATAAACAAACAAACAAACATTTAAGTTGTATTTAAACAAATGTAATATTGTATAAAATTGTTTACAACATGGGCAGACCAAATACATCCTAAACAATCTTGCTACTTTCCAGCGATACTAAGGAAGCCATCAATAGCCCAGTTGTGAAAAAACCATCAAGACTTTCTTTGTCCTCTCATCGACCAATTGGCAGAGTGCCTATCCTGTAAGTCACATGCTGTGCTGTCTTTTTCATCTACGCTCTTATCTGACTGTTTAGCTCGTCACCTAATAGGTTTGAGTCCTGTTTGGTGCAATTGACCTAATGTCTTTAAGCTGACCTGCGGCATGCAGGTGGTTCTACCCAGACATTTGTCAAGGGTCTTTCTCCGCTAAAATTGCTTGATGTCACTAAAATTACGATAATTGGTTGCTTTGACACATTAAAAAAATAACTTAATCTATGCCTTCTCTATAACAGAAAGATTATAGAAGTAAGGGTGTAATTTTATTTCTGGTGACTGTTCCTTGTTTGTGTCATACACAATGTTAGACATCCTTAGTGTGTGTAGGCACTATCTGAGAAATTTGTAGCATAAAAGAATCACTAATAAAAATGAAATGAAATGATATGTTTGAGTCTTGATATTTTTAAATGATTTTTGATACAAAGAATATTATTTCTTTAATAATTTTGAAATTTATCATATGTCAATACACTTACTTTGGGAAAATTATAAGTGATCTGGTAATTTTTATGCCAAGTCTGATTGCATCAATTTATGAACACTATGCTCCATTTGTACACCTATTCAACTTTTTATAGATGTAGTTACTCATTACTAGAAAATTTTTCACTTTCTGCACTAGCCCTATAATAAAGTCTAACCAGCCAAAGAAGATTGTGATCAACACCACCCCTGCGGCTGCCAGTGGAGGACCACTGGATCTTCTTGGCTCTATCATGAATGATCAGACAATACTGCATAGAGATAGCAAGAATATCACCATAAAGAGAGATGGTAACTGTTTTGTTTTTTATTCAGAAGTCCTCAACCCCATAGCACTTAAAAGAGTAAGCAATCAAAGCCCACATCCTGGATAGAACCAGTACTCAGGTAGCACAAGGACTTGTGTCTTGCATGTGGTCCTGGTCTCAAACCTAGTACATATTGATTCCATGTCAAACACCTTAATTTGACTAAGGAAACTTGGAAGTTAGGGGTGGTGCCATGTCCATGTCCTTTCTTTGTTGGTAAATTTCATCTAAAAATTTACACAAAACTGTTATGATTTGTAAAATCCTCCACGCTTGTTTCGGAATCAGTAAGAGCCAATACCACCTCTAAAATGACATCTATTTTAATATCAATGAGCCATGAACTTAAAGAGCAAACAGAAAAAGTTTAAGCATTGTTATGTAATTTCTAGGAAAGGTTTCTTATTAAATATCGTACACTTATTTCTAGAACATCAAGTATTGTTATGGGAGTTAGTTTTTTTTTTTTTAGTAAAATCTTTTGACATTGGTATGTAAGTAACTTAGCCAATATCAGTGTTTTTATTTGTCTTACCTACTTATATCTTTACTTCAAGGTTTTAACAGAAATAATAGAAATACAATACTTTTTTATTTTCACAGTCAGTTGAAATATATTTGGACTCTTTTAGTCCTTTAATTTGACACTCATTTTTCATTTCTATACAGGTTCACTTAGTGCTAAGCCTGGTCAAAAGGCGGAGAAGTCTGAAACCAAGAAATCTCCAGAGAAACAAGCCCCCACCAGTGAAGAGAGTGGGTCTAGTCTGTTCAGGTCTTCCTTTACCGCTGTGGAGAAGACTTCAGCTGTAGCTTCTGGATCAATCCTGCAGTCCTTGTCAGCTCAGAAAGGTAGGTGTGACCCGTACTACAGTGAAACATTCTTAATAGGACCACAGGTGTTTGTTTTTTGTTTTTGTATAAAAATTGTCCCACTTATTGATCTGTATAATCAGCCAGTGTGAAAAGAACGTGGCAATTCTGACTAGTGTTGTGTCCTTATTAGTGAGGATTAGAAAAGATTTGATGACTAGTTCTGAAATGTGTTTTGTCTGTAATTAACAGTAAAATCCTTTGCCAGGCACAGTGTCATGTAACTGTAGTAACTATACAATCACTACCTCTATGATGAGTTAGGGACACCTAATCAGAGAAATTTTAAAGTGAAAATGCTTTCCAGCTAGCTTGTAATGCTTTGGTGGGAGTCAATTGGAGCAAGTCTTTAACCACCAAATGTAGGTAGAAAATCCTTGAATTACGGTTGCTTAAATTAATAATAAATTAATCCTCTAAAACAAAACGTCACTTCATTCTTAGACAATAGAAGATAAAAATAAAATAGCCTTTCGCACAGAGAAGTTTTTGTTCATAGATTTGCGAATCTAACTAATGGTTCTACTGGTAGTTCAACAGATAAAGTAGTATTGTCTAAGTTTTGTGGATATTTAATGAATGCCATTAGATTATATTACCTGCTATTAACTTGTTTCTTTTTTCTCTGTTTCAGCCAAGAAGTCTGAGCCAGAAGAATATGATCCAGCTCATCCAACTGATGAGATTGAGGAAGATATGCAGCCAGCACTTAAACCCACTGTAGCAGCTGATTTTGCTCCAGTAAAGATTAATAAAGCTGAAGAGTATGACCCAGCTCACCCAACTGATGAAATGGAAAACTCTGATGCAGAGGAAAGTGATAACAAAGGTGAAAGCAAAGATGAAAACAAAGTGGAAAAAAATATAGATGGAAACAAAACAGATGAAGTTATTGAAGATAAAGTTGAGGATGTCAGTGAGTCTGAACAGGTTGAGGAAAGTGACAATGATAATGGTGATGATGATGAAAATAATGGTGATGATGATGAAGAAGATGTGGAGGAGGATAAAGAGAGTTCAGAAGTATCAGAGCCTGAAGCTGACAAAGAAAGTACATCTGAGGAAAAGGAAAATTCTGAAATTGTTGAAGGTTGTGAGGAAAAAACTAAAGCTGAGCCTGATGTTAAGGAAGAAACAGAGGTCCTGGCAGATAACAAGTCTAATGATTTGGAAGATGTTTCAGATGAAGACAGTGGGGATGATATACTGACTAAGGAGGAGGAAAAGCCTAGTCCAGTTTCTAAAGGTTTAAAAAAGAGTGAAACTGCAGAAAGCAAGCAGAGGCTTAAAGGAAGTGAAATGTTAACTCCCGAAAAGGGTCGAAGTAGTAGTAAAGTAGTCAAGCCAAACAGCAGTATTAAGATATCTCCTAATGTCAAACCATTTGAATTAGCAAAGCGAAATCTGACTCAGAAGAAACAGTTGTATGGTGGAGAGACAGATTTTACTGATGATATTGGCTTTAGTGAGGGTGGTTTTCCTGAAAACTTTGAAGTCAGTATTAAACGTATAGAAGAAGTTTTTAAAGACACCAAGAGATCTGAGAAGACAGAGAAAAGTATAAAGGTTGTTGACAGAGAAGAAAAATCAGATGAAAGAAAGTCACACCAGTCAAAAGACTCTGGGAGGAAGGAAGAAGAGCACTCTTTAGGTTCAAAGTTTAAGCCCCTTAGTTCTGGTAATGTTTCTAATGAAAAGAAAGAGAAGAAAACAGCTGGTGAAAGGTTTAAAAGGAAATCAGAAGAGAAACACTATGAAGTTATTGAAATTGATGATGAGGAGGAAGATCCTATTCATGAAATGCGAAAACTTGATAAAGAGCTAGACTTAGAGCTTGAACACAGGGATTCAGGGAAGAGAAGGGATCATAAAAAATCAAAGCGAAAAGTAAGCATCGATGATGAAGATAGGGGAAAGTATAGAAAGGATGGGAAGGAGAATCGGAAGGGTGATCATGGCTGGGATGAGGTAGAAGAGGGAGAAGTTGAGGAGGAGTTTAGGTACCGAGAGAAGAAAAGGAAGGAGAAAAAGAGGAAAAAAAGTGAAAAGGATCGATACTATGATGAAGAGTCTTATGGAGATGGTGAGAAAGAAGGTGATCTTGATACAAGGATTGTGATTCAAGTTTCTCAGAACACAGACAATCGCACAGTGTGGGAGGAAGATGAGAGACTAAAGAGGAAGAAGGAAAAGGAAGAAAAAAGGAAGGATAGAGAGAGAAGCAAAGATAGGAAAGAAAGGAAGCATAAAAGACACAGGTCAAGAAGTAGGTCTCATGATAAGAAAGACAGATCAAGATCTAGAGACAGACGACGGTCACGATCACGCTCAAGGGATCGTTCTCGGCGGAAACATCGTGATCGATCAAGATCGAGATCAAGGGATAGGTCAGTTGAACGATCACATAAGAAGAAAAAGAAAGATAGAGAAAGGAGTAGGGAAAGAAATAAACACAGAAGTAGAGAAAGATCTGAAGATGTTGACATGTTTGGTAGATCTAGGTCCCCTTTCAAGAGAAAAGATGCACCAATAGACAATGAAATAGTGCTCAGTTCAAAGTCCCATAAAGATCCTGGGACTTATAAACCTGTAAAGGGAGAACCTCAGGACTCAGAACCTCATGGTAAAAAGAAGAAGCATATGACAGATGATGAGGATGATGATGATGTGATTGTTGTAGAACCAGTGTCACAAATTGAGGTGAAAGAAAGCAGTGTAAGGCAGCAAAGCAATGTCATAGAGAAGGAAGACAAAGAGGAAGAATTCGATGATGAACCAGAGGAAACTGAACAGTTCCAATACACAGACAGAGATGAGTATCTAGGTCAGAATAAATTCAAGCAGCAGCACACAAACTTAATACAAATTGGTGTGAATGGTTCAGATTATGATCCAGCCAATCCCACGGAGGAAGCCAGCCCCCCACCTCCACCCCTGCCCCCAGCATCAGCTCCAACTCCACCTCTCCCTCCTGTGGGAGACTTTAGTCAATTCCCCCCTCCTCCCCCTGGCCCACCTCCTCCAGGCCCTCCACCCCCTGGAATGATTCTCCAGGAGCACACAGTGCAGGTCAGTGGGCCACCTGGACAGGGCTTGTTGGGAGAGGGACCACTGATTCTTCAAGGACCGCCTCCCAGCATGGAGCAAGGCGCGCCTCCAGGCATGATGCAGCCACGCCCCATGGGCATGATGCCACCTCCTGGTTTTCATCGTGGTTTGCCACAGACGATAAATCCTCAGCGTCAGCTGATTATGACTCCATTTAGACCAGGCATACCGCCGCCAATGCAGCGACTTCAGGCACCTCCAAGATTTGGTTGGCAGATTGCAACATCAGGTCCTTCACCAGGTCAATTGTCTGGACCACCTCCTTTAGTGAGTAGTCCCTATGAAGGTTTACCCCCACCTCACTCAGAACATAGCATGCCTCCTCCAGGTCACCCACAGTTTCCTGGAGATTCTCGTGTGCTTTCCATGCCTGATGGACCACCTCCAAATGTTGTTCAGATCTCACTGGAAGAACCCAGGCATTTAGCTCCAGGTGGGCCGGAACTGATGCGACTTGGCCCGCCCCGTCCTGGGCCTCAACCCCGCCTACCAATACCTTTGCTGCCTACATCGGAACCTACCCCAATCTCTGTCATGGTGTCTGTCCCGCCCCCTAACATGTCTATTCCTCCTCCTATCTCCAACATTGCAGTGGGCAGTGATGCTTTCTCAGGACCAGGCACTGCAACAAACACAATAGCTTCAATACTGGGTCTGCCAAAACTTGGTACTTCATCCACACCATCTGGTATGCAGTCTATTCCTGGATTAGATATGATTGGTGGTCCGGGTAGCAGTGTCTCAAATGGACAGCCAGATCAAAACATGTCTCATCTAGAAAAGATTACCAAGCTTCTTAACACTCAGGCCAAATTAATGCTGTCTACAAAGGAGAAGGCTCAAATGGATTTGAAATCATCTGGAAACAGATCTCAGGAGAAAGGTAGGAGGGATGGAGATGTGTTCAAGCGACCGCTGCCACCAGCAGTCAAGGGCGCAGGAAAAGCCGATGAAACCAATGAGGTTATAGACATGGATATGGCTTCTCCAATATTAGAGGAGGGCAACATAGAGCTTCCCGTCTCGCCACTGTTTGATAATCTACTTGATAATGCTGAGGATCTCCTTGAGGAAGAATTCAACAGGAAAACACAGATGAAAAGTAATGATAAAAAATCATCTGAAGATAAGGACAACCTTAATAAAGATATGTCTGGAATGCCATCTAAGATGAAGGACATAAAGGATGATGTGAAGAAGGCATCACCACATAAGACGAGAGAGAAGCGGTCGTCAAAGGAGAACAAGCATAGACATCACTCTCATCATCATAGACATCATAAACACAAGGCAGAGACAGAAGACAAAGATAATATAAATGCCAAGGCACTGACTGATGCAAGACTTGAACTAGACTCCCAAGAAATGCCATCATCTGCTGTAGAAATGACAAATAAAGAAAAGGTAAGCTAAGCTAAAAAATGATAAATTAAAAAAAATGTTGTTAACACCCTCGTTGCATTCAGCAGTCTGTACTGTACAGACCTCATTTGTTTTAAGAAATACATCTTGGTGATACAATGATTGTCATTATAGTGAATTTCAGCTATTTTGGATGGGGGAAAACACCAGACAAATGCCTAGGTACAACAACTGACACTGGATAGCTGGAATTCATTATTGTATTAGCTCTGACCTAGACTTGGTCGCACATGGTGAGAGACAGAGGAGTTATTAGACTGCGTCTCAAACCCTTGACCCTGACCTTTTATGGCTACCCTGTGGTTTAAAGGCATTGAAAACTGTAAAGTGACAGCACGGAAACCTTCACTGCCTTAAAAGAGTTGAAGCAATCGAATTGTTAGCAAATACCTGATTAGTTTGTTTAATCCCCTTTATATTTTAATTGAAATTTAGACAAAAATATAATAATAAAAGGTAAGCATTTGTGTATAGAAGTAAATAATGCATAGAATGTTGTATGAGGTTTTCTTATACAAGCATATAAACTTGTGTATTGATTGTACCCACTGCACACTTTTGAAGAATTGACGTGGTGTTATTTCAAGGATTACAGTAGGGCCATTTTTGTTAAATGATTCTATATAGGTCAAATTTTAAAGGCCTTTTTTTTAATTCTATTGATACCTTTTTAGCTGAGCCCCTTCAGGAGTATTCAACAGTGTTTAACCTGATTGTGCTAATCTTGTTGACTACTTCAAAATGTTACCAGATTCATTTTGGTGACCTTAAGGTTCATAACCATGAGTCTTGGATTTGTGATTTAATTTTCTGTTAATTGTTATTTTTTCATGGTTTGAGTTTAGAACAGGTGTTACCAGTATATTTTATAACATACATTAATATTTTAAGATACAGCTTGAAAGATAAAGAATTTTCTTATGAACCTAACAGATGTCACTTTTATTTTTGATTTTGATTTTTTAGTTTTTGACAGTCTACTGTAACTGTCCAAATCAAGCATAACCTGTTTATAGTGGTTTCTTTATTTTCAGTATTTGAAGAAGTTGCACCTGCAGGAACGAGTTGTGGAGGAGGTGAAGATGGCCATTAAGCCCCACTATGCGGCCAAGAAAATTAACAAGGATCAGTACAAGGACATTCTAAGGAAGGCTGTACCAAAAGTAATACTAATTTAATGGTGATCACAGCTAACTATCTCAACCAGTCCAGTTTTTTTTTTCAATTAATCATGGCAATTTATTATAGGAATTAGGAGACACACTAGTCCAGTGCAGGTCAGCTGTTCAACATTATATAAAACGATTTCAGAGACACAAGCCTACAGTGATAAGAAGCTGAAAAATTGTAACTCAGCATCTCTACTGCTTGGCTCAGGGGATTTTTAATTTTATTTTACCGGACCTGGTAGCGCAATCGGTAGAGCGTCGGCTCCAGGTACGGGAGGCCTCGGGTTCGATCCCGGGCCGCGACATACCAAAGTCGTTAAAAATGGTAGTGATATAGCTCCCATGCTAACGCTCAAGCAAATATAAGGGTAGTTCCACGACTGGTTGGCCCGGTGTCAGGATAATGTGACTGGGCGAGGTATCATGCCAGGTGTTCACAGTATGCTATACACAGTGAAGGCAGCACTATATCTGCTTAAAGTGTCTCCAGATAACTGAAATACTGTTGATGGGATGATAAACCCAATAAATAAATAAAATTATTATATTTTACCGTTTCATTTTCTTGCGATTCAGAGTTATTGTCTTTTCTTTACTTCTAAAGGTATTTAAACATGCATTTAAGATTGTATTTACTTTTAACTATTTAAAATAAGAATTTTTTGAGGATTGAATAAAGCTTGCTACCTTTATTTTTTTTAAATAAAATTTCTATGGGTCAAGGGACCCACAGAAATGATACCCAGTTTTGCAACCATGATATTTCTATCTTTTTATAATTGCAGAATTTATTTCTACTTTAAGAAATACTTCAGATGTTATTGTAAGAGATTTTCCAAACAGGTAGCAAGGTGGGGGTTGTGGTTATCTTTTAGCTTACATGTTTAGTTGTAACATTATCTAAATTTCTACATTTTAGATCTGTCATAGCAAAAGTGGAAACATCAACCCAATGAAGATAAAAACATTGGTAGAAGCATACATCAGCAAGTTTATTAAAGTTAATTCATCACATGAAGCATCACACAAGAGCAAAAAGCCATCTCCGAATGTGAAAGCCAATGGAGAACGTGCAAAACTCAAGGGAGCACATTGAAAGCACCTTGTTAAGTGTAATAACTTAGGTGTTTGCTAAATTGACTGGTGATTTCTGAAATGACAAGAAATTTGTTCAATAACCAAATGTTTTTGTGACGTGATGCTTTGGGCATTAAGTGAAAGTGCTGGGCACTATTTATGGAGAAAGATGACAGGTAACTGAGAATTGTGAGAGTTGCAAACGATATAGTTAGTACCTGTGTGCATTTGTTTTAAACAAAATTAACACATAAGAAGTTAATGAGCTTTTTACTTCATTAAAACTGAAGTACTGAGAGAACAAGTTTCGCAGATAAGTTAAATGGAAGAAAATGAGCTGAATTATGACTAATGATGTTGGAAAATGAGGTAAGTGGTGTTAAGTAGAAAATGTGTTAAAATGGCCGAGTTAAAGTATGTAAACTGATGATTCATTAGAAGGTTCCACTTTGACTGATCTGCTGTTTTGGAAGCTGCATATTGGTCAGCAGCTTACAGACTTTTGAGTTAGGTATGAAATACAAATGTGAAATGGCAATTGCTGAGAGGAAGCACATTGAAAAGAGTTTGTGTGGCTGTAGTGTGTATCAAAACTGAGAGATGTGTTTACAGAAGAAAGACTTCATCTTAAGTTTAAATACGAATAAAAAGCTTTCACAGAAATACAAAAAATACTACAGTAAGGTGAATACATGTATATTAATAATCATTATAACAGATGCGAAGCATAGCAACCTTTTTTTTTTACTCCTTACTTTTCATTGTTGTGTTCTGTGACAAAAATCTAATTTTCCATCGTGTAGAAACAGGTTGATGCACTTTTTTTAAGACGAATTTAACTTTGTGAATCATGTCGTACATTTGTTTTAGCTATCATTTATACAGTTTTGTTCCTTTGAATCATGGGATATGACATTTTTCTATTGCAACACTTGTGCTTGTTCAACCTGGATTATGTACAGTACATCAAAATGGTGAAAGGTTGCAAGTATCTTTCTATATGTATTTGTATAAGTTGATTAAGTCTCTTAGAACTGAATACTTAGTGGTTGTGTTAAAGTCAATTTTGGACTATAAAAAACTTTTTAAAATACTTTTGTTTAAAGTATCTTGTTAATATAAATCTTTAAGTGCAAAACAAATACATTGTACAGTACAATTTATTTCTGTAAACAAAAGCACAAGAGTGTAAAACCTGTTGGAATTGTTGCACAGGGATATAATGGCATATTAGGCGTCTGGAAAATACTATGAATCGAGCTTAAATAACAGGTCCATAAAAGACGAAGTATTTTCTTTAAAATACATGTTCAAAGTATATGCATTTTATTTATATTGATCTGGCTTTATTAATTTGCATTATTTTAAATCATTTTCAGTACATTTTGTAATTACAGGAGCATGTTATGTTGTGAGTATCATCATAATTATTTTTAGTTAAATGTTTCATCAGTTTCTCTATTATATGTTCAGCTAGCAATTATCCAATTACTGGATCTGAGCAAGAAAATGGCCGTGAAGACAGATTCATATAAGCTGAAAGACATTGTTTCCTGCAAGCGACATATAAAACAATCCATAATGGTGCTGAAAATTGTGTTGATTTCAAATTGAGTTAACTCACATATTTATTTACCTTTGTTTTCTGTTATTTCAATATGCTCTTCATTTGTTTTCTTTAAAATCCAAATCCACCATAAATGTATACTGTTAAACAACACTGAAAAGTATAGTGTCAGGTTATTTGATTGCCATTATTATTTTATGATAATAAATCAAGGTAAAACATTACTCGCAGCTTATGTGACGTTAATTAAACTTCAAAATTAAGCATCTGCTTTTGGGTATGTGCATAGTTGTAAAAAACAACAAATAAATGATGTAATAAAAAAAAAACACAACACATTGAGGCCTGTTTCAGACATTGGACATGTTGGTTTTGCATTACTGAATTTTTAATTAAAATGGGCGGTGTTTGATGTTTAGCGAACCTAGTCCTTTAGAAGTATTACCTGTGCAGAATGTTACATGTTTACTATAAATGAAGATATATCGGCTGTACTTTAAACTTCATTCTTCCACTTAAAGGAATATACAAAAGTGCAGCATTTGTGGTTGATTTTAAGCATCTGTGATGCTGTTCTCAGTTTGTAATAAAATAATAATAATGTAAAAGTCATTTAATTATCAAAAGCTTTTCAATATGTCATATTCTTTTTTTACATGGTTAAGTAACTGTAATGCTTATTATTTTTTTTTATAATTTTGATATGTAAAATAAAAATAAATGATACTGCTTGTTTATGGGGAATGCTGAAAAAAAAAGTAAATTTCCAGAAAAGATTTAATTGATTACATCACATGTCTTGTTCTCTTGTAAGCACCTGATTGTTTGAGCTTCGAAAATATGATTTCTATTACAAGGTATACATGCATATTTCACTTTCATGGTATGTCTAATTTTAAGTACACACAGTAGAATAAAACTAACATGAGAAGAATATGGTGCAAGATGGATGAAGAGGAAAGTTGAATGAAACCATTTGTATATAAATCCTGAAAATAAAAATATAAGAATGGTATATTTATTGTTATTATTATTTCATATACCATTAGAATAAAAAACGTTTAAAAAGATCATTAAGAAGATGAGAAGATATATTTTACAGCTTGATTAAAACGACAGAAGCTTTTTCATTCTTCTGGAGTCATTTTCAAAGAACCTTGGTTATTGTATTACTTATACCAAGACATTTTCTTAAAATGTGAAATATTTCCTTGGATCATAAAATAAATTTTAGAAATGTCTTGGGGTATTTCCAAATTTAAGGAAATTTCTTTAAGAAAAAATTAAGGATCTTTTAGAATACGACCAGTTTAATCAAAGAACTGAGTTGGCTGGGTGGTTTTGTCTTACAGTGGCCTATATTTATGTACTTAATCTTGGTTAAAAGCTGATAAGCAATAAACTCTTGTAAAGAACCCCGCCTCTCCATAAAAATTAAAAGTTTAAAATAATTTTTTTTTTTGTATGCACAGAAAAGCTCAGTTTTGGAAAATAAATATAAAAAAGGCATTTCATTTTTGGTAACAAATTTATTGCAACCATATGCAAGATTCAATGTCATCCATATTCACAAACAGTGCTTATATGGTAAAGCCTAAACTTAAAGAGCTGGTAACACTGTTAAAAAAATAATTAAGATGCATTGAGTGGCTTTACTTAAAATCTTAATGTATTTAGGGTGATATTTTACGATATTTTAAAAAGCTACCTCAAATATTTCATCAAAGTTAACACTGTTTTACCAAGTAATGATAAGTATTTTCTTCATTTAAGACATTAGTGTGTTTTAGACTTGAAATAATTTCCAAATAACCTGCACATATATGAATTTAATGTTACATGTATCTGATAATCACTAAGTGCTTTAGAATGCCTTCAATAATTTTTAATTGTAATGTTTCCAAAATGGTCATGTTACTGAATTGTATACACTTGACTCACTACAAATAGAAAAAATTAGCTTAACAATTAACCCAATACTGTAAAAAGTGTATGCACAGCAGTGTAAAAAGTAATAATGCCCTTTTGTAGCCAAAAAAAAACAACATGTAAAAGACTTCAGTGACCATCCTAGCTTTGTTTAAAGGAAGAAAGACACAAAGGGACCTTACTGGATTTAGCCCAAAACCTTTCAAACAAGGAGGCCATGTTGACCCTATATTGCTCACTTGAGTGCTATACACATTCAGCCCTGGTGGCTATGCTTTTTGACGGATCAGAATTCTTTGAACAATCGTCAAACAACACAGAAATACATAAACCAAATATCAAAGCTCTATCTCTTGTGGTTTCTGACAAAAAGATTTTCAGTTTTCCAATAGGGCCATATAGGGTAAATGGCACACCCCTGGCGGCCATGTTTTTTACGGATCAAAATTCATTTACCAATCTTGATACAAGGTCAACCAAGGAGCATGTACCGGTATACCAAATACCAAGGCCCCAGCTCAGTAGTATTTTCATAAGATTTTCATAGTTTTCCTATTGAGCCATAAAGGGAAAGCCCATGGCAGCCATTTTTTGTTGTTGATGGATAAGAATTATTTGAACAACCTTTTTACAGGGTCAACCAAGGTACATGTATACCAAATATCAAGGGATGGGATGGGATTTACTGGCATTTTTGCCAATACTGTGCAGCAACATTTCTATCATTATAGCACAGGGGCACTTATGAGGTGCCCAGGGACTCAACCCGGCCGGTCCATTATACTGACACTGACGAGTCAGGCGTAATGCCGTCCCCTTAGCCCCGATTGTTAGCAGGGAAGCCACTACTACCAACTTTTAAAGTCTTTGGTTTGACCCGGCCAGAATCTGAACCCGAAACCTCCCGATCCGCAAGCCGACACTCTACCAACTGAGCTATTGCCACCGGTTACCATCAAGGCTCTAGCTCTTGCACTTTATGACAAGAAGATTTTCTAAGTTTTACTATATAGCCTGGTGGCCATTTTTTGACAGGTCAAAATTATTCAACCAACTTTTCATTCCCCATGCCTGCTTAAGCTTCTGCGAAGGTTTAGCTGAATTTGGCCCAGTGGTTTCAGAGGCGATGCTATTTAAAAATGTTGACATATGCATGACGCCATAGAGTGAGCAGTCACAAAAGCTCACCCTGAGCATAAGCTCTGGTGAGCTAAAAAACATACAAAAATTTAGTATTTTTTGTATTGTATCAAAAGTATGCATAAAAATATCAAATAACTGATAAGAAATATGGCAAGAAAATATTTCTTCGATGTCCAAATCAGAATAAGAAAAAAGAAAAGTAACAGAAAAATCTGATAGGTGTCCTTTTTTTCTAAGATTCAATAGTGTAACATTTTTAAAAGCTGAGTTGGACTTTTTCTACGTACCAGCTTGAATCTTTTTGCTGAGAGAAGTACAAGATGAGAAACACAATACAGATGTATTGGAGGAAGTGATATATTTTCTAGCTCTTCATGCTACTCTTTTTATGGGGAACTAGGCTGTTTGCCATGCGTACTCTAATTTTGTGCTTACTTTCTGAAAAAGTTTAGAACTTTACTAAAATGACATTTTCATATCAACTCAATTCTGCTCAGAAACAGAAGAAACACCTATGCGCAAATAAACTTGCCCCAATTCCTTTCACTTATTACGGATTGATCATCCACAACCCAGACACCTCTACAGGCCTGCCACCTGAAAATAAACTTATCCCCTACTCAAGTTTAGCTTCAAACAATTTTGAATAATGCAGTCCAAAACAAAGTTTTTCATAAAAATGATGAATAACTGCCAACTGCAAACCTTTCTCATACTGATAACAATAAGCCATTTTACAAACTTTGTCATTTCTCTTCACTATTCATTTGTTTCCTGCTGCAGCTGTAGCACCTCCTGGGAGAAGACACCATTGCTTGTATCACAGAATACTGCCTGAATGTTAAAATTATTTTGCCCAATCTTTCGGCTGTCAAGACTTTTTGCCCATTCTCCTTGATTGCCAAGTCTCGAACTTGGCATACGCTGTTGAAAGTAGTTCTTGCATATGACTAGACAGCTGAAAAAGATTGAAAATGATAAAGATAACCACTGTGGAAAACTGATGGTAGGAATAAGTAAGATTAACGGGAATTTGTAATAATAGAAATTTGGAAATTATAACTATGCAGGCTTACTATGTTATATAGTATAAAATATAAAGTATAATCACACACTTTTAATACTTTTTTTTCAAACCATACAGCTGACTGTGACACAGTTTTAATTTCAAACCTAAACTTATCCGATACACAAAGTCGGAAATAAACACCATATGAATAGATAATTAACAAAAGATAATCAATGGTGTCAGCGTTAAGTTTTAAACACTGACCATTCACATCATAATGAGACAAGAAAAAAATCGTACAATTTAAAATACATGTAAAAAGTTAGCCTTGTTGATCCTAGGCTAGACCAAATAATACATATAATCCCTTGGTTTTGTAGATTCTACCAGGGATCCTGTGATAATTGAATAAGCTTTGTTAAGGTGTAAAATGGCAAATGCATGAATGAAAGGGTTAACTTTAGATATTTTAATAAATAAATAATCACTTACATCAACACTATAATGACTGTGCTCCAAACGTTCTTTCAATGGATTCAATTTGTTTATATGATATCGTTCCAGTGTACCTTTCATCTTCACAACCTAAAATAAACAATTTTCTTAGCTGTATACATTTGTGGTCATATTTGTAGTAAACTTTGATTTTATTGCAGGGAAATGTGTGCCAAACAATTTAAACCTAATAACCACATAACACTGGTTCTACAGCATAGATTATAAATGAATTTTACAAATCCTGACAATGTTTTACAGTTTAATATACTTTTTATATACATTTTATATAAACAGACCATTTTTTAAAGCTTAATACCCTTCACTATTTCATTGTAAGGGAGATAAAAGTATGCAAATATAGTGTTTCGTACTGTTTCATTCAACTACTTTAAAATTTCAGAATTCATTGAACATGAGTGTTATATTTATCACAATAAGCAATAAATTAATGTTTTTGTAAAGTATTGATATGATTTGAAATTTACGGTATGGGAGTGTCGGCTAGGGAAGTGATGTCATAGCTGGAAAGGATATTATCACAGCAAACATTTGTGACTTGATAACTACTGAGCTAGTGAATATAACTTGTGAGTATTGCTTAATGAATACATGTCAAGTTATGTTATTTATCCCCTTAACTCCAATCATGCTGCATTTTGTTAAAACCACGTGCTATAAAATGAGTTTTTCATTAACCTCCTCAGCCCCTCAATGTGTGGGTTCTAGTCCCGGTTGGGGTGAAAACTTGAATCTGGGGAGTTTTTTCAGCTAACCTGCAGTGCGCCGTTGTTTCAACCCACACAAGTCTGTGGTCTTCCTCCACCAACAATTAGCTGGACATCGCCAATATGACCGTAAGTGTGGCATTACGATGTAACAAACAATTACATATCAAGATTGATTTATTTATTGAAATTGAATAAGCAGCAAAAAAGTGAAGATCCTGATCAGACTGCTCCCAGCAAGGATCTGAGCTGAGCTGGCTTTTCACTATTTGCTTAAGCCTTATATATACATGATAAGCAGGCTAAGAGTTGAAGTCATTGTTACCTTTTCTTCAAGAAACTTAGTAGAGGCAGGAAAACAGGCCCAGAAATGTCTCAGTAGTTCACAGAGTGCTTTATATTGGTTCTTCAACTCCAGCTGGATCTCTTCTGGCACCATTTCTATAATAGAGAGAAAGGAAAAAAAACTTTTCAGCTATTAATAATAAGGTTGTTTTTGGCATTCCCTTATATACAATGTAATCCTTGAATACCTGAGAACTGTTTGTATAAACGGCTTTTCTATTGTGTGTGTGTTGTTATTTTTTATATTTAACAAAATGATTAACAATAGATAGTTTCCACATCAGTGAAAATGCCATCTTTTGGCAGCCATCTTTTATGGTAACTTTTCAGATGAATTGTATAGATGGGTAAATTTTATTTTCTTGTAATTTCTTCATCTGAGGTGCAAAAATTAAAAGCTATACACCATTGGAAAGCTCTTGAAATTCATATTTTAAGAATACAATATTAGTACAATTGATAAATGCACACAGAATTAATACACAGAAATAAATAAAACTATGGGCTCATACTTAAAACAAAATGAACAGTGTAACATTTTCGGTTGTATTTCTTTAACCTTTTAAACTATCAAAATTTAGTTTTGATATTTAAAATACTTTATAAAAGCTGTTAAATTTGATATAAAATTCAGTAAAATAGACTGCAAAATAAAAACACAGTGGTGAGTTTAATACAGCACATATTTCCCGATTTCGGCCTGCATTAGCTTCTGCCCACAAAGATGGCTGCCTTAAACCGTCTTATCAGTGTCGATGACATCAAATGGAAACTATCTATATGATTAAATATTTTTCATACAAATTCTTTCAAAAGAATGGATAAGTTATTCATTTTGTCTTGTTATATTGCATAAATTCTCAAAGATATGTCAATTAAATATAAAAGCCTGAGTACATACGGTTGAGCTGTTGTTGACTGGTACCCTGCATCAGTATACCACCTGGAGATAGCTCCCCAAGCACACTTATTGCTGTTGTACTGGGAATAACCTGAAGCGGGAACCAGTTGAATAGGTTTCCAATTAATTTAGCCATTACAAAAAACAACTTCTAAATATGACATAATTAACATAAATATATAAATTATTATATAAATATTGCAATGGCACAAACCATAGTAAATACAAAGTATTTAAAGTTAAACATTGTGAATGATTATATGATTCTGAATGAAATGTTAAAACATTGTGAATGATTATATGATTCTGAATGAAATGTATAAACATTGTGAATGATTATATGATTCTGAATGAAATGTTAAAACATTGTGAATGATTATATGATTCTGAATGAAATGTTAAAACATTGTGAATGATTATATGATTCTGAATGAAATGTTAAAACATTGTGAATGATTATATGATTCTGAATGAAATGTTAAAACATTGTGAATGATTATATGATTCTGAGTGAAATGTAAAAACATTGTGAATGATTAAATGATTCTGAATGAAATGTATAAACATTGTGAATGATTAAATGATTCTGAGTGAAATGTATAAACATTGTGAATGATTATATGATACTGAGTGAAATGTATAAACATTGTGAATGATTTAATGATTCTGAGTGAAATGTATAAACATTGTGAATGATTAAATGATTCTGAGTTTTTCTGATTTAAACTAAGAAATTTTTGAAATATTAATGCAGATACATGAAATATTTTCTCATAAGTAATTTACTTATTATTTGTCATAAAACCTTTAAATCTATGAAATTTCTTAGAATGTTTTTTTAATTTAAGAAAATTTCTTAGGTCAAATAATAAAAAAACAATTCGTTATGAATACGGTCTAGACTATAACAATGGCCTGCTAAGCATGAATTCATCAGGTCTAAACAAATATGGTATTCTAGACCCTCATCTGATTAAGAACTACATTATTTGCAAGAAAGTCTCTGGCAAGACAAACTTATTGTCGGAGCTTGTTGTGTAAGAAAAAAGTGTTGACAATTAACAAAAGTAGCAGATATAAGATTATAGGATAAACATGTGCACAGCATGCTTATCTATATAAATCTCTGTACATTAGCAAGGCCCAGACAAGAACTCTTAGTAGACAGCCCACTAAACTTTTCTCAGTGCTAGATAGTAAATGGAAAATTCTAAGTTGACAAGGGACATAACTCTATTAAAATTAGTTTAGGGTTACCTCCCTTTTGCATTGAGTTTTGCTTTTAAAAAAGTATTCTAAGTATGAAGTGAATATCTTTGACAGTATTTTAAAGATTGGCCTTAACACATAAAGGTTAACCAACCACTTTTTGTCTAAGAAAAGTGGAGATAAAAATGTATGACTATGCTTAAGTTCTGGATTTTTCTACTAACATGAGAGAGATCTGGATTCCATTCATCAATTTCTGCCGACACGAGATTTGTTGCCTGAATAAGGTCTTCACTGGAGGCATATTTCATTGCTGTAACAGGGGTAGGGCCGTGGAGGTAGCGTTCCATCCGAGACAACCGCAGGTTGATGGCTTGCTTTTCTTTTTTCTGGCATAAGTCTTCATAATCAAGCTTTTCTCGTATTTTGGCCTGTCCAAAAATAATAAATGATTGAAGTTAGAAAGAAAGAGCATTGTTTATTTCATTACTGAAGGAATGCTTTTAAAGAAAACAATGTAACAATACTATTTATTGTTCATCCATCTTTCTAGTGTTTGATACAAATATTGTGTTCAGATGACAAAAAACAACAAAAATGAAATTTAGGAATGTTAAGATTTGCAAATTCTTACCCTTTTCTGAGGAGGAGCATCAGTGTTTGAGGATGCAACACCATTTGTCTTCATATGGTTCTGTTGTTGTGAACTGGTGCCATTCGTTGGAGTGGTTGGAGTCCCTTAAAACAGATGTTTAAAAAAAGATTTTCACATCCGTTATTACACTTAACCTTTACTTGCTATATTTATTGACACTACTGTGAAGAATGGGGCATTTTTATGGGGACAATAATGTAGCAGGCAATAAAAGGAAATCACAGATGTTCTGAGACCTTTTTCAGAAAACCACCCTACTATTCCGTTTTATAACGGTGTAGCTTGCAACAATAGTGTTGCTTGAAATTATAAAAAGGTAGCAGGAATTAATAGCAATTCTTAGGTGTTTGGCAAGGTCTTGTGTAACACAAGAAACTGAGTATGTCAAACCTAACAATGCAGCTTGTAATTGCAGATGTAGCAGACAACAAGTAAGAAAGTACAGAAGCAGGTAGTCTAGTTCTCATCACAGTAATAGTTTGTTACTCTCAAATGTAATGAAGCGACAGTGTGAGAGTTTAATTCCCAGAAAAGCACATGTTTTCTGTGACTACATGTTGTATGTGACTACAAGTTCTATGAGACTACATGCTGTTTTTTGTAACTAATATTAAATCGTAGAAAACTACCAGTATATTCCAGTACACATCTGCTAAGGACTCATAGCGAATAGTGCTGATCCTGATAACTCAGCTCAGATAACACTCGGATGACTAATCTAGCTGTTCACCATTTGCCAGTGCCAAATCAATTCACGCTTATCAACTTAAAGGCTAATCTGTATTTTTAAGTTTTACTACTTTGAATAAGGACACTTAAATTGAATATACTAATTAACTCAAGATAAAATGTAAAACAAACCAAAAAGCAGAAGGCAGTGGCTTACACCACAGTGCATGTTAGTTCTGCATAATGCCCAGAAAGTTGTTTATTTATAACTCCTCAGGACCTCGCTGTATTGGTTTAAGACCCAGTTGGCGTGTGGCTGAGCAGTAGGAGGCAATGACTTAAAAAGTCCTTAGCCCCACATCATGTGGGTTCGAGTCAAGATAGGATCGGTAACTTGTTCGTAAGGTCTTCCACCTTACCTATGGCATGCTGATGGTTCTAAAAAATGATTTGTCTGGGTTCTTCCTCCACCAATAATAGCTTAATGTTGTCCACATAACCACAACTGTGCTATGTTTTTAATAAAACAATACCAAAACAAACAAGAAAACAACATGTCACAATTGGTGCAAGAACTTTCTTGTTAGACGAACATTCTTCACCTGACCTGCAGTGCTCTTGTACTTCTTCAGGACATTTTTTAAGTTGAGTGAACACTGACAATAGCCATGACAGAGCTACAAATGACATGTGTGACTATGTTTGAACACGCGATCTCCCAATCCGCAAGCCGACACTCTACCAACTGAGCTATTGTGATCAGTGGTTCTCAGTTGATACACCTTAAAATAATCTTTTTCAATCAGGGCCTCTATTTTAAGGTTTGTGATGAAATGTGGGATATATATTGCTATATGACAAATGAAGTCATTTTAGCACCTAAAGCTTTATTAAGGCTCTTGAAATTGGGATGTTTAAGTTTTACATTTTTTCCAGTATAACTGCAAATATTTTAAAATGTGTCATGACTCAGATAAAAGATACAAATGAAAGATAAAAACATGTGTTATTATATTATATGTTTACCTGAGGTTTTGCTTGGGGTAGACTGTTCGCATGCTTTTAGTACCATGGTGGAGTGATGGTTGAAGCGTCGTATCATGGTAAGGTTGGTCTGGTGAGTGGATGGTCCCGCCCCTTTCTTCTCCTCGGCAGCTCCATAACCCTAAAATAAAGTAGGCTACTCTTTAACAATGCAACAGAGAAAGCTACTTCATAACCCTGCAATAAAAAAATTGCTCCATAACCCTGTAACAAAGTAAGCTAGTTCATAACCCTACAATACAGTAGTTACCCTCATAATCTTACAATAAAGTGGGCTATTCTATAACTATATAACAAAGTAAGTTATTTCACATCGCCACAATACAGCAGTTACCCCCATAGTCCTAAAAAAATGTAAGCTACTTTTATAACTATGTAACAAAGTAAGCTACTTCATAACCCTACAAAACAGTAGATAGCCCCATAATTATTCAATACGGTAGATACCCCCATAACCCTATAATACAGTAGTTACCCCCATAACCCTACAATACAGTAGTTACCCCCATAACCCTACAATACAGTAGATACCTCCATAACCTTACAATAAAGTAGTTACCCCTATAACCTTACAATAATGTAAGCTACTCTTATAAATATGTAACAAAGTAAGCTACTTCATAATCATACAATACTGTAGTTACCCCCTATTACCCTACAATACAGTAGATACCCCCATAACCCTACAATACAGTAGTTACCCCCATAACCCTACAATACAGTAGATACCTCCATAACCTTACAATAAAGTAGTTACCCCTATAACCTTACAATAATGTAAGCTACTCTTATAAATATGTAACAAAGTAAGCTACTTCATAATCATACAATACAGTAGTTACCCCCTATTACCCTACAATACAGTAGATACCCCCATAACCCTACAATACAGTAGTTACCCCCATAACCCTACAATACAGTAGATACCTCCATAACCTTACAATAAAGTAGTTACCCCTATAACCTTACAATAATGTAAGCTACTCTTATAAATATGTAACAAAGTAAGCTACTTCATAATCATACAATACAGTAGTTACCCCCTATTACCCTACAATACAGTAGATACCCCCATAACCCTACAATATCGTAGTTATCCCCATAACCCTACAATACAGTAGTTACCCTCATAACCCTACAATACAGTAGATGACCCCATAGCCCTACAATACCGTAGTTACCCCCATAGCCCTACAATACAGTAGTTACCCCCATAACCCTACAAAGTAGTAACCTACTTTTATAACTATGTAACAAAGTAAGCTACTTCTTATCCTTTAATACAGTAGTAATGCCACTACCATTTTTAACGAATTTGGTATGTCATGGCCTGGGATTGAACCCGGGGCCTCCCGTACCTGGAGTTGAAGCTCTACCGATTCTGCTATCAGGTTCAGTATATGACATTTGTTTTCATATTATTCCTAAATTTTATTAAGTAGTACAGCAGAAAATTAAATGTCAATTGTGAACATGTTTTCTAATTTAAAGCATTAATTATAAATGATGAAAAAAAAAACACACACACAAAATATGAATAAAATATTACAAATAAACAAAAATAATAAAAATGTACTTGGCTGTTATTTCCAAGTTTATGTTTATATTTTCAGTCTATTGCATACTGCTAATTTGACATTTTCTAATCACACATTAGTAAAAGAACAAAACATTTTTCAAAAAAAAAAAAAAAATCTTAAAACAACAGTACTAGTTATCAAATGGAAATTAATGAAGTAATATCAATATCAACCCTTGTATGCAGTTTAACAATACAATGCCATGCAAATGTGGAGCTTAACATAATGCAATCATAACTTTAATATATCATGAAAGAATAACTAGTTATGAATGTAAAAAAATCTTCTCCACATTCAAGCTAAACTTAATTTTTACCCACATAATATTTTTCAGAAATTAAAAAAAAAAAAAATTGGTATCCGTGGCCTGAGTCACATATGTTTATTACCTCAAACACTGCTCCATCTTGTAAAGATGTCAGGTCTAACAATGGATCATTGTTCTTGCGTTGAACTTCACTCTGGATCTCTAGAGGCAACAATTAAAGAAACTGTTACTATCATGTAATAAAACATACTTTTTTTTAAATAACTGCTCGATAAAAAAAATCTTGTTTTTATAAATTCTGTTTTTCCAGAAAAAAATTCTTTAAAGAGATTTTCTAAAAAACATTTTAATAAAAAATTCAAATGTTTATAAATAAATAAATAAATAGTACTGCAATTAAAAATGAGCTCATACTGCTGATAATTTAAAGTACCTTCTTCATCCTTCTTTGCACAATCAGAGAAAAGATCTTTGCTTCCAAAGGCTGTTCTGTCCCTGTGGAAATAGTGTGACTGGAAGAACCGTGTCCAGAAGTCACTTTCTGACATCTGATGGGGAACATATTCTGCATGTTTGGCTTTCACTGAAAGTGACAATATAAAGGTTAGAATGAAACTAAAGCCCAATTTCCCTATTTTCACTTTGACAGTAATGTAATATTTCAACTGTTGGTAAAAAAAAAAATCATCAAAAATATTACATAATAATTTCGCTTTTATTATTTATTTTCCATACTTTTATTGCAATGATCTAAGAAATTTGTTTCATATTACCAAAGATTAAAAGTGTTACAATATATCACAGGCAGGCTCTGGTTGAGTGTTTATTGTATATTGTTACATCTCAGCAAAACATTTATGGTCATATTAGCAATGTCCACGTAATTAATGGTGGAGGAAGACCACAGATATACATCTGAGTAGAACCACCAGTGCTCCACGGGTCAACAGGAAGACCACCCCACATTAAAGCTCTCACCCTGACTGGGACATAGTTACAATCTTGATAATGTTAAAATGCAATGGTAAATTTTGCAAATGTTTGCCATAAGGCTTACAAAATGATGATCCAATTTTAATAAAATACCAATTCAATGTTTGTAAGCAATTAACTTCTTTAATACACCTAAAGTCTGTTTGATATGAGATAAATCTCATGATACAATCAGTAAATTCACCCAAATATCTGGGTAGAACCACTAACAAATCATAGCTAGCTGGAAGAGCTACTAACATGAAAGATTTCACTATGACTGTGATTCCAACAAGTATTGCAAGATTAAACTAGTGACTATTTATCTGCCAAGCGATGAAAGCACATAGACTTCATACATTGTAGCCACTCACCCATTGGATATGTCCTGAAAATTGACTCTATAATATCTGCTGTCAGATTATACTTCAAACCATTACAGCCGTCTGTCTCTGGTTTGATGTCAGCCTGTAAAGGAAAATGCATTATGGATCTAAACAGTGAATCTGACGGTAAATATGCAGCACATCGACACAAAAATACTAAATGGTTTCTTATGCTTCGTCATTTGAAAATGCACACCTTCAATGTGCTAGTTTGATGTGCATATGAATACCTTAACTTAATAATGACATTACTATTAGCACAAGAACAATTATTAATCCACTCCCTGCTCGCAAAACAAGACAAAAAAAATATTCACCTAGAAAAATAATGTTTTCAAGTTATGTTTACATAATAAAATATTAACTTCTATTTGTTAAATGAAGAAATGTATGCCTCTAACAAAGCTATTTTATTAACTTGGTTTCTACAGAGATAAGAACTTTTGCATATATACTTAACAGATTAATATTGAAATTTTGGAAGAATGCATTTTAAAAAAAAAGTTACATAGACGTTACCATGACAGAACATTATCCTTACCAGAAAGGCAGCTGATACACCTGTTGTTTGTTTTTGCTCTCTCTTCTCACCACTTGCATACTTCTGAAATTCACAAATTACCAAGCAGATATTTAACATGAACATTTTTGAAAGTTTCTATTTTCAAAATGATCCTAAAAAACAACAGCTATCTGTAGATGCACTCAACCTTTCTTAGTGCTGGATAGTAAAATGAAAAAAATCTAAGCTGACGAGGGACATAAGTCAAAGTTAAAAATTAATGTTTGAGTTACATGCCCTTTTGAAATGGATTCCGCTTTTGATGATGAACAAGTAATCTTAATTTAAAGTGAACTTTTTTTATGGTTTTTGAGAAATGAACTTAGTGCAAAGGTTAAAAAACATCAATGCTAAAAAGAGGGTCTTGACAAAAGCATTATTTGTTCTTTTTTGACAGTAAAGTTAAATAATGAAAAAAAAAAAAAAAAAGAACATAAAGGCTAAAAAAATACACAAAAACACAATTAAATGTTAAATTAAAACAAAAACAGAACTTTCAGCTCTAGTCTGTCAGTTATAGGTATATTTCTCAGGTGAATATACACAATGCATATTTAATGTGCTTTTTGTAACAAGGTAAGCGAATACAAAAATAATGATCAGAAGTGATAAACAGAAAAGAACATTTTGCTAACCGGTGCTTGAGTTGCCCAGAACTCATCGGCACTGATCACCTGGGCAACCACAAGGTCTTTGTAAAGCTGG
Source organism: Sinonovacula constricta (assembly GCA_007844125.1). Taxonomy (NCBI): domain Eukaryota; kingdom Metazoa; phylum Mollusca; class Bivalvia; order Cardiida; family Solecurtidae; genus Sinonovacula; species Sinonovacula constricta. The sequence continues at coordinate 20,466,393 of CM017568.1, forward strand.
AACAGTTCCGGGTTCTCTTGGAGGAGTCTGGAAGAAAAGTAATAATCCAGATTAATTCTTTTAACACCTTTATCACTTAAATGAGGTATGACATGTCAGTATATTGGGATATAGTTAATATATTCATTTGTTATGATAGCTATATGATTATTTATAATTGAGGTTTAAAAGTGTCTTTGGCTTATTAAAACTAGCAAGTAATAATTGAAAGATAGAAAGTACAACAAATAAAAAACTTTATTTTTAATTGCATGGCCTTTTATATGAATTGTAAGAAAAACCAACAAACATAATACATTCAGATCCTTTATATGTCCCTTCTATCAGTTCACAGTTCTATTTTTCATGTGTCTTACTTTGCAATAAAAAGGTCAATACCACACAAACACTAAAAAGAAACAATATTTCTACCTGTCTCACACGATACTGAACAAGACTGACCTATTTTTCTCTTCCAATTCACTGCTTAGTTTCCGCCGAAACTTTGGCAGTAGCTGTTGTAGGAGTTCCTTCACGCTGTCTCTGTCTGCCACTTGGCTGTTGCGTCCCTTCGAATTGTTAAACTGGAATGTGTTGGCCCCACCATCATGCATCACAATCTGTAGCTGCACCTTCTCTTTAGTGTCTGGGGAGATTTTTTGAGCTGGAACAACAACAAAACTATTTATGGAGACAATAATACTCAATTTAAAAATCTACTTAAAGTATTTGTACAAGGAAAATAATGAATCGCTTAAAAGAAATGAATTAAAGATAGCGACATGAACCTTTATATTTTGAAGAAGTTAAATGAGAGAAATATATCAAATGAGACACCATACTATTGTCTCATACATAAGTATTTAATATATTTCAATCACCAAAGCTTAAAAGTTTGAACTTCCTTACTTTTGATATCAGCATAAGCATGGCTGTATGTGAAACTCTGTTTACTGGACTGCATCCACGCCATTCTCTCTCCCATCATGTACAGGGTACCATCAGTCTTCTTGTTCTTCACATTATTCACAATCAGCAATACTTCCTCGGACTGGCGAGACATATTTTCCACTTTTTCTGTAAAAAACAGGGTAATTTTTTTAAATATTTTTTGTGTGTATTTTATGTACTTTGTTGTTTTTTTAACAGCATTTTCTTGGATAATTGTGGCATATTTTCAGAGTTACCATATTTCTATTAAAGACAAGGTAGATTGTTTATGGTAATGTCTTTAATTTATATATAAGAATTTTTACACCACAAACACTGTAAAAGATGATATGACACTAGGAAGAAAAATATACTTATTAGGTAATAGTTAAAACAATACAATCAATTTAAAATTGTCAACTCCTGCGGTGAACAAGAGAAGGGCTTCAAAAGGTGGTAGAGGTACATTTCCCCACCTGACAGTATTGACTATAGATGCTCATTAATACAGTAGAGGTATATCCTTTTTTAAGTAAAATAATAAGAATTTTTTTGCCAAAGTATAAAATTTTAAAGAAAAACTTAAATGTTTATGTCAGTTTGCACATAGATTGTTAAATATAATACGAACCAATGCACTACCTATATGACGGGCTTAGGTTTATGGATAGGTTTGATAATGGGTTCAATCAAGGCTTACTAATAAAAAAAGCTACCGTATTCACTCGTGTAATGGTCGCACCCGTGTAATGGCCGCACCCCCAAAATGACCGCAAAATTTGAAGAAAAAATCCTAATTCAATGTAATGGCCGCACCCCTAAAATGACTGCAAAATTTGAAGAAAAAATATGAAGACCGCACAGTTTATACAGCGGAGCTCCGCTATATCGTCAATATCGCGTATCTAGATAAAGACAATGACGATCGTTCAGTAACGTACCGAGAATCATTGAAAACAAAATTTTAGGTATTCGGCGATGTGAAGGTAAGGTCGGAGTGACAATATGAGAGATACGCTATGTTTGACAATTTGGGAAAATTAATTGTTAAAGTTTGGTAGGTAGGTTTTTAAAGGCAGATTGAGCTACTCATGTCAAGTGTCAATAAGATATTTCGCACCTTCTCAACATGTCACCATATTCAGTCTGCTAACTACACCAAGCTGTAATTTACTTGGCGTTTCTGTGTAGACTTGCCTCATTACACAGGTCAAGTGACTGACTCTGAGATAAGCTGTTGTCAAGGTGATATCGATCGGAGCAGTTTGACAGTGAGGGAGTGAACGATGTGTTTTTATAAGCAGCTGCTGATTACATTTCTCCATGAAATTATTGATTGGTGGAATGTACACAAGGACAGTGCACTGCTCACCGATATATCGTGTACTGTCATACCAGACTTGGTGACGTAGATCAAAGAAATTAATTTCATGCCGCCACGAGCTACAGGATAGCAGTGCGACTGAGAATTCGCAACGTGTCAAAAATATAGTCACTATTTACCAATTAACCCTTTTGTTGAAACAACATGACTGGTCGACGCTCCTGTTCGTTTTTCACCTCGTCAAAGAGATTGTCGCCTCGTATCAAAGCTGTGTTGTTTTATCGGCTCTACTGTGAAATCCTTTGATCTGCATGGTAGTGTGCACATGACAGCTGGGTGAAATTGTTTGATGATGCAAACATTCAGAAATATGATACAAGAGATAAAACTAGGAAGTCATTTATAAATTATGGAATATGTTCACGTTGGTTAGACAAAAGCATAGAACGGCGCTATCTCGTTCATATCGTCCGTCAACCTCCTACTTAGAGAGCTCATCTAGACGCATGGCGTCCCAAAAATCGGCAGAATCGTTCTAGAAAAAATGTCCCAAGGCCTTACACCTATAGAATGGCCACACCCTCAACTCCTTAACGATAAAATCGGGTAAAAAAGTGTGGCGATTACACGAGTGAATACGGTACATCAAAATAAATGTATATGGACCAAACTTATAATACAGCATGTTGAGTATGTTCTGACCAGACCAGGTGCCATAAAAACTTGACATCCCACAGATTTCGTTCTCTCTCTTCTACGGATTCTGCCAACACACCATATTATAGTACTACCAGCAGGGTCACTTATTCTGTTTTTCAAACATCCGGGTATTTTGCAATTAACTATGATGCTGCACAGTGACAGTATAAACAAAGGTGATCTGCCACCTTCATTAAGCTCAATTTGAACGAGTTTAAAGCAACAAAGGGCTAGGTTCACGAAGGCTTTAAAATGGCCCAACTCTGAAAATTGTCAACAAAAAAAAATGAAATTTGATTCTTTAAAATGTCTAATTTCTGAAACTCCTTGTCATTTTAGACTTCCTTTTTATGTTATTTGTGTCTACAAGGCGAAATAAATCACATATGATAAGACTGAGGCCAGCGCAATTTTGACATCAACATCACTCCGACGTTAAATGATGCGGAATTATAAATACTATTTTAAACACAACAGACTTCAAGAATTGTTATTGAACATATATTTATTATGTGGGTCGTGTTTGAACAAATTTAAAGCAACAAATTTAATAACTTTAACAGTCACTCTGCTTTCATAAAAGTGAATAATTTAGTAAACCTTCAAAAAATTGTAACATATAATTTTTTACACTTAATGATAGGCTTTTCATAGTTTAAATAGCTTTAAGCAGGTCCACATCATTTTTCTCAAAGAGAATGATAGTAAATTTCTCTACAAGCTTTTTTGTCATTAACAATTGCCTACCGTAATTGACTTTTGCAATTCTGGGTTTGCACTGAAACACTAATTAAGTGTAGACAATTGTGTCTGGGATGGACAAACTAAGGAAGATATGCTTCCAAGATCGAGAAAAAGCAGTTGTTGATACAACCATAGTTTATTTATTCTTCCAATGGTAATGATCATGTTGTAATCTTTTTTTCGGCCAAAGAACAAGTATGTAACAAAATCTACCAGTCCACCTCAATGATAGCTACATTTTGATCGCGTTTAATAAGATTTAATAATGCCCTGAAGTGTTGCTATGAACTTGTTTTCACAGTGGTTATTCTCCATCTTGCCTCATGATGTCACATTGGAAAACAGAATGAGTTGTACCAGGGACTGACCATCCATGGCAGCTTACATTATCCTGGCATCGACATGTACAGACATGTGATATTTCCATGGTTCAAAAGAGGGAGACTTAAGGCTCCCAGAGAGGGAGATTGGGGTGCCAGGGAGGGAGATTTCTGTGAATGCGCGTTAAATTGACTGTGTAACTTATTTCTATTTGTAAAACAGTATTTTTTGTCTTTTTTATTAATAATATAGTAATTTCAGTGATAAAAATGTTCTTTACAATATTTTAAAATGAATTTTGGAATATATCTAGCATATTTCAGTTCACTATCTAGACATAAATTGTATGCTTTGGTTTTAAGCATGTGGCCTTCAAAAACAGCAGCCAAACATAGTGTAGACGAGTCAAGTGTCAACAGCACTTACTAATGAATTGAAAAAAGGTTTGCAAAGAAATAATGAGTATGCAAGCATAAAAATAGTTTATTTAATTTGTCAGTTAGTGACAAAAGAGTTTTTAAAATTCTAAAATATTAGTGGTAAATACATTGATACCAAAACAAAACAAAGTTAAATGAATTTAGAATACATGAAGACATTATACTAATCAAGAATAAATAGCAAACAAGTGTTTTTCTATGACAAAGTAGTAAACAGATAACTGTCCAGATTTCTTTTACATATATAAACCACATACTAATGTAAAAAAAGTTAAAATTATTTTACATTAATTAAAGAATTCATCTTTTGACAATATATGATGTATACTGATTTGAACTACCAGTAGTTGAAATGGAAAATATGTTTTAAAAGTGTCTAAGGTTGGCATTTTATTTACTGTTCATGCACAAAATGAAATGGTATCAACTGTCACGAAAACCATTTACTTTTATGATATTTGCAGGAAGAAGACAAATTTTCTTTCAAATAGAAACAACACTATTGTAAAGTAAAGAAACGTTTACTGCTCATAAAAAGCTAAAGTCAAAGTAAGCTTTACATAATGTTGGGAAATGTTCACCATTTCTTAAATTGATCTGTTCCAATGTTACTGTGACCCTTGCAGATTTGTCTCCTAATTCACACCCACGACATATTTCAGGGCTAGAAGCTTGCCTACATGTCTTATACAATGTGTTGTTTTGTGAGTGCCGATAATGTCCTAAATAATATGCAATTAGCAGAAGACCTTACAAAGTATCAAATTAAAATCATTGATTGTTTTAGTAGCAAAACGCACAAATATACATATTGCAAGCTTTGTGTATTCAGCAGTGTTATTGTTTCACACATTCATCTCTTTTATGCAAACTTGTTTTTATGTTAATTTCATATGCACATTATTACTTTAACATATTGTTTATTTCCAACCAATACACGCAACAAGTTCTTAGTATAGGTTTAGAATCTAAATTGGTGATTCTTCCAGTCGGTTTATTTGGAATTGGGTCTGCTCATTTTGTTAAATGACTCATTACTTATTTACTTTTGGCTTGCACGTGAATACCTTTGTCCTGTGCGTTTTCAAATTTTAGCATATATTGCATAGTATATGTTGCAATGCTCATTGGACTTTGGACTAGTTTGTTTTGTTTATTTGTAAGGCACGTAGGCAGGTCAGTTGTTAAACGTTTTTGAATTATTCTGTCATGTAAGTTGTCTGCATTCAGGTGTATGCATGTCCATTTTTTCTACATATTTACATGTTTTACGTCGTGTATTTAGGGTACCGAAGTAAGCGGAAATCCGAGTACTTTATTGAAGTCAGGAGGTTTGTCAACCACAATAATAATGCTGGAAATTATAACCTTGGCTTGATAAGGAAAAAAACTTAAGATGTTCAGTCTAATTATTCTGAGTCTGAGCTTGGGTAAATACAAATTAATTCTCATATCACCCTTTTAAAGGGTTATTGAACGTTTAAAATTTCAAAGCTCAGTCTTATGCCTTTGTCCGCACATGCGTTAAGATCCATTAGTTGTGTAACAAAATATAACATGTGACATTGATTGGGCATGATCTCCGCCGTTCTCTCAATGGGTGTGGTTATATTGTCAATCAAGGGATTTCAGTTTGTGGCTGTTGCCTTTTAACACCAGGAGGTGGGGCACGAAATTATTGTCGCAACCAATGAACACTTGGTATGCCCAATGATTGGCAGTGATCTGTTTCGATTAGCTGCACACATACACACGCAGATGCTGGTCGCTTGCACTAGTATATATTGCGTAATGAAATGATCGGCTGCTAGCTACTGAATGGGACAGTCTTTATGAGGAGTGAGATTAAGTCTGTCAGGAACATCAAAGCGGGAGAATTGATGTGCTCAGCATAAGGTGTGAGACAGACTCCTGATATCGGGAGTCTCCCGGTGAAATCGGGAAACATCACATGGCTGCATGTAGTTAGTTATGCTAACCCTTTTATCCCGAGGATCAAGGAGGGTTGCCATTACTACCTAAATCCAATTCTTTGATGTGACCCCAAAGGCCTCCAGGTCTGCATGTGGACAATCTACCATTGAACTATGCAGCTCCAATAAATCTTACCAAAGGCTGGGAATTTCCAGTTAAAGAAGCCCCTAATTTAAGCCCTAAAGTGCCTGTCATTTCCCTGTTTTCTGGTGTTCTCAGTCAATCAAATCAGCTGTTTTTGCTGCTATTTCACGCCGTTAACTGTTTTATCAATAAACTTGAATTTTTGTATTCGTTAAATTTCAGCTGAAAGAAATCTCGTGTTAGGAATTATTATTACTAGGTTGGTTTTGAAGTCTGAAATGCCAGCACAAACGAGTCCATTGCAAATTGAAACACATTAGCTAGGATAATGGTAAAAAACGACGGCTAGTTTGCTATCAGTAATGTTTCATGTGACGACATACATTTACCTTCTCTATTTATGTAGGAATCATTTAATAAAACTTCGAATTTTTGTTTGCTGTTCTTATTTTACGACTACAATTAACGTAAACCAATCTGAATGTGAACCGTTGTTAACGCACGACTGTTAATGTACACATTGCACTTGCTAATTTAGGAGCTTGACAACGTATATATTTTAATCTGAAGACAAAATTATCATCAAAGAAACCTTTTATATTGATGATTATCTATTCATATACGTTCATATGATAATTACCTTTTAATAAACCAGATTAAATTCACGAGGGACAACCAACACCAGCACCGTTGTAAAAAACCGGGATCTTTTCCAAAATATGCCTTTGATGTGAAAAAAACTAATAGTTATAAAAATGACGACTATTGGGCATACACGAGATGTGTTCCTGTTTTGTATGTCAGTTATATATCTTCTGGCATTCGCATCTTTGTATGTTCAAATACCAGGTGAGTATTGTAATATATTTTCGCGAATTTTCAAATCTTATCAAAACAATGCCCTTGAACATTTAATATTTTGTTGTGCTATTTCGCTCGCAGTAAACATGTGGAAGTGTTTAATTTATCTAGAGAAAGCTTCACATAAAACAGGTGTGCTGTTGCCTGCACCGTATGGCATGACGGGATCGATTGCCATGAAACCACACCCAATCTCTATCCATGATCAGGGTTGTCATAAAAGCCGGCTTTTGAGCATTGACTGGGCTGGTGATCAATACGGATTACAGTCAAAACATACCCAAACTTAAATGTACCCATATATTTTCAGCCTAAAATGTACCCAAAAGAAAGTCAAAACATACCCAAATAGAAGTCAAAACATACCCATGTAAAATTACAGTGCCATATAGGCTGGGTTGTCATTAGGAGGCGGCTGGCGGTCGATTTGACCACCTCAAATGAAAATTGGGCTGCCTCAAATTTGAAAAAAAAAAGAAAATCGGTCAAGTGTTACGACTACCCCCCGTGAAAGACAGTCAACTTATATTTACAGATACCACGTAACATTTGTAAACTGCGACTTGATTGGACAATTTGCTTCGATATTGACCAGTCACATTTGTTTTAAGAAACTTTTTTTTACGGCAATCGTACACGATGTTTAAGAATGGGGGTATCCAAGATGAAAAAAAAAAGAAAGATCAATTTGTTTATTTTCATGTACATCAGCTGGCCAATCAAGTAAATCCCCATTTATAATGATCAGTTTATGCATGCATTGTTTTGTTTGTTATTTGAAATGTTCTATTTGCTTTGTTTGCATTGATTTTGATTGAGTTGTTTAAACTTATTTTTATCAGATTTGAGTTGATTAATCTGATGTTCGAAAGACATTAAACATTCGAGTTCGTAGAAGGTGTCACACGTTTTTGAATGATTAGTTTTTTCTGTTAGTTAAATGAGTATCATTCCTGCAGTATTTCTTCCCAAGCATTTTGTTTATCCAAGAATATTTTTATTCGATTTATGTAATCTAAGTCTCGAAAGTATTTTCTATATTAAAAAAATCATCTGAAAGTGAAGGTACTCTGCTGTAGGGATTATTCTAGCGCGGGATAGAAGGGCGCTCTGCCCTGCCCTTTTTAAGCCCCGCCCGGCCCTTTTTTTATCTCCACCCCTTTGCCCATAAAATGCCTACAAACAGCTCCGGTTTGCCCTTATTAAGACCGCACATTTACTTTTTGGTCGAAATCTGACCAATGAATCAATGTTATTCACTTCTAGATTTGGCACTGTCATCCAGATGTGTCACGGTTAGGCAAATTTATGTATATTGCAACTACGGAGTTAAGCGAGAAACAAACAAGAGCATCGACCAGTAATTGAACTCTGTTCTGTTAAATACTTAAAATGAATAAACACTCAAAATGAACAAAAAGAAATATCATATGCAACACATTTTGGCAAACAGCAGAAAAGTGGGAGAATATTTGATCACAAACATCTGTGTAACATGTAATGTAATGTGCCAATTTCTGGCAGCTGTACACCTCCTTTGATGTTGGCGGCTGGTCTTGTAACCAGTATCAACCGACAGTCAGTTACTGAGACAATCCTTCGATCTTTTCGGCATGTCTCAAATATTCCAGGGCAATGCCTGAGGTGACCTTGGCAATTCTCAAACAAAACACCATGATATCGGACCAAAATTGTCAATTTAGTCGGCGTAAGAAGCATGTAATTGTCATACTTTGTTAGGGATTAAAAATGTAGTGGTAGAGTACAAAATTGTTCACCATTAAAAATTACATTTTCTTTTATTCAACAACAAATATTGACGATCTCAACTAAAATTTTCACTCGCCCGGTAGGACTAGTACAGCAAATTTTTTCTCGCCCAACCTCAACTTGGAGTGGAATTTTTCACCCCAGATTAGTTTTGCAGACGATCAAAGGTAAACATGAATGTTAATTCGGACAACATAATTTCGGATATGTTTTTCTTGAGAAAGGTTTTTACTTAGAATCCTGAAATTTATGAAATGTACAAAGATTTTGAATGATATCCCCAACATATCAACAAAATTACATAAATTACAAAAAGAACAAATTATGTATTTGATTTATTTACAAGTATTATTTCTTCATAAATAATAAAATACAAAAATATTGACAAGAAATACAAATGAATAAGCTCTTATTATGTTTATAAACATATAAACCTAAAAAATGCTGTGGCCTTTTTTTGTGTCCCCTGCCCCTTTTTTGTGCCACCCTGACCCTTTTTGAGCTCTAGAAAAATCCTGTGTTCCTGCACATGTTATAAATTGAAATGTTAGCAAGGGTTTGATTGAATTGAAACTGATTAAAATTATAAGTTCATAAGTGTGTAGTTTTTTGAAAATAATTCACTGATATATCTTGAGCTCGATGGTCTGAAGATATTAGATCTCCATAGAAATGTTTACAAATTTGATGAATTATGGTTGCAACATGCTTCATTATTTATATAAATTTCTTGTTCTTTGACTTGTCCAAAACAATAAAAGTATGTCCCTAGAATGGCTCAGATGTCACAATTTTAAGTTTACGTTTTAAAAAGTTTCCGAAGGTGATGGCGGGCAACTGAAGGATCCCCGTAGCAGCGCTTCACACCTTCGGTGCTTGTATAGCCTAGCCTCCTCAAGAGTTAATTGAGCTCAAAATATTTCTAGTGACAACCCTGTATAGGCAAAAGTGTGTAGAAGTGAAAGAGGTGTAAAAACCTGTTGGTCAAAAAATTGTAGAGTAAGTATTGATGGAATTAAAAAAATACGAAGAAACTGTATGGTCGTTATGAGTTTTTGGTTATTTGGGTACATTTTGACTTCTGCTTGGGTACATTTTGACGAGAAATGTATGGGTACACTTTAGTTTGGGTTCGTTTTGACTTCTGTTTGGGTATACTTTGACCAGAAATTTATGTGCATGTTTAATTTGGGTACGTTTTGACTCCTACTTAGGTACATTTTCACCAGAAATGTATGAATATGTTAAATTTTGGTACGTTTTGACTTCTACTAGGGTACATAATTTGACCATAGATGTATGGGTACATTTTAGTTTGGGTACATTTTGGCTTCTTCTTCGGTACATTTTCACCAGAAATGTATGAATATGTTAAATTTGGGTACGTTTTGACTTCTACTAGGGTACATTTTGACCATAAATGTATGGGTACATTTTAGTTTGGGTACATTTTGGCTTCTACTTCGGTACATTATCACCAGAAATGTATGAATATGTTAAATTTGGGTACGTTTTGACTTCTACTAGGGTACATTTTGACCATAAATGTATGAGTACATTTTAGTTTGGGTACATTTTGGCTTCTACTTGGGTACATTTTGACCAGAAATGTATGGATATGTTTTAGTTTGGGTACATTTGCTGCCATCAGTAATGTCTGAAACAAGTCGTTACTGTTCAATACTAGTCATTACTGGTTAATAATAATATAGATAGTTTCCACATCAGTGAAGATCCTTGGCAGCCATCTTTGATGGTAACTTCAAGGGATTTTCATATGAATTGTATAGAAGGGTAAATTTTATTTTCTTGTAATTTCTTCATTTGTGGTCCGAAAATTAAAAGCTATACACCATTGGAAAGCTCTTGAAATTCATATTTTTTAAATACAATATTTTTGCAATTGATAAATTCACACAGAATTAATACACAGAAATAAATAAAACTATTGGCTCATACTTAAAAAAATGAACAGTGTATCATTTTTGGTTGTATTTCTTTAACCTTTTAAACTATCAAAAGTTTTGATATTTAAAATACTTTATAAAAGCTGTTAAATTTGATATAAAATTCAGTAAAATAGACTGCAAAATAAAAACACAGTTGTGAGTTTAATACAGCACATATTTCCCGATTTCGGCCTGCATTAGCTCTGCCCACAAAGATGGCTGCCTTAAACTGTCTTATCAGTGTCGATGACATCACATGGAAACTATCTATTGGTCAAGTGACATGAAAATGATAAATACATATCTGTTACATGCCTCAGTTAATTTTAACTGTATTATAGAGTTATCTATCAATTGGTTTGTTTATTCAAATTATATCTAGAGAATGAAATAATTACAACCACATAGTTTAGTGTTGGTTCTTGTGTTGCTTTTTTTTAAATAATTTTTGTATGATTTTAAAAAAATACTCCTTTTTAAAATAACATTTTATTATCAAATTTGCAGTTCTCAAGTGCAAAAGTCATTTCATGCTGAAAAGTTACATCTTTTTGTTACACAGGACTGTATGGAGACAAAGGCATCCTTCCAGCAAAGTTGGTCCTGGACAAAGGTTTGAAAGTTTAAGTTTTTGAACCAGATTAAAACTGCATAGCTATCCAGATTGTCTTTATGTTTAAGACTTATGGAGAAGCTAGATAATATTGACATGAAAGTAGCAACAATTGTGTACTTTGGCAGTTACTAGAGAGTATTCAAGTAAATAATTAATTATTTGTTATAACAACACTTATCTTCATTGGCTGTAGTATTTCTACTGTTTCTACTATTTTGTATTTCTGTAGTATGAATAAAATAACACCTATACAAAGAGGTGTTGAAGGTTTTGATAGGTGCATTGTTCTGAGTGGCTGCTGTTCGATTGGTTGCCTGAGCGCTATAGCAAAGCGAGCCAAGATGGTCGAGTTTTTAAAAAAGTAATCTTCTGAAAAGCTTAACTTTAAAACAATAAAAATCATATGGTTATTTTTAAAGTGTTCTTCCTAAAAATGGTGCATTTATGATATATTCCCCTTAATTGAGATGCAGATTTCAACTGAGACTAGGGACGCTTTTTTTAGAGTATTTAGAATAGTAATAGGCATGCACTGTTTCATAGTAAAGCCTGAGCAATTGTCTAATTAATGATAAAACCTTTATACACATTTTGAATCATGTAAGTCAACTTGTTTCTTATTCCGACATGTTAAAAAATCTTCAAAACAAATTTGTATATGTAAGCTTCTTTATCATTGAAGATCTATGGTGTTGTATTTTGTTTTTATCGTAATGGTATTTTATTTCAATGCTTTTAGCATTAAGTTTCTTTATAATATAACAACTGTTTTTTAATAATTTCAATAACAGAGTCGGCAAGTTCGTGGGAAGATTTAATGAACGGGAAGCCAACATTACTAAAGTTAATGCCCCAGCTTGGTCTCAGCGTACAGGAAGGAATGGATCTTTTGGCATTTGTTGGGGCATGTGTTGCCTTCCTGGGCATCATCTTCAAACCCATGCGGGATTGTGTGTCGTTCATTCTACTCTGGATGTTGTACTTCTCACTTTACCAGGTAAAGTGTCTAGCATTTTGTAATTTATTTGTTATTATTGTCCTGTTAAACAAAAACCATATAAATTGTTTATTCTCCAACTTTGATCTATAATACTACAGACAACACTTCAGCCATAATTGCTTAAGTAAGGAATGTCATGTAGAACAATATATGATATTTTCTTTAATTAACGTGATGTTATGGTTATTGGAGTGAAATAAGTACTTATCAAAAAATGAAGTGTGGTAAGAATTATATTCTTGCAGGTATTTTTTCCATGTATAGAAGGGGCCGTTTGAAGAAAATAAGTCTAGTTTTTCTCCTAAAAATAAAAATTCCCCTGTGATAAAATTCAATATTTCATTGCTGAAATGCAGAAATTGATTCAGATCAGTGACTACAGTGGTAACCTGAGTAAACTGGACAATGATGATCTAGTAGAGAAGTTTAAAACAATATAAATAGAGAGATGACCTTTTCATAAATGTACAAGATGTATAGTATTAGATAAGAAGATAAAATTGCACATTTTTCACTTTTTATAATAATATAAAGCAGCAAAGTTTTCCTCTTCTCAAAGGTCCCAGGTCCCATACCCTTTTTAAAAAAAGCACACACCCTGACTTGTATTGATAAATTTAGTATTTAGAAGATTTGGGCGGTGGGGTGCGGGGGGGGGGGGGGGGGAACAGCCATATGTATGTGAAAAACATGTTCAATTTTTTTCTGAAATCTCATGTTTCCTTGTGTCAATAAAAGTATTTTTGCTGTTGTTATTATTTGCTAATTTTTAACATAATGCTCATCGACATTATCTCATTGCTTGTTTTATTCTGTACAAAATAATTGTGTGTGCATGTTGTTTGGGGAAAAAAAATAGTAACATTTCTACAGAACAATAGTGCTGTAAATAATACCTACCTCTAAGGAAGATAACACTTTATGGTTTGAAGAGTAAGAGTAATGACCCTTGCAAATAGTTCTATGAAAAAATACACTATCAGGTATATGTATGTTTAAAAAAAGTCCACATGAATGATAGTGCATTTCTTTATGTTGTGATGTTTGCTAATTGTTTTTAATTTATTTTCCTTTTTTCATTAGGTTGGGCAGACATTTTTGTGGTTCCAGTGGTAAGTAAAGTTTTGAATTTAAGTGTCAGACTACTATGCCTATATTTATCTAGAATGACAAATTTTGAAGTGTATGTAAATATAAAGAGGCAAAATAAAATTTAAAATCTGTAATAAGTAAATCATTTAGATTACTTAATGCTTCTGTATTAAATTAAGTTTTTTAATAATCAATAAGAAAGTCATACATGTATATTCTGTTGAATAATTCTGATGAAGGCAAGTCTTGCACTGCTATGAATCATTTTCTTAGGTCAGGCTTTAATTTGGTTGGGGCTCCCCTGGTATAGTGGTAGAGTCTCGGACTTGCAACTTTTCTGTCCCCTTAGCCTTTTACCACATGGAACAAATGTATTTAAAAACAATAAAAAGAATTGGTCTGCCAATATGAGCTGACCTGGTGTAAGGATACAGTAACTAAAGGTCATGTCATATTAAGAATGACCAGACCTGGTAGCGCGATTGGTAGAGCGTCTGCTCCAGGTATAGCAGGCCCAGGGTTTGATCCCAGGCTGCAACATACCAAATTAATTAAAAAATGGTAGTGGTATAGCTCCCTTGCTAATGCTGAAGCAAATATAAGCGCAGTTCCACAACTGATTGGGCTGGTGTCAGGCCTGACTTTGGTATCATACCAGTTGATTATGGCACGCCATACACAGTTAAGGCAGTACTATATCTGCTTCAAATGGACACGGCATGCCATACACAGTGAAGGCAGCACTATATCTGCTTCAAGTGGACACCATCTCCAGATAGCTGAAATACTGTTGGTGGGATGATAAACCCAATAAGCAAACATATTTAACCTTTATTTCATTGAAAGCAGGACTATATGATTAAGTTTGTTTGCTGGAGGTTACACCCTGGAAAAAACATGTAAATCATTCAAGTAAAAACATACCACAGTCTGAATGGGGCGAGTGTCTATGTTAGTTATCACTACTAAATTCTTTATCTGCTAACAATGACCTACCTAAATCAGTAAAAAACATTTTGGCAAACTATAAAGATCTTAATGAATGTTAGTTGGCTCACCTGGATCTATGCTATTTGCCTAAGCCTGATCAGTTTGTGCTTTGCAGAATGGAAGTTAGAACCAAACAAACAATTCTCTGTAAACAAGAAACATTGTTGAGATGAAAATGTCTGCCTTGTGAGATTATATCTGTGGTATTCCAAATAGAAGATAGGTCCTTTAAGTTTGAACCCTTGGACTTTATGCCCAATTTTAAGAGATGGTGCCATTATAGAACATGTAACGTCTTACTTTTGCATAAATATGAGGTCTAAATGCATTAGATTATTAAAAAAAAAATGACATTGTTGATGATGTTTGATCTTATTTTTACAATGCAAGCATGAAAGTCAGCATAAACCCAAAAGAGCACAAACATAATTACCGAGTAATTCAAATAAGAGAATCTACTTGCATTTAGGAAGTATTCAGGGGAGACTATCAACTAATGTATCTCATTCACTATAAATTTCAACAATTCTCTCCCCTTATTACAGGGACATCCTGCTCCTTGAGGTGGGTTTCCTTACCATTCTTGTGGCTCCACTCAACATTCAGATCCCGGTGAAACGATTTCGATTGGCCCACTTCCATAAACATGACACCATCACCATGTGGCTTATACGCTGGCTACTCTTCAGGCTTATGTTCTCCTCTGGAGTCGTGAAACTGACCAGTAAATGTCCGACTTGGTGGGGTCTGACAGGTACGCATGTCAGTTTATACTTTCCACAAACAGTTTTCCGGTTGACCATGGTATCCGAAAGTTTGGATCAACCAAATAAGTTACTGTTACTTAATAGATCTTGTGAAATAATGATTTTTTGTGCATTACTTCCATGTGAAATGTAAAGCTTAGCACACAACTTTTAATTACAAAAATGTATTTCCTAATGAAGCTACATTGCACAGTTACCTATTTTACTCTTAGAAAACCATGTGCTTACTTACTTTTGAAATAAACTATGATAAAATAAGAAGCCTTTTTTGTCTGTCACGTTCTTAGAATCTTGTGTTTTCAAAGATGTTTCAAATTGTGCATTCCTTTATTCTTAAGTAAGATTATCAAGAAATAATGCATAATTACAATCTTTAACCCTTTATAGAGTTTTAAGGTGACTTAAATAACTCTTTACAGTATGTTACCAGGAGTTATCATTGAAGTGTTCACATCACATGCTTGCCTTTGGGTTGTCTGTAGAATTTATTTTAATCAGCAGATGTTTTTGGTTGTTAAAGTCTGTAGAAAAAAAAATGTTAATTGAATCTTTTTAATGGTTGAAGATTATTCAAGATGAATTTGAGTTTAGTAATATTTTACTAAGAGTCCGATTTTTTCTTTCATCACTAAGACTTGTTATATGTAATATTTTTGTTTGTTTTTACTATACTTTAAGATTCTTTGCCACTTGAAAAATGTTTCCTTTATGTAAAATGTTTTCTTGAAAATTGTTATATTTATGAAAAAAAATTCTGTATAAAAAATGTTTGCTTCATGAAAAATGTTTCCAGCATTTAAATGTAAACTTAATGATACTACATTTCATGTACTTTTTTTTTCAGCATTGACTTGGCATTTCGAATCTCAGGTATGATTTTTTAATCATGTCTTTGCTTAATTAATAAGGCATGCATGATGCTTTTAGAATTTTGAAAATAAATAAAAACCAGAAGACACCTTTTAACTCAAGCTTGCTAAATATAGGAGCTTAAAAATAATTAATTGTCAATTAATTAATTATGTTTAATTAGGGCTGTCATTGATTTTCTGTTTCATGTATTGATAATATCAGTTTAGCAAAGGACAATAATCAACCATAAATAAACATTACAGAATAAAAAAGGAGTTATATTAAACTTATTTACTTCTTGCATATCATACAGATATAATAACCTAATTAATTATAATCTGTTCAGATGTGGACAAGTATACTAGTGAGCCACTTTGGATAGGATTTATAATACAATACCTCTACGGATGAACTGTTCATTATCTTTTAGTTAAAATAGGGCTTTTATTTAATTGAACTATATTATTTGTCTTGTTTCTCGATCAGCACATAAAAAAAGGAAAAAGAAAAAAACAACAAAAACTTTAAGGTTTGTTTTAAAAAATCTTTTTCTTTTTTCTTTTAAGGTTTTATAAGTATAAAAAAAAGATTTTTTTCATGGACTATTTTCTTTCCAGAACATCACCTTTTTATACATATTAGTTTCCTGAACTAAACAGTTTGTTTTACAATGAATGATAAAACAATATTTTATGGACTTTTTGTCTTCAGTGTATCCCTACGCCTTTAGCCTGGTACTGGCACCATTTACCTGAATGGTTCCTCAAGTTGAGTTGCGTCGCCACGTACTTGATTGAGATACCTATCCCATTCTTGTTCTTCGCACCTGTCCGCTCCATGAGACTGTTTGCCTTCTGGAGTCAGGTAGGATTTTTATTTGTTTTGTTTTGTTTCTTTGGTTTATTGTTCCACCAAAAGTATTTCTGTTAGTTGGAGACAGTTTCCCATTGTAGCAGATGTAGTGCTGCCTTCACTGTGTATAACATACCATGAACACCTGGCAAGATACCACACCCAGTCACATTATCCTGACACAGGGCTAACCAGTTGTGAAACTACCCTTAAACTTGCCTGAGCAATAGTAAGGGAGCTATACCATTACCATTTTTAACAATTTTGGCGTGTCGTTGCCTGGGATGGAACACGTTCCTCCCTCACTAAGAGCCGACACTCTATAAATCGTACTACCTGTTCCATTTCTATGATTTTGTTTCGACACGTTCTGGACAGAACTTGTAATTACGATTGTAACTATTTTGAGCAATGCATAGTTTTAATATCTTTAAGGACTAACGTCTTTCGTCATCTCCTAGTGTTTTGGAACTGATGCAATTTCGTTTTCGTTTTTCAAAATTCCAATAGCAGCTCTTTAATCTCTGTATCTTAAATCAAACTCTTATTAAGAAAATATCATTATAAAGTTTATAATTCTTTTCCACAGAGGTGAAGATTACTGTAATGTGCAACATTATATCTCAGTATCTAGGCTAGATCACGCCTTTGCAGAATTCGCGCAGAATTCATAGAGTTGGCGCTCATTTTTTAACTGAATGGGTAATTTTGGTGCACACTAATAAAAGTAAAAAATGAATATAATGGAAAGAAATACTTCTATTTTTGTATCAGTCAATCATAATTCTAAGCCTAGCTTGTACACAAACTAGTATCTGCTAAAAATAGACTGACTCGGTGTTACCTGTTGACTTAAAAATGGCTGTACTGGATTGACTTTATATGTACTAGTGACTTCCGGTATGAACAACAACTCTGTTGATCATAATTATTAGACGCTTCACGTTTAATTATGCGGTATATAAGTAAAGCACTTGGGTGATCCGAAACCTCGTGATGTTTTTAGCGATGTCTGCTACTAAAAAAACATTTTTGTGAGGTTTTTTTTCATCTTTGTTAAATGATCCACTGATTATAAAATTGGCCAACTGATTTCAGAAGTGATGGGTCAAATCGGCCCACTGCTTTGAAGTTCTAGCCTAAAACAAATATATATATAATGTTGCACATTACAATTGTCTTCATATATGTCTTGATATATATGTTTAACCAATAAGTGTATTTAGTGTATCGAAAGAAAGTCTATACCAAAATAGAGACAAAATTTTAAATGGGTAGCATTTATGGGTACTGTAAGGATGACGAATATAAAAGTAACAAGAATGTAGCATAACACTATTTTATTCCTAGTTGAAATATATTTTTTTTACAAGAAAAGCATTAAAATCAGAATACTGAAAATTGTATCACAGTTGCTGTAAAATATTTATTAAAACAAACAATTAATAACATTAAATGAATTAAACAATATAATATTATTTAATGACATGCATGTATAAATAATTTGTGTGGAAGTGAAAATATAAAGTAACAAATTTTTTTACAATATATATAGTAAAATATAGTTACTTTGATACAACAAATATTTGATGAAAATAAAAATCATCAACAAAGTTTTGATTTTATTTAAATGTTTCATTTGTAACGCATGGGAGATGTGTCTACATATTTTATTATTGCAACAGTGAATTATAAAAAAGATGTTAAATAAGATTATATATTTATTTTAATGTATTGTTTTTTTTTTACCAAGTTAATACCCTGTTGGAAATGGTGATTATTTTCATTTGCAACAAAATTTTAATCATCAGTTCAAAGATAAAGAAAAATGTGAACAATGTCAAGGAAAACAGTCAGACAAAAACAAAACTGATGTGAATTCTATCACTTGGCACCAATGATGTGTAAACCTATAAATTCTGCTGTTTTTTGTTTTAATTGGAAAATTTAATTGCAAACTAAAGTTTTTGTAGCAGCTTCATTTTTATATGTATATTGTACAGTTAAAAATGAAATGTACAAATTAATGTTATGAAATAGTATAGTAAAACTTTAATTTAATAAAGATTAATGTATACTTCAAATTAAATCACAAAGTCTTTTTTAGCATATCTATGTTTAAGCCTGCAAGTTACATTGTTAACTTTCTTGTCAACATTTGTAAGGTAATTATAAAGTTAGTCAGATTATTACAATAAGAAACCGACTTAAAGTGGTTCATAAAGTTTTACAGTATTCAGAGCAATATTCATTCACTTTAACAAGGTAACATAAAATAAATATTTGATCCTTTCCGTTTTATTAAAAAAGAATGTATACTTGCAGCGATTCAGAAAATTGGATCAAAATAGTATCTTAAATTGTTGTAACAATTAGATAAGTTCTCTACATTTGTTTTTTATCACATATATATCACAAATGTTTGTTTCATAATTGAACACATATCATAAAAAAATCTCTGACATGTTTTTTCCTATTCTGCTTACTTTCTTTCATGAGTTGAAATTTCCAGATTGGGCCAGGTAATGTAGAACACATTCCTAGAATGGCATTATTACATATTGAACTTTAAAATTCAATTCAGGAAATGTTTCCCCATGCCAGAATATGGAACACAATTCAGGCACTTAAACCTCTATTTATGTTTGACATATATCCTTCTGTCCTGTGAAAGAAGTAAAACTAGGTTAAATATGTGAATGTTACGCTCTAACACAAAGTGTACTACATATATGTTGGTTCACTTTCTAACAAGAAAATACTGCTATTACAATGCTATGTCAAACAGTTGTTAAACAATCCCTTTTTAAAGCACTGTATTTTAAGCCGACATGTGTTTCATCTATCATTGAATGAACTCTTCCGACCACTTAACCTCACACTGTGTGGGTTCGAGTCCCTTTTAGAGTGAAGAACTTAATTTGTGAAGGTCTTCAAGCTGGGGAGTCGATGGTTTTACTCAGACATTCTGGTGTCTTCCTCCTCCACAATAGCTGGATTGTTCCTGTGATGTATTTTCCAAAACAAAGCATTTCTTTAACCCATATAATGCTACGTTTGTTAATATCCCATTCTAGTTTTTACTCATATTCTAATATCAACATGCACAAGTGCTGCAGCATATTTCTAGATTCTTGGCAGCAAATATGTGTATGTCCTGATAAGATGGCAGGAAGCTGGGGACATATGCTGAAAAAATCTTAGTCTTCAAAATATTCCTAAGAAGTAAGAAAACTTCATTAGTTTCATTCATGAAACCAGTAAATCTATAAATTAATCTTCATAGGTGTTCCATATTTTAAGGAACTTTCTAGGTTTAAATAAGAATATTAACTAAGATTATTTATATGACACCAGTCTGACTCTAATCTGGATTAGCTTTATTTGCTTAAATCTAATCAATTCGTGGTCAGCAAGCAAAAGGTTAATTGGTGTGCTTTAGGAATAAATGAATATCACACTCTTTAAATGCTTGATAAAATGTAATAAGACTTTAAACAGGGTGTGGTCAGGAAACTAAAGGCAGAAAAGTGGTCATTATGATAAAGATAGAGATGATGGATAACAAGTGAATTTAGTACACACGTATAAAGGCCTTGGGGCATTTCTTTATAAAACACATTTACTAGCTTTACATATCTAGCATGACATTTGTTATCTCAGAGAAGCCAACTAATACTAAGAAAAGGAGGCATAGTTATTTTATACTTACCTGAAGTAAATTACAAACAATAGTAAAAGTTTGTAAAATGTTGTTAAAACTAATTAGATTATCATAAAAAGCTTAAGTGAAGTAATTTTTTTATGTAAACAAAGTTTCTAGAGTATAGAAATACAATACTGGTATTTAAAGGAAGGAAGACTGCTTTGAATTCACTACTTTATCTAAACATGTCATTTAAAAAAACATGTTCACAATACAACCCAGGTGAATAACAAATTATTAAATAGGAAAGTTTATGACATTCATATAAAACGAAAAACTGACACATTCACTTTTTGGGGATTGTACCGAAACTTTTTCAAAACATCAGCATTATTTTTGCACCTTTTTATTCATTTTTATTTTTAAACTGATATTCAACCTTTGTACATTCTTGGGCATACCTTAACTTATGCTGAAAGTGCCTTACACAATAAGCTAAAAATAAGCACATTCCTTCTTATCCTACTTTGCAAAGTGAACATATTTAAAGAGTGGTGCAAGAGCTTCGCTGTGCCAGAGATTTTCTGAAGCTTCCAATTTCCACACAAGTCCAGGGGTCATCTCAAGCAAGTCGAAAACTTCCTTACTGAGCTCTTTCATAAGAGTTAAATTACCTGTCAGATTATTGTTATTCGTCAAAATCGTCAGTTGGATGGCAGTGGTGAGTGTCAAAGTATTCTCTTGCCAAGACTCTACATGACTGATTTGATCGTTCTTTAACTGAATTTTGAAAAAAGAGCTCTCAGTCTTAGCGAAAATGGCGTCTCTCCAGTCAATTCTAGTCAGGACATGCGTTTGTAAGATACAGGCAAGGTTCTCAAACAGACCACAAGGGATTCCTAGAGGAAGCTTGAATGTGATGGAATTTGTAACAGGGCCTGTTGTGAGAGTCATAGCTTCATTCCAGTAATCATCTAAGTCACTGTCAGCTCGGTCACTGTTGTACCAAGGTAGGACTATGATTGGGTAGCTGTACAATTGACCTTTAGGTAAGGACGGTTCTGGAATTGAGTAGCAAATGGACAGCAAAGGGACCAGGTCAAGCAGTCTGTTGAATTGGTCATAGGATAATTTCTCATAGAACCATAGGCAGTTCATAAGTGGGCGGGATATCTGACCATTCTTCAAAAAGAGCTCTTTGGCATACTCAAAGTCCTGGGGTTGAAACTTGCCCTTGCTCATGAACACCTTGTTGTGGTCAAAGTTCAGGAAGTTTTCAATGTCATGTCTAAGCAAAGCAGAGAGAATGTCATTCAGAATACGTGGTTTGTGAAAGACAAGGGCAGAAAGGCTAGGGATTTGATGGAACCAGAGGATTTCTCCAGTTCCATGCAGATAGATCAAAGCTTCTTGAAGCTCTTCACCACTAATGTCTAGACTACTTCCACATTCTTCTACAGTTTCCCAGGACACAAAGAATGTCTTGTGCTGTTTAAGTGATATCCGAAGTTTATTCCATTTGTCTGGTATGGACCGCTGTGCGTGCGGAAACAAGTCCTTATCGATCACCATAAGTTCAAGGCGTTCAATAAGAGCATTGGCACCATGCATTCCTTCATTGCTGCTCACAAGAGACACATTTGGCATCACACGTAGTGGATTATTCTTTAGGTATACGAGTCTCTTCTGCTGTGATTGTAAATGGTTGATGTGACTGGTGGAGAATTTCATGCACTCAGCAGAGCTAATCTCCTCATCAATGTTGTCAAGTTGCTGCTGTATCTTTGCTGCTTGATTCAGAATCTGTCTGTCAACATTTTCCTTTACAAGCTCCTGCACCACCTTTGCTTGGCCAATCACAGCACTGCTTTGGCTCATAGAGTGTGGTGTGGATGTGCGATTGGGTGTGTCGATGCTCATGTCTTCATTGACACTGGAAGTCATGCTGCGATAGGATTGGGCAGATGCAGTGCGTACTGAGGGTTTGGCGGAGTGTGTAGATCTTGCAGTAGATAAACTTCTTGGAGTTAGAACCAGGTCTTGTGTCAAGTTTCCATTTTCATCTTCAACGGCATATTCTTCGAAGTTGTCGAGGTGTGTCCCAACAATTTTGACGACCACTCCTGGCATGTAGGTGTGCAGAAGGTCCAACCATTGACCAATAGCTGTGTAGTGTGTATCAGTTGAATACATGCTGTGGTCATACACAATCAGCACCATGGCTTTGTTGTCTGCAAACAGTGGGTAGATCATTGTGTAGGCAGGGTCACCGCCAAAATCATGGATCATAAACTCAACATTGTTGTCTGTCTTCCATGGAGTCTGCTGTAGTGCTCGTGTCTTATCCTCGATCCCTTCTGTCATCATCGATTTTCGATGAACCAGTCCGCGAATCAGACTGGTCTTTCCGCTTCCACTTTCTCCAAACACCAACATTTTCTGCCTCTGCAAGTTCTCTGTCTTAATAATGGCAAGCTTTTTTAGATAGTCAAATATCTTCTCTGGACGCTCGGTCTTCCAAATCTCTGGTGGCGGTTGGACAATTGGGTTCTTGTACAGCCACAATCCATGCTTGGAGAGTCTCTGGAAGCTGTGAGCACTTGCTAGGTTCTTTAACTGATGCATCTTCATTGGTAGAGCAGTGATGCGATTTTCTGTTATGTCAAGTGTTTCCAGGTTTTCTAGCTCACATATTTCATCAGGCAAAGATGTTAGATTATTCTTCTCCACATATAATGCCTTCAATTTCTTGAGGCCCCCAAGGGCAGACGGAAGGTAGTGAACCTTGTTATGGGCTATGTTGAGCTCTTCAAGGTTGACCAGCAGTTTTATCTTGACTGGTATTCTATCGATCATATTTGATGCCAATCTGAGAATTACCAGACTGGTGACTCGACTTATATCATCAGGTAACAAAGTCAGCAAGTTGTGTGACATATCTAGAATTGTAAGATGGTGAAGATTAAATAAACTTGGTGGTACTTTGTTGAGAAAGTTCTGACACACGTACAATTCCCTGAGCGATATATTACTCATATCGGGAATATTGTTTATTTTTGTATTCTCCAAGTCAAGCACTTCTAGTGTTGCAAGTTCAAACACAACCAGTGGAATATGTTCAGAGCTGAGCTTTCCCTTGCGTAGCAGTTCTTCTGATTCTTGAAATTGATCAACCTGCGCGCAAAAGCTGCGATAGTTCACGGCAAGTGTCCTTAGTTTCAGCATTTCTGGAAGTGTCTCGGGTAGGGACTCAATCTTGTTTCCCCAGAGTAAGATTTCCTCCAGTTCTTGACAATAGGCTATTTCTGGTGGAAGCGTGGTGATGTTTGTCTGCTGCAGATTTAACTTCTGCAAATTGATCAAGTTGCCTACATCTGGGATCAAGTTACTTATTTTGTTGCGACTTATGTCTAAAACCTTGAGCTGGGTCATCTGCCAGATGGCTGGAGGAACATAGGGGAGGTTGCATTCGGATATCTTCAGCTCGGTTAGAGTCGTGATGCTGCAAATCTCCATAGGGATGCCAGTGAAGTCATTAGGGTTGGTGCATCGGATTCCATTTTTGCTGATGTCTAATTTTCTCAAGGTAAGCAGACGCTTGATTTCTGGTGGCAAGGAGCGCAGATTGTTCGAGGCCAGGCAGAGTTCGCCAATGTCCTTAGCTGAAAAAAAAAAAAAAAATGTAATGGGCTTTAAGGGTTGGAAGTGTTTTAGGTATTGAAGTAATATATAATTTTTGAATTGATCAAAACATTTTCACCAAGGTCAAAACATGGTGGAGAATAATGTAAAATCAGATAGTTTATAGTGTAATTACATAAAATGTATACAGTAATTCATCTCAGAAACATGAACATTAAGAAATTTTTGTGTCATAGAGCTAGGCTCTTGATGTCCATATTTATGGTAAAAAAAGAAATTATTTTTAGTTTTTTGCATATTGTTCCAATTTGATCTTTGAAAAATGTGCACGTTTGTGGCAGTAGCAAAGATTCAACACACAAAAATTAACTAAAAACCAACACAAGTACTGGTCATCAAATGAAGCTTAGTGACACATGCCAATATAAACAGTTATGTGTAGTTTAACAGTTTAATATATGTATTTAAAATCATGTAAAAATAGAGATATATATTTAAGCTGCATTTTTTTAACCCAATACTTGCTGGAAACACCATTAGGGTAGGCTACGTTTTATGTTTCTGGGGTAAATTATGTTTCCAGCATAGAAAAAATTAAACTATTATGAAAAGAATAACTGGCCATGAGTGTAAATAAACATCTCCACTACATTTAATCAAAACATTTCAATGTGACGTCATATTTCCTTACTTGGTGTCATATTTCTCAGAAATAGTGTTAATATTGAAATCTCAGAGCTAGGCTCATTTATTTTGACAGTGTAATAAGTTACAGATAAAAAGGTGCCATCTGTCAAAATGTTGAGTACACAAATTCTTCTATACATTCTGTATTACAGGTTGATTGTTTTTCAATTGATTTCTTTTTTTGATACTATATTATAATAAAATCAAAACAAGCCTTAAAAAGTAAAAATTACTTTTCTGTCAGCTGACTAAAGGAAACAGATAAATAATGGTTTCTGCATGTGAGACATATGTGGCATGTACAGTTTCAAGAACAGTAAAACCGTTAAGAACATATAAAGCTTTTAAGAAAACATTTACAACAATTCCAATCACCAGATTAATACTTGCTTTACATTTACTCACTTTCCCTATCGTTTACTCAGTTAAGCAAAATTTACATGAGGAACAAGACAAACATAAAGTGCTGTGGACATATTCATAATCAAATCACAGTAAACACATGAATGTTAACGGGTTGAGAGCTCTAGCTAACAGAAGTAAATCTTATTTGGTAGTAGAATATATCCCATAATTCTCATACAAACCCATCATACCTGATAACTCATGTAACAGACTCAATAACACGGCTCTAATGAGTATCATGTAAATAGGGTTTGCATAATATATCCCATAATTCTCATACAAACCAATCATACCTGATAACTCATGTAAAGGACTCAATGACATGGCTCTAATGAGTATCATGTAAATAGGGTTTGTTGAATATATCCCATAATTCTCATACAAACCCATCATACCTGATAACTCATGTAAAGGACTCAATGACACGGCTCAAATGAGTATCATGTAAATAGGGTTTGTTGAATATATCCCATAATTCTCATACAAACCCATCATACCTGATAACTCATGTAAAGGACTCAATGACACGGCTCAAATGAGTATCCTGTAAATATGGTTTGTTGAATATATCCCATAAATCTCATACAAACCCATCATACCTGATAACTCATGTAAAGGACTCAATGACACGGCTAAAATGAGTATCATGTAAATAGGGTTTGTTGAATATATCCCATAAATCTCTTACAAACCCATCATACCTGATAACTCATGTAAAGGACTCAATGACACGGCTCAAATGAGTATCATGTAAATAGGATTGGTAGAATATATCCCATAATTCTCATACAAACTAATCATACCTGGTACTTATGTAACAGACTCAATGGCGCGGCTCTAATGAGTATCATGTAAATAGGGTTTGGAAGAGGCCTAAGGATACATGTGATTTTTTTCTGCTTAAACTAGAGCTCTAGGTTTTGACATGTTAAACATTTATATGTTCACTCCACAAACTATCATACCAGGTGTGACTACAAAGGAAACAAAATCATTATTGTTATTAATTATTTCTTTAGTAAAAAAACAATTATCCATTTCTGCAAGTTTAGAGGTATGATCATCTTAATTTTGGGTTTTCTGTTTCATCAATTAAAATAAACAATATGGCCAGATTATGTGTTATTCTCTTCTTTCTGTATTGTACAGTATATGTGAGTACATTGTAATTTGTTATGACAATGGTTCTACTGAATTATATTTATTTATTTGTTGACACTTTACCATCTTATATCAAAACAGTGCTGAAGAGATTAAGTTGATGTGTAAGCACATTTTGGCAATTGCAATGCTTCAGAGGATGGAAATCAGTTACTACTTTCATAAAATGAAAAATAAAAATAAAATAGCAACATATTCATGATCGTCTTTTATAAATTAAAGGAAAACGCATTGTTCATTATAAATATTTAAAGTTTCTTTTAAGTTCTTTACTTTATTTTTAACTTGTTATTTTTAAAAAGATAGTGTTTAGGTGTATGGATACAATATATGAGGGAGAAAAATATGGATATGCTTGCTATACATTGGGCATTTATAACTATATATATGTTCTGAATGGGTTGTCATGTCAATCAGAGTTGCTAGGCAACCTACCTCCTAGTACAGAGAGTGGCAGGACAGTCATGCCCTGGCCCGACATGTCGACTATCTTGAGTCCATCCTCCGTCAGGTCAGGTGACTTGACAACTGTCTTCTTCTTGGACTTCTCTTTACCACTGCCCTTCCGCAGGGCTGACTGAAAATAATACCAGTAATAGTAAATAATAATAAAAGTTAAAATAATGAAATAACAAGGATAAGCAATGTATAATCAACAGATTTAGTGACTTGATAACATTTTTTGTGCTTATCGCTTGACAACTTTCCTTTTTGTAGGGCTGATTGTGGAAGGAATATATCATAATTAAATAAGGATTATACACATCAAGGATTAATTGGTTAACAATATGTACATAATGGTCTGGTGTTACCGAGTTTATTAAGTTTTGATTACAATGATACGTAATGTTCAGGCAATTTTGAGTACTATTTTCTGATGGCATGTTTTTGTACTTTGAACCCTTATTTTACTTGGCATTGGTATTTTTTGAGAAACAAATCCCTTACAGTCATGTGAAACATATTATTGATTCATACAGGTTAGTGAAATAATACATGACTTACAAGTCCTGGAAACATTGTTTTTAATTGGTTTCTGTAAATAGCTTTTGGTCCATATTGATGTCAACCTTACAAAACATGAAAATGGATAATGTGTCTTGTTTGATTTAAATTGCTCAGTATAGTTTCAATCATCTTTTGTGTGAATAACATTTGACCTGGTTTTGACTTTTTTTGTCATAATTTTTTGTAATAAATCATTTACAATACAATATCTTCATATTTTTATGAACAGATAATATTTTATAAAAGCAATTGGATATCAGAATTATTTAAGAAAAGAAGATAATGGCTGAGAAAATAAAGAAAATAAGTTGAAAACTTAAAAGTTTTATGTTTTCTGTAACCAGGACCTTATTTTTTTAAGGATGTGTATATATTCAGTTCATATTCATGCAATATTTTTTATAAAGATAACAAAATCTGCAAGACAGCTTTTTAACTGTAGCTAGATCTCTTATGTCATCATGGGGGTGGGCCAACATATACATCTCTTATCAGTATTGTTTATGCTGGTTTCAACAAAGCCATAAGCTCCATTGTTAACTGATCATATAGTTGACTGTATGCCAAGGTTGGTCATGGTTTTGACACAGTTTCTACTGGTGTTGAACCTAGTCCTCACAGAATCTGTGAAGGTTACATGCTTAAGTTAAATTTATCTGCCATGGTCATACCCTGCTAATGTCCTACTAACTGATTTGTTTGTTTATTGGGTTTATCGTCCCACCAACAGTATTTCAGTTATCTGGAGACGGTGTCCACTTGTAGCAGATAAAGTGCTGCCTTCACTGTGTATAGCATGCCGTGAACACCTGGCATGATACCACACCCAGTCACATTATCCTGACACCCGTCAACCAGTCGTGGAACTGCCCTTATATTTGCTTGAGCGTTAGCAAGGGAGCTATACCACTACCTTTTTTAACGACTTTGGTATGTCGCGGCCCGGGATCGAACCTGGGGCCTCCCGTACCTGGAGCCGACGCTCTACCGATTGCGCTACCAGGTGCGGTCCTACTAACTGATGCAAAATCATGATTATTTGCATTCAGCTTAATTCCTAGCAAAGTAGACATCTTGTCATTTATTGCTAGAGAGTAGAGACTGCAGAACATAGTGAAGACTTTGATCTGGATCATCGGGATCTACAGTACTCGCCTTAACTTTATCATGTAATGCCCTGCAGTCTGAAGGCTAACAAGGGCGTGACTGAATAGCAGAGTTTGACTAAGGGGGTGTATCAGCTGCTCTTTATTAGGAATTTACCATTTTAAAGAGTAAGAATCCAAGCAGCATCATGTGCACAACCTGTGATGTCAGGATAAAGCAATATATGTTAAGGTCATAATAAAGGTCACATTTAAAGTAATTTCTTATAAATGGCTACCCATGGTATATTAGGAGTCTTGGCCATGATTGGAAATTCAGTTAAACTTCACAATTTTACTGACATACACTTAAAAGTGTGTCTCGCATACCATTTGAAAGTGGGACCTTTAAAGTCAAGGTCATATTTGATGCATTTTTGGGGCATATGTCAAATTCAGTGACATCTTGTTCAGTCATCTACGGGAAACAGTGTTTATTTGATGCAGTTATAGTGTTGCCTTAAATGTGATAACAAGCTGTAAATATTTAACCCAACCTAACACCTAATGCCAGATAAATCAGTCAATAAACTTCCATGGCTTAGCTTAAAAAAAGGAACTGTATGTTTAGAATTGTATTAAGAAGTATGAAAATATGCCTAGCTATATCAAATATGTTTTTGCCCCATATAATTTTAATTCTCTCAAGTCTGTCATTAAATCATTAAATTATCATGTATCTGTCATATATCTTGCCCTTGTTTCTTCCCTCGTGGTTCGTCAACAAGCATTTAAAGATGGCAATTTCATTCATGCCTAGCCAAGTAGGACACAAACTGCACATTGTCTTCATCACCTACTTTAAACGTTTATTGTTCAGCTCTGTGTGTTTTTGTTTTGTTTCAAGTTTTCTGTCATAGTTTGGCAAAGTAATGATCTTATTATCTTAAGATGCATAATTATCAGTGGTTTGCAAAGACAAGCAATATATATAGTAGAAACTCACAATGCGGGCAACTCATTAATACGGCCATTTTTATATTACGGCCAATTTTCTCGGTCCCGAACAGTTTACTATTTGATTCTATATACTTGAAACTCAAAAATGCGGGCAACTGGCTATTGCGAATTACGGCCATGAATTTCGGTCCCGAACTGGCGTCTAAGCGATAAACGGAACTGACTAATGCGGCCAAGGGAAATAACTCTTATCGACTGTTGCCAGACTGGGTGCGTGAATTTTACTACCATGCAGCGCAGCCTATTCATAAACATCCATCAGCATATCGTACACCAGTCTGTGTTTACTTAGAGGCGGCCGACATTTTGACACTTTCTTTTGTTTAGACTGCATTTCACAAAGGATTAACAGACATCATAGGCATGTGTCAAACTGCCAAACAGAGCACAATCACTCAGTTTTTTTAAGTAAACACTAACACAAACCTCTGTGTAAATAAGGACATTGTTGTTTTATTTTTATTGATTTACAGGTTGATAGATTGTAGTTTAAAAGTGTACAAAATCAACTAAAATAAATAATACTGAAAAAAAATGAAAGTGTTCTACATTTTATGAATCATAATGCATATTATATTATTGATTTAAACTACTACAATAACTATTATACTAACAAAACAAAATATGATATTGGTTTAAACACAAATATAAAGTATACAACACGTATATAAAAAGAATATAAACACTTTATGTAGTTCATTATGTCAAAGGGGCATAACTTGTTACAGCTTATATCAAAACTCGCTATGAAGGCCAAACTTTAAATTAAGGCCACTTCTTGCCGGTCCTAAAAGTGGCCTTAATAGCGAGTTTCTACTGTATATGAATAGATATATAGATTACTGGCTTCATTGTGCATAGTGCTAAACTTAAGGGTGGTCTCCAGCAATTTGCCTCGATATCTTACTCCTGTTGTGAGGGGTTTGAACATATTTTTTTTTTGATAAACTCATACTTCAGTTAAGTATGATGATTTAGAACCATGCCTAAATTGTTAGACAGTAAATAAATAACACATCCCACAGAGAGTGATAGAACGGAATGTTCACCAGAGATGAGTAATGTCAACGGAGACATTAGTGAATATATCAAACATCACAATCAAACAACAGGTTTCAAAAATATCTGGATCATCATAATGCCATTTGTAAATAATTCAAGCGCTGGTATATGTGCGATGCACATTTTCAATAAGCGCTCATTGACACAGACTATATGTATTGAGCAGTTATCATGATCAGTAAAAGACAGCATTCTGTTTTTAGCCCTAGGTGATAATGTCATGGGACATTATGGATTGTCATTTGTGTGAGGTATAATATTACAAATAGGTAAATAATAGCTCTAAATGTTCATTCTATTCAAATCTTTTAATAACCAACATGGGGGACATCAATAAACAACATTCGCTAGTTCCTTCAGGTAACAATGATTTTAATTTGGTTCTTTCAGAAAATATTGGTTCAAATTGTCAGATAGCACTTTTAAAATGGTTTTTAAGCTTTAAATGTAACGTTTAAACAATATTGTAGATTTTTGTCATCACATTTTCAGCCTGCATATAATAGCTTTATTATTGTCAAACTTCAGCCTTTCATTGTAATGACACTAAGAGGCAACTTTGTATATTTTAGCATATACTTAACTCAGGGTTGGAAAATTCTTGAAAATGTTCTTTAGAACAAGTGAATAACATTTTTCACTCGTCCTACATGAAAAGTTACTTGTCCTATATTGAAGCTTAATTTTTTAACCAAAGAGCATTTGTAAAATGTAAAATAAACACTGACTTTGTAGCAACTCTTTGTAATAAAGTAGGTCTTCAATACAAACAAAGATCAAATGACTAGCAAGGAGCTGAAGTAAAGAAACTGTTTATAATTTAACATAGTTTAGTTGATATCACTATCCTATGAAGTCTCTATGTTCTTTGTTCTGTGTCCCCGAGGCCCTGTAAGCTTGTGGCCCTGAAGGTGCCTTGACTGTTTGGAGGAATTATTCCAATGAATGACACTGCTAGTGGAAGAACATTTCTTCAGTTCAGGCCCATCTGATTATTTTTTTTACTCATCCAATCGGACAAGCAGTTTGAATTTTGAACCTGTCCCCATAGCAGGTTTAACTCGTCATGTGGACGAGTGGAATTTTCCAACTCTGCTTAACTATGTCAGTGGATATTTACAACTTATGCTCACCTTAAGCTCTCCAGCTGGACTTTTCCTGCTGGCTGAAGATGGCGATCGGGATTTTCCCTTTCGACTTGGACTGGGACTCTTCTTCTTGGAGCTTCCAGCAGATTTTGGTGGACTGGTACTGCGTCTGCGTTGGTTGGGTGGAGAGGCAGACTTGTTTGACTTGGCTGAGCTGGGCTTCTCCATTCTCTGAAAATGGAGATAGAAAAGTGAATTTTATGTATAATCAGACCCTTGTTCACAACATTTGTTTTAATTCTTTGAGTGTCAAAGTGTTTTGTGACTGTGCAGCTACTAAGTGTAGATATGGATATAATAGTAAATATGTGATACAGTTTTGCTATAATTCTGTTATGTATCTTTTACAATGGTAGTATGTCATCTCAACAGCACTTATTTAGTGGATTTTGCTGCATTTTTCTCAATATTTGTGTTGCTAGCATATCAGACAGATAAAATATCCTTTTTCCTCAGGATTTTTACCCGATATTTTGTCATTTTACTTTCATAGAAATTGGCAAGTTTTCTTCTTGGAGTAGAATAAAAACCTTCTTTGGAAGTTTGTTACAACTTATTTCATGCATTAACTATCATTTAGCTCAAAAGAATCAGTTAGTATACTGTGTAGAAGTAGGAAACTATGGACAAGGAACTATAGACCCAAACATCTTCTGTTAAAATGGCAATACAAAGCTGCAAAACACAGCTTCATATCGAATATGCTCGTTGAACTGCATCCATTCTTTATCACCAATTGACACCCATGCCGTTGTGGTAGAGTCACCGACTTGTAACTCTAACTGCTAAGCTTTTCACTACATCGGTTCTAGGCCCATTTGGAATAGACTAATGTGAACATATTGACATAAGGGACTTATGTAAGAAAGTTTTCCAGCTGACCTGCGGTGCGCCAGTTGTTGTATCCAGATATTTGTCAGGGATCTCTCTTCACCAAAATAACTGAATGTCACTATAATGACCTCAATTGTATTACTGTAATGTAATTCAAACAAAAACAAAAACATCTTCATCTTGATATTTGGCAGTAGTTCTAAACCCACAGCTTAACTGTTTCTTGTGATTGTGCTGCATAAAGTGACATAAAGTGTAAACATAGGTTTTTACAGACTGCTAAATCATTGTAGAAGTTTAAATCTTGGTTAAGCCATTGTGAGTTTACTTTTCAAGGTTAGCTAGGGGTTGAAGGTCTTGAATCTGGGGATGAAGGTCTTAAATCTGTCAACCAATGTATGCCAATGGATTAAAAGGCACCCCTAGTTTGACAGCTTGTATACACTTGAGAATAATTTTGTGTGAACCAAGCCTGTTGTAGGTTTGAATTATTATCTAAAAGTTTTGGTTCTAGGTACAGGTGGCCCTGGGTTCAGTCCCAGGCCTCAGCATACCAGTGCCATTAAAATGGTTGTGGTATAGCTTCCTTGCTAATGTTCAAGCAAATATAAGGGTAGTGTACGACTGGTTGGCCTGGTGTCAGGATAATGTGACTGGGTGTGGTTTCATGCCATGTGTTCACGGAATGCTATACACAGTGAAGGCAAGCATTACATCTGCTTCAAGTGGACAACGTCCCCAAACTGAATTTCTGTGGGAATGATGATAAACCTAACATACAAACAAACAAATCAGTGTATTCAACCATTTGATGCAGTACTACATATAATGTATGAGAGAGAGACGATAAACCCAACATACAAACAAAATATCTGGATTCAACCATTTGATGCAATACTATATATAATGTATGAGGGAGAGACGATAAACCCAACATACAAACAAAATATCTGTGGATTCAACCATTTGATGCAATACTACATATAATGTATCAGCGAGGGACGATAAACCCAACATACAAACAAACAAATAAATCTGTGTATTCATCCATTTGATGCAATACTACATATAATGTATCAGGGAGAGACGATAAAACCCAACACACAAACAAACAGATCTGTTGATTCAACCATTTGAGTTAATACTACATAATTATAATGTATCAGAGAAATAATGATAATTATGAATTTAACACAACTTTTGAACAAACTAAGCCACTGAAACATGAAGTCAAACTCTGAGAATAAAACTGAGTTTTGACTTAAGACATAAGAAGAGGCAAGAATAAAAGTACACTGTATTACAAAATAAATAAAAAAAAGCTACGGAAAATAGTAACAGAATTTAAGAAAATATATACATATCACCTCATTGGTCACATCAAGTTATGTTGAAGAAAAGCATTTTTACTGTAAAAGAAGAATTTGCCATACTGTCCTACCCAAAAGTCAAGTGACTAATGAAAAATGAGCAAAACACTGAGAATCCATTTGGCTAACAAATTTAAGACTGCTTAGAACCTTTTTTCCCCCTCAAAATCATATGTAGTAAGAAAGATAGTTTGGAAAAAATATAACTTAAAAGAAATAAAGAAATCATTTGCATTCACAATGCTGTATTGTTTTAACCTTAAAAACAAGAAGGATATAAGTATTCAGAAGCAGCAATATATATTTAAGTGCAATCGAACAAATTGTGATGATCTTAAATAAGATACTTTAAACTAAAGAAAGACAATTTATGTTAAGATAAGGACACAAAGAATAATTAAATTTTTTATCAATAGAATAGTGAAAGATTACCAAAAAAAGGTGAAAAAATAACAAAAAAAGTGAAGATAAAAAATTAGTTGTTTAGCCCAGTAAGATCTGAAGCCTAAAAAACAAAAAGAAGAGACAAATACCTCAATCTCCACCACCTGCAGGCCTACAGGTTTTGCAAATCTTGCTTTTTTCAACATGATGGCAAGTAGCTATCACAAGATAACAATATCCGTAATCGTAATTCTAATCCTCCTCAGATTCCATTCACTACACAACTAATTGTTGTTCTTAATCCCTAAGAGCCAAATCTTTTATTTGTAACAAAGGAATTAAGTTCACATTTCTAATTAATTTTGATATTTGGGTCACATTTTGTACAAAAGAGTTAAAATCTCAGTTAAAGATATTTGAGATTTTATTGATTTAAACAACATAATCTATGCATTTAAATTTTTAAGGATTTACAAAAAAATGTCAATACACTGAATATTAATTAAGATTTAAACAGATTTATCCGCACATTGAAATATATATGCTCTCTCAGCTTTAACTTTTTCTGCATACTTCTAGTTCAATCCACTTTTTTTCCCACTTTTTATAATTATTATATTCCCAATAATGAACTATGTGCTCTAAATAATGTTCAAGCCATTTATTTGTGTCTCTTTGTGACCATCCTTTGGGTTGCTGTATCTAACACAGAGAAGCTAATTTATCATATATTAGAATAGTATAGCACTTCAACACTTCCCATTTATCCAATACTGTACATTATACGCCTTTAGTTTTCTGTCTCTACACCCATTTTAACCCTTGGAATAAAACACACTTCATTAATAAAATTGCATTCAACAATAACCCTAATATGATGAATATATTCTCAGCAATAATTTATTTTCCTTTTTTTGTTTTCACTGATTGTTGACTTGGCATGAAAAGTTAAAGCGGCACCCTGCGTCAAGAGATCAATACTTTAAACTTTTCTCTCTCATATGTTCAAATATCACCTAACTCCGCCGGTAGCGACACGTTCACACTTCAATCACCCCTGCTCTCTGTCTGTTTTGTCAGTTATGATTGGGCAAGGGGGCAACGAGACCTGTGGTGCACTTTAATTATTAATGTCTATAAAATGGGAGGGGAGGGCTTGAATCCATTCATAAGGTACACAATACACAATCTATCCAGGATACAGTGTGACCATTTTCACCCTTCTTCAGTTACTTGTGTACATCCCATTCTAATTGAAACTTTTTTTTCTACCCCCCACATGTACATGAAAAGATCTGGAAACAAATTCCTACAGTCTATAGCATATAATGTAGATCCAGATCACTGGGAGCTGGCTGATCTGGATCTATGCTATCTGCTTAAGCCTTACAATTTATTCTTAGCAGGTTAAGAGAAAATGTGGGTCTCCCATAAAGTTCTATAGCCAATTGTTCTATTTATATGGTCCACATGAGATAATGGCACTGTTTGTATACAAACACGCGTTTGGTAAATAAGTGACATCATAAAGTTTGCAGTGTAGAGATTTTATGTGGGTTTGTTTGTGTTTTTGCGTAAAAGGTCACCAGTTGTACTTAATAAGTATTCAAACTTTAACAATAAGTTTAGAAACCTTTATTTACACTAGCTGCAATAGCTCAGGTGGTAGAGCGTCGGCTTGCGGTTCAAGAGGTCGTGGGTTCAAACCCCGGCTGGGTCAAATCAAAGACTTTAAAGTTGGTAGTAGTGCCTTTCTCTCTTAACGCTCGGGGCTAGGGGGACAGCATTACGCCTGACTCGTCGGTGTCGGTATAATGGACTGGCCTGGTTCTGTCCCTGGGCACCTCATAAGTGCCCCTGTGCTATAATGATAGAAATGTCACTGCACAGTATCGGCAAAAATGCCAGCAAATCCAGTCCCATCCCACCTTTACTTACAAGAACTTTAAAACCATTTTGTTCTGATTAATTCTTTGGATGGTATAAAACAATCAGCATAAAACAGGAGGAGGTTATACATAAAAGCGTCATTTGATCATTGGTGGCCTATACATCTGGTAACCTGGCAAGGTTTGACTCCTGTATACAGCATAGGCGAGATAAGTCTTGGAGTAGTATCAGAGTGGTTGTCAGATAACCATGTAACTATGTCTCAATATTGGAGGCTCTTGTGTGATATTGAAGAGGTGTGGACACTTCCATTGTGTACAATAGGGGCAATAAAGTGGAAACAGTCAGTTAACGTGATAGGCAAACTTCAATCTTAAACCCTTAATCTGATGTTTGAAAAACCCTTACCTATTCTTACTTTTTTACAAATAAATGAATTATTTAAAAAATGTTTGTTTCCACAGCTTCAGCTGTTAATAGCAGACAGCAGGATTTGGCAGATTAATTTTGACAATATTTACATATGTATATGCTTGATCTATTTGTTCTTAGCTGGTTAAGGGTTAATGTCAACTTTATGACCTAGACCTGTTGCCAATGTAAATCCAGGGGGACAGTTATATGCTAACAAGTTTTTAATGTAAATGTTAAGGAATCAAAATGGATCTATTCAACCAACATGGGAAATGTTTGCAATAAATTTTTCTGCCTTTACATTTCTGGGAGTAACTTTTCTATTTTGTACTTAATTTCCATTGAAAAATATTTATACAGTTTTGAAAGCAAATGGACAAGTCGTTGATAATGTTGATCTTGTTTTGTAAAATGTTTGTTGAAGCATGAGGTTGGTATAGCCTTTGACAATTGCTTACCCAATGGTAAAAGGTAACCTACCTTAGTCTTAGAAAAACTTTTAGGCTTGAGGCTAACATTAGTCTTAATCATCTGATTCGTCAGATTTCAACAATATTTAAACAGTTTTTAAAATCTGACCAGTAGGATCTTTGAAAATGATCTAAGCCTCTAGCCCAAAGTTTTACAAAGTCCATCATTATAAAAAAAAATTAGTAGTCAACCCAGATATATTGAAAGCCTTGATGACGCAGCCGGTAAGATTGCTGGATTTAGGAGCCGAAGGTCTAAGTTCGATTATCTGGTTGAGACTAAAGTTGTTGTTGTGGGTATGTGTGTTGTTTTTTAAAAAGTATTTGATACAATAGTTTTGCTTGGTCATTCTTGGCTTAAAAATGTTGAACCAGATTGTTGACTTAATGTTTTGGGTATATATGTTATAAAGTGTTTTACCGTATTTAACTATAAGATTTTCACAGAGATTAGATGGAAGTTGAAGTCATCACTATATAAGTCTGCTTCAATCTTCTTTATTTAAAGTCCTAACAGATATCATTGTTTATACATGTTTAATTTATTTTATACAGAGATTGTCTTGATTGGTTGACCCACTGTCAGGATAATGCAACATATTATTTATTAGGTGTGGAATATCACAAGGTGTTCACAGTATGCTATCACAGTGAAGGTGCTACTGTTTGCTCTGTTTTTCTTCTTTAGGTGAAGACTTTCTTTAATGACTACATAAATGTTGATGGGATACATGTTATAAACAACTGTGTCACCAACAGGAGTATAGTCTCCAACCAGAGTATAGTCAACCATAGTAAAGTCTCCAACCAGAGTATAGTCAACCATAGTAAAGTCTCCAACCAGAGTAAAGTCAACCAGAGTATAGCCAACCAGATTATAGTCAACCAGATTATAGCCAACCAGATTATAGCCAACCAGATTATAGTCAACCAGATTATAGTTTCCAACCAGAGTATAGTCAACCAGAGTATAGCCAACCCGAGTATAGTCAACCATAGTAAAGTCTCCAACCAGAGTATAGTCAACCATAGTAAAGTCTCCAACCAGAGTATAGTCAACCCTAGTAAAGTCTCCAACCAGAGTATAGTCAACCATAGTAAAGTCTCCAACCAGAGTATAGTCAACCAGAGTATAGCCAACCAGATTATAGTCAACCAGAGTATAGTCAACCAGAGTATAGCCAACCAGATTATAGTCTCCCAACCAGAGTATAGTTTCCAACCAGAGTATAGTCAACCAGAGTATAGCCAACCAGATTATAGTCAACCAGATTATAGTCAACCAGAGTATAGTCAACCAGAGTATAGCCAACCAGATTATAGTCTCCCAACCAGATTATAGTTTCTAACCAGAGTATAGTAGCCAACCACCGTATAGTCTCTAAAGTAAGGCAAGCATTCGGAGAACTTTCATGTAGGTAGGTCTTCAAGTTGATCTGAGGAGCATTAGTGGTTCTACCCCATCATTTTCCTGGGGTTTTCTATGCAGTAATAGCTGGACATCACCAAAAAGGTGATATGACCATTTTCTGTCAATAGGATATATGAAACACAAACTATCTGATATCCAAACTATGTTGGCCCAATAAATCTTGCAAGATATTGAACAAATAAAAACCCATTCTATTGTTGAATGTTAACTAAGCAATTTGTATTTGTAGACATGACCCTTAGGGCTCTTTGTTGCCATTCTGATTGATCCCAAAATCTATGGGTTACTCAAATTTCCTGATTAACCTTGTAGATCTTGCAGTAGAGAGTTTGTTACAAAAAACATGTAAATATAGTTGCAGTTCAAGTAAACATGACAGGGTATTGCTTTGGTTTTTATTGGAAGTTGGTTTGATTAGAAAATTGTTATTGGAGTTGGGTTTTAGGGTTACTTGTCTGTTATGATTGATAAAAGCAAAAAGATCAGTATTTGTACAGGTACAGAAAATAAAAAATAAAAGATTTAATAGTGACTGTAAAAAACTGCTTCAAATGGTTTCTTTGTAGCTTGAGTAGTCTTTAAAAGATAATTGAAATTATGTGTTTGTATGGGATCTCAGTAAAGATCTGTTCCAGAACTACATGTAGTTGACTTTGTTTCAGACTGTAAAGTATTGGTTGCAAAGGTAGGAGAGCACTGATCTAATAAAGGTCAAAATATTTATAAAAAAGCACTCCAAAATTTGCTTCTCTTGCTTTGACCGTGAAATATATGAGATTTTCTTTCAAGTTTGCTTGACCCAGCGCCAGAATGAGGTATTGTAAATGTATAGTATCATGTTTAATTGTCTTGGCATCCTGTTACTGTGATGGCAGCCCAATATCTGCTTACAGTGAAGCAAGTCTGGTGTGAAGACCGAACATGTTTGGTCGAATGTTCAAGCTATCATCAAAAACAGAAAGGTATATTGTAAATTGTAAAAGGACCTATTCCCTACCTTCTAGTATGGTGAAGACATCACTAAATATTATCACCTGAATCCTTTATTTACTGGAAACACCATTTAATAAAGGTATGTTTTAATGGTAATTGTATGAATTTTGTTTCCAGAATGTAAAATGTTAAGTCGAGATCAAATAAAAAAATAAGACCAGAAAATAGCATTTGGTTATTTTGCAGTCTTAGATCTGTTTTAAAAGCAATAGCCTAGGGTGGAGTAGGAAGGTTGAGGGCCATGTGACCCAAGGGCTAGGGTGACTGACTTCTAGCCCCTCTTTGCCTTCATTGTATTATATTTGAGTCTAATTTGAGTTGAGATTATTTATTTGGGAAGGTGTTCCAGCTGACCTGTGCTGCACCAGAGCCTCTATCCAGACATTTGTTTGAGTTCTTCCTCCACCAATAAAAGCAGGATATTGCCAATATGACAATAATTGTGAGAAAAAAATAAACAAACAATAACCTAGTTCAATAAGCTATTTTCTGTGGCAATGTTTGCTTCCATGTACAATTGATCTCATAAGCAATCGTGAATGTGTTAGGCATATATTTAAAATTTGACAATCGGGAGAAAGGGATTATCAAACTGAGTATTGATTCCTTTGTTTGGGGTTGTATTGATTCAAACAGTGCTGGACAAACTGGGAACTTTGAGACAGAAGTAGATTATCTCATAGCCTGCTAAGCAGTAATTGATCCGGTTTAAGCAAATATTGTAGATCCAGGCCAGCCAGCTCCCTAATGGAAGCTTTCTGATCAGGATCTACACTTTTTGCTACTGAGACTTGAGAAATATGTATAGTTTCATTTGTACATAGTTGTTATAATGAAATGAAGACAGTGGATAGGTTATTTATAATTGTAGCAGAAATAGGGCTGGAAGTATATTCATTGAGGCTTGAGTGGTGTGAATCATTGTATAAATGTATAATAATATAGGGGGTATGATTCAAATTTGTGAGGTGTGTGTATGTGTTTGCTTAGGGTGGCCTTAGGGAGTGGGTGGTTCTTAATGTAATAACTTGTAGGATTGCTCTATTTTTATAGGCAATTGTAAAATATTCAGATATCATGATTTTTTAACAATGTCATAGATCTGGTTGTATTTTTTTAATCACTTATTTTAGATAATTATGGATTTAGAATTTTTTTTTCACATCAGACAAAAATGAATTCCATAAAGTATGAATACTTTATTATAGGAGAAAGTTGAACTTTTGTGTTTTGTTATATCTATATTTTCAAGTCCTGTTATGTATTTGTTGCCAAGTAAAGTCATTGTTTCTATTGGTGCTGATAAAAATTATCATAATGACGCAATTCGAATGAGTACTAGTAATATATGATTATATGTCTGGCTTAGATGAGGAACTGTTCAATTCCTGTGTTAAGTTTGAGTCAGAAATAAAGGAATAAGCATGAAAAAATACATTTATCTGTAGCTCTGACTTTATATGTTGTGCTTTTTCGAGGCCGTGCCCTTGACTGAGAGGGTAGAGTTCCCCACTGATGACTCCAATTACTTCTTAGTTAATCTCTCTGTCTCAGTCGGGGCAACAACTTTCTTTTAGGGCGGTCTTCTAGCTTACATGTTTTTTGTGACAATTATGGTCATATTGGCAATGTCCAGTTAATCGTAGGTGGAAGATGACCCCCAAACTTATGTCCGGTTAGAACCTCTGGCGCACGACTAGTTTGCTGGAAAACCTCCTCACAGGAAAGTTCTAGCCTCGACTGAAACTCAAACCAACACACTAAGGAGTAAAATGGTGGGGGCCAGTGGTTCTACGCTGTTGTGTATCTTTGGTTTTTCTTACATCAGTTGGCTATTAAGACTATAATTTCACTTCACTGTATTTAAAAATTACCTTTGGGAGATGAGGTGAATACACTTTTGAACTACCATAATACAGTTTGATGACTGCATATTGATTGAAGGTTGGTTTGTGAAGAGTTGCCACAACAGTAGGTGGCATATATTTAACAATCTACCAGTACTTCACCATCAACTTCACCTTGTATGGCGACAGAAAATGCTTAACGTTGACACAAACCCCACTCCCTTTACCTGAATTTACAGGTGTGATTATTTATTGAAGATTTGTGTACTCACCTGTGGAACCTTTAACAATTACTCCTAATGAATTTAAAAAGTATATGAAAAACTGAAATGGTGGATATTTCTGAATGGTTTTTGTGTATCCACCTCAAAAACATTTATGTATGTTTTTATTTATGTGTATGTTTTGGTAAGGTAATATCACATCATGTAGTTCATTTCAATCATTAGACTTAGGCAACTACTAAAGAGTAATTATTAGAAGTACCTCAAAAAAATAATCTTTGCCAGTTTTATGTTGTAAAGCTTTATTGCACCACTAGGCCTTTTTAAAGCTATTTCCTGCAGTTACATAACCAAGGGAGATAAATCCTGATAGTACAAGCTGTGACACTGAGTTGGCTGAGTTGTCTTCCTTGTCACACTTGTTTTATTTTGTGTGTGTTTCTTTGTTATTTGGTTTCCATAGAGATGATATCAAACATTTTTTCTTCATTCACATTTTATAGTTCAATTTAGATAAAGCTTATGTTTCCTGTATACTAAAATTCTTTTGTATATCAAATCTTAATATTGCATAGTAAACTGTATTTACATTGTTAGTGGGTGATATTAGTGGAGATTTAAATGAGTCATATCTGAATACCTAGTACTTTTATTAAAGGAATAGACATTATGATTAAAAGTATACTAAAAGAATTTGTGTTTTCATTTGTGAAGAGTTGACACAGGCTCCAGTGGATCAGTGTGTAGTTTCCCTAACTTGTCACTCATCTGGTTCCTTGACTCCTCACCACTTAAATAAAAGTCACATTTGGGAGAAGTCTCATAGTTTATCAATAATGTACCAATGGTTCTACCAGAACATTTGTCTTGGGTCATTCACAAAATTTTAGTTGGACGTAACACAATGTCCAATCATGTATTTAAATTTAATGTGATTATTCTCTATTTGCCTTAAGCTTTATTGTATTCAGCGCTGTATGACCTAACAGGTGTCAGTATGCCATAAAACCCCAAACCGAAATACATAATATGCATAATTGTCTCTGCTGTGTATAAAAAAACAAAAATACTTAACAATATTTATATTCCATTGAAAGATAAATCTTTTAGCAAACCAGCATTGGGAATATTTGCAATAAAGTTTTCTGCCTTGACATTGCTGAGAGTAACTTGTGTACTTAATTTCCTTTTGAAAAATCTTTATACCGTTTTGAAAGCAAAAGGACAAGTCTTTGATAATGTTGATCTTGTTTTGAAAATGTTTGTTGAAGCATAAGGTCTATTTAGCTTTTACCATAACATTTTTTACAATTTCTTTATTTTAGAAAGTGGGAGTGAAAAAATGCCTGGCTTGGG
Source organism: Sinonovacula constricta (assembly GCA_007844125.1). Lineage (NCBI taxonomy): Eukaryota > Metazoa > Mollusca > Bivalvia > Cardiida > Solecurtidae > Sinonovacula > Sinonovacula constricta. The sequence continues at coordinate 20,509,715 of CM017568.1, forward strand.
TGCTGGAAAGCAAGGGAAATAATGATTTTTGTAATAAAATATTACATATATTACCATTTTAGGGCAACAGGTTTAACAAACAAGGAAGGTAAATAGAACTATTTTACACTGAGTTGGTACTAGTAGCCTCCCTTGCCTTTTTTATCTTACTGAACAGGTTTTAAATATCTGTATTTTGTTTTCAATCAATAACTTAATAGATTTAATTCATATTTGGTTTATGTCTATACAATGTCAAGTTCAATTTTGGTTGGATTCATGTACTATTTGTACAGTTATCTCCCTTTCCTGTAATATTTAAAACCACATTTCTAGTTTAAGTAAGGTTTAATTTGGTCACTGTTGCTTAACTTTGAAGACTTATGAGGCAACTGAGTAAGAATGTGTGGCTTGTATCTTCTTACATGTATACAGTAGTTGAAGACTGGACCTGGTAGCACATTTGGTAGAGACAGGTGCTGGGTTTGAGCCACGACATACCATCAACAATGTCAGAGATATAGTTCCTTTGCTAATGCTTAAGCAGGTATAACGGTAGTTTCGTGACTGGTTGTGGTACAGTGTCAGGATAATGTGACTGGGTGTGGTATCATGCCAGGCGTTCACAGCATGCTATATGTAACCACTGTGAAGACAGCACTATGTCTGTTTCAAGTGGACACCGTCTCCAAAAGACTGAAATACTGTTGGTGGGATGACAAACCCAACAAAGAAGAGTACAATAGGATTATGTTTAGTATTGGGTTATGTGTACATGTACATTGCATACTTGGTATCTCTGTCATGGCAACACTGTGTAATTCAAACAACACCTGTCATTATATATAATATATATCAGTAACAACTTAAAACCGGTAAATAACTGACATACATTGATGGAAAACAGGTTTTTAAACCACCCCATCAAAATTATTTCCAAAAATAGTTGCCAACATACATTTAATGATTCATGATTAATCTGTACACCTGCACTGGTGTAAAAAGCATAAAAAGTTATATAAATGATTTCTCATTTATTTGTATGGAGATTGAAGTATAAAGGGAAACATACACTTATAAATAATGTCTACTTACTATGGTAAGATTGTAAATGTGGTATAAACTATTAAGTACACTTTATTTTAATAGGACATAATCTTTACAGCATTAATAATTCACTTAGTGTCTATAATCCTGTCTACAGAAAAATGGATTATGTTTCAATTGTAATTTTTAACAGAAGAGTTAATAGCATTAACTCTTAATCTGCTATGCATGGATTAATCAGGAATAGGGAAATAGTGAAGATCCAGATCTGCCAGTTTCCCATGGGAGCTATTTATACAGGATCTGCACTATTGGCTGCACACTCTCCAAGCAATGTCTTCCTATCTTTGCCTGCTTTTTGTAAGGAAATATCTAAGATTTTGTATTGCTTATCAAACGTTTTAGCACAAAAAGGATTAATGTAATACAAACATTAGTAAGGTGACTAAGTCATAGGGCTGTAAAGTCTCTGGCCAAGGTGAAAGACCAGTGAAACTATTATGCCCTACCATCCCCTAGGGGAATATTTGGCAGATTAACATTTTAAGGCTAAGTCATTAATTGGTTTTGTCCAAGCTTGAAGAAAATTAATTGTCAAGTTAATTTTATCTTGACTTTAAATCAAAGGCCAAAAATAGGCTCTAGAATTGTTCTCATTTATTTAAATTGAAATTAGTCTATATCGTCAAATTATAATCTAATAGAATATAAAACAGATAGTGATATGTTTTTACTGAAAATGTTCTATAATCATACAAAGGAAACAATTTAAATCAGCAACATACTGTCTCACCACGATCTGTCCTTGTTACCATAGCAACAAAATATGTTTATGCAGTGATAATATCTTTACAGTCAAATATCATCTGCTTTTAAATATTGAAAATTATAAGCATTGATAAACAATGATTATATATATATATATATATATATATATATATATATATATATATATATATATATATATATGTGTGTGTGTGTGTGTATGTATATATATATATATATATATATATATATATATATATATATATATATATATATATATATATTTATATATATATATATATATATATATATATATATACACATATATATATATATATATATATATATATTTATAACATCTTAGTTATAGAAAAGGATATAAAAAAACAAAGTGTATCAAATTGACTTATACAGTCATATATTCATTTTAATTTACATAAGAAAAAACAAAAATATTATCGGCATGGTATAAACTATCATGTGTTGTGTGCTATAAAACCCAAATACAAAAATATTAATACTACCCTTAATAGTATTTTAGAGGGAGAAGATAAATATTCTTAACTCTTACACATATTTATAAGGCTTAGGCAAATAGTCTGATCAGGATCTCCACTATTTGCTGCTAAGTCTCTGTTTATAAGTATATCAACCCTAATATGTAACATATATAAAGCATGGGTTTGAACAAAATGTAGCAAGCTAAGAGATAAAATATAATTTATCTTCCTTAAAAAAAAAGAAAAAAAGAAATCGAAATATAACACATACCATTGGTGGGTATATTCCCTCCTGCTGTTGTTCGATAAAGACCACTTCTTACATGAAACTAGTAATGCTCCACATGCTGCATTCATCACACAGAAATAAATCACAAATTTACCACAGGTGTATTCCAATTAAAACTGTTATAGACAAGCACACACAATGGAAAAAAAAATTAACAGAAAGATTTAGATTTTCCAATTAATTCATAAATACATCCATTTAAAACTAATATAACTATACCTCTTTTCCTGCGCAAAACTCAGCACTGTTTGACATCAAGACCCCAGTGTAGATATCTGTTACACAATAAATCCCTTGTATTATAAAAATATTTCCACATTCACGTTACCGCATGCAGTCATTTGCCTTGTTATCTCCAGCCACTTTAATCCATGTAACATGTCACACTAGTCCTTTCCCATAATCCTCTAATTTACAACGGCTACCTACACTGACTTTAGCTGTTGATTTTTCTACCTTTATCAGGCTTTGGAGCATTTGTATTCAAGTCCTAAGTAAATACTTCCCACAAATCACGATTATTTTCCCCCCACATAGTGCACTTATCTTTGTTTCACTCTCTTTGCTTCGTTTCTTACGTATGGTACACTAACTTAGCCTTAGACTAATCGTTGAGCGAACTTAAGTTTCCTTGCCCTAGTTAGTTAATTAAAATTAAGTTTTGATTAGCTATTTGTTTAAGAGTAAAATGAGTTTTAAGTTACACATGCTGCTGTCTGTTTTGATTATGTTTTTTTGTTTTTTTTATGACTGAACTAAACTCAAATTAACACTATGCAGTAAATTATGATTAGCTTCTTTTCAAGGAACTTTTCAAATTAACACACTGTACATTTTATATCCTACACAGCTTATAGTTAAATAACCTTCTTTTTTAAAGAGTAAATTAAATTTCCACTGCAACGCTGTACTTGTTATTACCAGTTCTGCCACTAGTTTTGAAAAGTTTTTTTTCAAAGGTGAATTTAATTTTGACAACCACACGGTACTTGTTTTTTTCATTCAACATTGCCACAAGTTTATTTTGCCACAAGTTTATTTTTCTGAACTATAATTTCATTGCCAACCTAAAAATTTAAGATTCCTTGCAGCACTGCTGTTGGTTTTGGTTACTCTTACACAATAAAGAAAATTGGAAAGAAAATGAGCATATCATAATGAGCCTGTCTTTTTGTCCGAGTATGAATACATGCACGGGTAGTTTTGAAATATTGGGTAATTAAGGTTTTACAGGTATGTCAAAGAAGGGTAGTTGTCATTTAGTGGTTTTTCTTTGTCTATTCACTGAGGGGGAAAAAACTAGTCACCTAAAGCAGGGAAGTAATTGAAACTCTCTGGAGTGTAAAGAGAATGTATGGCCATTCTATGGAAAGGTATCTCGTTAAAATGGCACCTTTATTTATGTTGAAATAACTTGATCTATAAACATGTTCATCATTGATGTTTTGCTGTTATATTCTGAATAGATGTTTATTTTCTTGATTTTTTTTTTATTGGTTTCCCTCCATTTTATTAAATGCAAGATTTATTTTGTTGTCCTCATTTGTAAACACTTAAAAACTTGCTATGGTCTTACACACTGTACTGTATCGAGGGGGTTGTGTTAGCATTTTGTATATTGAGTTATATTTACCGGTACATTCAATAAGACTGAAACACTTAAAGTAATTTGAATGTTTGCCATGTGTCACACATGATCAAGTGGGTAGAGTCACCGGCTTGTAACTTCATTGATGCCATGTTTTTCTCACTGTATTTGATCAATCCCCGTCAGAGCGACATCTTTATGTAGGAAGGTCTTTCAGCTAACCTGCACAGTGCCCGTGGTTCTACGCAGACATTTGTCTACTGTCTTCCATTTCATATGGATACATGCACTGTAGTTATTGTAGTTTTAGCAATGCTACTGGTATGATCATGTTAATTTGTGACAGTTCTGACAGATACTGCATGTCTAAAGATGTTGTAAGTATTAAACATTATGTTTATCCGTGGGAAAATCACTTCAGGCTCTGACAAAGCAGGGTTGACCTATTGTTGACAACCTCATAAGGTTAACAAAACCTAACATCTCTATTGTTTTATTAAGTATATCATTGGGAAAATCATCTAACTTATTTGTCTTTTTGTTTAGTTAACCATTCCACCAATCATCTGTTTCTTCCGGGCCTGAAATTAAACTTCTGTAAAGATTGTAAGCATAGGAGAGATTCATACAGATACAGTGCTACCTTTACTGCAATACCATGTCAAGAACATGACAAAATACAACAAATGGTCACAGTATTTTGACACTGGACTAGCCTGTTCTGAAACCACCCAAATAAGATTCTTATGAGCAAGGCAAGGTAAACCAGTAATGATTTGGAATACTCGGGTATTTTTGGCAGGCCAGGTATGGGAGGCCCCTGGCATGAAAGTCACAGGGAAGGCTGTACTATAACTGCTAGAAGTGGACCACAAGACCACAAAACCAGGACATCTGAACTAAACTGAACTAAACTAAAGGGGTTGGGGGAGGGGGCATCTGTGGCCGAGCGGTTACAGTTGCTGCCTTGTAACTCCTCATCCGCACACAGTGTGGCTTCAAGGCAAGTCAGAGCAGGTACTTCTGTGTGGCGAGGTTTTTCAGCTAAACTGTGGTGCACTAGCTTCTACCTTGACATTAATCTGGGGTCTTTCTTCATCTTTCATTAACTGCATGTTGCCAAAAGGACTATAAGTGTGTCAGAGAGATACAACAAAATTTTAAAAAAATAAGCAAACAAAATGTTTCCAATAAGATATCCATATAACAAGTTTTTTCTGATTTTTTTCTTGTTGTCAAATACTTCCACAACAGTTCCTGCTTAAATCAGTTTTATTAGTGTTCATGTGGTGGAATAACATGTGAAATTAGGGTGATTGGAAAAATTCCCAATTTTATTTGAAAATAATCATATCCTTGAAATACCTTGGAAGATAAATTACACATGTCTTAATTTTGAATAATCAATTTATCTCTTCCTGCTGTTCATGAAGTAGCTCACACACATTTCTTGACAGTTTATTGATAAAATTTGACAAATGTGTTGAATTGCCCCTACACCACTTTGTCTTGTTTACTCACCATTGTTTTGCTAATATTTGCTTTCATTTAACAATAAAGAGAATATTTACCCATTTACTTTGCTGTTGATCCTGATAGTTAATTTTGTTATGTGTAATAAAAACTCTTAGAGAGAAGTGACATGGTATGAAAAAATCTATATCCATACCATGGAGAGAGAAACTGCATGCTGCCAACAGACAGTCCAACACCCTTGGCAGGGTACAATGGACTTTAAACGCATGATGATGATGATGATGACCAATATTTTTAAACGCACTACTAAATGCCCTTATTTGCCAAACAAAATTAAGCCCAAAATGCAACCTGGGTAAACAGCTCCTTATTTGTAGATAACTCAAAATTAAGAGAACTTGCTTATTGGGAGGTTTTCCAGGTAACCTGCGGTGCGCCAGTGGTTCTACCCAGACATAATGCACCTGGAATGACTTATAGACAATTCTTTAAGCAATGAAAAATCACAGCTAGATCTATTAAAGAAATTTCAACTGTAAAATAGAAAAAAATATAGAGAAAATAAAACTAAGTCATGGCTAAACATTTATTGCCCTTGAAGTAGTCCTAATTATGAAAATCATACTTTGTATAATTTAAGCCCTGATAGACTTTTATGACTCCTATATGACAATGATCATAAAAATACCAAATTTATATACTAAGTATAAGGGGGGAAAAAGGGATTTTACATCAGTCTGTTTTTCCTTTTTACACATCGTGATGAGAGATTAGATAAGTAACTATATATTTCTTACCTGATAGTTATCATATGTTGTTAAGTCCTCATCAGTTTGGATATTTTTACAATCCAATGAATCAAATTTCACATTGTTATCCAGTAAGCACCGTCCTCTCAAGCCAACTTGGTCACAGTTAGCTGAGCCCGAAATAAGAAGAGTTAATGTGAATTGAAATTGTAGCATATCCCATAATTCTCACCCAAACCATACATTGTAGGAACTCCTTTTAATTACCTCATAGTACAGTAAAAATACAAAAAGTAGATTTTATAATTCTGCCTTATCAAACTTAGTCAACTAAGAGTATTCAGTAAATAAAAGCAAAAGTGAAAGCTATTATCTTAAATGATTAAAAATATAATATCATAAATATTTACTTGTTCCTCTAGTGTATGTGTTTTATAACAACATTTACAGTATAGCATGCAAATGTTAGGAGAGAAAAAAAGTTTTACAAATTCTCACATACAGCTGAATCTTTTTGTTTGAATAAAAATATAGGAATTTGTATAGAAAATTGTCAAAAACCTAAAAATACTTCCTATTCCATATAATTTCAGTCCGAAAACACTTGCTACTTCACTGCTTTTCTTGTAAAAATGCCTCTGACTAAATGTGTACCGTGACAACAAGTGTAAACACAAGTGCTCTGACACAACAAAATCAGATGTCAATAAACAATGATTTTTATTCAGACCTTTTATACCTGGGAACAATTCCACTTTCTGTGTTGGCCCATCTCATCTATAGAATTGTTAAAGGTAGTACCTGCTTTTATTGCCAGCATTAAAAATGTTTAATTAATGTTAAATTTCTTCAAGATTGATTTAAACCCATGAGCTCACGCTTATGCCATTTTACATCTTTGTAAAGCATTCACAGTTATTCCTTTTATCTTTATTTAGCAGCATCAGCACCACTAAGTGTTTATTTGTAGACTAGTTAAATCTAGGATATATAATTATTACCAAAAATGAACATGTTCAAAAAATATTTAAAACTATTTCACAGAAAATCAACAAATTCAAGTGAATTTTTAAAACCCTATACATTTTCTATGAATGAAAGGGTTAAATTCAAGAATTAATTACTAGAAAAGTGTATTACTGAAAATAATGAGACCAATTGTAACCTGTATTTCTTAAAGTTGATATCCGTCAGTTTGCTTATATCAAATACATATAACGGTATCAAAACACTGCTTTGGAGAATTTGGGCATAAATTTTGTACAAACCCATACTTTAGTCTTAATAAATACAATTATGAACACCAACTGAATTGTTAGATGGAACTAATCGCGCAAAAAAAATACTTTGAATGTGTATTCTTTCCAGCTGTATAAAAAGCTTGCTAGTGGTCTCTGCTTAAAACAGGTATCGACATCGGAGCGGATTACCTGGATGACTTTATAACATATTCTCAAAAGTAAATGGTCCCGTCATTTTTCAAGTTTAAAAATAGCTATCTCTACAGCGTGACTGAGATAGGTAATACCTGTTTACAGTGACGAGTGGGGATTGATGCTTGACTGTTCACACAGACCTAGGACAGCAATGAACAGCAATTTGCAAGTCCTTTTCATGTAACAGTGGCTTATTTTGTTATTTGAGCAAAGAAATTTTGGTCCAAAGTGTCGGATACCTCCTCCCAGCCCAAGTCATGACTTGGACACTTATCACCTGTTTCATTCCAGACAAATTTAGCTTTTTATGTTGTTCAAATATGACTCTAAAGAAGCTTAGTTGTAGTGCAATGCCCAATTTCAGATTTGTAACTTCGTATTTTTTATTTAATTTATTTTTATGACTTCAGCAATTCTTACTAAAGAATGGTTGCTGAATCTGGGACTGTAATATGTTACTGTTCATGGCATACTATAACAGTTAAAAAAATAATATTTGTTACAAAAGTGTATCTGCTGAAGATATACAGGTTTTTATATTGTTTGTTAAAACGATTTACAGTAAGTACACATATTCTATCTTTAACACATCCAGAGGGATCTGTAATATAGGTTTTGTAGAAATATGAGAACTTATATCAAGAAGGCTTGGTTTTTATGAGTTGTTCTCACCCAGTTATAATATAAAGGGACATACAAAAGAGACTGAATGCACCTATTCTATACACAATGAAATAGGAAAAAAATGAACCATTTTGTTATGAGCATTTATGATACCAATCTGATCAATAAAGATATAATATGAATTTCTATTTATGAAAATTGTTGAGTGCCTTGAATGGATGAATGGATTAAGTTTTAAAACCCACTGTTACTAGTAGAGTCTCTTTGGTTAATGCTCATGCGAATACAAGTTTAAGTAGTTTCACAACCGGTTGGCCCGGTGTCAGAATAATGTGACTGCGTGTGGTATTATTCCATGTTTTTATGGCAATCTATACATAGTGAAGACAGCACTATATCTGCTTCAAGTGGACAATGTCTCCAAGTAACTGATATACTGTTGGTGGGACGATAAACCCTACAAACAAACCCACTGGTAATAATTTGGCTGTATTGAGATGATGAACAGACACAGTGCTTTCTTCACTGTAATACCTTGTGATAAATACCTCACATAATACCTCACCCAATCATATGTAAAGACAACACCTTATCTATGCAGTGGTCCAATAAGAGCTTTCTTCAATTCAAGCTTAAAAGTCAGCAAGCTATACCAGTACCAATCAACCCAGAAGTCGTGACTGTGAATTGAATTTGCCATCTACTGCTGTCATTCCTTGAGAACTTTCAATATTTGATAAACGGCTAATAAATATTCTATGATCTTGGTTAGATTATTGGAACTAATAAGAAACTTTTTTTGCCCATTTAAGCTCTATTCAATTGCCTGTTCGCATGGCAGGTATTATTTAACTGCTGTCCAATTAAGCCTCAAGTAAAAGGAGTCTGCCTTTAACATTTTCAGAGTGATCTGTTTATATAGATTTTGTATTGTAATGTGAGAACTTTAAGCAAGAAAGCTTCGTCTTTGTGGGGTGTTATTCCACAATACCACCCAATAATCATAAAATCACAGAGAAGGGACTGAAAGGTACCTTTTCTATATTCAATGAAATAGGAAAACATTTGCAGCTCTTTGTCATCACTGTTTATTGAAATGAATGAATAAAATTGATTAAAACTTTGTAAAAATAAATTCCAGCTTGAGAACATTGTTCAATGAATCAGATGAGAAATCTTACTGCCAAATTTCTCTGTTGTATGGAGATGGTGTTCTTGTATTAAGGCATATATAGTGCTTCCTTCACTGTGCTACCCCGTAGTAAATAGCATGATTCTTCACCGTGTCACATTGTCTAGAGGGCTTATCAGTCCTGGTATTTTCCATAAAATCTTTAGTCTACTAGAGCCTGTGTCCAACTGTAAAACAAAAGTAAGTAAAAATGGCAAAAATCATATCCAGAACTTCAGTACTGGTATAACGTGACACCATACCCACTAACAAATGGACAAATTTTGTTTATGCAAATGCATTAAATATAAAACATTCTTGCAATGTACTCACCCTGTTTATTGACACTTCACATTAGAGGTGGCCTATGTTTTGTTTTTTGTTTTGTTTTTTGTTTTTGAAGTACCTTGCAACGACCATTTGTGATCATTATAGAAACATCCACCTTTTTCTTTCCTTTTTTTGTGTGTAGATAGAACCACCAGTGCACCCCTAGTCAGCTGGAAGACCTTCTCACATTAAGTCCTTTGCCCTGAATGGGACTCAAGGGGTGGGCAGTATAGTTGTTTAACCCTCAGGCATATCTATTTTACAAACATCTTCTGTTAAGTAGAATGTCTTGTTACTTTAGATTGTAAAATATTTAAGCTTAATGTAAGGGTTTGTGAAATATTTAAGCTTAATGTAAGGGTAACTTTAGGGTACACTATAGATTGTAAAATATTTAAGCTTACTTAGAAGTAACATTAGGGTAGTTTGACATTTGGGCCTGTTTCAATGTTAAAAAATCTGCAGCATATTTGCAGTATGACAGGGGAGCTGAACTTGGCACCCTCTACTGTTAACCCTTCAGAAAGTCTTACAATAAAAGGGTGCTTAATATTTTGTGATCTTGGTTAGATTATCTCACCTAATGAGCCACTTTATTTGCACATTTCAACTCTATTCAATGGCTTATTTGCATAGCATACGGCATGTATTAATTAACTCTGGTACAACTAATCTTTGGGTAATGAATGTGGTGTGATAGGTTGATAACTGGCCATATAAGATTCAGCTCATTTATTCAATGGATAAGAATGCTATTGCTATGGTAGCAATTATAGTAAGGAAATGTATAAATCCTTTTTACATATAGGGGAGGATGATTGCAGGATATCCAAGAATGGATATATCAGCCCAGACTGAGGCTGAAATTACTATTTTAACTATTATTAACTATTTTAAATATAAAATCACTATAATTTAAAGCCGTCTAATATACAAAGTATTTCTTCCTGACGTATGAGTCGGTGCCTGTGGTCTAGTGTTTAAAATATTGGATCCACAGCTTCCAGGTGCAATGCCCAAAACTGACAATATGTTAGTCCTAAGAAAGACTAATAACTGCATTTTGTTTTATGTACTAGTACCTGGGTACTGGTTCTATCCAGGAAGTGGTCAGTAGGAGGGTTTAATATTTAAGTTGAAAAGAACTTGTTTTTCAATCAACTATAGATACCTAAGTGGATCATTGGCTTAAGGGAAGAAAAGTCCCAGGTTCAATCCCCATTGCTGACATAGCAAAATTGTACTAGATAGAAGTGGTATAACTGCCCTGTTTATGCTTTGCTTTTGACGGTAGTTCCACAACTTGGTCAGCCTGGTGTCAGGATAATGTGACAGGGCATAGAATCATGTCAGGTGTCTGTGGCATGGTATTCACAGTGAAGGCTGCAATCGCTCTAGAGATTTGGATCACTCGATGTCGCCTTAATGACCATAATTGTTCACTGCGATGTATTTAAAATACAAATCGAAAACAAATATTTTGAGAAATTTTAAAACAAATGCACTCTACAAAGTATTTTACTTTTTAAATAAATTGAGGCCCAAAGTTTGATTTTTAGTTGGTTCATTTACATTTGTACATGTAGTTAATTGCTAGGACATAGAAAACCAGTATTGTTTATTATAAAGGGAGTTTCATAATATATATATCCATTTTGCTGCTCTTTAAATGAATTAAAATGAGATACAACTGAATGAAGAATTAAGTGCTACAGCAGAAAGCATTTAGTTTTGTTTGATGTACTTATTTTGTGCATTTGTGAAATATAGATTAAAGTGTACTTTGTAATCATGTACATTTGTGAAGCATAGCTTAAATATGTTATTATTTTGCCTCTTTATGTAGCTTGAAGTATACACTATAGTTTTACATCCCAGATTCAAAGTCGTTAAAAATGGAAGTGGTATAGCTCCCTTGCTTATACTCAAGCAAATATAGGGTAGTTCCACTACTGGTTGGCTCAGTTTCAGGATAATGTGACAGGGTGTGGTATCATACCAGGTGTTCATGGCATGATAAACACAGTGAAGGCAGCACATTTCCTTTAAATGAACACCGTCTCCAGATAACTGAAATACCCTTGGTGGGACGATTAACCCAATAAACAATTAACATAATTATATACAAGAATGTGTGTGAAATATAGTTTTAAGTGTTCATAATTGTTATTTACTTATGTGTTATACCTAAATGTAGGTTTCAATTATTTAATTGTGTGAAGTATATCCTACATTTTGCATTAAATTGTGTACATTTGTGAAACGTAGCATAACGTATACATCATACGAGTAGTTGCATACATTTGTGAAGTACACATGTATAGCTTAAAGTGTACGTAATAATTATATACATGTGTAAAGTTCAAGTATAGCTTAATTAAAGTGTACATGTTAGGGGAAACAGAGCTATTATTCAAGATATTGAATCCTTATAGCTGCCCTTCATTTGGGCAGACACTAGGCTATGTCAACTATCTACTCATTCCCTGGTGATATTCACCTAAGCACTCTCATTGTTAGGAAATGTTTTTTCTACTCAATGCCATATATGGCAGGGATAATTGATTTGTCAGACTCTTGTTTACACAGAAATATTCAAGATTTTTAAAAGCTTTTAACTGCACTGTTTATTCAATTTCATAAATATCTTCATGTAAGCCTTCCTATTCAGTGTATTGACTAAATTCTACCTTGTTCTGCCGATAGCACTCTAACCCTAGGTACATTAATTTTGTTAACCCTGAACACTGTGCCTGCTTCACTTTTAATAACTAATACTTAATTATTTGCTATAAAGCTTCATGCAGTAGTTATACATGGAATTTGTAGAGAATTTTACTGTAATATGCCTGGTTAATTAGTGTTTAGCAGGTAACAAGTTTATAAGTTAATAATGCATAGCAATTCTTAATGATTGGCGACCAACTACTTTTAAACTTTAAGACATATCACTGAAGACATTGCAGCAAATTGTGTAGATCCTGATTGATCAGTTTAAACTTAGCAGGTTACGATTTTAAGGGTCTATATTTTACTGGCAGTATAATTATTTCACTTCAAAGTCATAAGAGCCACAAGGAAAACATGAACATTGTGTGCATAAAATGATGACAGAAACATATTTTTCGTCCTTCTAGGCAATGTTGAATGTTAATTTTTACATATTATCTTGCTGCTTGGTAACATATCCAGATAATTAAGAAAAATGTCCACGATTTTTCGATAGATTACCATGATGATATCATTGTAAGGATGTTGTTGCCAAACAGCATTTTTATGAATAACAACACAATAACATTTGACCTGTCTTCCATTTTTTTCTATTATTGTTTTTTTATTATGATATTCATTGTAAATTTACAACTTTCCACACACAATTAAGTCAATAGTGATGACATTTTCATGAAAACTTTCCGGATATGCTCGTCCTGCCATTGCTGGCTTCCTTAAAAATATCCAGCTGTGTGACACCACAATATCATTTTTTTTTACGAGTTGATGCTTCAGACAATGTTCCTGCAGGTATGACAACCTTTTCGCTGCATCAGGTGCAATCAACAACATTTTTCACTGGAAATGTAAACAAACTGTAAACTGAAGATACTGTAAAATGAAACAGTAGAAGGTCAGTTAGACATTTATAGAACTTTTAATAAATTGTGTTTTGTTTAATAGACCCATTAGGCAGCCTCAGGAAGTTCATGCTAGATTATTACACCAGATATGTACTCTTGAAAAACATTGTTTAATCACTCATATTAAAAACAAGTGTGTGTGTTATCTTTATATTGTGATTTAAGACGTTATACCTATTCTTTTTTTATGACTAGGAACATTTGCATGTTGTTAAAAGCTAAAAACTAAGAAAGCACAACAGTTTTTAACATGATGAAGCAGGATGGGGGTAAGCAGAAAGATAAACATTTACTTTGTCATTACAGTAAGTGGTTAAAATGTTTTATTCCTTTATATTATCTGTCGAAAGCTTTGAAGAATAATCTAATTACTATCCGAAATTAATAGTATATCGCTTACCTTATTAAGTTCCCTTTCATGTGCCAGATCTGAAATTAATAGTGGTGTATTGCTGACCTTATTAAGTTCCCTTTCATGTGCCAGATCTGAAATTAATAGTGGTGTATGCTGACCTTATTAAGTTCCCTTTCATGTGCCAGATCTGAAATTAATAGTGGTGTATTGCTGACCATATTAAGTTCCCTTTCATGTGCCAGATTTGAAATTAATAGTGGTGTATGCTGACCTTATTAAGTTCCCTTTCATGTGCCAGATCTGAAATTAATAGTGGTGTATTGCTGACCATATTAAGTTCCCTTTCATGTGCCAGATCTGAAATTAACAGTGGTGTATTGCTGACCTTATTAAGTTCCCTTTCCTGTGCCAGATCTGAAATTAACAGTGGTGTATTGCTGACCTTATTAAGTTCCCTTTCATGTGCCAGATCTGAAATTAATAGTGGTGCATTGCTGACCTTATTAAGTTCCCTTTCATGTGCCAGATCTGAAATTAATAGTGGTGCATTGCTGACCTTATTAAGTTCCCTTTCCTGTGCCAGATCTGAAATTAACAGTGGTGTATTGCTGACCTTATTAAGTTCCCTTTCATGTGCCAGATCTGAAATAAACAGTGGTGTATTGCTGACCATATTAAGTTCCCTTTCATGTGCCAGATCTGAAATTAAAAGTGGTGTATTGCTGACCATATTAAGTTCCCTTTCATGTGCCAGATCTGAAATTAACAGTGGTGTATTGCTGACCATATTAAGTTCCCTTTCATGTGCCAGATCTGAAATTAATAGTGGTGTATTGCTGACCATATTAAGTTCCCTTTCATGTGCCAGATCTGAAATTAACAGTGGTGTATTGCTGACCATATTAAGTTCCCTTTCATGTGCCAGATCTGAAATTAACAGTGGTGTATGCTGACCTTATTAAGTTCCCTTTCATGTGCCAGATCTGAAATTAATAGTGGTGTATGCTGACCATATTAAGTTCCCTTTCATGTGCCAGATCTGAAATTAATAGTGGTGTATGCTGACCTTATTAAGTTCCCTTTCATGTGCCAGATCTGAAATTAATAGTGGTGTATTGCTGACCATATTAAGTTCCCTTTCATGTGCCAGATCTGAAATTAATAGTGGTGTATGCTGACCTTATTAAGTTCCCTTTCATGTGCCAGATCTGAAATTAACAGCGGTGTATTGCTGACCATATTAAGTTCCCTTTCATGTGCCAGATCTGAAATTAATAGTGGTGTATTGCTGACCATATTAAGTTCCCTTTCATGTGCCAGATCTGAAATTAATAGTGGTGTATTGCTGACCATATTAAGTTCTTTTTCATGTGCCAGATCTGAAATTAAAAGTGGTGTATTGCTGACCATATTAAGTTCCCTTTCATGTGCCAGATTTGAAATTAATAGTGGTGTATGCTGACCTTATTAAGTTCCCTTTCATGTGCCAGATCTGAAATTAATAGTGGTGTATTGCTGACCTTATTAAGTTCCCTTTCATGTGCCAGATCTGAAATTAATAGTGGTGTATGCTGACCTTATTAAGTTCCCTTTCATGTGCCAGATCTGAAATTAATAGTGGTGTATGCTGACCTTATTAAGTTCCCTTTCATGTGCCAGATCTGAAATTAATAGTGGTGTATGCTGACCTTATTAAGTTCCCTTTCATGTGCCAGATCTGAAATTAATAGTGGTGTATGCTGACCTTATTAAGTTCCCTTTCATGTGCCAGATCTGAAATTAACAGTGGTGTATTGATGACCATATTAAGTTCTTTTTCATGTGCCAGATCTGAAATTAACAGTGGTGTATGCTGACCTTATTAAGTTCCCTTTCATGTGCCAGATCTGAAATTAACAGTGGTGTATTGCTGACTGTAATAGGTTCCCTTTTTTGTGCAAAGTCCAAAATAATGGTGTGTAACATACATATCGTGATACATAATATTTTGGTACTGAGGATACTTTTTTGCTTATCACATAGGTACACGATCACACAATGACTTATATTAAACAATATTTTAGCATAGAGATCTACTGAAACTAAGAACTTGTAAGTCTTATAAGTCAATAATCGGAATGTAGGACATAAAAAATAAATAATAATATAATATTTCTTCAGATATTTTTCTCAACTTTGTTGTAAATTCTGTATGTCCACAAATGAAAATACAACAGTTTAGTACACTATCAAAGATAAGTTTAATAACAATATGCTATCGCAATGTTATCTTATACCCAATACCCTTTACTGATCCAATATAAACTGTGTAGCTTACTTATTTAACTTTAATATATATATAAGACTTATGAATGACAAAATGCTATTCTGAACTATCAGCTACTCTTGAGAACAAAAATGCTTACATCTCAGCAAACATTGTCATAAAAGTACTATATCGGCATAAAATAATAGTCCACTACCATCCCAACAATGATCCGATGTGAACTCAAGAGCACAATGTAGGATTTTTACTTAACTATTTCGCACAGTTTGTACCGTAATTTTTGAGAAGTCAACCGTGAACCGAACCATACATATAGAACCTCGCTATACCATCGTACGGTATACCGTTACACCCCTAGTTACTCACCATATTTAGTCCCATCATGTGACAGATCTGAAATTAATAGTGGTGTACTGCTAACCATATTTAGTACCGGTACTACCCTAACATGTGCTTAGTTTCTGAGAGAGTTTTTATGATATTTTTTTTTGCTTTATGTATTTTATTGTTAAATAGGAGTTTCTTCTATACAATTCATAGTTATATATATAAAGAATATTATATTGAAAGAAAATCTGTTCCTCAATTCTTTTGAATCTATCACAATGTGATATGAATCAAGTTTATATTTCTGGAAGCTTACAGTTGTTATCAAGTCCATGTATGAAACGAAGACACATATCTCATGTGTTTTATTTACCTGTAAGTATCACATGTCAACTACATCAATGTCTACTGACTGTGTATGTTTGTTTTGTATGTTTCAGTTACTCCTACAGTTGCTGATTATTCTAACGGGCAACTACAACTTCTTTAACCTCCTCACCATCGCCTTGTGTATCAGTCTCCTTGACGATGGTTTTTTTGGCTACTCTTACAAAAGTAAGTATATCAGTCTTTAAAGTAGAAATATACCTTAAGCATAAATAGCAGACACTGATCAGACAGCTGCCAGCAAGAACTGGCTGACCTGCATCAGCACTGTTTGCCCCAGTTTTCTCAATTTGTGCCTTGCAGGTTAACAGCTTTGTAAGTTGTTTGTTAAAAAATATGCCCATGGCAAATAGTGAAGACCAAGAGAAGCCAACTCTTCTTTAGAGCTGTTTGGTTAGGATCGGCAATATTTGCTAATTCTGAACCCCCAAAAAGTCAATTAAGTGATGCGTGAGGTCAAGTGCTTACAGCCGCTAACTCAAATCTCCTATGCTTCACACAGTGACGGCAGCACTATATCTTCTTCAAGTGAACACCATCTCTATATAACTGCAACACTGCTGGTGTGACGATAAACCCAACATATTTTGTTCTTGCCATTGTTATTTTTGATGATGTTGTTGTTTCAGGTGAGGCCACGAACTGGACCAGCAGGCTTGCCAGTCTTGTTGCGTACGGTTACATCGGCTATCAAACAGTTCTCCTGTTCAACCTCAGACTCACAGAAGCATACACCATTGAGTCCAAAATAGGTAAGTAGTTGCTTCTAGCTTTTATATTCTATAAATGAGATGAATTTTTCCAATCCCCCGGAGTTTTGTCATCGCTGGAATGCTCGGTTAACAATTTTGTGTGCAAATGTTATTAAGCTATATCATATATGTCTATGGTAAGTGCATAAGTTTGAATAAAACTGATCATATCGTTTGCTATTGGTCTTCAGGTTAAATTGACATTAAGTACTCTCAATTCATGCTTTTGGCTGAGAGAGAGAAAAATAAAATTTAAAGAAAACCTCTTGCTGGCAGTGAAATGATAGAGTAATCATTTTTATTTTGTTTCCCAAGGGAGGTTATTAGTAATTACTGAGGATATAGCAAAAACTGCTGATTAAATTAAAGTTTTAAGAAGCATGAAATAAAAATAAATCATGTTGATGTCATTGAATGATCATGTTATTTCACTTGTGATAGTAGAAAAATTTTCTATAAGCACAGGTGAAATAAATTAAGATCATCCACCAAAATTGACAAATATCCTCTATATCAAACTACCATACTGACAAGCACTTGAAACATAAACGTGGCAGGTGTTGTTTGAAAACTAATAACAAATTGAAACATTCAAACAATTGCTGAGGTGATATAAATGTTGGTTATAGAACTTAAGTTTTAAGAAAAGAAAGCCACAGGTTCCACCACTGGTCATAGCATATAAATATTAACACTTTTCTGAGCGTGTGGTGTAGTGGTTAAAACTTCAAGCTCCGGATCAGAGGGTCTTGAGTTTGAATCCCAAAACCAACTATGAGATGTTAGTCCTTGAGCAAGACAATATTCTGCGCATTACTCCAGGTACTCACTAGCTAAGCACTGGTTCTACCCAGGAAGTGTGCCATTGAGAGGGATCAGCATAAATTGAAAGAACATTTTCACCAATTGACTTTAAATAAATAGGTTTAAAGTAGATTTTAAATATTACTCATAAAAAGTAGTTGCAAATCCACTTATGGTTAGCCTATGAGGGTATGGTTGGCCTAGTTTGCATGAATGAATAATGTGAGAGATAATGTACAAACACAAATCTTTCGTAATAAGTTTTAGATAGTGATGACAAATATTATAAGGGTAATGATAAAGGTGATGATAAAGGGGATGCTAAAGGTGATGATAAAGGTGATGGTAAAGGGGACGCTAAAGGTGACAATAAATATGATGATAAAGGTGATGGTAAAGGGGACAATAAAGGTGATGATAAAGGTGATGGTAAAGGGGATGTTAAAGGTGGCAATAAAGGGGACGCTAAAGGTGATGATAAAGGTGATGGTAAAGGTGACGATAAAGGTGAATGTTAAGGGGATGATAAAGGGGACGATTAAAAGGGACGATTAAGGAGATGATAAGAGGACGATAAAAGGGACATTTAAGGAGATGATAAAGGTGACAATAAAAGGGATGTTTAAGGGGATGATAAAGGTGACAATAAAAGGGACGTTTAAGGGGATGATAAGAGGACGATAAAAGGGACGTTTAAGGGGATGATAAGAGGACGATAAAAGGGACGTTTAAGGGGATGATAAAAGGGACGATAAAAGGGACGTTTAAGGGGATGATAAAGGTGACAATAAAAGGGACGTTTAAGGGGATGATAAGAGGACGATAAAAGGGACGTTTAAGGGGATGATAAAGAGGACGATAAAAGGGACGTTTAAGGGGATGATAAGAGGACGATAAAAGGGACGTTTAAGGGGATGATAAGAGGACGATAAAAGGGACGTTTAAGGGGATGATAAGAGGACGATAAAAGGGACGTTTAAGGGGATGATAAGAGGACGATAAAAGGGACGTTTAAGGGGATGATAAGAGGACGATAAAAGGGACGTTTAAGGGGATGATAAGAGGACGATAAAAGGGACGTTTAAGGGGATGATAAGAGGACGATAAAAGGGACGTTTAAGGGGATGATAAAGGTGACAATAAAAGGGACGTTTAAGGGGATAATAAGAGGACAATAAAAGGGACGTTTAAGGGGATGATAAAGGTGACGATAAAAGGGACGTTTAAGGGGATGATAAAGAGGACGATAAAAGGGACGTTTAAGGGGATGATAAAAGGGACGATAAAAGGGACGTTTAAGGGGATGATAAAGGTGACAATAAAAGGGACGTTTAAGGGGATGATAAAGGGGACGATAAAAGGTGACGATTAAGGTGATGATAAAGGGGACAATAAAGGTGATATGAAAAGGGGACGAGAAAGTTGATGGTGATTGTGACAACTATTCTGATGTTTGTTTGTTTCTTGTTATATTCACTGACTTAATTATGGTCATATTTTAGATTTCAAAAGAAATTACTTGGTGAGGAAGATCCCATACATAATTATTTGTCTGAGTAGAACCAACTCGGTGCTGCAAGTCAACTTTATGGCCCTTTGTTTAATTTTATGGTTACTATGGCAATGCAGTACCTGGTGGTATTCATTCATCTTCAATAATTAAGTCTTGTTATGGTAAAAGTGATGACGATTTTTTTCCGCTTTTTGACATTTGTAGTACATGTGTGGATGTTGTTATTGTTTTAGTTTTCAAAGAACATGATTTCGACAAGTTCCTTTCCGTAACCATGCCGTGGATTGTGTATTACGCACTCTTCTCTCTTGGCTTTGAAATCCTGGCAGCTTTAATCAGGTATTGTTATACCACTGTTTTGTGACTGGTTGTCATGTACACTTTTGATGTTAATACACTAATTCTTAATAAAGTAATACACTGATTATTTAAAAAGTGTAAAAGATGACATTGTGTTTGTATGAGAGTTATAAACTGATTGTTGAAATTTATATATGTAAAATCCTCAATTCAAAAAAATAATATTTAATTAAATTGACATGAAAAAGGTTGTCTGATAGAGCAAAAATAGCTGTTTTTAAAACTCATTATTTGATACTAAACGAGTAAAAAAATAAGATAAATCGTAATTATTTGTCTATATGATAATATTGTCACTATGCAAAACAGAGAATCAATGGCAGGCCTCCTGCAATACAATTTTATTTACACATGCCTGAAATACTGATGCTGGGAAGATAAACCAAGTATGAAAGGCCCCAGGTTCGATCCCTGGCATTGTCTTACCAAAGTTATGTGGACACCATTGCCAAATAATTGAAATACTGTCAGTGGAACGATATAACCCAATAAACAATGTATGTTTGTAGGTGCTACACAGAGGTAAAAGGTGTGTTCTGGAAGAACTGGGCAGCTATTCAGTGCCTTATCTTCGGTACACTCGCAGCTACCATGTTTGCCATCTCACTGGTAAGTCCATGTGATTTAGTAAAGATTCAAAACTTTAATTTGCCCAGTTCATAGCAATGGGTGCCATGACCTAGTGGTTAGTCTCAGCCAGGACTCAGAAAACAACTTAAGGATGAATCATAAATTATCATTTTTTTATTTTATTACCTGCAATCACTTCTCTATACAACATTTTGTTTCATTGGTTTGGCTAAGTTTTTGTTTGCAATTTCTTAGTTTCTTATAATCTTGAAATATTATCAGAAAATTGTACATTTTTTTCTCTATGTCTATTGGTAGTTTTAATTTAAGTTAATGTAAACACCTTTTCAAAATTTACTTTTGAAAGATACATAAAACATACCAAGATTGACAAGAAGAATGGAATAAAAGAGAAAAAATACAAAAAAAGTTATGTGCCTGTTGCATATTTTTAATTTATTCATCATGCATCATCAATAATTTACTACTTACACCCTAGAGGGTACAGTTTTTATTCACTCTTCACCAAACTTGGTGAGAATGTTTGCATGAAATCTTTGATGACTTCGTAAGTGGGTCAAGTAGGTGAGACAGTAGATCACTAGGTCAAATCTTAGAAAAACCTTGTAACTTTAGTAGAGGCCACATTTATGGCCCGATCTTCACCAAACTTGGCCAGAATGTTTGCCAGCATGAAATCTTGGATGAATTCAAAACTAGGTTGCTTGGCATCAGAAAGTACCGGTAAGTCACTAGGTCAAATCTTAGTAAAACCTTAGAGGCCAAATTACTTGGCCTGAAATCTTGCCTGCATGAAAACTTGGAGGAGTCCGTAACTGGTTCACAGGGGGTCAAACAGTAGGTCACTTGGTCAAATCATAGAAATCCATGTGAACACAATAGAGGCCACATTTATGACCCAATCTTCACTAAATAGATTTAGAATGTTTGCCTGCATGGAAAAACAGATTAGTTCATAACTGGGTCACATGGTGTCAAAAAAGTAGGGCACTAGCTTAAATCTTAGAAAAACTTTGTAAACGCACTAGAGGCTAATTTATAGCCCAATCTTCACCAATCTTGGCCAGAATGTTTACGTGCATGAAATCTTGGATGAGTTCATAACTGGGTCACATGGGGTAAAAAAGTAGCTCACTAGGTCAAATTTTAGATAAACCTTGTGAGTATGCTAGAGGACCACGTTTATGGCACAATCTTCACCAAACCTGGCCAGCATGTTTGCTTCCTTGAAATCTTAAATGGGTTTGAAACTGGGTCACTTTGGGTCAAAAAGTAGGTCACTAGGCCTGGAAATTGTTGTTATGAGCTTACCAAAAGCCATGTCGACAGGTAAGCATTGAAGGGCTATCATGGCCCTCTTGTTTCTTTTAACATGTTAAAAAAATATTGCCTAATTAAGACCATGTGAGACAAGGAACAGACTTACTGGATTGGAAATGACCATTGACATCTGTTGGTCATCTGTTGTTTTTTCCGATATAGTTTGACTGAGACTTGGTAAGAGTCATGTTCTAATACTCTCTTCAGATACCATTTGCAACCTTACACAAAGATGCAAAGCCATTGGTACCACGACAAGCTTATCTCTTGCACAGCAAAGTATCTGATTTTCATCTTACCAGCTCATATGGTTTATTTAGACGGTAAGTTATGTGTATGCCATTGCAGTCTATTTAGTTTTTAAATTTCTATTCATGCATCTAAGTTTAATTTAAGTAAATGCAACAAAACTATAGCATGTTTGTTAGTATTTTACAAGTATTTATTCCAAAACTGAATGTTTAAATATATAAAACTTTCTTGTTGAAGAGTTTCTGCAGAAAAATCCCAAACTTTCAAACCTTAGCATGCTAAATACATATTTGTACAACTGGCAAAAAGTGCAGATCCAGGTCAGCCAGCTTCTTGCTTGGAACTGTCTAATCAGTTTCTGCACTATTTGCTGCTTAATTTCTAATAATATTTCTAGGCACATTTGCATGTCAATTTAACAAGATGACTAAGAATTAGTTATTTACAACAGAAGCAAGCACAAATAAATTAATGAATTTAAAAGGAAAGTTGTATGATAAACAAAAACTAATCTGAATGGTTATGCATGGGTAATAACTGTAAGTCATTGTTAATAATTCCATGTTACAGTATGACCGGTGTAGGTGGTCGACCCGAGGTTGTGATCGAGGGCAGCAACTCTAGAGAGGGCCCCTGGAAACAGTATGAATTCCACTATAAGCCTGGAAGTCTGAATAGGCGACCACCAGTAGTGGGTAAGGTGTCCTCCCCTTTTATATCTGAATCATCTCCTTTTATACCAAATCTTCCCCTTTTATATCTAAATCTTCCCTTTTTATATCCAAATCTTCCCCTTTTATAGCTGAATCTTCCCCTTTTATATCTGAATCTTCCCCTTGTATATCTGAACTGGTCATTTAGCACTCAGCGTGTGAAGCTAGATTTGATAAAGCTGGGATCTGTCAGGATCTACACTATTTACTGCAGAATTAGGATTCAGTTAAATGTCAGGTGCTTATGGTTTGGTCAAGAGACTTGTATCTTTCCATTTTTCATACCTAAGAGAAGATCTTTGGTGGATTTCACTGATGTCAAGATTGGCAAAAGAGTGACTTTCTGTAAAGTTTGAGGGTTTATATAATATTATGAAATCTGACCATCTGCATCTTGAAGATGATTATTATATTAATTTTTAAAATGCCTAAACAAAATAAGTCTCAAATTATAAATGGACAAAAGCAAAAAAAAAATAATCTGGAGATAAAAATCTTGTCAGCCATTTGTTAAAGTTCTGAATAAATTTTTTTTATTAAGATTGTTGGAGAGATGATTAAACCGATAAACAATGATAAATGGTTGTTGTTATTTTCTAGCCCCACATCAGCCTAGATTAGACTGGCAAATGTGGTTTGCGGCTCTGGGCAGCTATCAACACAATACCTGGTTCATCAACCTGGCGTACCGCCTCCTCACAAATGAGGAAGATGTCCTGGCACTGATTCAACATAATCCATTCCCAGACCAACCTCCAAAATACCTCCGAGCGCAGCTGTATAAGTACCACTTCACAAAGGATATTATCAAAGGAAAAAACAAGTAGGTGGTATTGTGTTAATGGAACGTGTACTTCTATTAATTTGTAATAGAAAGAATAATAGGATAAGTAAATTGATGTAAAAATAGGAACTTTGTTCTTCTGACTCAATGGACCATCAATGGATTCAAGCCCGGCAATAGGGCTTCTTACTGCTATGATATGTATTGAATACCAGTATTTTAGGTTTGATAGATATATTTGATCAAATGTTTCTTTATCAGGCAAAAATATCAATCATGAAGAACTTGAAGAAGGAAGACAGTATATTCAGCTTTGGGAAATATTTTTTGAATGTTAAAAAAACAGTAGGTAATATTCCGATAGTTGTAGACTAATTCAATTCTACTTTCATTTTCCAATACCTGGAAGTTGTGAAACGATTAATACATTCAGTTAAATTGTTCTGTACTATTGACTGAAATCTTAGGCATCCTTGTTTTAGCAAATGATCGCGAAGAACAGCATTTTCAAATTCTCTGCAGTTATTGTTTTTACACGTTCAATAAGTAAACAATATAGTATAGCTAAGATTCGTAAAGCTAATAAGTATTCAAAATGGCTGCTGCTGAAAACTTTCTCTGTGTTAGGAATGTTGTTGGACAAAGTGTGTTGGAAAAAAAAATCGATCATAGATTTTAGCAGAAACATTTCGGAGATAAATTATTACTTGTTGATAGACAACATCAGTGGCTATTGAAATTTCAGCTCAGCCAGTTGCAAGGCCGCCATTACAAAATTGTAAAGCGATGAAGTGAAATTGACGAAATTAGCATTCATGTGACAATTAGAAACTCTTTCAAAAGTTGCTGGTCTTATTTTTGCTAAGCTAAGAAATTGTCACTTCTGGAGTGGGATGTTGTTATATTATACCTTTTGAAAAGAAATGAAATATTAATGAAGTAACCTTATTTGTAATTTATAAAATTTAAAATAATATAACAAAGACCTTCCTGAAAATTTCCTGGGTGATATTAAAAATGAAATCACGAGGATTTGTTTGTTGGATTTATCATCCCACCAACAGTATTTCATTTATCTGGAGACAGTGTCCACTTGAAGCATATATAGTGCTGCCTTCTCTGTGTATAGCATGCCGTGAACACCTGGCATGATACCGCATCCAGTCACATCTTGACACTGGGGCAACCAGTCGTGGAACTACCATTATATTTGCTTGAGCATTAGCACCTCTACCATTTTTATGACTTTGATATGTCGAACCCGGGCCTCCCTTACCTGGAGCTGATGCTCTGCCTATTTGCGCTTCCAGGTCCTGTGAAATCATGAGGAATGTGCAATCAGGATGACATGACATCAATACATATCGCCTATTATTTTACAGAAAGCAGAATAATATCTTAATGGTCTGGCCACATCAGTAGCACCTTAATATGTTTTTTTAACACAAGAGAACAAATTTCCTGCTGAAAAGTATTGCCCTAAACAGATACATACATGTAATGTAGATAAAATTCTGTGTAAATTTGACCAATGCCATGTTATAGTAGAAGGTCTGTCCATATTCAAGAAATATTTTTTCTAAAACACTTACTAAATTTTTTTTGCAAATTGCATTTTTTAAGAGTTAAACACAAACAATTGCTCTATTTTATAAAACAGTTGTTTTATTTATTAAATTTATATTTTACGAAACAATTGTTTGTGTTTTACACTTAAAAAAGGCAATTTGCCAAAAATTTGAGTGTTAGCGTTTTTAGAAAAAGATGTTATTCTGCAGTTCTCTGGAACAATTTACAGCATATTGAAGTATTTGCAATAGATTATTTATTTTTAAGCACACATAAAAACAACACCTTAATAAGCACTTACATGTACATGTAAGTTTTAATATGGTATGTGATATTTTAAATGGCGATAATTTTGTATCGACACAAATATCATATCAATAATTCTGATCGATATGGAGCAATACCCATTGATATCTTTCGTTTGGAAAGGTCTTACCATTAATATTGGCTGGACGTCACTTTAATGATCAAAGTTGTGTTGTTTCCTCGATGACCTAGTTACAAAGCACAGATGCCATTATCTTTAATCATGCCTCCTTCCACTAGACTATCCGCCTAAAGGTCTGCTGAACAGTAATAAACACAAAATACGATTACTTATGATCGTTAACAGTTTCTCTTTGATGAAACAAATTTCTGGCCATCAATCTCACTTTTATCTTTGTTCTTTTTTATTGTCTTTTCTTATCATCATCATCATCATCATCATTTGTTTATCTCTATTGACATAATTGATACTACTTCATTTATTTATAAACAAGTACCGGTTAACAGGTTTTTAACAGATTTGTCTGCAAGCGCCTACTTATTTGCATGCAATTACATGTATTTTTCAGGAACTGGTGGACTCGGGAGTTTACTGGAGAGTATATGCCAATCATCTCAAAAGATGATACTTCCCTGGTTCAGTACCTTAGACACAGCAACATCCTTGAGGGAGAGGGCAATGGCAAGGTTAGGCAGTTAGGCTGATAAATATTATCAGACAATACTATATACTCTCTACTCCACACAGCAGAGTTTGTGGTGTATACTGGAATCAGGATGTCTGTCTGTTGACACAATTTTGTTCAGTCTTCTCATAAAGTTTTGTATCAAATTTGATAAAACATCACAGGTTTAATTGTTACCTTGGGAACCTGTGCACCTGCTGTTTTCATTGCGATTTCATGAAAATAGAGTTATTGTCATTAAACACTATATCCGATGTTGATATAAGTGGGATTTATGAACAGGGAGCAGTGGTGTGGCAGGGAGGATATTACTTTGACTCTTGGCTTACAGTTTTAACTTGTATTGTGTCATATTTATACAGAAAAACATACTGTTTTTAATATAACAGCATGTCATTAACTATTTAAAAAAAACACCTTCACATCTTGATACTTGCTGTTCTAGCTAATGGTTTGCCAGTGTTTTTTTCTTCTACCTTGGCGATGAAAACCTCTATAGCACTAAAATGTCCATCATAATTTATTTGAAAACAAAAGAATTTACACTGAACATAGAAGTTAGACAACTACCCTTGTTGGCCACATGGGAAGCTTTCCTATTTCCAATATTCAAAACTTTGATATTTCTATGCCTAAACTATGTAAGCAGTAATCTTATTGATATATTTTTTAATGTTTCTGACATATCGTTTTCGGCCTAGTTATCACAATTATATCATAAATGTTCAATTCCCAGTGACAGTTTGCTTTTTAATTCAAACAAACAGACGAAATAATCATAATTTTAACCTTCATTTTTCAGTCAAAGAAAAAGAAGCAGAAGTCATCTTCATCCTCGGGATTTTTCGCTCAAGCAGTTCAGTGGTTAAGGAAATCCATCGGACAGCCTGAAGGATTCGTCTTCACAATGTCCGTTGTTCTGGCAGCTCTTACCATAAACTTCATGACTGTCATTGTTTTGGGCTAACGAATTTGGAAACAAACTGGAATAGCTCAAATTGAACCATCATCATCATGGTATAGTGAATGTGGGAATATAGAAACATACAGAAGTTTACAACAAGAAACATACATAAGATTATATTTCATGAAGGGCTTGTGAATAAGGAGACAAATTGAAGTGATATGCCTTTACAAATTATATATTGAAGAAGGCATGAGTTAGTGAATAAAGAAATATACTAGTACTAATGAAAAGCTTGGGAGATTACTACATATTACTAAAATGAGTGTGAATAAATAAATACACAGGTACCAATGAAAAACAAAGGAGATTACTACATATTACTTAATGAGCTAGTGAAATTAGATAACATTGAAACATACTGATTACTCCATAGGCTTTTGATTTAGGAAACACACAAGATTAAATAATGGAGTCTGTGGACGAGGATGCGAGGAAAACATACATGAGGTTAAATAACAGAGTCTGTGGACGAGGATGCAAGGAAACATACATGAGGTTAATTAACGGAGTCTGTGGACGAGGATGCGAGGAAACATACATGAGGTTAAATAACAGAGTCTGTGGACAAGGATGTGAGGAAACATACATGAGGTTAAATAACAGAGTCTGTGGACGAGGATGCGAGGAAACATACATGAGGTTAAATAATGGAGTCTGTGGACGAGGATGCGAGGAAACATACATAAGGTTAAATAACGGAGTCTGTGGACGAGGATGCAAGGAAACATACATGAGGTTAAATAACGGAGTCTGTGGATGAGGATGCGAGGAAACATACATGAGGTTAAATAACAGAGTCTGTGGACGAGGATGCAAGGAAACATACATGAGATTAAATAACAGAGTCTGTGGACGAGGATGCGAGGAAACATACATGAGGTTAAATAAGGGAGTCTGTGGACGAGGATGCGAGGAAACATACATGAGGTTAAATAATGGAGTCTGTGGACGAGGATGCGAGGAAACATACATGAGGTTAAATAACAGAGTCTGTGGACGAGGATGCGAGGAAACATACATGAGGTTAAATAACGGGAGTCTGTGGACGAGGATGTGAGGAAACATACATGAGGTTAAATAACGGGAGTCTGTGGACGAGGATGCAAGGAAACATACATGAGGTTAAATAACGGGAGTCTGTGGACGAGGATGCAAGGAAACATACATGAGGTTAAATAACGGGAGTCTGTGGACGAGGGTGCAAGGAAACATACATGAGGTTAAATAACAGAGTATGTGGACGAGGATGCGAGGAAACATACATGAGGTTAAATAACGGAGTCTGTGGACGAGGATGTGAGGAAACATACATGAGGTTAAATAACGGAGTCTGGACGAGGATGCGAGAAAACATACATGAGGTTAAATAACGGAGTCTGTGGACGAGGGTGCAAGGAAACATACATGAGGTTAAATAACAGAGTCTGTGGACGAGGATGCGAGGAAACATACATGAGGTTAAATAACGGAGTCTGTGGACGAGGATGTGAGGAAACATACATAAGGTTAAATAACGGAGTCTGGACGAGGATGCGAGGAAACATACATGAGGTTAAATAACGGAGTCTGTGGACGAGGATGCAAGGAAACCTACATGAGGTTAAATAACGGAGTCTGTGGACGAGGATGCGAGAAAACATACATGAGGTTAAATATAGAGTCTGTGGACGAGGATGCGAGGAAACATATATAAGGAAGATAACATCAAACATTGAAAAAATTTAGAAAAATAATCCTGAATGCCAGTCGTACCTTAAGCACCAATTTCAACTTTTTAAGTCGAGAAATAAGTTGGCAAGAGGTTTAACTTCAAAAGTAGAAACTAGTTAAGAATCATGTTCAGAACTATGTTTTGCTTCAAGCATATGTTAGTCAAGCAATATTTTCCCTAGTTCAAAGCTATAAGTTTTTTTTGCTAAAGTTAAGCTTATATATGCAAGACTAGTCTGGGTTTGTTTGTTCTATTCATCAACATATAACTATATGTTCAGTTTGTGTGCTGCTGTTTTGTGTTTAACAAATGCATGTTTGTTGTCATTCTGTAAACCAGAAATAAATCTTAGGCCAGAGTTTCTTTTTAGGTATGTTGGGGGAATTTTCAACCTTCATTGCATAAGAAAGAAGAAATAAAAATATAATTGCAGGGCTTTTTTTCACCATTTTGGGAATATGACCCATACCCCTGGAATTGGGAATTTTCGCATTGTTTTGCCAGAAATTGGGAATTTTTTTACACCTTTTGGGGAATAAAAAGCTGTACTGTTATATGTTGTTTTTTATCATGTTTGCCACATATATTTAATATTATCAATAAACAACTGATGCCTGATTAGCTAGCCTAACTAGCAATAAATTTTATTAAATGACTGCTATAGTACAACCATGTATATTTTTATTTTATTTTTTATTGGGAATTTTTCTTCTCTGATTGGGAAAAAAGTATATGTTTTGCAATTGGGAACATGACCGAATATCGGCTATAAAATCGGCCGAAAAAAAGCCTTGAATTGCATGAACTCAAATAATATTATGTTTGCTATATCCAGTTCTGATATTACAGCAATTTTGAAGGATAACCCTATATGTAATAAAATAGATAATCTTATTTGGTTAGAATCTCACTCAGAAGCTTCAGTAAGTAAACTTAAACACTCTTCAGCAGGGTTTTAAATTTTTTTTTAGTTATATTTTGATGAAATTTGTATAAGTTGCCCCTATAAACTTAAATATAAAAATGGCCTCAATGAAAAAAATCCATTGACTATAACCAGCGTTTGAAATGCTTGTCTTATATTTAAAACTGGAGTGAAGTTGTACTTTATATGTGATTTTATTTTTGCTAGAATATTTGTGTTTGATGTTTATAATGACTTTTCCCTTTTTGATGGAGAGGTATATGCAAAACTGGATAACAATAAATAGCATGCACAGGTTATTTTTGAAACATGTATGTATTGTACATTAATATATATCGTTTGTTAGATCTCATTGACATCAACTCGAAACAGTTTGGTTTTTGTAAATATCTCAACTACACAAGAAGTTATGCCGAAATTCAATTCTCCAATTTTACAGAAAAATAGACACATTTGTAGTAAAATGATGTCAGAATTACATCCTATTGATGGCACTGAAAATTATGTTGTAATTTACAATAAAAAAAAAAACACTTTAAAAGTGTGTTGTCTAGATATTTAAAAGCAAATGCAACAGGTTAGAACTGCTCATGTTTTCTTGTTGATTACATCATTCTTTAGAGGTAATATTATACTATCTTGTGCTGCATGAAAGATAAAGCTGTGTACAAGTATAAGACCTTTATTGCATTTTCTTGTACCAATTAGTACTGTTTATCAATTGAATATATCAGTATACACCCTTAATAGCATTTTCTTATACAATTATCACTGTGTACCAAAGAAATATCTCAGTATTAGGCTTATAATAGCAATTTCTGGTACCACTTAATACTGTTTAACAAATGCTTATATAGGTATTAGGATTTTATGGCAATTTCTAGTATCAATGAGAACTTCATCAAATTGTTATCTCAGTTAAATGTTTCTATCACAATTTCTTAATTAAATTAGTGTTATTTATCAAATGATTTTCTCAATATGCTTGGTAACAATTTTTTTTAGGTATACCAGTAAGTACATTTTTAATGTTTATTATATGGTAATCCCAGTTTACAATTCGTGTTACAATTTCTTGCTTATTACTGCTTTTACCATATTTTTTTTATCCGTTAAAGACTTACTAGTGCTGTTTATATTCATAAAAAACATGTATACTTTGTATTTTCTAATTGTGTATGGTTTTTGTTTGTTTTAGATGCTAAACTGGTATAACTGGTTGTGCTATAGATATGAAATGCAATGTATTTATTGTATGCTTTTTTATATAGAAATGGAAAAATTTAATTGATGTATGCTGTCAGTTCAAGTATTTCTTACATATGTCAGCAGTCTTGTTGTCTTGTACAGGATTTTATGATAGTATCTTGTTTAATAATATGTCATTGTCTTACTAATGAAAAACAACAACATGTAGAACACTTGGTCTTAATTTGAATTTATAGAAGGTCTTTTTGTATATTCAGTGTTGATCATGTCTGATTGTTTCTGAACTCAATGCAATACTTCTACAATTATTGTAGACAATGTTTTTGTTTTTTAAGTGTTGATTATGTACGAACTCAAAGCAATAATTCTAACTTTAAATTTGTATAAATGGTTTTTTATTGTTGATTAAATGTTAGAATTCGATGGGATATAACATGAGTTAATCTTATGCCTTGTAATTGTGCAGCTTGACAAATCTATCTCATTTGAATTGACTCACCTTAATAAAGAAAAAGATTTTTAAAAAAACAACATGTTACCTTATAGAAGCCTATTTAAGGGCGCAATGTCTTTGAAAGAAAATGGTGATGATTTAAGTTTAAAGTTACCACAGAAACATAAGAACTCACCTCAAAAAAAAAAAGAACCATGTTGTAATTACTGTGGCTTGTTACACAAAATGTGAAAAGAAAATATAGATTTAGATGTATATGTTATTTGGCAACAATGAAATGGTAACGCAATAAATAGTTGATTAAGTAAATTTTTTTCAGTCCATAATCTATGCATTGATAATGACACACACACAAAATATGTTGCAGGATGAATGTGTACCTGTGATATTTAAACAACTATACCACTGATTGGAAGTAATGTTCACCATTAACTATATGCATTTTTCAGTTAGAAACAATGTTTATTTTTACTTCCTGTTTGTTAAATTGACAATCCTTCATGACTATAATGAGGTACTCTTTCATTGTTGACAAATAATGTATTGTATAAGTATTTAGCTGCAGAACTACCTACTGTGTGTGTAGTCACCATTTGTGCATATTTATAAATTTCTGTTTTGATTTTATTCACTTTTGGTGATTTTAATCTCAGGATTGTTTGGATAAATAATGTAGCAACCCCACAGGAAAACGTGAAGATAAAAACTGTATTTTCTTCTAAGTTTAATTAAGATAACTATTTGTTAGTTTTGAATTTTTTATTAATACATGCATAAGTGTAGGTTTGAAAATGTTAAGATAACTATTTGTTAGTTTTGAATTTTTTATTAATACATGCATAAGTGTAGGTTTGAAAATGTTAAAAGTGTTTTTAAGACAAAAAACTTTTCAATATGTGTTTAGGTTTTAAAATTTTAGTAATGTTCTTAAAGGCATTGGAAAATTGGAATGTGACCCCAGAAGGAACTTAATGGGTTGGGGGAAGGAAGAGGGGATGGGGAGGGTCTAGCTGGCTGGACTCAGCCTCAAACTGAATAGATATCTGGTAAGCTTTGGTTATTAGAACATTTACTGATCAATGGCAGTGCAGTAAGTCCTCGTGCACCAACTTTAACTAATGTTTTACCCCTTCCCCTATGACACATCTGTTTATAATAAACTAGTCAAGTGTCCAGCTAGTTGTGGGGAGGACCACTAAAGAAGGCCGTTTTCAATGCCTTCAAGACAATTGTGTTTTTAAATAAAATGATTTGCTTTTGATTGTTTTATTCAGCTATAACTTTATTCTACCACTATATTTCTGGTAAGGAAAATAGAGGCACTTCCTGTGGTGACATAGAATTGGAACTAAACAGTAAGGACAGATCTGAACAATGTGTCAGTTTGGAGGAGAGGGATTGTTCACATAAAATATACCTGTATTAAATGGCAACATGTTCTTGATTGTTTGTTTTCTTCTTAAAAGTCTTTGTATACTATACAAATACAAGATTTATCTGTAAGCATCTCCATTTTTTATATAATGTTCATCCCCTTGCATAATAAATTGTGTCTTACAATTGTGGTTTTACTTTCTGTAAATCCATTTTAAGTAATAATAATTTGTCAATAAATAAAACTGTCAAATACAGTATTAATTATTGAAAGTTATTTTTATGCTCCCCGAAGGATGAGCATCTAGTTGCCTCTTTGTCCATCCATCTGTCCGTCTTGTTCATTTGTCTGTTATAATTTTGTTTGGAGCATAACACAAAAACTCTAAGAGGTGTCATCATGAAACTTCCTAGGCAGATAGATCTTAACGAGGAGAAGTGCAATGTTCAAGAACCATAACTATGTTTTGCATAATTAAGAAGTTATTGCCCTTTGTTATATCTAATACTTAAATTTTGTCTGGAGCATGACACAAGAACTGTTCGCGTTATCAACATGAAACTTTATAGGTAGATAGATATCCATGAGGAAAAGTGCAATGTACAAGAACCCAAACTCTGTTTTGCATAATTTAGGAGTTATTGCCCTTTGTTATTTTTAATATTTAAATTTTGTCTGGAACATGAAAAAAGGATCCCTTTTCGAACTAGCATTTATTTAGGGAGCATCCATTAGTTTTACTGATTCTCTTGTTGTTTTAGTTTGTCATTAAACACAGGTCAGTAACACAGTTCTGGTTATTGAAGGTGGATTCTTGCAGCTTGTTTTTATCAAATACATTTAGTAATATATTGACCCTTTTTGATGAAGTTTGGGCATACTTTCTGCTTAAATTTATACTTTATTTTAAGTTTATTTATTTTCAACACTACCTCATGTTGACAGTACAAATGCGAAATATGTCATTTATTGTTCATCTTTTACAAATCTATCAAGAATAGCATGGGGATTTCTTTTAGAAGTAGATACTGATTTCAGAGCAGATTACTTGGATAATGGTATAACATGATCTCAAAAGTCAAGATTTCTTAGTTTCCTAGTGCTGTAAGGTTGATAAATTATAAAGTTATTTTATTTTGACTGATCAGCCTATGTCACCCCTTTAAAGGTGGAAATACAGTTTTTTCTTATCAAATAACCAAATAAGTCATTGCTACTTAAAAAGGTCCTGCAAAATGCTGCTTTAGATCTGTGTGAACAGTGAACCATAAATCCCAACATGCCTTTGCAAACTGTTATTTCCTATCTGAACCAAGCTGCAGAGATAGCTATGTATAAACTAAGAAAACCATGTGACAACTTACTTTAGAGATCATGTTATATTAACATCCACATAATCCATGTATAAGACACGGGCAAACTGTCGGATACCACCATTAAATGGAAAATGAGTAAAAACAAACAGCCCGTATAGATTATCACAGTTGATGTTTTATTGTGCTTTCGTTCTCAGATCTAAAGACATACCACACTCATACATGACTCTCAATAAACTATCAGTACAAATCATTCATATGTGTCCTATATACAGATATATATTTTCAAATGGAACCTTATTTTATACAGTATATTCATGGTGACATGGTGTGAACAATCCAGAACACCTTTTTTTTTTGGTTCTGCAAAATAAAGAAAGCTATTACCGTAATGCACAGTGCAAATTAATAGCAAATTGATACAATTGTGTATGTTGCCTTAAAGTGACATTTTTCTACAAAATTTTAATGATTTTATTATCAAACTAAATGATGTTAACTTTATTTTTATTTTTCTGACAGACTGGCTCCTTATTTCTACATTGCAATCAGTTCTAGGTTAGACATTTTGCAAGAAAAGCAGTCTATATTTTGTTACACTAGTAGAAGTCACAAACTCTTTCAACAAATGCCCAACTTGTTCAAAGATATAACCAATAATTAAACTTTTACCAAGCACTTCCATACTATAAAATAACCATTTTCATTCTCCCTGAATTACTCATCATGCAAATGAGACATTAAAAACTGTTTCTTGGCAAACCGTGTTGCCATATCATGGAAGCTTAATTGTCTGGACTCCACTTAAAGAACCAAAATGATTGCGATTTTAAAAAAGGTAAAATTACACAAAATCTTATCACTTCGGGTTTTACAATAAACAATGAAATCCCTTACTCCGTCAATTTTTATCACATTCATTACATAATATTTATCTCACCTATTTTGAGGTAAAATGTATAAAAGATACAATTTTTATTTGTTTATTTTTAGTTGATGTTCATACAAAATATGAGGTGCATGGTGAAGTCATACCATTCTTAATGATTAAAAATGTTTAATCTTAACAAGGGAGATAATTCAATACAAAGTGACAGAGTAACGTCCCTCATTAAAAATAGAGGGAATTTGAACACGAATGAAATAATTGCACTCCTGATAAAAATATAACAGAAGCTGAGTGAAACTCACGTAAAAACAATATTTGACAATATAACAACACTAACAAAGCATAAAAGTTTCTCACAATAAACTAAACGTATGTATAAAGCGCTACTGGCATGAGCAATATTATATACCATATAAATGTCCCAGCTGAGATGCCTTTTGTGGTAAAAGTTGCAAGAAGTAAATAGTTTGTGAAAGAAATGTTCATTTTATTTCCATAAATCTGTTGAAATTAATAAAGATTATTGGTAAGGCAAGAAATTAATCCAGCAATAACTACAAAAAAATATCAAAATAAATTGGTCATTTTTAATTTTTGCCATACAAAATACCATTTCTTTCACAATTTTGCAGTTTTTACAATGAAAATAAGCTCTATTAGTACAATTAAATGGCTGTTAGTAAATAAACAAACACTGATTAAACTTAACAGTTGTTATATTTATGTTATATTTGAACAATATTTCAAACACACATCTCATATTCATATAATTTTCAAACTCTTTATACAAACTATATAATAGTGAATATTTTGTATTTTACTTAGTCACAGCATATGTTGTGTCAGACACCCTATACAGAAAAGTTTCATTGGTACTTTTAACTAAATACATACATATGAACATTTTCTGAAGCCAAAGTGGGAGATTTTCAATTTAAAAGTGGGAAATTTGTTTTTTTCATATAAACAAAGAATTGTTTTCAAGTAGGGAGATTTTTGAAAATGTGTAAAACACCCCTCATTTTTAAATAATTTTTAATCTTACAAGAGTGAGTCTCCCTTCAAAATCAGGAGAGTTCAAACGTATGTAAATAAAATACAGTGCATTCGGTGCTGTATGACCTTTCACTCAGTGTGCCGTAAAAACCATAAATACAAAAATAATTACAGTGCATAATAAATAATACAGAACCTTGGATTTTTCCTAAAAAATTAAGGCGTCCCTGAAATTTGTCCAAGATTACAGGACCTCTCATCTAGCAGAGAAAATATAGTTTAAATAAAATATCGATGCTACCTTTAAAGAAGAAAGAGGAAAAAAAATAATTAAATACAAACAATACAGTGTGGAAGATAAAATATTTGTTGATTTATTGCAGTCAGCATGAATACTAGAAGATTTTTATTAGATTTCAATTAATTTTATTAAAATAAATACACCAAATGTGTTTTGATTTCTTAAATCAAATTCTTAACAAAATTTAGGCTTATTAATATCTCAGCCAGTGGAAAGGGAAGAAAAAAAAGCGAAAAAACCCCAACAACAAACAAAACAGAAGCAAAAATTAAATAAATGCTTGTTTATTGTACAATTCAAACCTGTATCATATTGTATGGTAGTCATATACTGTACTCACTGGACAATGAGTCTTAGGAACCATCAGTTTTATGTACTTTTCTTATAACACATTGCAACCAGCACAATGTTTAAATATAAACTTAAAAATTACCTTTGTTATTATTTTGACAGCCTTTCTATTGGTCAGTCTTCCGTGCCATACACTTCTTGTCTTGAATTGTTTGATGCTGATTACTTTATTTCATGAGGATAGGCATGGCTTAACAAACAGAAAAAGTGTTAGTAGACCTTGCTAGACTATATCATATGTTGATCTTTCATGTTAAATTATTTATCTAGGTAGACTATTTTCATGTAGTAAGCATTTGTAAAAGAAGAAATATCACAAATAACAAATGGCCTATTCACAACACAACATTAAAAGTTTAAAACTGCAACATAATTGATTTGGATATCACATCATGCTACCAATTAGGTCATTGCCCATAAACAATTGGAGGGTTACACTACACAAATAATTATCAATTTCACAATTTAAAGTCTTATATGTAGGTCTACAAAAAGGGAGTAAATCTACACAGATTGTGTTTAATTGTGTTTAAAGACCTACACAAGGTATACAGTTAAATCTTTTACTGCAACATCAGTAGTAGACTCATTAGTCTTGTATAAATACTGTTAATCCTTTGAATAAGTTTTCAGACGTTTGTGAATCTTCAAAGGTGGTATCCAATAGTTTGGACCAAAGCTTTGTTTCTCAAACAGCCAAATAAATTGTTAACAACAAAGGTCTCAAGAAATGCTGTTTATGGATGCCATACATCTATTATAAAAGTGAAGTAAAACACTTCACTCATCATCTCATATATTATGTATTTCCTATCAGGGCCACACTACACATTTGGCTATTTTCAAACTATGTAAACCACTTATTTTTGACATTACATTATATTATCTTCTATGTTATCCGCTTTGATGTCAATATCTTTTTCAGCCGAAATCCCCATTGTGTTTTTTAGTATTTATTATACTGTTAATATTGACAAGAATGAAAATTATGTTTATTTATTGGGTTTATCGTCCCACCAACAGTGTTTCAGTTATCTGGAGACGGTGTCCACTCGCAGCAGATATACTGCTGCCTTCACTGTGTATAACATGCCTTGAACAACTGGCACGATACCACACCCAGTCACATTATCCTGACACCGGGCCAACCAGTCGAGGAACTACCCTTATATTTGCTTGAGTATTAGCAAGGGAGATATACCAATACCATTTTTAATGACCTTGGTATGTCCCAGCCTGGTATCGAACCTGGGGCCTCCCAAACCTGGAGCCAATGCTCTACAGATTGTGGTACCAGGTCCGGTCGATTGAACATTAGGAATGATTATTTCAATTTGTTTTTTCTAACAACTGTGGTAGTGTACGAATCAGCTTTACTTAGATGCAAGTGTTTATGAAGAGATTATGCTAAAATTCCACCTAGCAGGGGTAAGATATTACATATATTAGATACAGGCACACTGTTGAATACCTCCATTAAATACAAATTTCAAAGCATTTAGTGTTTTAAACTTGATCTAACCTAAAAGAAATACTTTAATAGACAAACATCAACAGAACACAGGTGGTTAACCCGTTTTAAATTAGTATGATCTTGTGCGTTAACAACAAGTCAAGACACCCTCATCAGACTACACATTTAAAATCAGTTAAACTAAGCCTGCATTAGCTTGTAAAAATAAATTGAAAAAAGGGTAAAAAATATACTTCACCAGAACAAAGGTTGGGTACGATATGTTTATAGTTGAGTGATCTGCAATACATTTTGTATTTTTTCCAAAGATTTTATATTTATATACAGTTAATATGTGTGGATAATATGTGTGGATAAATAGCTTTGAAACACATTTTTATTACAAAAATGAATAACATAGTTAGACCCCCCTCCTCCCACTCATCTATTTATTAACTAATGAGCAGCCAGGGTTGGGCTACAGACTGGCAGGTCCCAGGTTTGAACCACTTGAAAGGCCACACAATGTTTGTCCTCAAGGAAGACTATTTACTGCACCCTGCTCCAAGTATTCAGTTGCTAAGTATTGCTTCAATCCAGGAAGTGGGTAGTCAAGAGCATTCAATATTAGTTGAAAACTTTTGTTTCCCCGTTGATAATAAACAGGTTTACACTAAAAGTACCTATGCTATATACTTAACTAAAACACACGAAAAACATTTTTATATCCTAATATATTATACACATCTAATAATTATATTTCAATACCTTACATATTGGTACATTTTAAATGTAACATAAAGCACTTAGGTACATACACATAATACAAGGCTGAGCAAAAGTATATCAAACTTAACTAGTGGAGCCAGCAGCTCAAATTGTTGTAAGACACAAAGTATAATCATTTTGGCTTTATTGCATTTAAGCAAAAACAACTTTTTTTTCTGTCAGCTTGATTAAATATATATGCAAATTATACACACAAAAAAACAGTGTACACATTCATGTGTTTTTAAACAAAAATAAAACATTTAAAAGTAAGTATTTTTACTTGTACAATAGCTGCTAGTATGGCCAATTAATTAGTCATACTACAGGTAATGTATATGCTAGTCTTAACAGGGAACATTAGTAAAAAGAAAATTGTCTCACTGGTTAGAAAATACTTGAGGTAGTCCAAATAATAGGTAATTGGAATTCTTGGACTTTGTTCTTTTGCAATTGGTGCAATCACAAAGAGTGAAATTTCTTACTTTTGCATAAATTTGATCTTTAAATCCATTCAAATACTTAAAAAGATATGTTATTTAAACAACACAATGGATGTGTTTGTTGATAATGGTTAAAGTGGGACTCACAAGAAAAGCATAAAGTAAACATACACTCCAACGAGAACAACCAACCTATATTGACAAGATGGACTTCAACAAAAGTTTACTTTAATGATAAAATAAGACAAACCATCTAGGGTAAAAACAAGAGTTTTTTTCTATGTGATTGTCCATACATGTTTTTATGGGTGAGTGATCTTGTGCAGCAAGATCTTCACCATACATGTCCGTTGTAAAACTTATTTTGATGGTGGATTAAACAATGAATGTAAAGAACAGACCCTGAATTGTGTTGATTTACAGAAAGAAAAACATTCAATGATATAGATACGCAATGTTAAAATAGTGACAATATGGCTTAAGGTTATTAATCTCTGAGCTAGACTTGGAGACCGAATCTCAAGCATCTGATTGGTTAAATTTAAAAAAGAAATCTGACCAATCAGATGCTTGAGAATTTTTTGCTCGTTCTCTTTTTTATAACCTAAGCTGCTATATCGATGTATAAGATGATATTTATGTCTTATAATGTGGATCAGTGCTTCTGTAGCATGTCTTTATAAACCCAGAAGTCACCTTCCTTGCAGAAATACTGAAATGTAAGAAAAGAAATGAAAGTAAATAAATGTGTCTATGTGATGATAATTTAAATCAAATATATTATTAGGCAATTTAACTCATAACTTAAAACAAAAATTAACAGTTAGTTTTAAAATGCAAGATTTGATAATGATTTCTATCATGTAGACTATTATATTGATAAATTAAAGTTACTAATTGTGATACAAAATACAAATTTTAAGGTCAGCAGCAAAGAGCTAGGTTGGGTCTGGTTACTCTAAAAATGCATTTTTGTCTAGGCAAAATATATATTATTTATATATGAAATACGTCAATTTGTCACTCATTTAATGGCATCAAGCTTTTAATAGTGAAGCAAACCAGAGAATAAAAATTATCTTAGTAAATACCGTAGGTCAAGTGAAGACTTTTCACATTTTGTTTTGTTTTTTGTTACAATGCACCAACTCAATTGTGGTAATGGTGCTGAAGTCCACCTTATAACTAACTGGTGGAGGAACACCCCACAAGTGTGTGGCGGGAGTACCAGGGGCACACCTAAGGTCAGTTGGAAGACCTGGCTACATGAAAGGTTTTGCCTCAACTAGGAAGACGGGGATTTAGTTGAAAGGTATATATGCTCAGTTCATGACTGTACCTGAGTTGGGAACTGTGAATTTGTGTCTCGTCTGTGTCTCTCTCCCTCCCGCTGTCGCTCTTC
This sequence comes from Sinonovacula constricta, assembly GCA_007844125.1. Taxonomy (NCBI): domain Eukaryota; kingdom Metazoa; phylum Mollusca; class Bivalvia; order Cardiida; family Solecurtidae; genus Sinonovacula; species Sinonovacula constricta. The sequence goes on from CM017568.1 coordinate 20,550,810, forward strand.
CAACTGTAATAATGCAAGACAATTCAATGATAGCATACTGTTTGCTAAATTTTTGTGTCAATGTTGGTCTAAACTTCCCACCATTTATCTATAAGTTATCCAGAGACTGTGCTCATTTGAATGAGAGATAGCCGATGCCTTAATTGTGACAGTATGCCATTAACATCAGATATTATACCACAACTTATAACATTATCCTGACCCCAAACTGGCCTGTCCTGGAACCACCCTTAAGGTATTCGATGTGTAATAAATCTCATGAATATTCGTGTAAAGTCAGCATTTCGTTTAATAATGTTACATGTTCAATCATTTACGTCAATACTCGGCCTTCCGAGAATAAAATCACTCTACTTTAGTTTTCCAATTTTATCCAATGAAATCTCGTCAATTTCTTCACTTGCGACAACGAATCGTGGTCAGCGAGGAAGATTCATCAAAAAAGCAAAATTAAAGAAAAGAAAGAAAGAAGTGTGTTTTTATTTACAAAAGTATAGTCTAATTAAAATGTAGAAAACAAATGACATTTCTGTGGGGTTTTTTTCATTCATCCAAATCTGACATGTATGAGATTATTTAAAGGTCAGATTTGAGAATGTCTACATAGTACAAAAAAATTTAAAAAAAATTAAGTTAGCTGAGGTGAAAATAATCCAGAATACAATGCTGAATTACGTTATATATTTTGTCAGGATTCAATTTAGTCACTATTACACATCTAATACCTTAAGACTAAATGTTAGCAAGATGATTGCATAACCATCATTTTCTATGACTTAAGTATGTAGCAGCCTTCAATTAAATAAAGGAATTTAGTTATCTGGGCCAGTATGTTACAATTAAAAAAAGAACATTAGTAAAAAAAATTATTTTCATATAATATGTGAATATCACAATAATTATATAATTACAGACAATCTGATAAACTAATTTCCATTTGTACTTCATTTATCTGGAATAAAAGTATTAAAAACATTAACACCACTAGTCATAGCACAGAAATTGAAAAAAAGCAGTGAGAAAAATATTTTGCAAGAAAAACTTAAGACAACCGACAAGAAATATTTTCAAGAACTTCTTAAGAACACAAAAGACCAATGTGGTGTGCAGCGTTGTTCCTATGATCCTATTACTTACAAACTTCTTGTGTTCTGTGGCCGTGTTGATATCTCCAACCTTCAGTGCATTGGTCACATGGTGCCAGAGTTTGCGGGATTCAAACTCACCCTGAAGTTTCAGGGGCCGCACACGCTTTCGCCAGATCTTAAGGTCACTCACATCAACCACCTCTGTCTCTTGCTGTAAAAAATAAAGAAAGAAAATAATGTTACTGAAACTGACATTTGCCTCCAAAGGTGCAATGACCTTAAATATGACCTTGAGGGTTGCATTTAAATACGGTAGGCTGGACAAATCCTTCAAGTGTTTGTCAGTATGATAGTGAAGTTTGATTGAATACCAGTAAATATGGCAAAGTTTTGGCCAAGAAACTTTTATATAGCATGATGGTACATTTAAAAGAAATGACTAAAATATGACCTTAACCTTAATTGTTTTGCTTGAAAAAATGTTATGCATGATATATGTTTGTAATATGGTGACATTTAATTGAAGTACTGTAAGTAAAAGTGAAGTTATAGCTGGGACACAGAAATGGGACTGATGGTAGGAAACCCTTGCAAATATTTAAAATATGGCACAAAGGGTGACTTTAAACATTTTCTAAAGCATCTTAATTGACCTAATAGTCAACTTTATCACCTGGCACCTATCAGCTTGGAAAGATTTTAAATTAGTGCCTATATTTGCATACATGAACATTAGCGCACTGTGTCATTCTTGTTCAACCTAGCAAATGGCATGTTCCCTTCAATACAAAATACAGTAGATACATCCTCCTGAATTCAGTAAATAAAAATAAACTTATTCTCTGAAAAGAGAGTAAAGTGAGTACTTATATTTGGAAAAGTGAACTCCAGCAGACAGTTTCATTCTCTCTGTGTTTTTCTGATTTACCTTCCATACATTATCAAAAGAGACGGTGCCAATTTCCAACTCTTAAGCAGTATGTCATTCTCATTAAACACTGGAAGACCTTTTTCCCCCATGCTACAAATTCAAATATAAAAATTACACTTATTTACTAGGAAAGACCCAGACTGGTAGTTTAAAAGTATCCCTTACATCTGCATAGGTGAACTCCAGCGCACTGTTCCATTCACCCTGAGCTTTGCAGATTATGTTCCCTGTGTTACCATTTTTCACCTCTGCTGTCACGCGATGGAGCTTACCCCCATAAAATGGCTGGAAAAAACACAATATAAAATCAGCTTCTAATTGTAATGACAATGATACATCAAGAATTCTTTTATGGAAATTTAATACCTTTTAGCAACACTTTTGTTTCTGCATACTGTAATGTTGTCATTCTTTTTCAGGTATGTTAAAGAGGTGTACATAATCCTAAAGGAAGACTAAAAAATTTTTTTAAACAATATTGAAGACTGCATAATAAAAATGACATTTATCTCCTTTATCTTAATATGTTTGTTTGTTTGTTTATTGGGTTTATCGTCCCACCAGCAGAATTTCAGTTATCTGGAGACGGTGTCCACTTGAAGCAGATATAGTGCTGCCTTCACTGTGTATAGCATGCCGTAAAACACCTGGCATGATACCACACCCAGTCACATTATCCTGACACCGGGCCAACCAGTCGTGGAACTACCCTTATATTTGCTTGAACATTAGCAAGGGAGCTATACCACTACCATTTTTAATGACTTTGGTATGTCGCGGATCGAACCCGGGGCCTCTACCGATTGTGCTACCAGGTCCGGTCCTTTTCTTAATAATATTCTGTAGAAATTATTTTGTTCCAATTAACACAGTTTAAGTTTCATTTGGAAACTCTGACAATTTTATTTCTTAGAACAGTGAGGAAATTAAGCTGTTTAAAATGGTTCAGCTAAGATAAATAATGTGATGTGCAAACAAAATAAATTACAATTGAAACAATGGCCACATTCTTACCTTGGTATGAAAGACAACTGCAGCACTCATGTTTGTTTTGCTACACGACATCTGTATCTTGTCTCCCATCTCAACCCAGGGTTTTGTCAGGATTGATCTTGCATAGGCACTCGGCAGACTAAACACATACTCCTCATCAAAGTCTAGCAGCCGCAATACAACTGAAAAAATATATATGAAAAATAATCATAAATCATACTCTAAACCTAAAAGTAATATATATATATATATTTGTGTATTGTATTGTATTGTTGTGATGTAATATATGTATGTATTTACATGTACAATGTACATACTAAACCTGTTATGAACATTCACCCCAACACCATTATGCTTTGTTTATTGTTTTGAAATATACATCACTTATTATCAATTACAATAATTTCCATCTCTTATTATAATAAGAAAAACTCCCAGACAAATGTTAGGATAAAACCAATGGCACACTGAAGTTCAACTGAAAGACCTCTTACATTTTCCCTTAATAAAACTTGCATCAACATTGTAAAGGTTCAAGGAGATATATACAGTTATTGACTTTTTTTAAAGTGTATATTAACACATTGGCTCTAAATTTTTCCAACAATTTTAAGCACAAAAAGATAAAGCACTTACCTTTCCCTACCATTACCACCCCTATAGACATGCCCATGAACTTGGATTTGGTCCATATAGAGGCATTGATACACACCCTCTTCTTTGGGCATTCAAAATAAAAGGCTGACACTGGAATAGACAAAGTATTATGGTTATTACAATGATTTATCACAGTATAATATAAATATTAAATTTCTGATTTCTGATTTTTAAGTTAGATAAAATATAGTGACAGTTTTGTCTGGTTTGCACATTAAAGCAATGGTAGAATTAATCAAAAATAATATAGTTAATTGATTTAATTGGAAATATAACTTTGGCTCGTATTGACATTTATGACAAAAAAGGTTTTCAGACAGAAACAGTGAAAAATACTTATAAAATGATGCTGAACTGACTGTATATATACAATGTAGGGTAGATATATCCAGAGTCAATTAAGAGAAAACAACATTATCAAAAGTTTAGCAGTTGTAGTTTTGTTGGTAAGTGAAGTTTGGTTGGTGTGTTGGTGGAGTTTTTTTTTTGGCATGTGGGTGTAGTTTAAGTTGGTTGAAGATGTTTTTCTTCGAGGGAGAGTTAAGTTATTGTTGGTGCTGGCCTAAGGGTGATGGGGGAATTAAGTTGGCAGATAGAGATGCAAGGAGAATAGTTGGCAGGTGGTGCTTGGCTGGTGGGTTGATTTTTGCAGGAGTTTTGTTTTGGAGAGGAGTTTGGAATGTGGGTTGAATTATACTTTTTTGAATGGTTTGCTAAGTTGGTTGGTGGCTGAATTTTGGTTTTGGAAGGATAAAGTTAAGTCTATGGCATTAATTAAGAAGGAGTTTAGTTGGTGGATATAAATTTTGTGTGGATGGAGTAAAGGTGGCGAGTGGAGTTATGTTCATGTGTGGAATTCTGTTTATGGGTGGAGTTTTGCTCTCTTACCTGGAGGATGATGGGATACCTGTTCGGCAGTATAAGTCATCAGGTAAGGTTCTGACTGGTCTCCGGCAGCAGATGATCGACTGGGAGGAATACGCCATGAACAGTGGAATGTCTCTCCGATGATGGGGTTATATGGTTTCTTAGCTACTGATCCCTGCAAATGAAAACAAATGACTAATCTTTGCTACTAACTGGTGTTAAGAGACAAATAATTACATCATTATTTTAAAGAACAAAGTCTAATGTTCACCTGAAATATAAATTTATGTACTAGTATACACAGAATCAATACCTCTGGGTTGGTGCAACATTTCTTTTACAGAATCTGTAGTATTCGTTTGATAAAAAAAGAAGATTGATCAGTCAGATAAAAAGAATGGTTGCAAGTTTGATTTCTTAAATTTGGGATGGGATGGGATGGGATGGGATTTGCTGGTATTTTTGCTGATTGAATGCAGTGGCATTTCTTTCATTATAGCACAGGAGCACTTATGAGGTGCCCAGGGACAGAACCTGGCCAGTCCATTATACTGACACTGCTGAGTCAGGTGTAATGCTGTCCCCGTAGCCCCGAGCATTAGAAGGGAAGCCACTACTACAAACTTTAAAGTCTTTGGTTTGACCCGTCTGGGTTTTGAACCCGCGACCCCACAATCCGCAAGCCAACGCTCTACTACCTGAGCTATTGCGGCCAGTTCCTTGAATCTGAAGAAGGGAGGTAATTCATTTTGACCAGTTACATGTGCCATTTGTTTTTAGCATTATTCATATAGTCTCCAATACTTTGAACTTATGTTATTTGCTTTCTCTCAAATACAAAGTCACCATTCTTTCATATTGAAGCAATATGCCTTGCAAATATAGAAAATCATGTGTCTGATATAGATCTTTTACCTGTTGCCTAGTATAAAAGGATGTGAAGAACCATCTGACAACAGATACCATATCATAATTTACCGTGTTTACCGTCACACACAGATAAGCATGTAAGACTATTTATCTCTTCCAAGTTAATTTACCTGTCGTCCAGCATGAAAGGAGGTCAGGTACCATTTAACAACAGCTATCATACGGTCTTCAGGATCAGGAAGCTCTGTGATTCTGTAGACAAACCGGGATGGGAAAATTACAAATGAAGTTATGAATGTTATTTCATTAATAGTAGTGTCAAGTTTTATCAGGTGACATACAGTTCCAGAGCTCTATAGATACGAGGTGTGAATCTAATTTGATGCAGTTTTCTTTCCTATAATCCTTAACTTTACTCTATATTGTTAGATCTCTTTTGACTTGCACCTTTAAGAATAATTTAAAAGAGAAATAAAAAAAACCCAAAAAACCCCACTTTAACTTCTTATTCAAATGTTTACGAAGCTCTGAAAACCTTATAAAACTAATGGCAATGCTTTGATTCTTCAACTTGACAGACCTTTAAAAATTAACGGCCAAAATAAAGTGTAGGAAAAAAAACAACACTTCCTTCCCATCATCTTTAAATTATGTGAAATAAAAAAACAACATTTTAATATTTTGGAGTGGTTCAAAATTGGCAAATGTAGCCTTGTGGCTATGAGCTAGTAAACAAATTGGTGTTATCAAATATGTTTTCTGGGTGTGTATTAATTTATCAATGAAATCTTACTTCAAGAATACATCAGGGTGAGCCATGCAGTCAGCAAACAATTCCAGCAATGACCTTCTTTCAAGTATAAATGTTGGTAAAACAACCTGAAAAGGTTAAAACAGAAAAAGGTTCATTGTCAGTTCAGGCATTACTTGGTGTCAGTATAAGCAAACGTTTACAAATTAAATGGTGCACCTTTGTCCAAGAATATAGGAATCGTGGTTCTAAGCTAAGGCAGACCCTTATTTTGTGGGTTTGAGTCCAATGCAGGGAAATAACTTTCATGGTAGGTTTTCAAGCTGACCTCGAATATTTTAAAGGTTCTCACCAGAGTTGGTATAGTGCCCTGCTGTTAGGGGGTAGGTCTGATAAATACATACCCAGTGTTTAGGCTTGAGCATGCCTTTGTGGGATTAGCGCAGAATTCTCAGTGTTGGCGCATATTTATTAACTGAATGGGTCATTTTGGCGCAAGCTAAAAAAAGTAAAGAATAAATAAAATGGAAAGCAATACTTCTATTTGTGTATCAATCAATCGTAATTCTAAGCCTAGCTTGTACACAAAAACTGGTTTCTGCTAAAAATAGAAATAAATTCAGCATTACCTGTTGACCTAAAAATGGCTGTATTGGATTGACTTTATATGACTTCCGGTACAAATAACAACTCTGTTGATCGTAATTAATAGACGCTTTGTGTTTAATAATACGCAATAAACGTAAAGCGCTTGGGTGATCCGAAACCTCATGACGTTTTTCGTGATGTCTGCTACTAAAAAACCCATTTTGGTGAGGTTTCGGATCACCTTTTTAAATGACACACTGATTATAAAATTGGCCCACTGTTTTCAGAAGTGCTTTGAAGTTCATACCAATGGAAGCTAAATTCTTTTTTTCTTTTTTTCCTTCTTCCTATCCTTCTTGATTTCCTTATGTTTCAAAATATCAAAACAAAAACCAAGCCAACCCACCTTTGTGAGATCCATGCCTAGTTTGAGCTGGGACAGCAGGTGTAGTATGATTGACTTGTGTTCTTCCATCCCCTCTAAATCAGAGTCCTTGTATTCCTCCACATCCTCCTCCTCATCTTCATGGTTGATTGGGCCCTCTGAGAAAAAAAAATAATAATGCAACTACAAAATATATTTCTTTCAATGATTCTTAGATCAATCTTAAAATGGTTTATCTGACTGGATTATTACCTGTAGAGATTCAGCACTATCGTTACATACTTTCTGGAAACAAAAAAACAATTTCAAAGCCATAAGTGCCTTCGAGTTGTTTACATCTGGCTGTACCGGACTTGGTAGTGCCATCAGAAGTGCATCAGCTCCAGGTACTGGAGGCCCCAGGTTCAAACCTGGGCTGTGAACACTAAAAAGAATGGTGAAGCTCCGTTGCTAATGCTCAAGCAAATATAAGGGTAGTTCCACACTTGGTTGGCCCGATGTCATGATAATATGATTGTGTGTGGTATCATGCCTAGTGTTCAAGTTATGCTATATATGGTAAAGGCATGTGAACACCAACTCCAGAAAACTGAAATACTGCTGGTGGGACAATAAACCCAACAAACGTGGAACTCGAAGTTTGACTGAGTAGCATTGATAATGTTCAAACTACCACATAATTTTAAATGATGAATAACATAACACATACAAATAGCCTTCTGTGACTGGTCTGACTGTGGTAACGGCCTTGCACAAGGCTGTGGAGACTTTATTAGTCGACAAATACTCAGATGTTATTCAGCATGAAAAGAGATATAGTTACCTGTCTGGGGCTGTAACACGTCCTGTAAGGTGTATGTAGCAGAGGTAGCTGAGGTGAAACTGCCGACAGGGGATGGTGGACCTTCACTGATACTAGAACCTGCAGTCTCGCCTGTGCCCTGCCGACGACGACTAAAAGAATAAAATGGGAAATAAAAATTGTGTGAAGATAATTATGATTTGTGAAATGGGATTTTTTTAAAGTAAATAAAAGTTGTTTCTGTTAAAGTATGTTAAAATATGCCAAAGGGAAAGAATATAAAAAAAGGAATCATCAAAATGTATTATAAAAAGCAATAAAAAATGTATCAAATTAGATTAAAATTTGTTTTCAGTGAATAAAAATGTGCAATATAGGAATAAAATTGTACAAAATGGGAATGATATAATAATGGTATTTAATTAGATCAATGAAATCAAACTGTAAATCACCAGATATTTGTGGTAAACAAGGAGTAAAAGTGTCAAAGACAAAAACATGAGCCAAAGGAAAACAAGAATGTATAAAAAGGAATAAATAAATGCTAAAGATTTATCTACACAACACTGAACAATATTGCTTTTTCTAGCTTATCCCTGTGTGAGTTATTGACAGAAAAAGAAAAACAAAAGGATGATCATTCATTAACAATAATAAGCATCAAACACAGAAAAAACATCACTTCATGTATATAGAATATAAGTTTCATGTATTATATTCTAAAGAAAGAACATTAATTGTTTGTTGATGTGTTTTTTTTAATTTTAAGCTTAAACAACATTGATGCAGAGAAATGTTAAATTATCCTGGCCTAAGTTTACTAATGTATGCATCAAGCAACTGATTTTAATCCCTTATAAATCTGACCAATCAGATGGATTCAGACTTTATTTGAACAATTAGATGGGCTCGGACATAATCTTAGCAATCAGATGGACTCGGAATTTATCTGAGCAACCAGATGGATTCAAACTGTATCTGAACAATCAGGTGGGTGCAGACTTTATCTTACCAGTAAGATGGACTCAGGCTTAATCTGACTTATCAGATAGGCATGGACTTTATCTGAGTAATCAGTTGGGTGTTGATTTTATCTGAGCAATCAGAGGGACTCAGACTTTATCTGAGCAATCTGATGGATTCAGACTTTAAGCAATCAGATGTATTTAGACTTTATCTGAGCAATCAGAGGGACTTGGACTTTATCAGAGCAATCAGCTGGACACAGACTTAATGTGACCAATCAGATGGACTCAGACTTTAATCTGACCAATCAGATGGACTCAGACTTTATCTGACTAATCAGATGGACTCAGACTTAAATGTGACCAATCAGATGGACTCAGACTTAAATGTGACCAATCAGATGGACTCAGACTTAAATCTGACCAATCAGATGGACTCAGACTTAAATGTGACCAATCAGATGGACTCAGACTTAAATCTGACCAATCAGATGGACTCAGACTTAAATCTGACCAATCAGATGGACTCAGACTTTATCTGACTAATCAGATGGACTCAGACTTAAATGTGACCAATCAGATGGACTCAGACTTCATCTGACCAATCAGATGGACTCAGACTTCATCTGACCAATCTGATGGACTCAGCCTTAACCTGACCAATCAGATGCTAGAAAGTTGTTTCAGTCTTAAAAACGAACATCTGCAGGCTAGCTAGATCTGCATTTATTTCTTTTATTTTATAAAAGGATGATTATCTTGCCAGTTTGTTAATGTTGTGGAACTGTTAAAAAATGAAGACAAACAGAAGTAGAGGACCTCTAAGACAGACACATAGACAGTAACAACACTTACACTTCTGTATCTAGGGGCACATTAGCAATACTCGGAAAGTTGTGCGGGCCACCAAAAGCTTCCTAACCGGAAAAATAAAAAAATAAACAGGTGCATGAGCATAAAATCAATATGTTCATTCCAAATACACATGTATGTACAACAATATTGATTTCAAAATGACAAAATCACTGATTTATACATATGATACAGCATGGCAACTTGACCTGACATTTTTTATAACTGCTACTAGTATGGATACTAGCTGCCACTATTAAGGTTTTACAGTATGTTTATTGTTTGCTAGTTCGTTTTTAGTTATATCGCACCGACACAATTATGGTCATACTGGCAATGTCCAGCTTATTTGTGGAGGTAGACCCCAGACCCATGCCTGGATAGAAACACCAGCACACCGCTGGATAGCTGAAAAACCTCCATACATGCAACTTCTCATTCCAACCAGGTCTTAAACCCATGCATTGGGGGGCTGAAGAGTTATAAGCCTGTGACTCTAACTGCTCCCCCAACCCCCTCCCATCCCACTGTAGTCTGGTAATGTTTTGTTTTGTTCTACTTTAAACATAATACAAAAACCAAAACAAATATCTGGACATACACCAGCAGAACAACATAGTTTAGTAAATCCCAGCTGTGATTAACCTTTGAATGGAAGTGTTGACAATCTGCAAGTCGGAGACTTTCACTGTTTGGAAATATGCGCCTTTTGTAGAAAAGTTGTATTTAACAATTTTGGCAACAAATTTTACTTACAGATGTATAAATTCAGGTCAAGTTACCATTAAAGAATAAAAAATTGTTATGTGTATTATGTTTAGCTATTACTGGCAAGAGAAGACCTAAAACAAATGACAGGAGTAAACAAGACCATATCTTTCTTTAAATGGCAGGATGTTATATTTTAATGGTTTGGGATATTTAATAAACAAAACTCAAACAATTGCATGTCAAGAAACATATCAGACAAATTATGATTTTCCAAATGAAAGTAGATTATCAATTGTTAACATACAGCTCTTTGTTTATTTCTTGAGGTATACAATGCCATGTCATGCTATAAAATCATACAAAACAAATAAATATGGCAAGCTGGCTTAATACAGGACAATATACCATCTTTAAAGTGTAAAATACATAAAAAAGCACAACACACATATAATAAATAAAGAACAACATGACATTTAATACCAAACATGATTACTAGCTTAATAAAATTATCAGGCTGCAAGTAGCTAAACAAGAGCTGTTACAGGACAGTGGGCTTGAATATTCAAGTGCTTAATGGTATAATGTAAGCTTTATAGTTCTTTTGGACAAAATTTAGTCTGGTATTTATATGCACCAACATTTTTCTATATCAAACCAAAGCCATATTACTCACAAAATAAAACTGGAAGGAATAAACATGAGTATGTTAGTAGGCATGATTACTAAGATTACATTAAGTTTGAACCTGGATCATATCTTGTATAAAATTGAAAAGGAAAAAAATATTAATTAGTAATTTTTTTCCATTTGTACTTTATGCAAGATATGGTTCAAATTAAACTTCACTTGTGTTGTTTTAGTAAGGGCCATATCTTGTACAAAATACAAATGGACAAAAAATAAAAAAAATGATTACTATGAAGACATACGTTTGTTAATTTTCATTTTAATCTAGGCACTGGTTATTAAGATATACGCCAGATAATATTTGCATGCAAAGTTAAACCTGAGCATTGCTGCAACACTTGACACAGATGCTCAGGTGAGTGGAAAATCTCTCCCTGTTTACAGAATAGTTAATGGAAATTAAAATTTAAACAATAGAAACAAATAATTCTGTGTCAACAAGAACATTCAATACAAATAAAGTGCATATACATCGCATAGCAAATTTTAAGAATATCAGCAAAATTAAGGGCTAAGCATTGAAACTGCATTTAAAGCACAATGCAAAAAAATTAAATATAAAAATAAATAAATTTATTTTATCTAAATCCCGTACCAAAAATATTGGATGGCAAATTGTTTGGAACACTTGACAAGTAAAGAACAATAAAGAAAAAGCATACTTGTTACAATGAAAGCAAGATGCAGAAATAAATGAGTTTTGATATACCGGTATGTATGGAAAATAATAAACTATGCCAAATACCAAAAATACTGGGGTGGAAAATTGCATAGGACACTTTCCAACAATAAGGGAGACACTTTCCAACAATAAGGGAAAGAAAATAACCACACATACTGGTTATGTATATATCACAATACAGAAATGAATCAATTTATTTATTTCAATCAAGCCAAGTATGAAATACCAAAAATACTGGGGTGAAAATTTGTATTGAAATGTAATACAATGATAAGGGGAAATTATGATGAACTTAGAGGCCCATCAAATGCACTGTTGCTCAAAGCAGATTTAAATAAAATAGACATATTTCCTATGAGAGCTGCTTGTTCTAAACACTTTACATTACATTATGTATTTACACTATTGTAAAATAAAACAAAATATGGCCACTTTCTTTGTTTATCACATGATAAGTAAATAAAAATAGTATTTTTATAGATAATAAAGCATTTACATAAAGTTATTGATTTATAGAATCGTAATGTTAATTTCTTTTAGGAATTATACCATTTCGATAGCTTTTAACTTCACAATGAATTTAATAAGTGCATTTAGTGCTCCTTTAAGCACATTCCAAGTACAGCACAATACAATAACTGGTTCATTTGCAAGCACAATACAAAATAAACCTCACCTTCCGCATGCTCTTCTGTAAACAGTGGCACAATTTGATAAGGTAAATCTCTTGTATCCAACTAATGTCCACTACTTAGCACATCAAACTTTACATGCAATGTGGATTTTTTATTACATTCAATAATGATCTAAAAAATAAATTATCACAAGGACTTATAATAAAGCTTAACATGTAAAAATCAAATTTACGAATTTACCCACTTAGATCACATATCCAAATTCAGAGTCTACTCAGAACCAAATGTAACCTTTATCAGCAATTACAACTAAATTGCTGAATTAATATTTATACACTGTACAAGACTACTTACTCAGTGAATATTCCCCATATTTATAGAATACTACTAAATTGTTGAATATTCTTCATATGTATAAGCTACTACTAACTTGGTGAATACTCTCCACTTGTATAAGCTACTACTAACTTGGTGAATACTCTCCATGTGTATAAACTACTACTAACTTGGTGAATACTCTCCATATGTTTAAACTACTACTAACTTGGTGAATACTCTCCACTTGTATAAGCTACTACTAACTTGGTGAATACTCTCCACTTGTATAAGCTACTACTAACTTGGTGAATACTCTCCACTTGTACAAACTACTACTAACTTGGTGAATACTCTCCACTTGTATAAACTACTACTAACTTGGTGAATAATCTTCATATGTATAAACTACTAACTTGGTGAATACTCTCCATATGTATAAACTACAACTAACTTGGTGAATACTCTCCATATGTATAAACTACTACTAACTTGGTGAATACTCTCCATATGTATACACTACTACTAACTTGGTGAATACTCTCCTTATTTATAGCATACTACTTGGTGAAAACTTTATATTTACAGAATTCTACATACCTGGTTAAAACTCTCCACATTTACAGAATAGGACATACTTGCTGAACACTCTCTATATTTACAGAATACTAAAGGTTTGTTGAAAACTATCCTTATTAACGGAATACTAATTGCTTGGTGAACACTATTTGATGGATAATTACACTTAAAGTTGCTAAGTGTGTTACATAGCTGATAACTAATTTCCTTTACTATTCCAAAAGAATGTGTTAATCATAACTGACACTTATAATTTTCACCCTATAAGGAATCTGTATTAGGCACTTAATATATACTCAAACTTTATACCACATCACATATTTAATAATCTTATCTCTTTGCAACAAACTTTCCCATTAATATATATTTTATTATCTTTTACTCGCTCTATTGCTTCAAGCATCTTTTATTATTTCACTATTTTCATTGTAGCCACATAACAACTCAAATTGACACATACACTGTATATCATTTATCTAATTCCTATATTGATGCTTAATTTCTTTTTTTTTTTTTCTTTTTTTTTTTTTTCTTTGTTGTTTTAGCATCTGACCAACAATCTTTTAGGTATCAGAAGACTGGTGTCCACTTAAAACAAATAAAGTGCTGCCCTCATTGTACAAGTACGCCACAAACACCTGATATGCCATCACACCCAGTCACATTATCCTGACACTTAGCTAACCAGAAATGGAACTAACTACACTTTTTATCTCTTTAAAACAAACCTGGCTATTCATCTACTTTACTATCTTTGTACATCTTTGTATACCCTACTAGCTTCAAGGATATGTCGTCAATTATCCTGCACCTATTTACATGCAAAACAGCCAAACTACAAATTAACAGATGTACAATCCATTCTTATTCCATTATTTATGCATAGCTGTGCTTGTTTTGAGGATAAATATTCTCCATACCTTCCAAGTCATGTGATAGGTCAAAGTCCCAGCTTGAGACTGGAGTCCATGTTAATAAAGAAGGTTCAAATTCTTATTTCCTTTAAAGTCCAATCATTATTAACATACCAATTTTTAACATGTTACAAATTCAAATTCCTATCATTCATAACAATTTAAGTCACCCGTCACACAACGATAATACATCTTCCCAAATATGGTACTTTAATCAGTGAATTTGACATAGTTTTTTAATAATTAATTAATTAGTTCAGAAAACTTAAACATCTCATTTTATTCACATGATTAATTATAGCATAGTTCAGATTTTATTATAAATTCACATAATCTGTGTTCATATTTTTTTGTCAGTCTAGAAACCTCTTTAAAGCATCAGTATCCTGTTAACTACCCCTACTTTACAAGTAAATATTATTACAATGACAATATCCTTAATTCGATTAATATTTCTCAATATATGCCGATATCTTTAGATTATTAATAACATCATTTTGTTATATCCAAAGGGCCAACCACATACAAACACACAAATCCACACAAATATGCAAACATACAAATATTCTACTTGTCAACACATTCCAAGCTGACGCTACACATTGTTATTTGTTAATATATTCTCCTTCATCCTTTCATGAACCCAATGTTTCTAATTTATTGGCTAAACCTGCTACCATATATAGGCCAATGCAACCTCCTGACACAATCAATCAATTCTTGCATACTAGCACGCTATATACACACAGTCCTCACAGTCAGTGGCAATCCAGCACACAGCAAAAACTGCCTATGGACAAATCTATGGGAGGAAAAGCAATTATTGTAATTAGTCCAACTCCCCTGATGGTATTAACATTAAGTTATTTACTCAAGCCTAATGAGGTACATTGGTGAAATGGAAATTGTCTGCCTTGTTACTTAATATCCAAGATATTCCAATCAGTAGGTATGTTCTTTTAGATGGAATTCTTGGATTTTTCACCTGTTGTTACGTAGATAATGCAATTACAAACAGTAAATTTTCTTACTTTTGCATAAAGAATAAAGTGCATAAAAATACATAATGAGATTTGTTATTTAAAAAAGAAAATGGAAGTGTTTGTCGATGATGGTTAAACTGGGAATGACAGAAAAGTCAACATACACTCCAAAGGGCACAAGCATAAAAACTGAGTAAAACGAATGAAAGAACCTACTTGCATGTAAGGATTATTCAGGGGAGACTATTTATTAATGTCTCTCACTGAGCTGGTATACATGTAACTATTCCTCGTAAGATGTCTGTTTATAAAGGTGATTTGTTGTTGTGTTGTTGTTGCTGTAGTTATTGTGTTGAAATATGCTATTATCAATTGGCAACGTTCAAGTAACACACCTGGGTTTGAACCACTGGCCTTCCATACCTGAAGCCACCACCTTATGTACCACTATACACAGAAAATGTGACATGGTGTGGTATAATATCAGGTGTCCATGACAAGCTGTTGAATTGAGGGTAACAATACTGTACCGAAGAAGATGGTTGTGACTTACAAGACTCTCAACATTTTAAAAAAAATTATAGTTTTCTAAGGCAACAGTTAGCTTAAAGTGGTTGGATCAGTACTGTCAGAGTACTAAGTGTGGTATGATCATGCTATTGAAATAAAAGTATAACAGTACCATTTAGTAGCAAGACTCTACATCATGTTGACATAGAACAAGCATGTGTAGCCAGGTAATAGGGAGAGAATGTGTAAGCAGTCCAGTCAGCTCAGTTGTTGCGTATTCATCCTTTTAGAGCAAGGTCCTGGGTTCTTGTTTCTCCCTATCTTACAATGGCACCCAACATAAATGACCCGCAGTTGTAATGGTACAAGTGCTTGAAAAGTGCTTGTGGGTTGCATGTAGAGCACATTGTTTGTGGAAATTTGGGGATGAATGTAAAGTTGCCCACGGTGTATGTAGCTAGGTAATAGGGACAGAATGTGTAAGCGGGCAGCTTAGCTCAGTCAGTTGGGTTTTGGCTTGTTAGCGAAGGGTTTCGGGTTCGAGTCCCAGACTGGCTGCTCATTTTTCTCCCTAGGCAGTATCTCACAAGGCAATTACAAAGGGTTTTTATCAGAATATAGTAAAATCTATAGCAACATGTCATTTTAAATTACAAACTAATATACCTTTTTATGTTCTCTAAAAGAAAATTCCTGAACTGGGTAAGCCCCTTCCTTTTATCAAGCTTGTGGTGCATTGCTTTAAATGACAACATGCTTGCACATGGACTCAATGAGCATAATTCAAAATGGCTAACAAAATTGTGAACAAATGGTGTGCTAAAAATAATCTTAAAACTTAACTACGTTGCCACCAAAATGAAGGAAAACTTGCACAAAAGTTGTTTCTTTTATTAAAGGGATTTAGAAAAGTTACATTTTAAAGAAAGTGTACATTAGAAAATGCCCTCATATTCTAAATATGAAAGAAAAAACAAGAATATGAGATTTGCACTGACTGTATGACAATACATCAGTGCATAATTTAGCATTTGTGACTATTTTTGGCATTAACAAAACTCAGATTTTATTTAAACACCCACTATACAATCATCTGATAATGTGACTTCTGGGTTTTCCAAAATAAACAAAATGCTAGCTGGTTGTCATTTTTATGTTTATATTTATTGGGTTTATCGTCCCACCAACACTATTTCACTTATCTGGGATTGGGATTTGCTGGCTTTTTTGCCGATACTGTGCAGTGACATTTCTATTATTATAGCACAGGGGCACTTATGAGGTGTCCAGGGACTGAAACCAGCCGGTTCATAATACTGACACCGAAGAGTCAGGCGTAATGCTGTCTCATTAGTCCTGAGCGTTAGGAGGGAAGCCCCTATTACCAACTTTGGAGACTTTGGTGTGATCCGGCCGGGGTTTGAACAAGCAACCTCCTGATCCGCATGCAGACGCTTTACCAATTGAGCTATTGCGGCCGGTCCACTTATCTGTAGACGGTGTCCACTTGAAGCAGATATACTACTGCCTTCACTGTGCATAGCATGCTGTGAACACCTAGCATGATACCACACCCAGACACATCCTGACAAAGGGCCAACCAGTTATAACTACACTTATATTTGCCTGAATTTTAGAAAGAGAGCTATACCACTACCTTTTTTAACAACTTTGATTTGTTATGGTCTGGGTTTAAACCTGGGGTCTCCAGTACCTGGAGCAGATGCTCTACCGATTGCGCTACCAGGTCTGGTCGGTCATTTTTACTCCTGAACAATAATTGGCAGAAATGTATTATTTAAATATTAAGCCTATACCAGCATCAAAGTACCTTGGCACTTTCTATAAGTGAGTACAGCGTTGCTAAATGTAAAAACTACTTTTCTACCCAAAGGGAAATCTCAAAGGCATTATCTGCTCAAACATATAGTGAAATAAAACTATCAGTTGAAGTAAATAACATTTTATGAATTAATTTAACGCCCTCACAATAACACTGGTTTTGGTCCCTTTCCTTACATTCAGCTTGGGAGGGTATTTCTACAACATGTTGGCCTTTAGACCCCTAGAAGAGGTGTCATGTATGACAGCATGTTTGCACATGTAAGGATGCATTTTATCTGCTGTACAAGCAGATTCAAAGAGACAAATACATTGCGAAAGTCAACCAAAAACAACAAAAAGTGCCGTTTCTGAACATGTTTATCATAATAACAAAACATTTAAAGGTAGAAAAAATACCCCCCTTTCTAAATGAAATTGTTCATTTTCTTAGTTATTTATAATTATTCAGGAAATATTCTTCAAAATATACTTCACAATACAAAAATGTTAAATTGCAAAAAAATTGTGTTGAATATTTTGAAGAACATTTCCAAAATAATCCTCATTTGATCATGTAAAAATGTTCAACCACAGATTATCAACTATGCACACTCTTGCACACATAATATTCACATCTTCCTTAATGACTTCATATTTAAACATACATGACATATGCTGAGCTGATTTTTTCATAAATTTAATAAAAGATGAGATGACAGTTCAATCTAAAAATACTGCACCAAACAATTTTTAACAGTATGTTCATAACAAACACTTGCCATGTACATAAAATACAGCGACCTCAATTAAACACTACTTATACCAGTACTTTAACATAACATGAATAAGATATTCAGGAAATTATATTTTTTTTACATTTTTATATTTTCAATTCTGTTGTGAGAAATGTTTATATTGCCTATAATATTGCAGATGATAGTAACTATCAGTGATAATGATTATCTAAGATTTTAACAACACTAATATTAATTTGATGCTGATGCTGATTATGCTACTACTTCTGCTGCTGCTGATGATGATAATGAAAATGCTGTGCTACTGACAAGAATGGTTATCATGTTATTGCTGCAACTGCTGCTACTGCTGTTTATTCTGTTGCTGAAGATGGTTACGATAATGTTTTTACTGCTTCTTCTCATGCTGATGAAAGAGAAAATGATAATGTTTCTGCTGCTACAATTGCAACTGCTACTCCTGCTGCTACTGATGATGATGACAACACTAGCACCAACCTGTCGTTGCTGTAACATCAGCAGGCACTGGTCAAGGCACTGCAGCGTGGCTGTTGAGGTGGCCTTGATTAGTAACAGGTCCTGAAATATCACACAGGTAAATTGTAATACAGGTAATCTGTTATATATATATGTAAATTGTTATAGAGATATAATGTAAAACAGGTAAAGTGTTATACACTGTCATTGTCTTAACTAGATAAATTGTCCTACAAGTAAGATATTTATGTTTGAATTCTGAATACATCACATGGGTATATTGGAACAAATCACAAAACAGTTATTATTATTATATTATGGTCATTATAGCAAAGCCCAGCTACTATGTAGAATAGAGGAAGGCCACACACACGTTTGGTCAGAACTCCCCTATTGTAAGTATATGTCCCAATTGAGGACTTAAATCCACATAATAAAGGGCTAAGAAGGTTATAAGTTCTACGGGCAAACAAGACACATGATCTTCACTTGGTCCCAAAGAGAAGAAGATTGGGCTCCCGGAGAGAGAGATTACTGGGAATGCATGTTAAATTGTTTGTTTATTTGTTTATTGGGTTTATCGTCCCACCAACAGTATTTCAGTTATCTGGAGACATCATCCACTTGAAGCAGATATAGTGCTCCCTTCACTGTGTCTAGCATGCCGTAAACACCTGGCATGATACCACACCCAGTCATATTATCCTGACACTGGGCCAACCAGTTGTGGAACTACTCTTATATTTGCTTAAGCGTTAGCAAGGGAGCTATACCACTACCATTTTTAACGACTTTGGTATGTCGCGGCCCGGGATCGAACCCGGGGCCTCCCGTACCTGGAGCCAATGCTCTACCGATTGCGCTACCAGGTCTGGTGCATGTTAAATTGACCATGTGTCTTATTTCTATTAATAAAACAATATGTGTTGTTTCTTATATCAATAATAACATCAGCAATAAAGATCAACTTTAAAAAAAAAAAAATATATTTTATAAACTAAGTTTGAAATAAACCATTTTAGTTGATAATCTTAACTTAAATTTTCTAGTTTAGTTTTTAGCTTGTGGCATACAAAAATTTGTTATGTATTTTGCTACATTGCACCAACACAATTATGGTCATATTGGCGATGTCCAGCTATTTACTGGTTGAGAAAGACACCGGACTATATAACTGGCTAGAACCACTGGCACCCTGCAGGTTATTTCAGAAACCTCCCCACATGAAAGTCTCTCCCCGCCCCTCAGCCACCGACTGGTACATGACCCAAGTGGTGAAGGATATAGAAGTTACAAGCTGGCATCTGCTTATTGCTCAGCAATGGGCACCTAAAAGCAGTTCAATTTAGAAAGTAGACAAAAATGCCCACAATGGAAATTCTTGAAAAGAATTATGTTTACCCTAAACACTGATGAAATGATGAGTAAATGAAGGTGAAAGCAGTGTAAATGAAATACTTACTGTATCTAATCCAGATATAAATTCTCCAGTCTGAGGAATACTCTGAAAACAAACAAAATGCAGTGTTGTTTTTTCTCTCTTTTAAACAAAACAGAAATCCTGAAAATAAATATTTTAAAATATATGAAATCAATTATCATGACTTCAATTGTAATGACTGTTAGGTATTAAAATATTAATGGAATATGTCAGCTAATGCAAGAAAGTTCTATCTTAATTGAGTTTGGACAATTTATGCTTGGTAACAAAGATAAAGTGTCTTCCTTTAAAAATTATTATTTTGATTAAATATAAAATATAATTTAAAATTATTAATTTTTGATGTTAGTACAAGCAAACTGTTGTCTTCGCAAAACACATGGCAGGCAAAAGACAAAGTGGCATCAAGAGAGTTCACAAGCAAATTGTTGACACTGCAAGGCACATGACAGGCAAGAGTTAAAGTGGCATCAAGACAGTTCAAAAGCAAATTGTTAACACTGCAAAACAGATGACAGGCAAGAGTCAAAATGGCATCAAGAGAGTTCACAAGCAAACTGTTGACACTGCAAGATACATGACAGGCAAGAGTCAAAATGGCATCAAGAGAGTTCACAAGCAAACTGTTGACACTGCAAGATACATGACAGGCAAGGGAAAAAGTGGCATCAAGAGAGTTCCAAGCAAACTGTTGACACTGCAAGATACATGACAGGCAAGGGACAAAGTGGCATCAAGAAAGTTCACAAGCAAATTGTTGACACTGCAAGATACATGACAGGCAAGAGACAAAGTGGCATTAAGACAGTTCACAAGCAAATTGTTGACACCGCAAGGCACATGACAAGCAAGAGACAAAGTGGCATCTAGAGAGTTCACAAGCAAACTGTTGACACTGCAAGATACATGACAGGCAAGAGTCAAAGTGGCATCAAGAGAGTTCACAAGCAAACTGTTGACACTGCAAGATACATGACAAGCAAGGGACAAAGTGGCATCAAGACAGTTCACAAGCAAACTGTTGACAATGCAAAACACATGACAGGCAAGAGTCAAAGTGGCATCAAGAGAGTTCACAAGCAAATTGTTGACACTGCAAGATACATGACAGGCAAGAGACAAAGTGGCATCAAGACAGTTCACAAGCAAATTATTGACACTGCAAGACACATGACTGACAAGAGACAAAGTGGCATCAAGAGAGTTCACAAGCAAATTGTTGACACTGCAAGATACATGACAGGCAAGGGACAAAGTGGCATCAAGACAGTTCACAAGCAAATTGTTGACACTGCAAGATACATGACAGGCAAGAGACAAAGTGGCATTAAGACAGTTCACAAGCAAATTGTTGACACCGCAAGGCACATGACAAGCAAGAGACAAAGTGGCATCTAGAGAGTTCACAAGCAAACTGTTGACACTGCAAGATACATGACAGGCAAGAGTCAAAGTGGCATCAAGAGAGTTCACAAGCAAACTGTTGACACTGCAAGATACATGACAAGCAAGGGACAAAGTGGCATCAAGACAGTTCACAAGCAAACTGTTGACACTGCAAGACACATGACTGACAAGAGACAAAGTGACATCAAGAGAGTTCACAAGCAAATTGTTGACACTGCAAGATACATGACAGGCAAGGGACAAAGTGGCATCAAGAGAGTTCACAAGCAAATTGTTGACACTGCAAGACACATGACTGACAAGCGACAAAGTGACATCAAGAGAGTTCACAAGCAAATTGTTGACACTGCAAGGCACATGACACGCAAGAGACAAAGTGGCATCAAGAAAGTTCACAAGCTAATTGTTGACACTGCAAGATACATGACAGGCAAGGGACAAAGTGGCATCAAGAGAGTTCACAAGCTTACTGTTGACACTGCAAGATACATGACAAGCAAGAGACAAAGTGGCATCAAGAGAGTTCAAAAGCAATTGTTGACACTGCAAAACACATGACAGGCAAGAGACAAAGTGGCATCAAGAAAGTTCACAAGCAAACTGTTGACACTGCAAAACACATGACAGGCAAGAGACAAACTGGCATCAAGAGAGTTCACAAGCTAATTGTTGACACTGCAAGATACATGACAGGCAAGGGACAAAGTGGCATCAAGACAGTTCACAACCAAATTGTAGACACTGCAAGACACATGACAGGCAAGGGACAAAGTGGCATCAAGAGAGTTCAGAAGCAAATTGTTGACACTGCAAGATACATGACAGGCAAGGGACAAAGTGGCATTAAGACAGTTCACAAGCAAAGTGTTGACACTGCAAGGCACATGACAGGCAAGAGTCAAAGTGGCATCAAGAGAGTTCGCAAGCAAATTGTTGACACTGCAAGATACATGACAGGCAAGGGACAAAGTGGCATCAAGACAGTTCACAACCAAATTGTAGACACTGCAAGATACATGACAGGCAAGAGTCAAAGTGGCATCAAGAGAGTTCACAAGCAAACTGTTGACACTGCAAGATACATGACAGGCAAGGGACAAAGTGGCATCAAGAGAGGTGACAAGCAAATTCTTGACCCTGCAAGATACATGACAGGCAAGGGGCAAAGTGGCATCTAGAGATTTCACAAGCAAATTCTTGACACTGCAAGATACATGACAGGCAAGGGGCAAAGTGGCATCAAGAGAGTTCACAAGCAAACTGTTGACATTGCAAGATACATGACAGGCAAGGTACAAAATGGCATTAAAAAACTGTGGTAAGCATGAAAACCATCATCGCGCGCCCCCCCCCCCCCCCCCCCCCCCCCAAATTTTCTTCTTCACCTACTTACATCAATTTTCTCATGAAGATGTTGTGAATAGTCCTCTGCCTCTATCAGATACTCCTTCACCTCCTTGAATGGGTCTATAGTGTGGGGGTGGGGCATAGGAGCCCGATGGCTGGATCTAAAATGATAAAGCATGCATTGAAATCTCAAAAACTAAATGAAACACCACAACTTTAGCAAATAGTCTTTGACAAAACCCAGTGGACCGTGACCAGAGTTCACCAAAATCTCTGTTAGTCCATTAAATTTAACAAGTCAAATGGACCGACGGTCCACCAGAATTTTCAGCCACATCGTTTTCAAAATTGTGAATCATTATTAAAATATATATACTTAATTAAACAATGCTTTACAGCCATTTACAGAACCCAACCACCCGATTTCCTAAAACAATATTGGGATAAATATTTATGAAAAGATTGAGCTGTTGTTTTGGGGGTAGAATTAGTACTCTGGTGGTACATGTACCTACCTCGCTCAGGTAGCATATAAAGTATATATAACAGCCTTGGCCAAGAACTAACATTTTATGTTAGGTCAGGGGTACTAACTCAAGACTCTCTGATCCAGAGTTCTAACCACCTGGTCCAAGGTTATAAAACTATGAGGCTGGGATCATTCTTACACATCAGATTATTTAGATTTTGAGGTATAAATTCAAAATATGACCAATCAGATGCTTAAGATCATTCTCAAACTTGTGCTTTATTACCTCCGACCCAGGGATACAAATCCAGCCTTATTAGATGCCATCAACATAACGTTACCTGGGCACCACAGAAGTCTGAGGAGTTGTTTCCCCAGTACTGGTGGGACGAGAGCGTTGATTGGGCATCACTGCCAGACTGGTGCTGTTGCTGGTTCCCCAACCCACAACTGACCCACTGGAAGCCTCTCTTCTCTGCAGGGAACCAGATGGGGAGGAAGAAGCATTCTGGGAAATATAAAAATTAAAGATGTCAAAGAGCTTACTTTATTGTTCCAAAATGCATATGCAATGTACAAAGACTGATCTGACATAAGTAAATTAACAAATACATTTGTTCATATTTTGGGGGTTTAATCAAACAAGTATTTTTGTTTCTTCTTTTATGTAAAATGAAGAATAGAATTCTTTATGTGGCTTCATAAATCTTTTTGATTAATGACCATAAAACAAATGTGTGCCATGGCCAGGTAGTAGAGTCATAAGTAACCCTTCAGACTCCTTAGCCTCTCTCCTAATTGGTTCTAGTCCCGTTCAGGTCAAAGGGCTAAATTAATGAAGGTCTTTCAGCAGACCTGCAGTGTGGTTCTACCCAGATAAATGTCTGGGGTCTTTCTCCACCAAAATAGACGGATATCGCTATGACAAAAATGTGTTGATGTGATGTATTTCAAAAACAAAATCAAACAAATACTGGGTCTCTTTAGAGATGTTGTCTTAAAATTTACACCTGTAAAGGTATATAAAGCATTAACAATGTCTCTACCGCCAAAAGTTCTTGCTCAGTAAGCTTATTGCAATTTGAAATACAAAAATGAAAGCCGAATGCATAATTGATCAAGCATAATTGATCTGAAGTAGAATACTGAAATACATGTAATGAATGACAGATTTATACTGTGAGAGAAAAATACTGGCAGTCAGGAGCTTGAACCTAGGACCCTTTATTATCAGGGTGAATGGTCTACTGACAGACAAGAAGGTGGCTTACACATTAGCTATCTATCATCCAGCTACATGTATATATATATATATATATATATATAAACTGTTTAGAATAAACATATATTGCACAGCTTTGCATGCAGCAAACATTGTCAGATTATAAATATCTACATATAGGGGGTCTCTACATGACTGTACATGTAATACAAACTGGACATAGAAGATAAATACCGCCATTTCAATCATGCATATTGTGTTTTAAGTACAAAATTAAAAAAAAAAAAGAGGTAATTATTACTTTTTACTGAATTGTTTTAACTTCTGTAAGGCTCTCAAACCTAAAAACTAAATGAAAAAAAAAGATGTTGTTATTACAACTAAGCTGCAATATGTATAAAAAAATACATAACAAAAAATTACAAATCTCAAATTACCGGCATCTAACCTACACGATCATACACAGGTAAATCTTAAATCTGATATTTGGCGTTTACATTTGATTTCAATGCAATACAGAGAAATAGGACCACACACATAAGATGTTGATTAATTAAACATGCTTTCTTTTTTATTTTAACTTATACATCTTGAAATCAACATTTGAAAAAAAGAAGAATTAAAATAAAAAGGAATTTGATATATATAGCTCTATACCCATTCACAATATCTGAATCTCCCATTTCCAAGATGTAGATAGTAGCATTTATTATAAAACAGTACAAGAAGCCTTATAAACAAAGACTGGGCAGAAAATGGTGTAGATTCTGGTCAGCCAGCTCTCAGCAAGGAGCTGGCTTACCTGGATCCCAACTTTTTGCCTAAGCCTTATAATACGTGAATAGCAGGCTTAGAGTTAAGCATATTTAAGTATCTTCTCCCTCTAAAATACTATTAAGGAATATATGAATATTTGTGTTGTTTTTACTCAATGTAAATTATAATTTTATTTGAACATTTAAGTCTATTTTATAAAATTTGTTGTGGTTTTTTTGTGGCTTTTTTTGTCATTGCTAATAATTTAAAAGCAGATGATATTAAGACTGTAAAGATATTATCAACACATAAACATATCTTACTGCTAAAGTAACAAGAACAGATCCTGGTCTCAGACTCAGACTGCAACCTTTGTACATAATGGTAGTGGTGGTTAAGCTGCCTTGCTTAAACTGAATCAAGTTAAGGTAATTTTATCACCAGGTCAGCCTGCTTTCAGGATAATGTGACTGGGTGTGATGTTGCACAAGTTGTTTGGCAGCAAGTTTTTCACAGTGAAGGCAGCACTTTATCTGCTTCACACCATCTCCAGATAACTTAAAAATTGTTGTTGGGACCATAACAGTAACAAGCATTTTCAGAAATCTGATTTTGCTACAGGAACACTGCCCTGGTCAATAAATCAATGAACCTTTCATAATCCTTCTGTCTATTCTAGTTTGAGCAAATAAAGGTTTACACTGCCTGACTCATTTGCAATTCTTTCAGAATTTCTTCATCAATAACTCTTTATATTTAACAATGACAAGATTGTTCAAAGTAAACACTTTAGAGAATAAGTATCACTTGAATGTGAGGTGATTCAAAGGGATGTTGTTCATGTATACCATTTAAGACATACAAAAGCTATCATATTCTCAGTGTTCTTACAGACAAGCAAAATGCCTACAAATGTACCAGTAGAAAACATGGTCTTACATGAAATTTCTTAAACTAATATTTTATACATTTTCTTCAACTTAGATGGAAAAAATGAAAACATCATGAAATATCACTTAACGTGACATTTGTCCCCATAAAAAGGATTTCTCCAGTTATTTTTTCAGGTGTTTTAATTTGCTATAAAACACTTGAGCAGTGCACTGTTTATTGTGCATGAATATTAATAACAATACTTTTATTTTTTTAAACGTTGCAATGACATTTGCATTGTCATCATTGCCCCATTGAGCAGGTAATGGAGAAAGGACCCCAAACCCCCAGCAACTGGACTACCTCCCCACATGAAACTTTCTGCACAAATCAGGCCTCGAACCCACCATAAAGGGCTATAAAGTGCATATTCAACATAGTATCTTTAAGCAACCAATATGTCCAGGCAGAAATAACCACAGACACACTTCAGATCAGCTTATCTCCCCATATAAAAGTTTCTGTTCTAAGCTGGAACCCAGCCATGAGAGGCTGTGGAGTGCATATATAGCATGAGAGATATACTAGCTAACACATACAAGAAAGGTATTCTGATATTTCTTGTACTTCTAATACTGTAGCAATGTTAGTTTAATTTCTTTAGTATATAATTTTGAAGGGTATGTACATGTAAATAATTATTAGTGAAGGAAGACCGCCAGACATGTGACAAGGCCGGACCATCGGCAGCTGGAAGACCGGCACACGTGAAAGTTCTCACCCTTACTGGGTCTTAAACCCAGGTGGTGAGGGTCTAAGGTGTAAGAGTTCTGATTCTGATTCTAACGGCTCAGTCAAGGATGCTCCTTAGGAAATTCTAAAATTTGTTGAATGGAAAATGGTGACTTGAGTTCAAGATATGACTAGGGCTTCAAAAAGTTTTGTGAATTTGTTTATGTTTTAACATTGTTGCAGTTGATAAAATGTAACTTAACATTTTTTCTTGCTTACTTTTCAACAAAAAAAAAATATACTAGAAATGAAGCCAAGTGCCCTTGCATCTTTTAGTTTTAACATTATTTTAAGAAAGGGCCATAACTCCACCAAAATTTAGTTGATGGAGACAAAAATGGAACATGGCCTGTACTTTGAAATCATATACTTAAAAAAAACTTTAATTAAACCTGCTGATCCTTGAAAAAGAAATTGAGCAGAAACAAACTTCCATGACCAAAAGATAAAAACAAGGATAAATCTCTTCGTCGTTTGCCAGAGGGCAGAGGCACAGATCTCCAATTACATGTTAATTATGTTAGTAGCATGCATAAACATTTAAAACAGGTGATAAAGTGAACATGCACACTATCTATTTTGTGCAACTTTTAACATAGAAATTAACACAAACAGACCATTTAGTGTGCCTTCAGCATTCCCTTTTTCTTTCTTTTGTTTATTAAAGGGACATTATTAAAACTGCCTGTGTTATCTCCCTTGAAGGTAGATTTTCAATAAAATATTTTTAATAAGTACATTTTTTTACTATTTATAACGTCTCAGACTGCATCATGAACATAAAAATTGTTTGCTGTTGAATGTGACAAAAATAATTAAAGTGCATAAATGAACATTATGAATAAATGAGTAAATAAATACATATATGTATGATTCTTATACAATGTATATGAAAATACCTATCCACAAGGGAGGTAGCTAATATATTTTTTTCATTTTGAAAATGGACAATTATCAATAGGGTTTTAAAGGTGAATAATATTACATTAGATCATGTCAATTTATCAAAGTAATGCATTTCATCATAGTGTATTCTATATAGTAACACTTTTAGACATAAAACTTCCCGCTTTCAAAATGAATAAATATGCAGAATGTCTGAAGGTGTTTTGAAACTGAACTGTTTGATTCAAATGTGATGCTATACTGTTCAAGTGTCCTCTTTATAAGTATATGGGTTTTTTTAAATTTCATTAAGGTAATTTCAGGAAATACATGACCTTTTGGCTTTCAAAATATAGCATTAACAAGTCTACAATTTGGCCAACTCAGAGTAATAAACCACACCCTCTTTAAACAAAATTTGCAAATAAAAACAATTGGATCAAAATTTACAGACATTAATTTTAAAACCAACATCACATAACCACACATACAGTCAATATACAAACATTTTGGCAAATTTAATACAGGGTGTTTATTAATACCTGTTAGCACTAAACACTAAATAAACATAAAATGCAGTCATGCTACATACTACTTTGAAAAAGATATGTTAAATTTTACCCCTCTACCTAGATATTTGTTTGGTGTCTTCCTCCACAATAAAATTTGGATGCTGCCAGCAATAGCCAAATTAGTTTAGTGTGAGGTATAACAACAGAAATAAAAGAAATACTTTTAATGATAGTTATGACTTGTCTGTTTTGGTAGACAGGTAAATTATTCTGTCAGCTGGAAAAACATGGTTCAATGCAAATTGTCCTCATCTGATAGGCTGTAATTGCTTATGATGTCATTATTCAACTAAAGTGGCCTCTGATTGGATGTAAACTGCCTTATGATGTCACTATTCAACTAAAGTGGCCTCTGACTGGCTGTAAACTGCCTTATGATGTCATTATTCAACTAAAGTGGCCTCTGACTGGCTGTAAACTGCCTTATGATGTCATTATTCAAATAAAGTGGCCTCTGACTGGCTGTAAACTGCCTTATGATGTCATTATTCAACTAAAGTGGCCTCTGACTGGCTGTAAACTGCCTTATGATGTCACTATTCAACTAATGTGGCTTCTGATTGACTGTAAACTGCCTTATGATGTCATTATTCAAATAAAGTGGCCTCTGACTGGCTGTAAACTGCCTTATGATGTCATTATTCAAATAAAGTGGCCTCTGACTGGCTGTAAACTGCCTTATGATGTCATTATTCAACCAAGGTGGCCTCTGACTGGCTGTAAACTGCCTTATGATGTCATTATTCAACTAAAGTGGCCTCTGACTGGCTGTAAACTGCCTTATGATGTCATTATTCAACCAAGGTGGCCTCTGACTGGCTGTAAACTGCCTTATGATGTCATTATTCAACCAAGGTAGCCTCTGATTGGCTGTAAACTGCCTTATGATGTCATTATTCAACTAAAGTGGCCTCTGATTGGCTGTAAACTGCCTTATGATGTCATTATTCAACTAAAGTGGCCTCTGATTGGCTGTAAACTGTCTTATGATGTCATTGTTCAACTAAAGTGGCCTCTGATTGGCTGTAAACTGTCTTATGATGTCATTATTCAAGTAAAGTGGCCTCTGACTGGCTGTAAACTGCCTTATGATGTCACTATTCAACTAAAGTGGCCTCTGACTGGCTGTAAACTGCCTTAAAATGTCATTATTTAACTAAAGTGGCCTCTGACTGGCTGAAACCTGCCTTTTGATGTCTCTATTATACTAAGATAACATTTGTTAGGTTGTAAACTGCCTTATTTTTGTAAAAACATCATTGAAACATGTCATCAAAAAACCAAGAGGTTATTATGTCTGAAAAAAATGATTTATTCTGCTTTGAGGTTTTTACTTACATTCAAGAATGCAATTAATTTCTGACTACAATATGATAACAGATATTATGAAACACCCTGTATGCTAACATAATCAAGAGTATATTGGGGGTTAAAATAATTAAAAAAGCAAGACAATTATTTTCATGCGAGATAATTTCCCAGCATATATGTTGTTTAAGGCAAGTTACCATACCTTTAACCTTGTTCGCTTTGTCTGTAAGGCAGAATGGCGGTCTATGTGTTTTAAAATGTTCTTAATTTATTCAAAACTATCAATTTTCACAAAGACAGCGAATTATAGTATTTTTACAAGAAAATGTTGTTGTGCTTCTCAGAATTATAACAGCAAAGTCAAATGTAGAAAAAAATGTTTGTAACTATTTGTTGTACTTACTAACTTTGAGAAGAAATATATCGATATGACATTGTATTTCATAGCTTTTATTTTATTTACTGTTTTGAAAATGTTATCCATGCTTGAATAAAAATATTATATATACAAGATATAAAACAATTAACATTACTTTAGGAGTAACAGAAAAGTAAAGTTTAAATATTCATGTTTACAGTGATGCTTATTTTTTAAAAAATGCAATACATAAGTTGACATTGAAGCAGTTTGACTTAAAAGTGCCATTTCATCACAACATCAAAATGCTCAATAGAAAGCAAAAACAGTAAAAAAACTAGCATACAAAAACAAAGAAAGAAAATCTGGCTGAAAACAAAACATATAGCTGTATACGGTCACTCCTGTTGAATATCACATGACAATATTTTCCATAAGACATATGTCAGTTAGCAATCGCAATTATTTTAATTGGTGGTAGAACTGTAAATCATTTAAACTGCAGCAAAAATTCATTAATAAAAAACATCCAGCCCATCATGATCAAGGTCTATGAACTGGGATGTTGATCACATTGTCAAGTTAACACAATATAAAGGCAATCAACAGTGTTAGAGCCTGAAAACACTTGATTCTTAATTTGCCAAAAAAAAAAAATGTCGTGCAAAAAATGTGAGAAAGTGTTAAATTTAAAGATCCTGCATGCCATATGACCAAAATGCCAAAATTAAAATTAAGTTTGTATACCACTACAATTTTTAAAGACTTGGTACAACATGGCCCAGGATTGAAAACCAGGCCTTCGTACCTGGAGCCAACACTCTATCAGCTGCGCTACCTGGTCAGGATGAGAAGGTTTATAGAGCTGTTTGTGCATGAAGTCCAGTTATAATACAAATTATTTTTTTATTCCCAAAACAGCATTTTCATCTAGAATTAGTATATTTGACAACAAATATCTATTTACACAGAAAGATTAGAAAGAAAGCAATCTCCAACAAAAATTGTCTTGGTATTCTGATTTATGATATATTTGCGAAGATGGTCAAGAGGTTAGCATGTTCAGTTATCATAAAGAAAGCCAATGGCCCAACACCGACAAATAGCATTTTTTCATGATTTGAATTGATTTGTTAAAACAATGACTTTACAAATATGATATGGTTTGATTTTATTTATTTTACAAAAACAAAGATTATTTTGTCAGCTTGTTATTGTATGGAAATTATTTAGATAAAATGGCAGGCAAGACCTTTAAAAGTTTTTTGCAAAATAAATAACTTTTTTTAAAGGTTTCACTTGAAGGCCTACATAACTTACATCTCTAGGGTAGATTTACAATATACTCTGTAATGGTTAATGACTTCATGACAAGTCATAAATCAAGAAATGTTTTCTCTAGTTGTTACCCGGAATACATTCAGGAGGCACTAACCTGACTAATGAAATCAGCATGATGTTCTGAGGTGGCCCTTAGCCGATCCACCCATTGTTGTCTCCCCTTGGCATCTTGAGCTAAGTATATAATAGAAAATATCTTTAAATGCTACAATTTTAAATAAACCATGGGCACTTCTTTGATATATGCCAAGAATTTTATATAATCGTTTAGACAACCATTTGTAATATTGATGATAAAGCAGCAGAAAATATATGTAGTCTAGATACTGGTTAAACAGCTCCCAGCAGGTTAGTCAAGGAAACAACAAAGTAAGCTACTGCAGAGGAACTTGCAGTCAGTGAGCTTTGCTAATGGAGGGGAAGATACTAACTATGCATCTACAAGTGCTCCCAGCATTCTCCAAGAATCAAGGTGTTCGGATATGCAGGTAGATCTGAAAAGAAGACTCTAGCTCCCAGCAATAGTCACAAGTACAATCCTTTGCCCAGATTTCATTATTTGGTCAAATTCTTCAAAGGGTGTCATCTTGGTTGAGCTAATTATGCCATGTGAGGAACACATTGAGGTATCACACAAACTCAAGATGGCAAAGTACCAAGACTTGGCCCAAGAGTGCACAGACAAGGGAAGACCAGTAGAAGTAGCATGCTGGGGTTTTCCATATATGACAGTATGGAAGATGCTTGAAGCATTGGGGAGCAAGAGAAGAGCATGAAA
Source organism: Sinonovacula constricta (assembly GCA_007844125.1). NCBI lineage: Eukaryota > Metazoa > Mollusca > Bivalvia > Cardiida > Solecurtidae > Sinonovacula > Sinonovacula constricta. The sequence goes on from CM017568.1 coordinate 20,583,183, forward strand.
GTTGTCCATGCTCTAAGTAAAGCTGCTGAAAAGGCATCCAGTTAAATTACAATGACCTTAATTATGACCTTGACCTTGACATTTGTGCTTGCAAATAGCATGCAGGACACACCTGTCAATCAGTAAAATAGTGTTTGATTAAGATGGTTAAGTTTGATTAAATACCTGTAAACAATGGCAAAGTTAATGGTTGCACTTGTAAATGTTATTTGCAACACACTTTTAAGTGGATGTCTGTAGGATGGTGAGGTTTCATTGAAGTCTCAGGATAAATATGGAAGTTATGCCTGAGACACAGAAGTGGGATGGACAGACATACTGACAGAAAGGCCCACAGTGTGACTGCTTTATTGCCACAACTGCATGTAAAACAAGTAATCACTCCTACCTTTCTTTAAACTTCAATCTACAAAAAGATATTCAAATATGAATACAAAGTTATTTTTTTGTCAAAGCCACTGTATAAGTTACTACATAAGGATAATCAAATAAAAGAGATGTTTTAACCAAACTCATCAAGCGACCTTAAATATGTAAAATATTCACCTCTTAGTCTGAAAACTTCTCCATTTGCTGCACTGACTACAAAAGTCTGAGAGTCTTCTTCTGAGGGGGATACTACTGCAGCCTGTAAAACATCATAATCATCATCATCATCAACATCATCATAGTCATCATCATCTTCATCATCATCATAGTCATCAACATCATCATCATAGTCATCATCATCATAGTCATAGCCATCATCATCATAGCCATCATCATCATCATCATCATTATCAACATCATCATCATCATCAGCAGCAGCAGCAGCATCATAGTCATAATCAGTAATCACTATTATCAGAAGATGCATTATCATCAATGCCATCAACATCATCACCATCTGATCAGCAGCATCATCAACAGTAACATTAGTCACCACCATCAACAATAGCAACTCATCATCAGCAACATGATATTGCCCATCATCACAATCCTCACCGACAGTAGTATCACAATATAATCACCATGCTACTGCTTATCATCATCATCATCATCATCATCATCATCATCATCATCATTAAATTTCACATAAAGGTTAACTTATATTCCACTTTAATGCAAACATGTTTTTTGCAGCTGCAATTCTAGCCAATGTGTATGTACAACAATTTTTATGATAAACAGTAAACATCACAAAAGCAAGTATTTTAATAATTTTAATACAATAATTTTAACACTTTAAATTTGATATATATCTATATTAAATAGTTCAATGTACAAATACATAATCAAATATTAATGAACAAAAGAAATGATCTTACAGCTAAATGAATGGATCCTCTTGGTCTTTGTTTCCTGTGTTCTTCTTTCTGGAGGAAAAGATATAAGCTTTGTTATTTAAGGTCATATACAATATGTTAAATTTGTTGATTTAACAAAATATGTTACATCTCTTTGCTTACAACTCATATAAGCTAATCAAAACTATTTCCATTTTTCACCATAACTGTCTTTAGAATTGTAAGTTATTTTGGTTTTGTAAAAGACAATGCGAAAACCCTGAAATGAGAAAATTGCGGTGCAAATCTTCACTAGATAACAGACATTTGTGCAAATATAAGGCCCTAGCATTTTTAATTTCATAGCCAATGAAATACTTTTTTAAGATAGAATTTGTGAACTTTTGTTGAGGGAAGTGCTCCCCAATACAACTATATTTTTGACAATTCACTTTTAATTATGTTCTTAAAAAATTCCTATTTCTAAAACTGGTATGTTCAAAGACATGAAAAGGAAGATTAGGTTTATTGCATTTTACCTCTCAATGTGGAATACTTTTTGCCACTTTATTTATGTTATAACACTATGTTTGCATCCTACCAATATAGACCCTGATGCTGAGAACTTGTAAAACACAAATACACTACACACACGATAAATTTCAGATCACAGGTCCTGTCTGCAAATGAAATAAAAATTAAAAATATACCAGAATTATATTTTTCTAGTTTGTTAACAACACTCAAGGAAAGTCATTTTTTTTCTTTTTTTGCTAGGGCACAAAGTGTTATGCAACAGTCATCACCCAACCCTTCATATGCACATCTTCTGTGTAGATAATCAACAGTGTTGGGAATAAACTCCAACGCTAAGTTATAACAGTTCTGGGCATTAGCCTGGGTTTAATTCTCATCAGGACAAAAATAAATTCTAGCTGCTCACTGTCATGGTTGCATAAGTAAGTGGTAAAAAAATCCTTTTACCTCAAAGTATTCTAACATCCCTGACTCTGGGTCCAGAATAAACCATCGAGGCTGCCAGCCCTTGACAACATTTGTAAACTTGGTCAGCTGTCCCTCCATGGGCTTTCGGCTGAAAACATTGTTAGACTAATTAAGAAATGTCTAAAAAACAATTAAACTGTTTACAGGCAGTTTTTAATTAAACATCAAACGGATACATTTGTTAAAAATCCATTTTAATTCTTTGTTACTTTTGCTAAGAACTGTGAAACATGTAAAAGTGAATTATTTAAGTAAAAGGTAAATATTAGTAACATTGTGAAGATTAAATCGTCAATATTTGTCTATTACTAACCATTAATTGATCTTTATTTATTATGTCAAATGCATGATTTATTAGTGTAGAAATATTTAGTCAATAACCCAGTATAGTAAAGGTCCTTAGTAACAGGCCCTTGACATAGGTCCTGGTTATAGCAACTTTAATGCACAACAAACTACTTTATATTGTGTTTCAAAGATTGGATCAAACTCAAGAGCTGATGGTTTTAATTTGGGCGGTTTTAATAGGAAGTCTCAACCCAAATGACCATACAAATTATTTCTTTTTTTTCTAATGATCCCCACTATCACTTTTAACATTTGCATTCATTTTTACTGACTGGCACATTAAACAATATTTTACTAAATGCTTTAAAACAAAATGTTTATGAATATTTTTGATTTATGAGGTTATTATAAAAAATGACAAATCTCCATTGAGATAAAAAAGGTAATACCTTTTAGCCTTAGCCTCTTCCGTAGCCTCAAAATCCTGCAACAGGAATATTTAAATCAGTAACTGTAAGACAGAAGCATGGCAATAATACTTTAATTTAGCATGGCTATTAAAAGTTGTGTAGTCTGTTGGCATTAATCAAAGATTAACTTTCATGACATGACAAGAGCAGATTTACAAACCTCAAGGCCTGCAAGTCATAAAAATTTAACCAAAGGCATTACCTTTGATCAACCTGGTAATACCAAATAGTCTTGGTCCCCAAACAGTTCTTCAGTACCTGAGAGGTACTGAAAGGTGAAAGGTACTAGGAAAGGTGCCGAGGCCTTTTAAGGGGGGAAAAGTGTGTCAATCAAAACCCATGTAAGGAAATTTTGAACTGTAAACAGTAGGGATGTTAACGAATATTCGAATATCAAGTCGCTATTCGAATAGAGATTTTGGGATTCGAATATTTTATAATTTTTATTCCAATTTTGTTAAGTTCGAAGGAACATTGAAAAGACATTTCTTTAGTTGATCGTAGTGTCTCCCAGCGACTTAAGACGCTAGCAATATGTGATAGCATTCGCTCTAAGATAGAGGGGATGGGTCATGTCTCCTGATAACGAATTGCCATCTGGTTAACAGTATGAAATCACCTTACTGCGCACAGCTCCTTCTCTGCCCCCTCTCCCACTTAGACCTAGTCACATCACCCACATCACCATACAGCTGTAGAAACAGTTGCCAAAGTACAATAAACACACATGTCAGTTCAATGCTGCGGCAATTAGCTACAGCAATTACGTAACACTGACTCTAGCCAGCTGCGGTCGGGATAGTGATTAATAAATACATTATATAAGGCTATACTTATTGATAACAGTCCACCAGAAGCTGAGAACTTCTTTTTTTTTGGAAAGCACAACTAGATCACCGTCAAACAAACTTTAATTGCAATCACTTTCTGTTTTTGTCACTCTACTTCATACTTGTTATTTTATTCCTTTATAATACCGCGACATCTGTTATTTTTTGTCACCACGATTTTCTGTTTTTGTTTTTGCTTCGTTCTCTCCGAATAACAAAAATGTAAATCTACATACTTTTTAATTGTTCGTCATAGGTTTACTTAACACACTTAAAACTCACGAGATTACAATTTTAATCATTCTTTATATATATATTTATATATATATATATATATATATATATATATATATATATATATTGATTGGTACTTCATCAATTTATCAACAGTCAGGTAATCTTGACACTAGCCAATCACAGTAATTATCGTCATCAAATGGTTTTGTATACATTCACCTTTCACCCATAGGCATATGGCGAGCAGGTTCGTAATTGTCACTTGTGTATTGGTAACTAAATGTCTCTAACTGACATGTTATGGCTTCGGATTAACGTCCTTAGCGATATCAGCCAATCACAATTAAACATCAATCTGACCACCAACCAATCAAGACCGTTAATTGGCTGTACACTTGAGAGATTTCCCTTCATAAAACCTTCGTGGTTTTGCCTAATTGTCTTACAGTCGATCCAGTATCACCCGCATTTTGTCCTTTGAAAATGCCGCCTTTAATCATTAATGTATTTTATAAGAATAGTTCACAAAACATAATTGACTGTTTGTTGTTATACATTTTTTGCAGTTAGTAGAGTAAAATATTAAAATTGTAAGCTATTTTGCATGTGTTGTACAGTTTCATCTAATAAAGTTATGAAATGATTTTTATTAAATTGATATGTTTACATTAAAAGAAGCTTAAGTAGCCCCTTAAATACGCCATATGTTAATACAAATAAGTAATTAATTTCACAAAATGCCGTTAAATTGTAAAGGTTATTACACGAAGTACAACACGTAACAAAAAGACACCCAAGTTTAAGATGACTAATTAATAATGTATATATTAAACGGGACTTTCCAGGTCATCTTAACATTGATTGGTTACTTTATAGTTTTTATTAGAGTTTCAATAATATTAATAATAATAATAATAATAATTGTTAAGTAGCAAAGACATTGTTTATGCATTTACTGGCATTCTTCACTGACAGTATTTTCTTGCAAATTACCGCTGACCAAGTAAAGAAACACCCCGTCTGGTCCTTCACTATAAACAGGATAATGGCGGATTCATAATATTGTCATTTGTATTTCAAAAAGACGAAATCTTTGTTTTAAAATTAATTGTGGCCAGAAATAAACATTTTACAATGAATAAACACATTGAATGTAATGGAAAATTACCGTTTTATATGCCACTATGATATAAATTCGAATACACGTTCCGAATATTCGAATATCGTTTTGGGATTTGATTTACATCCCTAGTAAACAGTAATGTTTGTCTTTTTTTATTAATGTTTATACGTGTTTGATAAACTTAAAACTACTAGTTTTGTTTTTTTATCCACTCATTTTATAAAAATAAAACATATAAAAGTTAAAATTCAGAGAAAATAATAATAAATCTACTACAATATTAAGAGGGAAATTCAGGCAGTGCAAAGGGGCAAAGTATATACATTTTGTAGGGGCTGTTTTTGATTCTACTTTCTGCATATCGTCAATATAAATATACTGAAAGACAAATATTGACGATATATCAAAACATTTTTAATTTAAATTAAACAGGGCATTTTTATCTATTTTGTTGTATCTTTTCTGCTTGTTTAATTCTCCTCAGAATTTCTTTCTATTTTGGAAAAGATTGTACAGTTCACTTCTGACACAGTGAAAAGTAAGAATTGTTTAACCCTTCTGTTTGTTTGTTTGTTTATTGGGTTTATTGTCCCACCAACAGTATTTCACTTATCTGGAGACCGTGTCCACTTAAAGCATATATATTACTGCCTTCACTGTGTATGGCATGCCGTGAACATCTGGCATGATACCACACCCAGTCGCATTATCCTGACACCAGTCAATGAACTATCCTTATATTTGCTTGAGCGTTAGTGAGGGAGCTATACCACTACCATTTTTAATGACTTTGGTATGTTGCAGTCGATGTTTATTTGTCATAAGTAAAGGTCTTTTTAAGCAAGTTTCAAATTATAACAGTTATAAAGTTTGGAAAGTTGAGCACTAAGCTTTCTTTCAACTCCTCGACAAACTTCTATCTGGAAGTTAGTTTTTTGTACTTTAGTTACACTAATCTTATAATAGTAATATGCTGTATGCATTTATATATATATATATATATATATATATATATATATATATATATATATATATATATATATAAATATCAAAAATATCCATTTTCAGTTGAGCTTTTGAACAAAGCAATGCTTTATTAAGAGGGCCATGGTGGTTCTTAATCAGTCACTTGATGACACAGGCTTTTAGAAGGCTCAAATCTGGCATCAAGTAATTAAGAGTTATTTACTTTAGAAATCACGAGCTTTTTCTAAAACTTGACCTAGTGACCTACTTTTTGATCCCACATGACCCTGTCATAAACTTATCCAAGATTTCATAAAGGCAAACCCTCTGATCAAGTTTGGTGAAGATTGTGCCATAAATGGGGCCTCTAGTGTGTTAACAAGCTTATGAACTCATCCAAGATTTCATACAGACAAACATTCTGATCAAGTTTGGTGAAGATTGGGCTGAACATATGGTCTCTAGTTTGTTCACAAGCTTTTTCTAATATTTGACCTAGTGACCTACTTTTTTGACCCCACGTGAACCAATAATGACAAACATTCTGATCAAGTTTGATGAAGATTGGCCTATAAATGTGGCCTCTATTGTGTTCACAAGCTTTTTCTAGGATTTGACCTAGTGACCTTCTTTTTGACCCCAGGTGACCCAGTTGTGAACTCATCCAAGATTCCATGCAAACATTCTGACCAAGTTTGGTGAAGATTGGGCTATAAATGTGGTCTCTAGTGTGTTCACAAGTTTTTCCTGAAATTTGACCTAGTGACCTACTTTTTGACCCCATTTGACCCTATAGTGAATTCATCCAGATTTCATGCAGACAAACATTCTGACCAAGTGTGATGAAGACTGGATAAAAACTGTGGCCTCTTGCTTGTTCACAAGCTAAATTGTTGACGACGGACGAAGCGGTATCACAAAAGCTCCCCTTAAGCAAATTGTGCTCAGGTGAACTAAAAACAATTTTCAGATCATTACAGTTATACATAAAGTTTGGAATATTGATAAACAAACACCATTTCCTGCATGGATATTTAACATCAATATCTAGGTAATTTAAGCACTAAGCTTTCTTTCAACTCCTCGACAATCTTCTATCCGGAAGAGAGTTTTTGGTACTACAGTTACACTAGTACAATAAATAGTAACATGCTGTATGCATAAATATATGTGTACTCAAATGGTTGTATTGGCTTGTGCAATACCAGTATTATTATCTGCAATAATGTTAAAAGAAAAAAGCATCAACACACTAAACACAGGACTACAGATTATTATTACTATCATATACAACTGAAAAATCTGGAAAAATCCTTTTCATTCTTTTTTTCCCGCCAAAGATACTAATATTTTAAAGTGTTATCAATACTTCATCGGCAAAAACATATCAATGATGCATCGACATTCACTGAATCAATGACAGATCTACTTTTTATCCGTGCAAAAATGGTCAAATGTTTGCTCCTAATTAGGCCTCAAAAGTCAATGGTACACCATGATATAGGTAATATGTAATCTCCTTTGACAGCTTAACTGTGGGACTGAGCAATAAAAGTGATCCTGTTGACACCAGTACAGATGAACAGCTTTGTGCAGTCAAGTCTGCTTAACTTCCTATAACTGAAAATGAATATCTTTGGCTGGGTACATGATCAAGGCTGTATACAATTGACATTCAAGAGCCATATTGTACGAATTGATCAAATCTTGAAAAAAGAATGTGTAGTGAAATAAAAAAATATTTAAGGGTGAAAACTAGAATGATGCATGTCATAAATTAAAGGCTGTTGTAAAAATTCGACTCTTGTTCGCTCTAGGCATCCAACTCCAGGTTAACTATACAGAGGTCATAAAAGTAAGATTAAATGAAAACATCAGACAATGTAGTAACATTAAATTATTGTGAACTAAATAAGTTGGTTTCAAATCTACATTCTATGTCACTATGAAAATCATATATGTGATTATAAGATTAAACACTCAAACTGATTTCGAAAAAAAAAAAAAAAGTCCAGTATAAGTAGGGAGTATAGGTGCCAATACACGTAAAGTCTAAAACATTATTTGCAGCCCTGTAGTTACCATCCTTTAATATTTAACTTGGTCAATGTCAATTTGCAATATGCTGCATAATATTATCAACACTGATTGATAATTTCAGTTAAAAATCAGAAAGTATCTTAAAAAATGACAATTTTATTCTTCCAAAAATAAAAAAATTATAAAAATGCAAAAAAATCAAAAGGCTTATTGCAACTAAAATTGATTAATATCACAACATGAAATACTAGTATATGTCCCTGTGTGTACCTGGGTGTACTATATGAGTCATAGTCTTCTGTCATTTACGTATGCATAAGTGACATGACAAGAAAATTAAATCATTATTTTAGCTGCAAATACACCTTTTTGTATGGCAAATATTACTAATTCAACTGTAACTGCAAGTGCAATTCATAAGTTGATTTAAATCAAAATGACAATATTACGTTTTTTTATTTAAAGATCCAAACATACATTGGTTTATTTCATGTCTGACCATATCTACATGTGCCACGCCCCCCAAGTGGCAACAAGTTCCTATTAAACTCCTAATTACTTCCCCACCCACTTAAACACTTGTAACTGTGTCATTTACATTCCCTAATGCTCTCCTGGTAGGTTGACAAAATAGAAAGAGAACAATAGTGAGAATAATGTTTAGAGAAATATTTACTTTTGCTCTCTGCATAACTGCGAGTACTTGCAGTCGTTCTGACTCAGATAGGGACGTTAAATCGGGAAGTCCAAAGTCCGGTTTATTTTTATCGGAAACTGCCATGGCGCACTTCCGTTCCGTCATATTATTAAATAAGGGAGATAACTTTAGGTAGTCACCGTCTGTATCTACATCTTCCTGTCATCGCGTGTCCTACAAAGACATTGGAAGCTCGAACGGTATTTTAATTAAATAGAAAAGTACACACGTTTCCGCCTTGACCACAAGCCTGCATAAATTAAAAAAAATAACTTTTTTGTTTTGCTTTTTTTAAAATTGCTTATTTCTAGCTCTTAGCTAAAATCGTTACAATTCAAGTCCACAGCTTTTACTTCAGATATTTGTATTAAGGTTAAAACTAGAAAAATAAAGAAAATTTAAGGTCTATATATATATATATATGGTTATTCTTATTATTTAAGGTACATTGTAGGGACACAATTATGATCATTAAAGCGACGCCCAGTTATTTTGTTGGAGGAATACAATACACTCAAGATAAATGTCTGGATAGAACCACAGGCGCATGGCAGGTCAGCAGGAAGACCATCCCACTTTAATAAGTTCTTTGCCTCGAAAGGGACTCGAACCCACGCGGTGGGAGGCTAAGGTCAAAGGCGACTCTACAACTATGCCTCTCGCTGGAGTGGATTAAGACGAAGCGTACGCAACCTGTGCTCAAGAGAATGGCGAAAAGGGAATGGGAGTCTGGAGCTGGGGACCAACACTATCTGGCGGTTGTGTCGGAAAAGCGGTATCCTGTAACCTGGCTTTACGCGTACATTTTTCTTGCTATTGCTGTTCTGTCCCCTATATGCAATATGCTATCCGATTTATGGTCCATTTTCAGCATTCCCTCTTTTGCGTCCTGTCTTAACTAAAATCATGCCCACTCTACAAAATGTATTATTCGTGCTCACTGTTGGGAAAATTGTACCTTTTTTTTTGTTTCAAACTGTCTGCGCGTGATACAAATTGTAAGTATAAATAACAGAAATAATTAACTTAAATGTCCCTACTTCCGTAGCGTTTTTTTTTTTTTTTTTTTCTGTTTTGATAATTCACACTAGGGAGTAAAATAAATAGATATTTATTTTGCCTATCATAACCTGCTGTTTTCTTTGCTATACAGGCAAGTTACATAAAAATAAATTCCTACTATGGCCGTTTTCGCGTTTGTTGACGTCCTATCATGTTAAATCGCTCACGTTTATAAGTTTATTAAGTTGATGAAATCAATAGAGAAGAAGGGAGTGAATCTGTGTTGTGTCTTTTATCGAGTACAATATTTTATACCAGTTATTTCCCTTCATTGTTTTCTTTCTGCTGAAAGTAAATATGGCGCGACTTGGTAAAAAAAGGCCACAGCAGCTGTAAAAGGGTATTGTGCCATCATCACAGAAAGGTTTATACATTTGAAAGTTAAGAAAATAAAAATATAAGGCGCTGAACTGTCTTGCTTCTCCTTTAAACCTTTTACTGAACGTTTTAACTTAAAAAAATCTACCAACAAATGGAAGATAACTCAAAATGAATGCTCAGTCGGACAGTGTGTTTTTCCGGATGGCGAAACGCAATCGATGGCCGACATTAGAAAAATTGACGGCAACATCGAATAGTACAATAGTATCATCCTCATCTACATCAATATTGAAGTTTCAGGTAGGGCTTTCATTTTTTGTGTAATAATAGTCAGTTAAATGTTATCCATGTGCGCATGAAGACAGCAAAGAGACAAATTATTGTCACTTCACTGTAGTGTTGTTTGTTTCTTTTGTTATCTAACAACATTTGACTTGTTAGGATATTTTTTATATTTTACTAAGTAGTGTGATGCTGTTTTGCACATTTTATTAGACAGTGAAATGTCAACAGATCTTTATTAAAATGTAAAGTAGAACATTAGCGTAATGTCATTGTGCCTATGTCATATTGTAATGTCATTTTGGCATATTTAACTACAAACGCTGTATTTTGTAAAAGCCGTAAAGTGGACTGGACACATTTTCATTTGTTAAATCTTTCTCACAAATCTACAAAATACGAAACTTAGTAAAATCACAGTAGATGTAAGGTTACAATGTCATCGGTTAAGTCGCCTATGAACATGGCTTTATTTTTACGCTGCCGAGGCTTTTATCTACTGTACATACTGTACATATGTTTATAGTTTATTTTATTACTTGTTATTATGTATGTATATAAGTTCATTGTATCTGTTTTAACTCCCGATGCAGGTGCTTACTGTTAGTTGTTTTACTTTGACGGGATGTTGTTATGTACACTGTTTGTTTGCTAGAAAAACGTTCAGGAAGTGCGAGGTTGGAGCGCTCCACAAACCAGGTTTAAGCACCCCAGTTAGCCCTTTTGCCGATTGACCGTTCCAAGGCGGTAACTGATGGTTTTTCTTTATGTGTGTTATGTCTCGTCTCTGTGTTTTTGTCACATTTGCATTTACCTTGCTTGCCTTTGTCTACTGGTAGATAAAATTTAAATATCTGTGACAATTTTGGTAGGACCTTTTCTTATTTACCTATTAATTCCCAACGACTTAGTTGTCTATCGCTTGGCAGAATATACGGTGGTTTTAGGTTGTATAGCTTATTAATAAATTTTAGCCGTTTCTCCCTCTAATGAGAGCGTATGTTTAAACTGTGCCAGTGCGTAAAAGTCATTATATTTGCAAGTCAAAAACACTATACTTATTGGCCCAATTGAGACGAAATAATTGAAATAATAAATATGAAGTACGGATCGTGTACTTCTATGCTTCAGGTAGCATCATAGGCATAGGCTAAAATGTTAACATTTCGCTTTGTAACTGCAACTAAGAAATGTTATTACATGTATAACTGTTCACGTGCCTCCCGGGGCCATCAATCACGAGAAAGAAGATCCTCCCCAGTTTGTGTCACCTGTTTTTGATTGGCCAAAGAATTATCATTGCAAACCACCTTCTCTTATCTTCTATTTGTTTTACAAGATCCTGCCGACGAAGATTTAAACTCTTCGGCGATAACTCCCTACCAACGTTACCCAGTGTGTTTATGGATATTATATTCGGATATCGTCCATGCCATTAAAAGGCAAAGAAAGACAATAACACAGCGCAAATGTTAAGAAACGCCTGCTGGACTGCTTTGCGGACTTTTTCTTATAAGTACCCTATAAAGAAGAAATTTTAAGGAAGTGATTGGCAATTTCCCAGTGGACTTTACTTTTCGAGAAAAGCTCGTCGATGAATACGATGAAGTGAACTTCTCGAACACCATGAGATAAGAATGTGACCACTACCCACTTCGCGCCTATTTAAACATTAGTTTTATCATTAAAACGGGGACTTGTTGTTAAGAACAGATAACCTATATTAAGGGTCTGTGATTCACCGGATTACTCTGCTTTAACCGTGACATTATGCCTGTGCGTTGCTCAGTATGAACGTTGAGCGACAAATAAGTGTTTTCATTTTGCATGGCGACAGTATTTCTTCATAAATATGCGCTTAATTTTGTTATAGGAACTTTGTCACTTTATCCCATTAAGTTTAAGTAGTGTGGGTATCCGTGTTGTTTTTTGAGGTTTATTAATATTGATAACAACACGCCAGTGACACCGAGTGCAAGTGGATGTGTGATTTAATTAAAAAGTCAAAAACTGGAGGAAGATAAAACATTTCATTAGGGCGTACAATCTGGATTATTTTAAAGTCAGGTGGTATTTGTGTGATCGGGTTTAACGTGTCATCGCAAAGGTTAATCTTTTATTGTGTTTTATTGGATAACGAACATTCGCTATATAAATATTCATGGAGAATTTTGTATTACAATGAACTCCGATTAAAGACACATTCGGATTAAATATATATCTTTGAAAGAAATTATTACTTTGTTTGGCAGAATGACGATTGTTGTGCATTTTTATAAATTTCTTTTCTGAAAATTATATTTGTGACTAATGTGCGCACGTTAATGTCTAATAAAGAAAACACTTTTACAAAATCGACTTATTAATAAAACGATATTTGCTACAATGCGGACACTTATAAGTTATGCAAATTCTGCCCTTTCTTTACAATAAAACTTGTTGATTTTTATTTAGAAATGAAATTTATCTGATCTAGAAGTAGCAATTAGTAAACAAAAACAAACCTACTTTGAAGTAAGTTCCCGAGACAGTTAAATAAAGAACTCAACGAAAGCAGTCTCTACGAAAATCTTAGTAAAAGAGATAATTAATTACGAATCCCAAGAAGACAATTGATAATTACACACCATTCAAATATGGAGGGACTAGCCCTAAGTTCGGTGGCGGACCCTTACTACGATATGACGTCACATGGAACCGGATATGTCCCCTATTCCCAGGGAACGAACGGTTGGGCGTCCAGAGAGGAACACCGGGCATATTGCAGCGCTGAGTACGAGACCGGACCCAGGTACCAGGTACCGCCCGCACCGCGGAGAGATTGTAACAATACAAGGGAACCAGCTGTAAACGGACATGATGTCACAACCGATGCGCAGACAGGTTAGTAGAAATCCGCAAACTCTCGTTAAATAAATCACACTTTACATTTACGTTACACAAATATGCCATAGCGACCTTATTTCTTATTTCACGACCCAATGGTCATTTAAAATAAAGATGCTGTTTGTTTTATTGTTTGTTTGTTTGTTTTATTGTTTGTTTTATTGTTTATTTGTTTTTAATTGTTTGTTTTATTGTTTGTTGTGTTAGTTTGTTTTGGAAAATAATATCACAGTGACACAGATCTGCTCATTATAACGATGTTCAGCTATTTATGTGTTCAGTATAAAATAAACAGTTATTTAAAACTTTGCTTTACAACTCTGCCAATGCACAATATATGCATGGAGATAATTAAATAAATACGTTTCAGTTTTATAGTATTCGAAGTGTGTGCAGAAACAGTGGTACTGTAGCTACAAGAAATGTACATGAAATTGTACACACACATAAATGAAAGTTAATAATAATTATAATAATAGTAATAAATCTTGTTGATTAAATACAGTGTTTGTCAAGAAGATGTGTCTATTCCTGTGCAAATTTCGATTCGTTCATTAATTGAATCCTCGTCAAAGGTCTGTCTTAAGTCGTTGTCATTGTTTAATTTGTTCTGTAAAACCACATATTCGCAAGAAAATAATACAAATGTGCTGATTTAAATAAAGATAAAAAGATAAAAAATATGTGTGGTTAATAAATTTTACGGCGTCGAAATCAAAAATAAAGTTCACTTTGTGATATGCTTGTGCCGATGGTAAGTCGACGCATGAAGTAATCGGCGATTTTAACTAATATCCCCTCAAAGTATGGGATATGAATGTTAACGTTTAAAAAAAGGGGAAAAAACGAAACAAGAACAAGTCGCAATTGAAACTTATAACATGGGACAAGTTATTATATATTGCTGTTAAAACATCCGTTTAGTTTATACTTATAAATGAATGATGGGTACATAAGACATATCATTGTTTGGACATTTTATAATATTTACATAAAAAAGAAATACTACAAAATAATATTGCAGATAATTTCCCTTATGTTACAGATAATACAAATTGTTTATAACAATTTTACCTCTTGATTTTAATGTTTCAAGTGTTAAATAAGAGGAATATAACGACCATTTTGTATTTTGTTGACATTTTTCTACCCATTTACTTAAAACAAATTCGTTTCTTTTATAAAGCTTAGATTTTAATTCATACAAATCCTTTATATGAGTGAGTTACACTGATGCCAACATTGCTGCAAAAAGAAATTATTCTTGTTAAATGCCCGCTTAATCACTTCCTTATAAAACAAAAACAACAGCATATCATTTCAACTTTAAAACGTTTCTTAAGTTCAAAATTTTTAATTAAGGCCCAGATATCCAGTAATTGTTGGGGAAGGTGTGGCATAAAAGTTCGCCATTTTTTCCCCAGTCCCTCAACGTTTTATTTGGGAAATTAAATGTATCCATGGTTTCCTAGTAGTTTACGGAATTTTAAAGTAAGTTTGGCTTATAAGGATCATTGAAGCCTAGTGGTAGAGTCGCCGTAGACATATAACTCCTCTGATTGGCATCCTCTCACCTCGTTGGTTCAAGTTCCTATCGGCGTAAGAAACTTGAAATTCTGCTGAGCTTCACTGTGCCGATTCTACCTAGACATTTGTCAGGGATCTTCCTCTAACAACATTTCTTGACGTCGTCATAAGTATGTCGCTGCAATGTATATGTATATCAAAAAAGGAAAAACAGAAAAGAAAAAGAAAAGAGCATTTCATTAATCAGATCGCCAAGGTTATTCAAGCAACATTTGGCCTTATTATTCGACCAATCAGTTTACTGGCTTTATTATTCGACCAATCAGTTTACCGGCTTTATTATTCGACCAATCAGTTTACAGTTAGTTATAGCACTTTAAACTTGGTTAAAATGTATATAATCATTTCACATCCCAAAATACAGTCTCTTTGCTCAGAAACTTATTTAAATGCTAGTCTTGAAATGTCCGAGCAAGTGTAACGTTTAGATTATAATGTATGTATTTTATTAGGATGAACGTTTAATTAAGTTCACTTGTAATAAGAAATAGGCGTGTGGCAAAAGCAATTAGACCAGATACCATACTCTAATATTTGACGTAGATATAAATATGAGAAATATATTCAACATTCATGTATTAAATGTATGGGCAATTTTATAAGTTTGTTGCAATTATAACGGTTTCAACATTCTGACCAGTATTCAACAACTATCCTTAAGTAAGAATTGCTCAAGTTATAAATTTTAATTCACAGTATTTTCATTATGTATTTAGCTACATGTCTGTATTTTTCAATGACACTTTAACTTTAGTACCTTGAGCTTAAAATGACATTTAAACTTAAGTAAGGTTAATTTATTGATATAAAATTTGTTTGATATAAAAATTGTAACTTAGACTTAAGTCATGACTGAGACTGAAAAATGGTTGGTGAATAAGGGGTCTTACACAATAATAAACCGACTTAGATTTACATAGATTAGTGGGTGAGTTTTGTGGGTATTGAGAATTATTAAGACTGTTAATTATTTAAGAAACACGACATCATGTCCCTCTCGATTTTTGTTCCGATCTTCCGGGTTATGTTTAGTGTGTGTGTGTGTTTTCCTTCTTTGCGACTTTGCTCGAGAAACCTACCATGTCTAAACTGTCCGGTCCATTATCGATTTCTCATTGAATTTCCACCCGTTCTATCCACCATGTCCTGTGCAGATTAGGTCCCTGTACAAAAATCATTAACGATGGGAAGATAGCCAGGTTTGTTTTGCTCTTCTGTGGCCGCCATCGTGGGCTGGTCAACATATAATTGGCTAAATTACTTCGACAGCTGTCATTTCTATAAAAAAAACGAAGGTATACCATAAAAACAACTCTGAAGCAAATACAAATCGCACAAATCTGTTTAGGACTTGAACAACAGTATGATGAGATTGTTACACATTTTGGTACGTTTTGCATGATTTTTAGTTATTTTTATTTTTGTTTCCATCGATCACACATTTTCACAATAAAATGAGCCCGAAAGATACACACGGCATCGACAATGTGGACCAAGGTTATTATACAACGCCTTATTGTACAACAAGTTATTGATTCTATAATTTTGTTTCATTATTGATCTTATTTAATTATTAATTTTAGTTGTATATGTCAACTGCTTAAAGGAAATTAACATAAGATATCATAGTGGCAATGTCATGTAATATTAATTAATGTTAAAGTCATTTAAGCTTTGGTTAACAGTATGGTCATGAATTCCTTAAAAAATTGTTACACAACTATTTTTTCCTTGAACTTGACACAATTCTGAAAACATTAGTATGCTTTCTAGTAGAAGATAAGTATGTCTGCTTTGCTCTTCTACTGCCGCCATGGCGGGGTAGTGATTAAATAAATGGATGATATTATTTTTTACAGTTTTGTAATTTATAGAAATATTAAAATAAGACTCGTTTAGCCATAAATATATGTCTATTTAGATAAAGTATAAAAAAATGTATTACATGATTTAAGTTAAGGTCATTTTATGTAAAGAAACATTAGAATATGAGTTAATGCATGAAAACTATGTCATGATTTAGTTATAAGGTGTTTCTTCACTAATCACATTTTCAAGGAAATAAAAAGATGTTTGTTAGTGATTCATTCAATCTTGATATTTTCTTTAAACTTTTTTTTTTTTTTAAAATTTGATTATATTTTCGAACCATAATGATTATGATTTTGAAAATTTGTTTTTCATCTATGACCGCCATCTTAATTGATCAAGCATTACTTATAACTTAGTCTACATCCGTTCTGTATGAAAGACACTAAGTATCAGTGAATGGACATATTAGTCCATCAATACCAATAATGAAATAAAACTATAAATGTTTTTCCTAGCCGTGCTTTTATTTAGAGGAATTAAGAGAACATAATGAAGAGATCGTCTTTGGTGATGTATAATAACTGCATGTATATCAACCAGGCTACAAATAAAGTCTGTGATTATGGCAGAAATAAAGAATAAGCAAATCGCCATGAATGATGTCCTTATGTTAGTTATAGTTTTATAAAATTATAAATGTCTGTTGTTTTTAGACATATTTATACTTTAAACATAACCATAGATCATAATAACAGCATTAAGTATACACATTTATGTTAAAGTCACTTTCAGTATTCAAAAATATTGTTTTCTTAGCCACGTTTCCATTTTAAATATAACATTAGAGCATTTTAACATGATAACAGCGTTAAGTATATGGTATATAGTCTTCATTTAATATGCCTTCGCTCTTCTTCGGTCGCCATCACCGGTGGTCAATTCATACACTTTAATTAGCTCCACTAGTTGCTCACATATTTTATGTAAATAAAAACAAAAACTCTTACATTTGTAATTTGTATATATTGCTACAGTTAAATATAATATCATTATATAATATTGGTAAACTTGATCGATCATTGCTAAAAACGACTTTTTGCTTCAGTTTTTGTTAAGGTTGGACAATTTAACTATATCTTTTTACCAACATGCTTTAAGTTCGCATAAAGGTGTTTTTCGTGGCCCTTTCATGTCAATCGATTCCTTGGAACTGTTTTTAAACCTTTTTATAGATAATGGTAAATATCCCGAGATACAGAGTTGACACAGTTACTGGTATATATTCAGTACATGTAACACATGGTCATAACACAGTTAAAATCAAGCCGGTTATGACGTACCAGGGGTATGATCAACTGTACTTAGTACTTACTAGCAAATTGTAATGTTTCATCTAAATTCGACCAATGTTAGCCCGAGAAATAGCGCGGAGAAATCTGTACAGACAGACCGATTAACGAACTTGACACAGTATTGATTCTATATACTTCCTGTCTGAATCGCCATGAGATGAAATACAAACATTTAATAAAAAAAGTAATTTGGCGACATAAATATTGTTTAAAAGGAAAAACACAAAAAAAAATATTAATGTATAAAGCATTGTTCAATGAAGTACTTATTGGCAAAATTAAGTTCTCGGTAAATAGACATATTTTCAAAGTTCCGACTTGGCAATTATTATTAATGAAATTAAATAATAAAAAAACCCACACGTAATCATTACGAGATAAGAATACCCATGGCCTGAGAATTTACGGTTCTTGACTGAAAACAGACTAAAACGTCTCATGCATCAATATTTGACTCAAGTTTAAAACCGGGCTAATCAGCACACGAGGTTCTTAAATTTTGAGCTTAAGTCTGAGGTCCTGTCCTAACACCTCATTGGTCAGAATTATAATTCTTCTCAAAGTTCAGCCAATCAGATGCTTGCATGTGAACTCAAGTTCAAAATATTGTAGCCTCGGCCCACAGTTTAACATTCTAGTCTTTAGTCATTTTCGTGAGGTGGTCAGTACATGATTGGGTCAGTACGTAATTGGGTCAGTACGTGATTGGCTTAACTCATTGACTATGGCATTGATGTTTTGGGAATGTGTAAAGTATCCGTACCAAATGTGGTTGACAATGATGTTAAAATACGATGTTTGTGTAAACTTAAATAAAGATAAAAAATCTATTTAACTCACGGAGCATTTACTATAAGTTGGTAATATTTGTCAAATTATTTTTTTTGTATTTTCTATT
Organism: Sinonovacula constricta; assembly: GCA_007844125.1. Lineage (NCBI taxonomy): Eukaryota > Metazoa > Mollusca > Bivalvia > Cardiida > Solecurtidae > Sinonovacula > Sinonovacula constricta. The sequence continues at coordinate 20,602,304 of CM017568.1, forward strand.
AAATATCACAACTACTTTTCGAGTACCGATGATACTATTTTGACTGTTTTGACTATCATCGTAAGTTCCTTAAGCTTGTAAAGGATGTTATTATTGAAGACGAACACCCAAGAATAATCGCACACAAGTAACTCAGGAAATAAAGTTATAATTGATTTGCACCTGCCAGCAATGAATTTTATCTTTTTTCCAGAAGTAAGGCGCTGTAATTAGACCGATCAGAAGAAGTTACAAAAGAAGGTGTTATCATATATCGCATTTTCGTTTCGTTTGACCGACTTCTGTTGTAATTTTCCGTTGACTGAGTTTCGTAACCCTTCCGGTACTCTGAACATTCCATTGACTAATAACTAATACATTCGTATTTATTGCAGATGAAAATATATCGTTTTTAAGGGCCATATCAGCCATATAGTCAAATTTACGAAGAAAATGAAAATAAGACTAGCATTACGGTAGCTGGTGCGTAATGTTCAGTAAACTTTTTCGAGTTGTGTGTTTTTCTAACTTCCCAAAAGCCGCTCTTTCGAAATTTTGTTTATTTTCTCAGATTAAAACCACTTTGCTTGCTAGGAATTAACTCAATAAAAAATTCTCTTCTTAGGCGGTTCTTTTAACAGAAAGGGTGGAGGTATTCCGATTGAACACTGTTTAAGAATGGCAACAAAGTAGTATATGCCTAGTCAAATGATTAGCGTTTTTAGAATCAGATACTCAGTTAGAATCCCACTATTATTTGTTTATGCTTTGATCTATTGATTAAAGTATTCACTTTCTTTTCTAAGCTAAACATTACATGAATCGCCACGAATTGATACATTTATTTTTTATCAAAATTGTGGTCCAATTCATGACATGTTGGTAAGTTGGAAATGACACAACTATTGTGAAGACTTTACAATGGTCTTACAAGAATTACAAATGCGCACAAACGCAAACGAACCGATAACGATAACGTTACGATGCCCCAAAATGTCCTACCAATTTGTTAAGAAGTACAAATATAGGGACAGAATTGTGATGCGGTAGTTTGTCGCCAAAGTTTGAACAGCTCAATGCTTATAACGAATTCCTTTTACATAAAAAATGCAAATACTGCTAAAACTTGCACAAAAACCGCTCAAGAATTGCAGAAGAACTGATTAAAATTGCGCAATAAGTGATGAAGGAAATTGCGCAAGATCTGCTCACGATTTTAGTAAGAACTCAAGATTTGAGCAAGAACTGCGCTAGATTTGAGCAAGATCTGCGCTAGATTTGAGCATTTGAGCAAGATCTGCGCTAGATTTGAGCAAGATCTGCACTAGATTTGAGCAAGAACTGCGCTAGATTTGAGCAAGATCTGCGCTAGATTTGAGCAAGAACTGCGCTAGATTTGAGCAAGAACTGTTCAGGAATTGCAAGAACTGCTTAAATTATATAAGAATGCTTTAACAAATGGTGACAGTTCAGCTACGGATCTCAAATACTAACTCATGTGTATAATCATGGACATGTAATTGTCAACACTAGCTCATGTGTTTAATCATGGACATGTAATTGTCAACACTATCTCATGTGTATAATCATGGACATGTAATTGTCAACACTAACTCATGTGTATAATCATGGACATGTAATTGTCAACACTAACCCATGTGTATAATTGTCAGTGCTAGCTCAGGTTTATAATCATGGGCATGTAATTGTCAACACTTACTCATGTGTATAATCATGGACATGTAATTGTCAACACTATCTCATGTGTATAATCATGGACATGTAATTGTCAACACTAACTCATGTGTATAATCATGGACATGTAATTGTCAACACTAACCCATGTGTATAATTGTCAGTGCTAGCTCAGGTTTATAATCATGGGCATGTAATTGTCAACACTTACTCATGTGTATAATCATGGACATGTAATTGTCAACACTTACTCATGTGTATAATCATGGACATGTAATTGTCAGTGCTAGCTCATGTGTATAATCATGGGCATGTAATTGTCAACACTATCTCATGTGTATAATCATGGACATGTAATTGTCAACACTAACTCATGTGTATAATCATGGACATGAAATTGTCAACACTAACTCATGTGTATAATAATGGACATGTAATTGTCAACACTAACCCATGTGTATAATGATGGACATGTTATTGTCAGTGCTAGCTCATGTGTATAATGATGGACATGTTATTGTCAGTGCTGGCTCATGTGTATAATGATGGACATGTAATTGTCAGTGCTTGCTCATGTGTATAATCATGGACATGTAATTGTCAACACTTACCCATGTGTATAATGGACATGTAATTTTCAGTGCTAGCTCATGTGTATAATGATGGACATGTTATTGTCAGTGCTAGCTCATGTGTATAATGATGGACATGTAATTGTCAGTGCTTGCTCATGTGTATAATGATGGACATGCATTTGTCAATACTAACTCATGTGTATAATGATGGACATGTAATTGTCATTGCTAGCTCATGTGTATAATGATGGACATGTAATTGTCAGTGCTAGCTCATGTGTATAATCATGGACATGTAATTGTCCGTGCTTGCTCATGTGTATAATCATGGACATGTTATTGTCAGTGCTAGCTCATGTGTATAATGATGGACATGTAATTGTCAGTGCTTGCTCATGTGTATAATCAGGGACATGTAATTGACAGTGCTAGCTCATGTGTATAATGATGGACATGCAATTGTCAATACGAACTCATGTGTGTAATCATTGACATGTTATTGTCAGTGCTAGCTCATGTGTGTAATGATGGACATGTAATTGTCAACATTTATTCATGTGTATAATCATGAACATGTAATTGTCAGTGCTAGCTCATGTGTATAATCATGGACATGTAATTGTCAACACTAACTCATGTGTATAATCATGGGCATGTAATTGTTAGTGCTAGCTCATGTGTATAATCATGGACATGTAATTGTTAACACTAACTCATGTGTGTAATCATGGACATGTAATTGTCAACACTAACTCATGTGTATATTCATGGACATGTAATTGTCAACACTAACTCATGTGTATATTCATGGACATGTAATTGTCAACACTAATTCATTTGTATAATCACTCGTGACTCGTGTGTATAATCACGGACATGTACTTTGTCAACACTATTAAATTATAACATATATATGCATTCGCCCTCTCTTTTATCAAATGAATGTTTCGTTTAGAACTCTTCATACTAAAAGTTAAGTTAATCAAATATCAGGTGAAAGTTTAAAGCATTTGGAAGAACTTGCAACGCATCCTAAATTGCCTTGTATTATTTATGGACTTTGATTGTAATATTAATTGGCAATAAAGTTTGTTCAACATTTTAGTAATTTTGTTTCATGTTAATATGATATATTTTTAATGATATTAAGGTTAATCTGTTTCATGTAATCGATATTGTAAATCCTAACAAAGGTTATATGTATTTGCACCTAACCTAATTATTGTAATCCATATGTGTTTATTATGTGATACTAGTATAATACGTATTATTATGGAATCATATGCATTCTTAACCACACGCATTATGTTTGTGCTAATTATCAATACAAATATTAAATTCATCTGATGTAAAACACGAGTGTGTGTATTTCGGGGAATTTATGTTTAAAATCATTATATAGTAGTTCCGGAGTCAGTTGACTTTTATTTTAACACATTTATTCAGGTTAATTTAAATTAATATGGGCGTGAAATGAAATACGACTATAGATTTAATTTTTGAGTGTTCTTGGAGAAAAACTAAAAATGAAGCGCTGAGAGCAATCTTTATTTCCTTTATAATATATGCGTATATTAACCAAATTTAAATTTAATCATGCTTTTACTTTCATGCACATTTAAACTCCGTTCATCCATAGTGATGTGGTTATTTTATCAGATATAAGCAATAGGCATTTTTCTTGATTTGTTAACAACGAAAGTACCGCCCACAAGTACAATTATTCTCATACACTTCAAGTTCATAACATTTTCATCTATCACTGGCTTAGGCTACTTTATGTCACGTGAATCAATATAACTGTATAATGTCGGTTAGGAATTGGAAATTGTAGTTCCGATTCTGCTACACACTAAGCTTGTTTACATAAATGGTATTAGAATATTTATATTGATACATTAAATTTCCTCAGTTTATAATTGACTTTTTTAATCTTCGAGTATGTTTTTTAACATGCGGTTTTGTTTTAATCATTTGCGATCTTGTCTGACAATAATAAAATGTACAGAAGATAATTTCATAGTAAATGCTGAATTATTAAAGATGTATCTCTTGAACTTGTATCCCTTGACATTCATAAGATTGAACCTATTGTAAACATTTAATTCATATTCATAGACGGTCCGGTCACTAGATTGTAGTCACGTGTACACTATGACGCTTCACAGCCGATTTGGGGGATTTGTGCTTCCGCATTGTCAAAAAGTTCCGTCGAAAAAAAAAAAGAATCTTTTCAAATATATGTTTGTCAATATAAATAAATTTATAAAGTTTTTCTTTACACACAAGCATCACCGTCTTAGTGCCAATAATCCTTTAAGCGCTTTCACAAAGATGGGTAGTTCTGTTTGGGGTTGACATTATGTTGCAGGGGTTTAACATGTGAGTAACGAACAATTACTCTGCCTAGAGGGGTTGAAATACTATTTCATGAATAAATGGGCAGATTTTTAAGTGACTCTGAAGTTAGTATATAACACTTATTATATATATTTTATTTTTTGTTACATAGAATCTTACATGTTTGCAGTATTTCAATGTAGGCAAATGATCAATAAGACAAAGTGTAGCTTCTTTTAATTGGCGCTGACAAAGACAAAATCCACGGTGTGGATAAGTTAATTCAACTTATTTGTTAATCAAAATAACACAAAAGGGGTAAATAAAGTATCTCTTTGAACGATACACTGCCAGTTGTTTTTAAATTAATGCCAATTTAAAGCCTCCATTTATATATTTTTGCTTGAAGTTTTTATGAGTCAGTCTATATTAAAATATTAAAACTCGCATCCTAAAAGCGTATAAAGATTTACATTCTTTAAACGAATATTAAATTACTCAAACAATTTATCTGAGTCATTGTTCAATTGTTTCGATTTTTTATTTTTTTATTTCAAATATGAAACAAACGACATGTTTACTAGAATGTCATTTTAATCTTTCCGAACATTGGTAAAATGTGCAATATAATTCATTTCTTGTTTGTTTGCTTGTTGTTGTTGTGTTGTTGTTGTTGTTTTTTCATAAAAATGAAATTTCACATTTTGAAGAACGTTTTAAAGGGCCGGGTGGATAATATCCTTATGTCCTCGTTATGTAACGAGTCTAAAAGGGGGGACAATTTCTACGAAACTCACCTCAGTCATCCCGCCCTTAAGTGATTGACAGTTTTCGTTCGCTCCTAAGTCACGTGATCCCAAACGGCATCACAGATTAAAAGCCCGTGTTTTATATGAAAATAAACTAGGTCAACAGTTTGCCATGTGCTTTACATTTTCACTGATTGGTTTGTTTATTGGGTTTATCGTCCCACCAACAGTATTTCAGTTATCTGGAGACGGTGTCCACTTGAAGCAGATATAGTGGTGCCTTCACTGTGTATAGCATGCCGTGAACACCTGACATGATACCATACCCAGTCACATTATCCTGACACCGGGCCAACCAGTCGTGGAACTACCCTTATATTTGCTTGAGCGTTAGCAAGGGAGCTATACCACTACCATTTTTAACGACTTTGGTATGTCGCGGCCCCGTATCGAACCCGCGGCCTCCCGTACCTGGAGCCGACGCTCTACCAATTGCGCTACCAGGTCTGGTTTTCACTGATTGGCTAAAACGGTATGTGCAATCAAAATTGAACGACAGTTTAGAAACCGTTTATGTCTATCAATAATATGATCATTTTCAGGCCATTAGTGAAACTGGTAGAGAAAATATGCTGTAGAGTAATAACATTGGACTACCCGCTTTCTGGGAAGAAGCAGTATTCAGTAAATAGCTAACCTATGCAATAATGATCAAGGCTTCATATCTTTTCCATGTCATTTTTCAGTTTTAGAAACACATTATTTTTTATAATTTGAAAATGGTATGCCAGTGGGAGCTTCGATTGCTCAGTTTGTTATTAAGAAGTTATTTTGCCATTTTATTTCGTTTTCCGAGAACTTAAAATATAAAAATGAATTGTTAATCGGAGCATGCTGGCACGAAATACTCCCAATCTTCATTTCACGATTAGTTGACCTTTACCACCGTGCACTGTACTATTTGCATTTCAAGCATGTGGAACTCGATTTTCGGTTAATAAATGACAATATATTTTATGTTCATTTATGCTTTTATACATATTCATTTTATGTTATGTTCAACACAAGAATACAGTTGTTGTGACACAAATCATCATGCCCCTAAACAATGTTTCCAACCTTGAGGAGATTTTACGGTTGGTAACAGCACCACGTTTAAACGAATCACTTTATGTCTTAATCTGTTTCTCTTTGACCATGATGGTGGCCACTCATTTACATTTTAAGCACGTGCAACTCGAAAGGCGGCCTGTACCGTTGATATATTTTACGGCAAACATCACGATCATTCAGGGGTCTCGGAGCGATTGATATCTATTTATTTCCAATTTCCAACTTTTGAATTGACAGACCGACCTGGGTAGGCTCGATGTATCGTTTACGGAGACATAATCAATTTAAGCCGTGACTCATCAATGGCGGCGATGACTTGCTTTGTCATGATGCGAAGTTTACAGAAATTTTAACAAGCACGTTTGTTTTGCAACTAATTTTAAGCGACGAAGAAACAGTTGGTCCATTTTTTCAAAGTGTCACCATACAATATGTAAAATTTAGTACATGTATACAGTTGTATGATGCAGTTCAATATAATCTTAGATCTATCTGTTTTTATATAATTGGTATTATTGTTAAAACTGGCCGACATCTTTTGGCTTATTTAAGTTTGAAACGTCAGTGTTTTATTGTTCTATTTATTCCATCTGGAAGAATACGTTTAAAACAAACTTCTTATAAGGTATTGTTTGTATATATGAGTGTTACCAATATATATTTATCATGGCAATCAATGCAGCAGAATGTTCTGTGGAAAATGTAAATAAGAAGAAATCAAACACTTTGTCTTAAAACAAATGAAAACAGCAATAGGAAAAAAATATGCATAACAATCATCAAAACTAAATAAATAATGTCTGGGCAATTTTAGCTGTTGACTCGTTGTCGTCGTTAGCTGTTATTGATAATGAATAATTGGAAAATGACACGATTAGTATATATATATATACACACACACACACACACACACGCGCGCGCGCGCGCGCGCGCGCGCGCGCGCACGCACACACACACACACACACACACATACAGATATATATATATATATATATATTTCAAAGTACCACGACCTTCGTCCTCATAAATTCATAAGAAACTTATCGGAGAACGTCCAACATACAAACGAGTATGTGAAGTGGCCATTACATTGTCAAAGAATTCCGTTCATACAGACAATCCAGTTTCCATTGATTGGTTTTGTAGAGACAGGTCATTGTATTTTTTAGTGATCAAATATGAACAGAACACGATAGACGCATATAATGATAAAGAAAATTTCGTTGCTAAATTGATTTCTTGCATACTAAACAATGACATATTTTACTAGACAAGTTAAATGTGACTTACATCAAAAATTAGAAACTATGTTTAAAAAAGTACAAACAATTTACATAAATTTTACCAATGAAGACATTAACCTTACAGCCTGCGAAAATATGTACACTTATATCATAACTGGCTGAAGGTAAGAGAAATGTATGCTTTTTTCACCCTGTACAGTAGGTTTCCTGCCGTCTTTTTGATCTGCCAATCAGTATTATACCGGCCGCCCGGCAAAGTGACAAGATAAATGAAATATCAACTACAACTACAAATATTTTATTGCATCAAAACAATATGTTTTATAGCAATGAGTACATAAACATTATTACAGCATAAAGGCAAAGTTTTTACAGAAGAGCATGTTATAGTACATGTATACAATTATTTGTTTATTGCTTATTTCTTAATGTGTTTGCAAAATATATATATCTTGCCAAGTTGGTAAGTATAATTTTTGAAGTTGAACACATAAGATTTGTAAACTTTTGTTTTGTTGGCCATGTATAATAGTATCGCTTTATATATCTTGATCGTAGGTCAGCATATTTGGAACATATTAATACAAAGTGATATTCATTTTCTGGTAGACCTGATTTACAATTTCTGCATATCCTAGCGTTCTAGGTAAATTACAATGTCGTCCAGTTTCAATATTTAAATCGTGAGATGAGGTGCGAAACCTGGTAAGTGCTATTCTATATTTTGGTTCAAAAACATAATTAAAATAACTTTCAATACCAAAAGAATGCTTGAACAAACAATATGTATCCAATCTGGGAGAATTTAGAAATTAAGACAGTATCAAATGTAGATTGTATTAACGTCGGATTCAGGAAAACAGAAACCATCTCTTAATTATTTTAATAAAATAATTTAAAAAATGTTAACGTTAATTAAAATGACTTTTTATAACGGTTTCACGTGTTCATTTGCTATCAACATGTGTCTACTTGAAATATACCATACACGCTAGGCGGCCTTTCGACAAGTTAGTTCAATTATGTACAAGTTTAGCCAAACAATAAGGGATAGGTTTGTGAAAGAAATGTTTGCATTTTGTAGTACCATAAGCTCTTACCAATTGTAACCATTTATATTTATAACTGTTTATAGTTTAAATGTAAGCGAATTCGTGTGTTATAAAAATAATACTCTATGAGAACTAGAAAAGTCATTTCGGAAAAAATGGGCGGGATACTCGCAACATTTTCGGATACAGTAGGAGTGGCGTATAACGTTGTATACAATGTTGTTGCAGATCTGTCTACCAGGTGTTTTTGAACCATAATGTCTTCATGGTCAATGCGCATAGTCTACCCTCGGAGTGATAGCCTGGCATTATTGGCATCGCTTATCTATTTTCACACATAATTTAAAACCATTTATGTGGATAAGGGGGTATTTATATGTCATAGCAGCTGCTGATAAAAGATCCAAAGAAAGTTCCAAAAGGGGATCAGACCCAGGGCTCGTCGCTTGATGGGCATTACAAGGGGTTAAAGATCAAACAAGCGTGTGTCAACTAGGAATTGGTCCCTGTATACTCCCGCGAAGGTAGTGCTATTTAGGTCCGCCGATATATATCTTCGTTTAAACATGTCCTAGAGTCTTTCGTCGGCTTTCTCACCCTGTTCAGCAGATATATACAGGTGTGAATATCTGGGTTTAAACATACCACTAAATAGTATTGACATTATTTATCCACTATATAATGGTATAAGGACATGTAAATACAAACTTTCTTGTCCGCACTATAAGCGTCATTGGAAAAATTAGTGGCAAGCCTATTTAAGGTTCAATAATTGTAGAGATACGCTTTGCAAGCACAAACTAAGATCGATTGCTTTGATGTTCAAAGAGACTAAGCAAAACAGCTTTATGAAGAGAGTTTTCGTTTTTTGTTTGTTTGTGAAAATCGTTTGAGTAGCAGCTTTTGCCCGTTTGTTGTTGTTTTTTCCATTTATATACTGGCTTTGCATTGTGTCTCCAAGATTATTTTAATATAAGCAATATTTATTATTATATAGTATTTCTATATTTCTATATATATATTATGCATATTTTTTACATTTTAAACATTGATTTAATATAATACTAAAATGTATATATAACACACGTGTATCAACAAGAATCAGAAATGTGTTATAACATACCAATTCTTTATCCTGTTCCATTAAAAAAAAATCAAGACAATGCATTTAGCGATAACATTGTAATGTTTTGTTGGATTTTGTTAGAGCAAAATCATAAAGCAAAATCAGATCACATACCGAAAAATATTGATAAATCCATAAATGGTATAATTGACACCGCTACATCGTATCCCAGACCTATTTTTGCAATTACCGGACTGTGCGTCGGTGGTCTAGTAGATGGAACTTTGGACTCCGGACCGAAAGGTCCCGAAAACGAAACCCGAAAGCGACCACATGTTGTTAGCCATTGAGCAAGTCTATTTATTGCAGATTGCTCCAGGTATCTGAGTACTGGTTCAACCCAGGAGATCAAGACGGATTGATATAATTTGAAAGAAATTGTTTTCCTATCGACTATAAAATAAGTTTAAACTGTAATAAATGGAATATGTAACACGCCAAAAGTCACTCACGTGACCAGTTTATACAATATTTAACCTAGAATTTAACTGTAGAATCACAGTTAGTACTAGACTGCTGATAATTAGGGTTCACCATTTGATGTTTATATGTCGTTAACGCATTCAATATATTTATCCAAACTTCGTATATTTATTGTATATTTATTATATGTATACCGTTTAGATATACTTAACGAATGGCCCGCTTCCTAATACTAAATACGTCTATAAGGTATGTTACAGGTACGTTACAATACAAACATGCAAACTCTTGGTCGATTTATGTAGGAGGCAGAGCGCAAAAAAAAAAAAAAATATCGCTGGAAGATTCTCCAAACGATTAATTAAATTGAAATTCGAGACCGATTAATCGTTAGAGTAACGATTTTTCGATTAACTAGTGCCGTCCATTATATTATGTTTATGGTTACATTAACAGATAAAACCCAAAGAGACAGATTCATTTTGTTTGTATTGTGTATACTTTTTTGTGTATTGGAGATACAGTTTCGTAAACATAGTAATTAGTTATTACAAAAATATCGTTGCCCACCAATCAGAATGCAGATTTTTTTGTAAATACAGCTGTGTCATCACAGTGGTTGGAAGTACATTTTATATTATTTAGATGAAATCCTTAGATAAAATCATTCTCTCACCAGAGGGCGTGCTACACAAGTTTCGCTTACACCTCTGTCAACGCCCGGTGTACAAGATTCTTGTACAAAATATAAATAATGAATAAAATGCTCGTGAGATTATTTTGATCTCTGTATATTTTACTTAAAGTGAAAATGGGTATTTTTATTTTTTTAGAACAATGTTTAAGATTTATTTTAACCCAAATTTTCGGAGAACTATTTTGCGACATGTGACGATAGAATATCACGTGTATGAGAACTACTTTTTCCGGCGTTGACAGAGGTGTAAGCGAAACTTGTGTAGCACGCCCTCTGGTGAGAGAATGAGAAAAATACAAATGAAAACGTCATCGAAAAACGACAAAATATATACCGATTAATTAATAAAGGTCATTAATCAAGCAGTAGATAAAGTTTCCATGGCGAAGTTTGAGTATATTTTAAGTGCATTTAAATGTTTAACTATTTCAGAATGGTCCCGGTCATCCCGCCCAGAGACGCCTACCGGCGCGGACAGTGGACAGGATTCACCGAAACAGTCCCAAGTGGCCGTAACGTTATCATGGTAACCATTTTAATTTTAATGCTTATTTTTATACGAAAATGAATCAAATCGAAGACAACCCAACTTTTCATCTCGCCAGTATCTTGGCCCCACCTGCCAAATTCTGCCACGAGCTTTAATTTTGACTGCTCGGTATTTACCCACACTAGCTAACACATTATTGTGATATGTTAATACCTTAATCTCGCCATTTTAATGAATTGCAACATAATGGAAGTGTTCATAGAATAAAGTATTCTGCGAGTCAAAATCTTTCTGCAACTGGGTCAGCAGTTAGCATTATCAAGATTTTGAGCGAAGTCGTCAGCCGTAGTTGTCGTCGTCGGCACCATTACCACAAACCTCCGCGTTCAATTGATAGTTCATTCATAATTTTGTATGTGTAATTATGTCAATGCAAAATGTGGATGCCTCTATAAATAAAACAATCGCTTAAGGTAGACTGGCATCGAAACTGTACTTTTGGAACATTTATTCGTGTATTGTGAAATCACATCACAATGATGAACATTTTCCTTATGTTTGACATTAACAGTCACGTGTTTACGCGGTTTCTTGCAGTTTGACAGGCAATATATTTCCTATTGGCTTATATTCAGGTTGTCATAACTGTCGTTGACATTCCAGAAAGAAAACGTCAACAAAAAAACACAACAAAACAACTGTCGATATTACTCTTGAAAATAATAGTAATATTCTTTCAACTGTTACTCATTCAACGTCTGTTTGACAGTTCGACAAAGCCGAAGCGACAATGGCTGCATATTCGAAATAAATTTTCTACAATCGACAAAAGCCCAGCTCTCGAGTACTCACCATTGATAAACTGCTTCAATATTTGCCAATGATTTAGCGTTCCGTTGGTGAGTTCGGAATGTTATCACTCCATAATCCGTTAATTTACTCCTACATTTCATAATGCTGATAAATGTTTCGTGGTTGAAATCGTACAAATTTAATGATATTGATCGCCATTCGTCGCCATGGTAACAAAGCCGTAGTTCGAACAAAAGTCAGAAGCTGTTACCATCCGTATGATGGCGAAAGGAAACGAATAACATTTAGATGCGCTGTTTAATAAGATAGCAGACAAACATCGTAAGTACTTACTTTGAGGACTTCTGAATGCAGGAATAGGTTTATTTCTTTTTATCTCCAAAATCTCCAAAATAACTTTAATACGATATAGTAAAACGGACTGAATTTCCTTCAAATTCTTCAAGTGCTTTGCTTGTAGAAAAGCTTGAAAAATGCATTTAAAATACATATATATCACTTATTTTGCCCACTTCCATATGTCCTAACTAAGTGAGTAATTTTTCTTCAAATGTTCAAATGTCAAGTAACGTAATATGGTTAAACATGACTGAATGTCCGTCATGTGATTTGTTTTAAAATTATTGTAGAACAAGATTTAAAATTCATTGTTATAATTACATTTAGTACTAACTTTGTCCACTTCTTTATGTACTTATTAGTTGTCTTTTCTTTATCGACAAACCAACTATACTTGATATTGTAAAACAAGACTGAATGCTCGTCATTTGCTCTGTTTTAAAATCATAGTAGAATAGGTTGAAAAGTTAATTGTTATAATTACATTTAGAACTAACTTTGTTCACTTGTTTATGTACTTATTACGTTTTTTTTTCTTTTTTGGCCAAATAACCATAGCGTCATAAAATTGACAGATTGTTCGTCATTTGATTTGTTTTAAAATTATCTTAGAAAAGGTTGTAAAATACATTGAGATAATAACATTTGGTACTGAATCTGGTGACCCCTATCTGTACTTTTTTTTCTTTTTAAAAGTCTTTATACTCAAGGAGTGTAGTTTAAATGGACATATAGGTCACAAAGAGTCGGGTTTAAACTATATCAAGTAATTTTACAACAAAAAGAATGGTCTTATCTTATGTAGAAGTGTTTTGACTACTGCTTTAGACTTTAATTCAAGTTAGCTGTTTTTCTGTGTCTGTATTTCTTCCTACAACTTTATTTATTTATTGATACATATTTCTCGGTCAAAATTATTTTATCTGCTGACAATGGAACGAACAATTATTCCTTTTTATTATCATTTTTGTTAAAATTTAAATGTTCCTAATTTAAAATGTATGTTAAGCAATATGGCAAAGAATATGCAAATTTACAAAACTGTTTTTTACAGTAACAGAATTTTATATTACTTTTATCTGGTCGGTCCATTTTTCCAAAGATATCATGAAGTAAACGATCCCGTGTCATAAGATAAATGTTTTTACGTTTCTATGTTCCTTTAAAAATTAGCTTCAGCACGACAGATGTAGAGTTACCGGTACCTTTTATACAACAACAAAATGTTTTCATTTAATTTAATTTAAAACTTCTTGGCGTAAGCATTATCGTTTATTTATTATATTTTTTACCGCTCAGCGTATTTTAAACGAGTACAGATGATGACCATTTATCATTAACCTCAACGCTGTATGACAGTGAAACATTTTATCAACCCCGGGAAGTAATCTCTTTCCAAATCAATTACTTAATAAAACATCTTTATCTCCAACACATTATTATGCCCGTGTGAAATATACGCAACATTTGTGTTTTATCTCTTTTTATAAAAACGGTAAAATTAAACAATATGAAATTAATTTATTTTTTTCCGTCGGCAAATAGCCTTGTTAGCGGGGGGTTCGAGTTAGTCATTATTTTATATTTAATAAGTCCAACGCTTCTCACATATTTTGAATGCCGATAATCCTCGAGGATATCCAAATGAAATGGCTGCGGGCTATACTCGGTGTTTGGATGGATAGTTAAGAAACAAACACAATCATTTATCTCTCTAACGTGACAGTTCGGACAGATATCTCTAGAGGGCTCTAGGAATGACATGTTCAGCGGGGGTTTACGAAACTTTACGGTCCCCATATAGCATTATGTCCTCTCTAATATTTTTATTTGACCACTTAGCAACATAAAGCCAAAGCAGTTGCTTGTTTTTAAACAAAAGTAGAAAAATGATAAATTGTGCATAGGTCTTACTAGTAAAGGCAATAACATGGTGGGAATTTATAGTTTGATAATAAAAATGTTTTTACTTAGAGCTGGCTGATGGTGATGGTTAAGCCTGACCAAATACAGTTGTTGCAAGACCTTAGTCATTAGTCTTTAGTGCAGGACCAGAAAAATTATACACACGCGCACACGCACAGGAACACACAAAAACATAGTTGCAACAAAATTCATTTGTGTTTTATATTTATTATAACTTAGATAATACTTTGTCATTCATTAATGTACCGAGGCAATTTTTATCCACGCTCAAGATGTCCTTCGCACATATTTGTGAAAAAATTAGAGTCCGTTGATAAATTGTTAAACATTTACATTAAAGAACCAGAGTTAAATAAACCTGGAATATTTTTATCATACAAGATAAATAAAAGCAAACTTTGAATAAAATATTCAGAATATTGATAGGAGTGTTTTCGGATACATTTGTACCGCTTGGTAACGAGCAATTAGTCTGGTTTTATGTGTATAATGTCCAGGAAAAATAAAATAGCAAAAAAAAATGTTACCTTATACAATTTAAGAGTAAAGTCTGCTTAATTACACCAATCAAAACGTGCTAACATTCTATCTAACAGTCGCTTACAAAGCTTTTCGCGCATTTTTCTTCCCACGACAAGTAACTGCAGACGGAAACGCTTACTCTCGAACATTCCGCTGACAAACATGTTGCTGAGTTCCGAAGTGTTCAGTTAGTCAGTGAATGTCTTATAGAGGAGCAACTTGTTGGCTTTAAGCTGTTTTATAAGCTTATAATTATGGTTATAAGTAACATAGCACCTTTTCTTAGATGTCGTACATTTGAAATACAGTGTACATTCCTCCAACGCAGTATGCTCGTTGTCATACATCACTCTGCTTTGTTCTGGTATACCATCTCATTGGTTATTAATAATTGTATTTATATTCTTCTATTATAATTTTATTTTATTTTATTTCACTGTCGCTTTATTGTTAAAATTGCAGTAGGTTGTGTTATAGAAATATAGAAACATAGGCTATGGGCGTCACTTGTAACATATCGTCAACTACCCCTTTGCCTGTGGTGGCATTTTTTTTATAAAACCACAAACATATATTTTATTATTACTTTAATGGTAGTAATAAAAGGTATATATTATGATATATGTTTTAATATATTTATCTACGACTGTGATGAAGGTTGACAGAGAACTACGAACGAGCGGAGGGTGTCTGTCTACCTCGATGTGTCCTCTATCAACATTACCAGGACTTCTGTAAGAAAATGAACTTTACTCCGGCTGGTGCAGCAACCTTCGGAAAGGTAGGGGAACCAGTACAATTTATTTGCATTCGTAACTTCTCGTAGGTAAGAAGTCTCGAGTATGTAACATTTCGGCGGTATCCGGATAGTCTCGTCCTAGGAACGTCCGATGGGATTCAAAATTACTAATTCAAGTATTATTTTGTAACAAGCAAATCGGATATTGTATTTTGCTGAACAATAAAATATTAAATGTGCAGTGTAAGTTCGGAAATCGCACATTCATAAAACATTTTCTGACACTAAAATAGTTATATTTTCAGCGGCCATATTTGATTTGGCTTATTCGGTCGGAGCATGTTATCAGTGATCCAAACCAAGTAACTATATCAAAGTACCCTTTTGTGAACGGGAATTATTATTCTAAATTATTCGTACTGCAATCAAGAAATTGTTCAACAACCGCCATTACGACGAGATCAAAGAGCAATAATGTTCATGTTTGTCGTTGTACAAAAATATAAACATGATTTTGCTTCAAAGGTGAATATCTGGATCCGAACGGTACAAACGGTACAAACATGTAATAATAGGCCAAGTTAAAACAGACATTCTAAGTAAATATATGTAAGTTTTGTAGAACGTATGCTAAAGACAATGTTTTCGCATACAACAATCAAACATTTTTTAGAAATATTTAGAGAATTTCTTTCTTTCATCTATGCTGTGACGTTTTGTTTCCGCAAATGAAATATCATGGGTCTTTCACACCATTGTATGTGATGAATTGGCAAGCAGGTGTCAAACGTTTTTGTTGGAAGGTATAAAAGTTGAGGGGTCTGTGGGTAGTGTGTAAAGACATGTCGAACTTTGTCAACAAGCATCTTGAAGTATTTTATCTATCCAGATACCGCCCGGTTGGTCGGCCATGTTTTTCTACATCAAACCTTCCCAACTGATTGCCGGACACTAACAAATCTGCGGAACCCGTATCCCGCTAAAGTTCTGATAATCTTCTAAATAATTCATATAAACTATTTCTGTTATCTGCTTAATAATGCTGTACGTGAATGTTTAGCTACATGGTATTGCTAAAAACATGCCAGACGAAAAGTACAGATCCTGATCAAATTGTTTCCAGCAGGAAAATCTAGATCGGTACTTTTTGCCCTGGTATTTTTCTTTTGGCTAAACAGGACCTGTACTTGCTAATCTGCCTCACCACGATATAAACCACTTGAAATTACAGAAATGTTTGGCGCGAATGTAGACATGGTAGTTACGAAATATTATACATAAGACTATTTGATATGATAATGTTTGTTTACAATTCATATCTATAAAGTGGTCCCTATTTCAGTCAACCCATTATATTTATGAGCACCTTATAATAGACTGTACTCATAAAGGTTCACACGCCCCTGGGAACTTAATCATGTTCGACTTTGCATTATTTTAAATTAGAGCATATGATGCCCAAAAAAAAATTTCGGATATAGTGGCGAATGACAAAGACAATCTACAAGCATCAACATTGTAAAAATAAATAGTTTCTATGAGATGTCATAGGCACTGATAAGACAGTTTAAGGAAGCCAACTTTGAAGGCAGAAGCTAATGCAGGCCGAAATCTGGAAATATGTGCTGTCTTAAACTCACCACTATGTTTTTCTTTTTCAGTCTATTTTACTAACTTTTATTCAAATTTAATAGCTTTTATGAAGTATTTTAAAAATCAAAACTATATTTTGATAGTTTAAAAGGTAAAAAAATGCAACCCAAAAGGATACAATGTTAATTTTGTTTAAGGATGAGCCAGTAATTTTATTTTTATTTTTTTTTTGAGTAATTCTTTATGAATTTATCAATGTTAAAAATATTGTATTCTAAAAATATGAATTTCAAGAGCTTTCCAATGGTGTATAGCTTTTAATTTTTTGGACCACAAATGAAGAAATTATAAGGAAATAAAGTTTACGCTTCTATACAATTCATCTGAAAATCCCTTGAAGTTGCAATCAAAGATGGCTGCCAAGATAAGGGATCTTCAATGATATGGAAACTATCTATCACCTTTAATAAAGCATATTGGTTTTATTTATCATCGCCGTAATCCCTGTTGCAATTGGAGAGCCTTAGAAGACCAAGTAAGAACTCAAACAGTAAACTGTATTCTATTAGTTCTTGAGAGATCAATGTTCCTAATTTAAATAACACTTTTTACACGAAAGTTGCTGGATATTATAAATAAATAAAAAATGTAAGGCACTGTATATTGTAAATATATTATGATATAAGATATTGTTTTATACTTGTGTTGGAAACTGCAACCAAAAATAATTCTCATTATGCAATGCAGTCTCTAGTAATACATCTTACGACAATACTTATATATCGTCATTTTCAGATAATACGTCAGAGGTTCCCAAAATTGACCACACGACGTCTCGGTACCCGTGGACAGTCAAAGTATGTTTCCGATACACTTAAACTAAAATATACAAAGTAAAGTATCATGTGACTTATTGCTATTGTATATATATTTAATTCATGTAAACTTAGTAATTTACTTCACACTCAAGTAAAATCGACTACGTTTTACAAATGTATAAAACTGTTATTGCTTTATGTTAAACATATGACCAAGAGGTGGATCGGAAGTTAAAATTTCACAATTGTAAGGTGGTAAGACTGAAACTGAGTTGACCATTCAACGCTTACAATGTTAGCTATCTTTCTATTGTAAAGTTCGTACAACCAATTAACATATTAATTGTTATATTTAAATAATTTATTTTGCATTTCACTGACATATCTTTCAAATACGTATCTGGAAAATCTAAGATGTTCGTCTGAATAATGTGACGCAGAATCTGTGCATCTGTCAGTAAGTATTTTTCCTCTAAACAAAATTCGTCGTGCTGCACGTGTTATGGTCTATTATCCAGGTACCATTACTACGGGATCGGTATCAAAGAGACCTCGATCTACTACCATTCTGTATACTCTGGGAAGGGTCTTACAAGGTAATTGTTCTTCTTTAAGTCACGAAATAAAATATTTATATATCTTATAAGTTATAACACATTGAAGATTCCTTATTTTGTTTAAAGTGTTATTTTTGCTCAAAATCACATAATACTTTTCAATATAATGTTTTATTACTACAACCGTATTAATACAATGAGTCTCAAGACAATTAAGTAACATCAGATAAGTTTTTCTGAGAGTTGAAGCTAAATATATTTATCTAAACGTTTTGTTAGCAGCATTTTAATCCTCAAAGAAATGAAAACTACAATGTAATTCACGTAATATACAGTGAAACGTGTCTTATGTCATTAATTTCAGTATTATATTTAACATTTGACCTCTGAATAAAATGCTTTCACTTCATATGTTTAGTGTTGCAAAGGACGTGTAGAACCATTTCATTTAACTGCGAATAAGTTGCGAAATTATATTTTACAAAAAACGTTTCATGTGTTCATTTTTTGCATTGATTTTTAATAATACACAAACTGTGTCTTTATCAGTACTCACCATGTTCTATCAATCTTACATTGCAGATTCTCTGGGATTAAACTACGAACCGAGGTAAAGCACAGACTGTTTTGTAAATCTTCATTTTTTATATTTTGAAAACTCTTCAATGGATCTCTTTACGTCACAAAATCGGTTACCCCTCTAGATTATCGTTATAATACTCGGCACGAGGGTATAGATTATTTTATTAACATCAATATAGAGTCGCTGTGGAGTGAAACCTTGGATTATGTTGGATTTAGGAGAAAAATGTCACTAAGATCGCATCGGGTCTTTTCGCCGTTTTCCGTGAACCTTTGATTAATGACCGATGTGTTTTGAATGGAGTAAATGTATTTTTACTGCGCACGAATATATATTTAAATTATATTTTTTCTGATATTTCTTTTTTTTTTTCAAATACATGTACATGTATGAAACATTCGGGGCGCTCGTGGTCGAGTGATAGATTCGCCGTTTGATAACTTCTCTGACTGTTCAGCCCGTTGCCGCCTGGGTTTGAGTACCGGTCTGAACGAGAGCCTAAATAGGAAAACGTCTTTCAGCGGACCTTTTTGTGCACCGCTGGCTTTACCCAAACATTTGTCTGAGGTCTTCCTCTTCCTCCACAAAACGTCACTTAAATGAACAGAAATGGTCTCTCTTTGACGTATTTAAGAAATAAAAACAAACTAACATGTAACATTCGATCTTGCTTACTGAATTCAAACACGCATTGGACGGATTCTCAGATAACGTCTGTAAAGACTTGAAACGTTATGTTTCAAACGTAATCGGGGACACGCAGTTTGTTTTATCTTTGATAAATTGATAGTTCAGTCTAATGACTAATGCTACAACCCCTCGGCCTTAGATAGGACGGCACAGAACACCTGGACAGGTAGTGGGATCTGTCAACATAGGCCCGTGTTTAGATTTTTATGTCAATTAATATTTCTCGCGACATTAAATGTTATTAAAACTAACTTCGTATGATATGACTTTAAAAATGGCTAAATTGTTTTGGTAGTCACGAAGAATCTATTTAGAATGTAACAACAAACACTGAAATACAAAAAGGCGGTTATGTGAAAGAATGAGATCATTGACAAAACAGCCAAAACTTCCAAACAGCTGAGTGTGCGTATGATATAGTGTATCCTTATGTTGTTCTTATATTTTAGTACATGTAAATAATATATTGTAATAATATATATATATATTCAAGTACATGTAAATAATATATTGTGATAATACTTATATATTTAAGTATATGTAAATAATATATTGTGATAATACTTATATATTTAAGTACATGTAAATAATATATTGTGATAATACTTATATATTTAAGTTTATGTAAATAATATATTGTGATAATACTTATATATTTAAGTACATGTAAATAATATATTGTGATAATACTTATATATTTAAGTACATGTAAATAATATATTGGGATAATACTTATATATTTAAGTACATGTTAATAATATATTGTGATAATACTTATCAAGTAAGTGACTTTGGGTACAAGTAGAGTATTTAATTTAAATTATTTACCAAGTGTACTCATTTTGTGAATTTTTAACAGGTTAAATATGAAGTTAATGTGCATTTACTATAGATATGTCGTATACGTTTGTACTTAAAAATAATGTCATACAGTTGGGCCTAAAACAAGTGTCTCTACAATTAATCCACACTTCCAAAATGGCGTATTACACCTACATGTGCAGAAGACTGGTAAGATCGTAACTGTAAAGCTTAAAGTAGTTAATATACAAACGATACATCATACATATAATCGAATTTCAGGAATTTCCGATTCTAAAAATAGAACAGGGATTCAGTAATTCACAAGTCATAAATCACACAAATAAAATTATTTTAGTTCATAATCATTGACGGCATCATAATGTGACATCACTTCTCACCAAATGTTACTTATGTACACATTAAGTAAGAAAACAAAATGTAGTTTAATAGAAATATTTTAAGAATTTGCTCGGTCAATAACCAAGTAGTTTCTAAATATGGAATATATACGAAAAATATATAAAAACAGGATTTAAGGGGTAAAATAGTACACTACTTAGGCAAAAAAATTGTTTCTTTCCGCTTACGTCTCAAAAATAGGGTAGGCAGGTAGGCAAAACTTTTCTTTTTTTTTTCATTAACTTTTTTTTTACCGTACAACCATTAGCCAATTACAAATGTGAGAACACTGCATCAAAGGTAATACTAGCAACAAATATTCATGTGGAAAATGGCAACATTTAAATGTAAACTTAAAATAAATATAATATACATATCATTTTACACTGGTTTGACATATCAAATGACCGAAAGTCATATTTTTGCTCTAAAATCGTCGACGAACACCAAACAAAAAAGTTTATGGTCGGCACAAAAAAAGGGTCGGTCGGGTTTGTGGAAACAAACAACTTTTTTACGACTAAGCTAGAGTTTCGGTCTTGTATGCACTTATTGTGGTAGTGTCAACATGCTTCAACATTTTCTTTATTTTCTTTAAAATGCCCATTTGCCGGACAAGCTCGTGAATGTTTTAAAAATATAATAAATCCGAAAGAAATATATAATCAAGAATACATATGGAAGTCCGCTTAATCGCTCCAAGCGTTTCATGAGTGCTATCAGTAAATGTACATTTAAGCTTAAAATCCCAATATTCATGCATATTTAATCTTGTAATTGCTTTAATTGTGTCATTAGATCAACTTCTAAGTTAACATTTAACTTATTTAACGCGTCTACGAAAACCATACAATCTGAAACTATAATTTCACAATTAACTTTGAATGGAATCTCTCCTGCGTCTGGCAGTGGGAATTGTGTGCGAGGAGGTTTGTACATTTAGGTAAAACATTCTAAGATTGTTTACAGGTGCTCACGACAATTATATGTCAAAAACAAAACAAAATCGTCACTGGAATTGACATGTGCCCTCGAAAAAAATGCAATGATCTTACATATGAAATTGCAAGAAATATTCATTGTTAAATTCATTCCGCATTTCCAGACAGTATTGCCAAAAATAAGTTTCATTTCCGTTACATTGCTATTAAAGTAGGTTTATATTGAACTCCACTATTTGATTGGATTCAGGAAACCAAAGTGTATGAAATTAAATTGTAAAACTAAAAACTTTAAGAAAATCTTTCTGTACGCCCGTTCAGGTCACTGTTATATATGTTATATAGATTCAGTTTAACAGCTGACCGTACGGTTCCTTCCTATTAGTACGAGTAAAATCAACGTGTTCCAAAATTTACACCCAAACCTCTCCGACCTCTCATCCGCACAAAACAAAATAAAAAAGGTAAACAAATAAATGCATGTCAAAGAATACAAAGTTAATTAGCAAATTCAGCTAAAAAACTGAATATTAAATTATTTAATTTGCACATGTCCATGAAACAAATGTTGCATCTTCAGGCAGGAAGCCGAAAGTATTCGCTGAGCTCCAAGACGGGTACTCTACTGCCTGAGTTCCCCCACGCCGACAACCTGATCCTGCCCGACGGCACAGACATGGATAAAGTACCTATACCAGTTTTATTATTTTATAAATATTATTTAATTGCGAGATGTATGATTATTTTAATGAACTTTTTCACATAATTTATATCTAGTTTATGGATGATCGTTTACTATTGTTCATATTTATTGTTTATATAAACAATAAAGTGTATGCATATTTTTAAAAACTGCATGTACATATATGTATATCAGTTTAAGTTACGCACGTGTTTCATATTTACTCTGTGTATTTACATATTGTTCATGTTTAAGTAAATTAATGAGCTTTTATACTTAAGTTTTTATCTTACTTTTACTGGGCTTTTTTTCATTGTTTGTTTTTATTTAACTTGTACATATTGCTAATATTTCTTGTCATATTTGGACAGATGAAGACATTTATCCTGATGTACCGAGCACATTGTCAGAGGATTCTGGATACCATCATCAGTGCTAATTTTGATGAGGTAAAATAATAAAAATAATAATACATGTAACAATAATAATAATAATAATAATAACAATAATAATAATAATAATAATAATAATAATAATAATAATAATAATAATAATAATAATAATAATAATAACAATAATAATAATGATAATGATAATAATAATAATATTAATGATAATAATAACAATAATGATGATAATTATAATAATATTAATAACAACAGAAACACTTCGAACTGTTTATTTTATAAATTGGAAAATAATTATTGATGTAATTTATTTTTGGCAGCTAGTGGTCACATCTCAAATCATATTTAACGTTTCTTTTTATACATAATCTACCGGAAAAAAAAACATTCTAACAGGGTATAGAGATGGAATTCTTGGAACACGCATCTTTCCGCTTGGAAAATCAAAACGTGTGCACAGCCGTTCATAATAATAATAATAATAAAAATAATTCAATAGTAATAATATTTATTATCATGTTTATCATTATTATAATAATCATGATTATACATAAGATGTGAAGGTGTATAATTCAATATATAGAAATGTTCTGCATACCTATCTTATCTTATCTTAATTAAACAAAAAACGTGCACTCGAATACATCAATGATTACAATCTACCAATTGAAAAAATATATTTTTATTTTGAGATCAAAGAAACTCGCTCGTGTCCAAAATTGCGATGTTTCACTTTGTTTAAATATGACTAACGTACTCGTACAATAGCATGTGCTGTCTTGTGTATTTTCCCAAAATAAGGATAACTTCCGTCTTCAAAATAACACCGGTATTTTTAATTTTTTTTCACAGGTATTGCCTTAAAAACTACAATACACCCATTTGTTTGAATACTTTGTTTTTTGGAAAAAAATAAATTATTAAATTAAAAGACATTGATATCGAAACCTGTAAGATATATATGTAATTGAATATTATTATTGTTGTTATTATTATTATCATTATTATTATTACAATTATTATTATTACAATTATTATTATTATTATTATTATTATTATTATTATTATTATTATTATTATTTTATTATTATTATTATTATTATTATTATCATTATTACAATTATTATTATTATTATATTAAATTCCGTCAAATTGATAATAATTTTAATAAAGTTTTGAGTTTACATGCCTTGTAACTTTGTCTGATATGACAGATAGAACCCTCTTTTGTGCGATACTAATTATGACGTGTGTGTACAGATCAAGATATCAAATTACATCGGCAATTAAACATTATTTTCATTTATTTTTCCAGGTGCACAATTTCCTGGTACACTTCTGGCAGGGTATGCCGGAACATCTTCTAGATCTTCTGGAATGCCCACTTCTACCAGACATTATTGCTTTGTGTGATTCCATACTCTACAAGGTGTGTACGTTTCCCAAATCTTTATGTTTATGTTATAGGCGCATATTTAAATCGCCTCATATTAACATCGATATAGAAAATATGATTTGTAAAAGAAAATTAGAAACAACATATATAGCCGCATAAGAAAAAAGTACACGTTACCCCCTTCACCTATTCATACAATAAATGTAATACTGCTATTACAAGTTTTCTGTTGTTCTTTTTTCCCCTCATTTAATTGCAAACGTGTGATAACATGTCTATTAATGTTTTCATTCTTTGGTTAATTAGGTCACAACGTGTCTGTTATCAAATATCATGCATATTTATATTCCGCTGTTTTTCATTTCAATCTATTAAATCTATTACAATAAATGTCTATGAACTTGAACTTCTTGTCACCACTTATATTGCCATCGTCACTTTGCAGGTCCTGATTGATGTTCTTATTCCCTCGACGATACAAGAAATTCCCCCAAAGTAAGTTTACATAAATACTTTCCTTCCGTAGACATTAAAAGCACTATCACTTCCACAAGTAGTTTTTGTTTGAAACTTTCCCAAAAAGTGTTTCCACAAATGTTTTATTTTCTCGTCGTATCGAAATCTCATTTACTTGAACCTTTAGTTGTTTTGTTTGAAATGTCTTACAGTGTCCCTTTACATACACATAACAAGTTGTCAGATTTGAGACTGCTAACCCTTGGTTTGGTTAATTTGTTAAAAAGAACTCGTAATTCTTTACTTATAACAACAGGCAGGCGGTACTAGACGTATTCAAATGGGCTTGGCAGCTTACAGTATAGATTCTTATTAGCCAGTTCCCAGCTAATCTGAATCTACACAGTTGCATAAGCCTGTTTATTTCCTGTTTTCCAAGTTAAGAGTTTAGAGGCAAGCAGGTTAAAACTCTGGTATGTAAACATTTGCGATGTACCATTAAGTAACAAGTACCGTTTCACAGCAAACAATCACCCATTCCTCATTGCTACAAACTCTCCATGCACGAGAAGCTTCTGTATCTACAAGATTTTAATAATAGACACACTGAAGCTGTGAATTTTGCATAATTTAGTTATAAATTTGTGTAAATGGTGACACGGCTTGACGAAGTTGCTAGGATACGGTTGCTAACGGAGAATTTCTCCCGGAGATCGGAGACGTTTGTCAAGTGACGCTGGGGTGTTTGAGGTATTCAAGCAAACACTGTGTAGATAGACTTAGATAGGCAAGCTGCGGGTGGGAGCGGAGGGTGATAAAGTAGTCCCATCAAGGAAGCTACTTGCGGGTAGTCAAACAATCGGAGGTTTCCGGTAGACTGAAAATTCAAGTCACCCGAAATAAAAAACAACAACATGGTCGTTAATAATTAAAGCACCAGGAAGTCGAACGCATTGGAGGGAAATTATTTTATTTGTTGTTCCTACAAGACAAATTGTTTAAGAAGTATTTTATCATATTTTCCAAAAAAAAAAAATGTTGGTAGGTGGTATTTACAAACATCTCAAATATCACATGGATATAATAAGCTCTTCACAAAACGAAAAGTGGTGTTTGTATTTTGTTTAAGACAGTCAATAATAAATTATTAAATAAGTTAGCGACTAATGACTAATATAAAACACATTGACATTGTCAAATAGGAATTGCATGCAACGTACTGAGTAGGACACTGATATTTTGCAATATGCTTGTAGCATCATGTGTTATATCTAAACATAAGAAGGAAATTAAAATTGACGTTTGACTGTTTACAGTTTCGTGTTATCTTTTTTGGTTGTTGACTATTGTTTTTGCTGGATACATTAATTATAAAACGGATGACACATTATAAAATACAAAAAAATGTAAAAGTTTAACTTGTTAAATTAATATTATTTCCAGCCTAGTACACGACATGAAGATGTTCACTCGAATGCTGCCTTTATGGTTACAGTCGGCGATGGAAACCGTACCGGAACAAATACAGATCCGCAAAATGGAGGGTAAGTCGGGGCTTTCCACATTCGTTACTACTCGGCGGTTTCCGGACAAGACCGGGGTTACGCAGAAATGTCCGAGGTATTCCAAGTGTCTGGTAATCTGTTATGGGCGGAAAATGTTTTTGTTTTTATTTTACATCGCACCGAAACGATTATGGTCACAATGGCGACGTCCAGTTAATTTTGGTGAAAGACATCAGACTTATGACTGGGTAGAATCAGCGGCGCACCGCTGGTTAGCTGGAAAACCTTCTCACATGAAAGTTATCAGCCCGATCGGGACTCGAACTCACGCGGTGCAGGACTGAGGAGTTACAAGTCAGCAACTCTAACCGCTCGGCCACAGGCGCCTCTGGGGGGAGGAAGAGGGTACATTTCTGCCGCAGAAGACTTTTTCTTTATATTTAAAGCGACCTTCTTAGGATTTATACTGTAAATTTTTCCACCGAAGTCTTACTTTATTCCTATACTGAAGAAAATAATGGACTACGTCAAATTTTAAATTTTAAAATTACCGTTTAAAGTTCCTTTAGAGTTTTTATGGAAACGAATACAAACCCGAATGGAGAAAAAAAAACCTGTTTTTTTTTTCTTTTTCGATGGATGTGTTGTCCATTTTCCTGCAATAAGTAATGTTTGTTATCCTGTTAAATTGCATCACGTCGGTACCATGCAACGGAAGTTAATTTAAATAATATGTTCAAGAACAAACATATAGAGTTTTAACGGTCACAGTGGTAGAAATACAAGCACATCAAACCAGCTTCGCTACTGTATTAACTCTTCAGCGACGCGTTTTACACGGTTTCCAAAGTTGCGCGGTTAAGCAACGGTTACTGTGGCTGGTGTGTGGATTGGTGACCTTTAGTGAGCATGACATATCGTATTAGCGCAGTTCAAAATTATTATCGATTTTTTTAGCTTAAACAGCTAAACTAGTTTTTAATTTCCCAATCCAAAGACAACACATTTTTTTTAATGACGACATGTTCATATATACTAAAAATGACCAGAAGTTATATTTTACCTAATTATTCGTAGTTGTGCCCTTTCGCATAATTAAAAGAAATCACAAATGATCTACTGTGCATGACTAGGATACGTTTAAAATATTTTCCCGAACATTTTTGCCAAAAACCGACAGAAACGCTTAAGGAAGAAATGGTCAAGGGTTTTAAAAGCAAAGACGTGACAGTCGTGTGTGCTTGGTACTGTTAAAGAATTAGTCCACTCTGCATGAATAACTTGCTATTTTTATTTGCTTAATAAACCAGCGTGTTTCTTTATATTTAAACTGTCAAATGACAACTAAGTGAAAGTTGTGTATATTACATTTGGTGTTATATATTTTATTTTAGTGACATTTCGGTTTCAAACAGTCAACAGACAAAAATATAGAATGTTGGCAAAGTTGGGACACCTCTGTCATCAGACACACATGCTCATTCAACTGATCCAGAACAATATTTCCGCATTTTATTTGCATAATACAAATATATCCAGGTTCACCATTTTCAGGTAGTAACTGGGATCTGTGTTAATTTACATCCAATAGCGAAACTTTGCTTAAATTGTATGCTTAATGTCAAAAGTTATATTTATTTTATGCTGTGTGCATATTTCAGTTGCCAAGAATTTCCTACAAAGTCTCAAACGCCAGTCATCCTTTATTGTGTTGGCACAGGTAATTATAGCATAGGAAGAGTGTAATTCTTTACTTTGGGTAATTTTTATTAATAATTACATTTATATCACAGAACCTTGTATTTATGTAATACACAAATATCAAAGCGCGTTTATCATTAAAATTTGTGATATATAAAGGTTAAATCCGACAGTTTGTCTTCATCTTATGCATTAAACAACATCTTAAACCTGTTCGGGGATGGGGGCATTGTGTACAATTGCTGCAACAATAAATACTTTTGTTTGCGTAAGTGCTGTTTATAACGTTTTCTCTTGTTAGACAGTACAAATCATGAAATATGTCGCATTTAATGTCAATTATTTCAAAATCAGCCTATATAAATATGCCCCACTGGGATTTCGACTAAAAATAGAAGTCAAAACTTATAACCCGGGCGATCATATACCGTGATCTCACAAGTGGTCACGTGGTTTTCTTAGTCTAAAAATAGCTTATTGTGCGGCATGGCTCGTATAGGAAATACATTTTTAGTGATAAGTTTAGTGTTATTTTTAACACTTGACATGGATGTAGAGCACCAATAAACATCATTTCGTAGGATCTTCTCATGTAACATTATTTTATTTGGCTACATAAGAGAGAGAAAAAAAAACTGTCGCATATCACCTTTAAATAAGTAGTATCATAAATCCTGTTCAATTATATTTTAACAATACTAAAATAACATAGAAGCTATTTAACTATTGTTTCATTTGTTTTGCTCGTCAATAATCAAATGTATAATTATGGTAACAGAGCTTTAAGCCGTTTCAAGGTTAGATGCTTAGTGTATATCAAGTCTCTATTTGTAAACAGTTGTGACATGGGAATTGTTTTTAGCCAATAATAAAGCAGTCAAGAATATTACAGGTAAAGGTCCACTGTACATAAAATTTAATATTAATCCATTCATAAATTAGTATATTATATACGTGATACATCATACCTTTAATTTCAATGTTTAAACAAGCAATATAATAAACGTATATCAACGTTTTAACGTTTAAAAAAATAAAATTGCAATCTTAATTCTGAGACGAAATGCAAACTTTTATTTAAAAAAATAATACTTAAAGATAACATGGTTACGAAATAATGAGAAAATAATGTATCCTCATAGAAAACCATGATATTTGTATATAACTTTGACACCGCCAATATGGTTGTCCATTTGTATTCATTGCTACAGACGGCTCGGACGGTGATGACCAATCATGATGCGCTAACCAACATGGTATCCGAGATCGCCAGTGTCCAGTTCGAGGACATCTGCAGCCAGGCGGGCTTCATGGACGAGTCTGCCAACCCGAAACTCTTTATCAAGCTTATTGACTGTAAGTTAAGAGCAAAATAAAAAAATAATCGGACAATTAAAATCGTTACAAAAAGTCGCTTAAACTTGAAGCTGCCATGATCATATCATGACGTTAAAAAAGCAATTACTATACAAAATTGTCACTCTTTTAATGGCTGATTAGCCGGAGATTGGGGTTTATTTTGTTCTTTGACATACCTTTTTTGTCTCAACGATGTTTAAGTTTATTAAGTAATTCTTAATTGGCAAAACAAAACAAACTAATAAAATAAAATACAACTTTGATTGCATGATGAAACATCTGCAATTTTAAGCCTTCTTTTACTTAATTTACTTAATGACGACTATTTTTATTATCATTTATCAGCCTTTCGTTCACAGAGTCGAAATATTAAGAAGATACAAAATACATTACCATTCCATCAATATCTAATAAATAAAATGTTTTTAGTCATTGTTTTGCTGTGACACATATTTCATATACTTAACTTCGAGGTATGAACACAATTTATATAAAAATGATAATAATGGTGGTGATGATGATGATGATGATGATGATAATAATAATAATAATTATAATAATAATAAATAATACTTTTTAATAATAATAACAATGATACATTTATGATGCAACTTTTCTCTCTCTCTCTGTGCAGTCTACGAAGAACTGAAGGAACTTCTCCGCAAGCAGGCTCCGATAGAGGCGTTCACTGAATGGATTGATGACATGATTGACTCATGCGTAATACAAGTAAGTGATGTGTAATCATCTTCGTTATCATCATCACCATCATCATAATCGTCGTCATTATCATCATCATCATCACCATCATCATGATCTTTGTCATCATCATCTTCATCTTCATCATCATCATCATCGTCTTCATCGGAGATAGTCTTTATATATATGTTAAACTTTTCTCTGACAATAATATAACTATGATAATGTTTATTTGGAGTTACAAATCGAATACGTAATTTTACTCAAGCGACGTTATAAGTTGAATTTATGGTACAAAAATCAAAGCTCTGCCAGAACATACTTGTACGCGCTTCTTCAATTTTCATATTGTATCTATAACTAAACCATTTAATCTGTTACTAAACAAAAGAAATATATAAACATACATGTACTAAGCGCCTCTTCAGAATATCTGGTGCAAAATCATACCACTGTAAGAACGTGTGTTTACCTTCCTAGCCTAGTGCTGGAGACCCGGATGTTCTCCGAGACAAGGCGGCACAGTATATGCTACACTGGGGAGCATTCGGTGGCCTGTTGATGAGGGAACTAACACTCAAGGGTTCTCATGCATTCGGTAAGTGTGGCATTGGTATTGATGTTAATACAGCAAATTACAAATTGCAAGATATATATGTTTTGTTTCCAATGGATTTATAATTTATGTCAATATTGAAATTGGCATCTTAGCTGATTATCTACAGTATGCTGAATTGGTTTAAAGTGATTTACAAGTGCTGACAATACTTTATTTACCTGTTTATGCGTATTATTGAGAATATCGAAGATATTTTGACCTCGGGGTGTTACTTTTAGCTGCATTGCACGTGATCCAGCTGATGTTGGACGAGTATGCATTTCTAGTGGTGGAGACCCAGAATGATATGGAGCTGGACCGGCAGTTACAGAGGGACGTACAACGACATATGAGGCACGAGGGTAAGTTAATTACCATAGTAGCGCATAAAACATACACATTCACTTAGGGCATGAGGATATTTAAGACCGAGTTAGAGTCTGAGTCTGAGATCAATACCATTAATTGAATACGTAAGATTCAAACTGAAGTGACTTACCAGATATATGTACTTGCAGATTGTCTTAGGTTCGAGCATGCATAAAGTTTTGCCTTGATGTTGTTGAAGGTTCCGCTCATTGTATGTAACCCATATTGAAATATTGACAGTTTGTATTTATATCTAAGTTAAGCGCATACATACAGTCCTACAAACAACACTGTTTTTGTAAAGTTAGTCGAAAGCTTAACATGTGGTTTATGCTTGCATTGATTGAATGAGGTAGAGCAAGTTAACAAACTTGACTTACGGTTTACGAATCGTCTATTATAGTGTTTTTTTCACTTGCGTGGCAGTTTATCTGTCATCTTTTTTTTAAAAAAAAAAAGTCTAACTCTTCTAAAACAAATTAACGGGCATTTGAATTTTAGAGAACCATGTTTTAAGGACAGTATATCCATATTTGATAGGTATGGCCATAACCAACACCGTCTTATTTCATAAATGTTAAACTTTTGAAAGAATTCAAGGCTTGAGAGATTCAGACGGATGTGTAATTGTGTATTTATGGTTAGGCATGTTTGCTTTCAAATTTTACAGAGGAAATCCAGACAAAGCCTACAGTCAGAAATGGCTCTACAAAATCACTGAATTCGCCAAAACACAAGAAACGAAAAAGTCCAGAGGATTTCGACCATGGTAATACAGCTTTTTGTCATCAACTCGACATTTACAACGTCGTTGAAAAATCTAAGTGTACGGTAACACACTGTGCTATAATGTAGAGAAAACACACATTTCTACACAAAACAGTTTTTCTTTGGCAATATACTTTTACATTTACTTTAATTACACTTCATTAATTACATTAATTAATAGATGCTCTTATTTGAATACATTTCAACAATGAAACGTACATCTAGGCATGTTCAAATCTCACAAATGTACTTATGTACGCTGGCATTGCTAGATCTGACTTGACATTTTTGTGTTGTTTTTCAAATCGAAATAATACCATATTCCTTTTCTGAACACTATGTGGACATCATTTTTCGGTGACGTCACTACTTTCGTCATAACGTATAGAAAATATCAGCGCATGGACATTTTGTTTTCAAATAGATCGTTTTTCTTTACGTTGCTTGCATTTGAGAGGCTCGTCAGGAAGTGCGAGGTTAGAGCTCTGTAAAACCGGTTTAAGCACCCCAGTCGGTCCATATTGCCGACTGACCGTTCCAAGGCGGTAACTGTCGGGTTTGCTCTTTTCCTTAAATGACTCATCACAAATTTGTTCTTACTTTTCGCTTGGCTTGCATGTTAAATACCTTTGTTCTGTGCCTTTTTGGAGTTTGGTATATGTTGCAATACTCATAGGACTTTGTCATATATTCTTATTGATTATGGCTTTAAACAATGAAACATCGTTTTATCTTGTCAAGTCTGGAACAGCTTTTCAAAATTTAAAGAATGTTATTACAATTTTCAATAGTTATATAAATATTTATATATCTATTTACTGATATTTTTTATTTTCAGTTTCGGACCACTCTAATTCATTACCAGAACCCAAGAATACACAGCCAACCAATCATCCTGTTCAGAATTGTCCTAACTACAATGGCACCGCTTTTAGCCGACCGCCACCATCAAACAAGGAAACGTCACTTCCGGTCGGGCAAACCCAGGAATCATCCATTCGTCCCCAGCACAGTTCACACCCGGTTCATCCGTCCTCACTAAAGTCGTACCCAAGTTACAGCAGTTCTTACGAGCGTCCTACCTACCTCCCGCAGCTAAACCTTCCTCCATACCCGGACTATGTTGGTTCTAATCACTCATTTTCTGGCAGTCGTCTGACGAACTATTCAGATTCCTACTCACAGCCATTTTCCTCAAATCCATTTCAATCTACACTATCTCCAGTGACTGGAAACTATTGGACGGACGCACGAACACATCCATCGTTTGGGGACCCCTATCAGCCGTACGGCTATAACAAACTGTCGGCAACGTATGACAATTTGAACAAAAATACATTGCTTAGAAACACAGCTTATCAGGAATCGTTCAGTCGACAGGCCTTCGAGAGTTCTCGCCCTTTCTATAGAGGTCCGCATGAAAATCTTCAAGGTACGTATGAGATTATAATTACAACTAAATAAGTTAATAATAAGCAAGATTGAATGCTGCATGAAAACATTCAGAAAGTTCTATTTATATAATTATAAGTACTGTTGAATAAGATAATTCATACAGCATGGGAACCAGTAAGTGTATACACATGTACGCAGGGATAATATTATCCATTCCGTAAGCCACATGCCAGTATACACGGGTTGATAACAAATTTAATAAAAACTCAACAAACACATACAAGGTTCGTTTGTAGTGAAAAAATGCCTGATAAGCATTACATGAAAACTCACAGGTAAGCACAAAGAGGGAGGTCAATATTACTAAACAAGAATGTAATTGATGCTTTAAATATAACAGTGCTTGGCATTATTATTTCATTATTTTTTAAAGTTGATGTATTTTTCAAATTTATAGTACGGTGATTCTCAGTTCTGCTAACCGTTTTCGAGTAACTTATTTTTCAAATTCAGTTACATATCATTCAAGTTCCATATAAGCAAATCGATTAAATAAGGTTGGGTTTTAGTATATGAACTTCATAAATCTCATCTTAAAAACAACACATCAACTAAATAACATTTACATTGTTTTTAAAGTGAAGTAAAAACTTTGTCTCCTTATAGGTCAGTCTACGATACCAGTAGGTGCCTACGGCAGTAACTTTATGGACATCGCGCCCCCTGGTGGGCAGTACTGTTGTCAAGATGACCTTTATCCCGCTGCCATGGCAACGACATTTGCTAAACAGTATATTTCTGGTCAATTTCGATGACAGTTGTCGTTGTTTGGGTTGAAAATGACTGATACATAGAGTATGTGTGTGTTTAAATTTTGTCTCAAATGCTTATAATTAAATTTTGATTTTGATTTGTTTTGTTTTATTGATGTTATTGCCGTATAAAGGAATGTATAATTGTTATCTAATGCTCGAATATTTATGGATAACATGTCCATTAATCCGTGTAATTGGGTCGATGAGATGTAATTACCAAAACAATGATGGTTTAAAGGCATCTCGAAAGGAATGTGGTATCCCACTGAGCCAGGCCCCCACATGCTACGACCAGACCTGCTAATTGCTGGTCATCACTGCAGGGAGTCTTTAGCCAACATAGTACTAATCTGTCACAGTAAAACCTCTGATGGGTTAATGCAAAACTAAATTACCTGCTAGTATGGATGTGAGACAGTAAGCTAGTTTTACACAAAGCCACAAACATTATTGTTAGTGATAATGTGGGTTGTTTACTATATGATCCCTTACAAATTCTTTATTGCATTAATTACTAGGTGTCAATTTTGTAACTGCAAGATTATGTATTTATTTCATAGCTAAATATTTGATTTTGAAAATACATGAGAGATACAAGTTTTAGTATTCAAAATGACTTGAAATGAGTCTGAAGGACATTATTCTGACAATGAATGATTTTTTTAAATTGCTTTTGTTAGAAACGTTTCATTACATTTTACAAATCAAAATAAAATATAACTTAAAATATAAATGAGAACTAAAAGAATGAAAGAAATAACAAATGTGTAAGAAATAACAAAATCAACCAACAAAATAAGAAAGAAAACAACAAATAAATAAATAAAGATTTATATATATATATATATATATATATATATATATATATATATATATATATATATATATATATATATATATATATATATATATATATGATTGCGTAATTGGTATATTCACAACTGTTTCCTTTACAAACTGTGAATGACTATGTTCAACCCCCAGATATAGCATACATACACTTGGATCTTGAACAATACCTGTGTGACAGACACATCGTTACAGACTGTGGCAGCCTGGCTTATCAGAAAACAGATGCCCTCACATGCTGGGTGGGGCAATAAATGGGGGGGGGGGGGGGGGGTCACTTATATAAGGGTTTTGAGATGTCTTTAACTTCGTTGTCCAATAACTGAATTTCCGTGAAGGTAGTCAATATCTTTAAACATAGAATACTACAGTATACTATGTATAGTAGAGTATACTATGTATGTTTGTTTGTATATATAGTAATGCTATAAGTACTAAAATAGCGGGTAGTACATAAAACTGCCGATTTCACCAACCAGAGGACGTAGTGGAAAAGGGGTCGAAATGTCCTATGACGGTAGGAGTCCATCTGATGACGCTCTTTGTCATTATCCAATCATCATCTTGATATTTCCAAACTGAAGAAGCAGTAAGGACGTACCAAAATGCAATGTTTTGCACTAAGCTAGAGCTAGACACGACAGTTTCCTTTTCTACTTTTCTATTGAAATTCTTACAGATATTTTATTTTTATTTTATTTTTGGGGTGGGGTGTGGGGAGGAGGTCTTATATGTTGTTGTTTTTCTGTATGCGACTTCACTGGAAACTGCATTTGCATTTTTTTTTTCTGTTATATGGCCATTAGACAGAAGTTTAAAAAAAAGTTAAACATGTATTTTAAATATTTGCATAACCACGTTGCACTATGAATCATAATTTGCTTATAAAAGTCAGCGACGGTGGTCGGTTCCGGACCGCTTGTCCACGGTTGTGGAGTCTCTGGGCAAGCAACAACAACACAAGTCCGAACACCATTGGCGCCACTGAACCTAAAAATGGGGCATTGTATGATCCAGTCCTGTCACGGATAAGACCTGAAATAAATCAGAAGCAATTAGTGACAAAATATATTGACCAAGCTATTGTCAAGGTTTTGAGTACTGATATAGTGGGTTTTTTTTGCATATATCTTGAGCTAAGTTTTTACATTTAATCTGACTGGTACCCTCGCCATTTTATCATGTCTATCAGGTTATTAATATTGGTAGCATCGACAATATGTGGTTAATTAATATTCGGTCGTAAACCGAGTACTTTGTGTACTATATACACAGGGATCTCATGTTGGTTGGACGAGTTTTAAAACGGTTGGTCACACTTGATGCATGTCGGCTTACGGCACTGACAGTGGTCAAGACGACTCTACTTATACGTATATTATTGATACATATTGATGTACATCATGGTGTTATTTGCTTAGACATTTCTCATTTGAAAATGTTCCTCAAGCTAAAATTATAATATATATATATATATATATAGACTGACATAATAATAATCACACTTTGTCATAAGAAAACTATATATATATATATATATATATATATATATATATATATATATATA
Source organism: Sinonovacula constricta (assembly GCA_007844125.1). Classification (NCBI taxonomy): domain Eukaryota; kingdom Metazoa; phylum Mollusca; class Bivalvia; order Cardiida; family Solecurtidae; genus Sinonovacula; species Sinonovacula constricta. The sequence goes on from CM017568.1 coordinate 20,639,077, forward strand.
TATATATATATATATATATATATATATATATATATATATATACATATATATATATATATATATATATATATATATCTATATATATATATATATATATATATATATATATATATATATATATAGTTTTCTTATGACAAAGTGTGATTATTATTATGTCAGTCTATTGGAAAGAAAGATTTTCATTATTTTGGGTTTTACAGAACACAGACACTTGTTACGTCATATCGTTCCCGAATCCTTCCAGGTACCACTGCAGTTTGAGGCTGTGTCTATCCTGTGTAGACCAAACCGCTCCACTACCCTCTATCAACCCATAAATCTTCCGTTTTGAAGCCATACAAGGCTAATTCCAATTTTCAATTCATTTAACAAAAAAGCGTATTCATAACTGAATAGTTTAAGTTCAATTGAAAAACAGCAGCAATCGCTACTGCGCTGTAATCTTTTTCTTCTTCTTGTGTCTCTATTGCAACTTTCAGTAAATTACAATGTCTATTTGAATTATAATTTATACGTTTACAGAATTAAATATAAAATAAAAATCTGACAGATAAAACTATGAAATCAGCTTACCACTTACTGGGCCGGAAATAAGGTTCGCCAGACCATTTAATGAGAAGACAACTCCTATAGCACTAGCCAGCGTTTCCACTCCCACTAACAACCGTGTGGTAACTGTGAACGTAGTGACCATTAGGCCAAGGCATATTCCTATCACACATGACAACAACAGCAGTACTTCGAATGAGTCCGTGAAACTAATTAATGACATTGCAATAATGCCAAGTATTGTACTTGATACCGGTGGCGTAAAAATCGGAAGAGTGAAGAACTGTAACAAAATTGCCGGCGTCATTCGGCCAATCAAACTGGAGATATTTACCAAGAGCAAACCTAATGACGCATTACTTTGTGTGAATCCGCGGTCAACAAAATAGTCCACAATGAAAACTAAAAATACAGTCAGTGCAGCATTGGATAAAGCTACAGCCACTGCATACATGACGAAAACTTTGTTTTTAAACTGTACAAAAACACTATTCCATGCACCTTTAGGTGTTTTATCGTTATCAGCTTTAGTTTGTATAATTACTGCACAGTATTGCCGATTTGGATTCCTCTGGACTTCTTCGGCAATATCTTTGTTCAGCACCTCGTTTACTTGCTGATTGTCACTTGCGTACTGCACATGAATTATCGTTTCACCATACTCTAAGAACGAGTTCTTGCAGCTGGGAGCGGTTATCGTGAAGATGGAAATGTTGTGAAAATCGCTACAGCTTTCTGAAAGGCTGATAGGATCATGGTTTGAATCTTCCGGTGGCACCCAGATGGCGGTTGCCGGGATCGTCTGCATAATGATTCCGGAAAGAAGAAGCATGGCTCCTCTCAGCCCATAGGTGTCACTGAAGGATAACGTGTATTTGTTGATTGAGGTGTATGTATGAATATTTACATACTCATTTTAGGGTAATTTTCAAAATGTATAAATATGCTAAATGGCAGTCATCTTTATAAAATAGTGCATCGCAATATTTTCATATGACATGCTTAGCAAATACAACAAAAAATAAAACATATAAAACATATAAAACACGTGCAATGTTTACAAGATCAACATACTATATGTAATATATTTCTCCATTGTACTTTAAACGCTAACCATACACGATTCTCAGAAAAAAAAATGCAGTATACATTGTATTTGCGAAACGGACATTGAGATCAATTACAAATGTGTAAATATGTTGTATATTACTGAATATTTTGAGCACGCTGTTATATAATAACTTGTTCATATGTATTTAATGCGGACATTTTGTTACAACACACACTTTTCAGCTTTTGCTAAACAAAGCAATACTTCATTGAATCAAAGTGAATAACAGATTAGAATAATACTCTTTATCCCCACAATACATCAATATTGTATAACTTACAAATACTTACAGCAAGTATCCAATGATGTATGGGTAAATCGTTCCGCCGAGGCTTGAACCCGTGGCCAGAAGGGTCAGTGCCGGCACAGCTGCCTTGCCCCGGAAGTGCTGTCCAACAATGGCCGAGCTGGCTATATAGATACATGCTAGACCAGCGGCTGCAACGGTTAGAAATATTTCTATATAGAGAGAAATATAGAGAAAATGCGGAATATTTAAAGTATAAAAAACGACGACGGTTATACAATAGACACATGGTTATACTACGACAATTAAAATGGTTAGGGTCTGAAAATGATGGTGGTAATGGTGGTAATGGTAGTGATTGCGTGTGTGGTATTGGTAATAGTGGGGGTGGGGCTTATTGTGATAGTGGTGACAGTGGTGGGAAATGAGAAATGTGGAACAGAGAAAAGGGGACAACGACGTGTTTACGGGGCTGGCTGTATAAATAATGCTTTTGACGGTTGCACTGGTGGTGGTTGTGGTAATTGTGGTGATGGTTGTAGAAGTGTTTGTGCAAGTATTAATGGTGGTGTTTTGCTGTAGGCGTTTGTTTGATTTGTTTTTCTTGGTGGTGGTGGCGGTGCCGAACAATGGTTATGGTGCTGTAATAAAGTTAGAAAGCGATTGTGATAAGAGTGCTTGTGATAGCGATGTAAGTGTTACCATTGGAAGTTGGTGTATGTGAACGAGATGGACATGAGTATCACCATCTCTAAACTCTCCTTAGTAAGTTAGTGTGACACCAAACTGATAATAGTCATTTCTTTATTAACCCGGATAGAAATGGCGTTTAAATTGATAAGCAAATCACAGTCATAAAATGCCACACTTATCATATCACAGACGTAAGCAACACAACGACACCTACGGTTTAATGAAAAGTGCCGGCCCCTAACTATAAAAGTCCCTAGGATCAATACAAGATCGCAGTATAAATGACCTTACATTATTTCACAGCTTGTACTGGCTATCCGTCTAGCTAACGCACAACTTATATCTAGTGTCAAGATGTCTAAATGGTTATTATGTAACGTTTTCACATGTTTTCCCATTAAAGGTGGTATTCGACAGTTTGGACGGAAAATCCTATCTCAAATGTCATTGTTGCCTAAAAAGTCCTGCAAAATGTTCTTCATTGATGCTCTAGATTTGTGCGAACAGTGAAACATAAATCCCTACTCGTCATTACAAACAGGTATTTCCTATCTCAGCCAAGCTGCAGAGAAAGCTATTTATAAAGTAAGAAAATCAAGTGATCGCTTTCTTTTGAGATTAAATGATCATCTGGTGATTATATATATCCGATTGGTACTGTCAAAAATGAGGTAATGTTACAAATAGCCTTGCTAAAGTATAAGTTTATACAGCAATGATGCAAAAACTCTCAAGAACATGGTTAAGATATTTGTTGCTAGATGTATTGAATTTAGGCAAACTGTCGGATACCACCTTTAAAGCCAACCAAACATCAGACCTGTGACAATGCCTATGCTTATGACGAGAAAGGTGACGGAAGTGGCGAAGAATGAGATCGCCATGCCAAACGTCGCGAGAGAGGCGGCCAGGAGAGCTGAAGCTCGTGCCCCCAACCGCGAAATGATCAGGCCGTAGAATATACCTGTGAACAAATGTACAAGAATATAATAAAATTCACGATTAAAATAATATGGTGTTCGTTTTACTTTTTATGGTAAAACAACTTAAAGGCAAAATTACCCAATTCAGAGTCTTCAGATAAAAATCACAGTTTTTCAATACAATTGACAAGTTATGAAAAAATCAATTGTAAAATAGTGTCAAGATTGTTGCCCAGATTTCAAAACGCATCTATGAAATTGCAGAAATTATGTGCAAGTTCGCTAAACCTTCTCATTCCGCATAAACAGCGTCTGAACCAAATCACGCCCCACATCTGAAGTAAAATACCTAAACGTCACCCGCCCTCTGTGAATGTTACATTTAATAATATATTTCATCTGTTAGTCGCCATTATTTTAGAATACATATTAGATATAGGTAATATCTCTTCTTTGTGAATCTTTTAACCTTGTATATTTATAGTTGTGTTTTACGACAAGAAGAGAAAATATAAAAAAAAATAAAAGAGTCAATTTGTGTTACCTGATCCAAGCCCAAAGCCTATAGCCGTGGAATGAATGGTGGCCGTCTCCGCTCGAGTTGTTCCGAATGTTTTACGAATGTCCACGAACAGCATGCTGATGGAATAGAAGAATCCCACGTTGACAACCACCGAGAAATATGCACTGGTCAGAACAAGCCACCGTACATTGCCAGCTTTTTGAGGTGGCCGTGTCCTGAAAATTAAATCACTTGACTGAAAATCACTTAAGGACTGAAGATAATTAAAATCCACATTCTATTTAAATTAAACGAACCATCGCATATTGCTGACCGTTTGACGTTGCGGTAAATGTCAGGCTCATAAAGAAAATAATGTGACAAGTGATGGATCCTCGGGGGATGGTGGGGGATGCACCCCCCCCCCTCTCCATCCCCCCCCCCCCCCAACCAACCAGGTATATATATAGTGTTTACTGCGATAAAGTTGAATGGATCTTGAATCATAAACGCCCCCACAACAACCAACCAGGTAAAAGAGTAAAGTTGTTAAGCACATGTCAGCTTAAAAATACAAAGCTTTTAATTTAAATTTTGTCTGTTGACTGCTTAGGTCAAAGTTAGGGTCCCTTACTGTGTGCGTGTGTGTGTGTATATATACATATATAGTGTTGACTGCGAAAAAGTTGAATGGATCGTGATTCATAAACGCCCCACAACAACCAACCAGGTAAAAGAGTGAAGTTGTTAAGCACATGTCAGCTTAAAAATACAAAGCTTTTAATTTAAATTTTGTCTGTTGACTGCTTAGGTCAAAGTTATTAGGGTCCCTTACTGTGTGCGTGTGTGTGTATATATATACATATATAGTGTTGACTGCGAAAAAGTTGAATGGATCCTGATTCATAAACGCCCCACAACAACCCCAGCCCTGAATGTGACCTTGAGAAATAATCAATGCATGGAAATTACTCTCGTATCCAGCTGAAATGTTCGGGGTTTGTGTATTAAAGGTCAATGTCGTGGCAGAAAACTTGTTTACTTTTTACAGCAACTGATAGGGTAATGCTGAGGCGCAGATAGGAAATAAATGTTTTTAATGACGAGTGGGTGTTATGCTTTGCATGTACATTTATGTGTAGGACATCAATAAACAGCATTTCGCGGTATCTTTTTAGGTAACAATAATTAATTTGCTTGTTTGTGGAGATTAAATTATTCAAACTGTAGGATGCAACCTTGAAATAGCCAGAGGCAGCAGAGGGCGTCAGTCGTTTACATGATCACATGATCGAACTTAATGGCATGCACAGTATCGAATGACTGTTTTATTGAATATTTAAATACTTAAGTAAACTTACCTTTCTTTAGACTGCATGCTCGGCGGGTCTCTGGTTTTCATTTAAGAAGATCTCAAAGGCGAATAATTAACCAAAAATCATTAGTACAATGTTCCGATATTAATTAACTTTTAAATGAATGATAATCAAAGTCCCTTGAGAAATTTTACGCAAATGTCCACTCTTGAAAAAAACAACAACCCCAAAATCATACAAAAACACATTTCAGTCAAAGAGAACATGGACGTTTAGCAAAGCGTGAAATTAAACCGTATTGGCGGGAGTTATTACAAATCGCCCAAACGTCTCTTTTTAACTTTTTTTAAGTTATTAAACTATACACATGCACTTGATTTCCGCGCAATTAAGCTTGATAAACAACAAATCTTTAATTATTCAAATACAATTCTTATTATTACTATTTCTTGACAACTAGCTTCAAATGCAAAACAGCGATTTCATTTTTAATTCCCACAAGTTGCGTTCAACAAAATACGTATCCGTGTTCTAAAATAATGTCTTCGCATGTCCTGACAACTGTTCACTGTCTTGATGGACAAACTCTGGTGTCTATCTCGTACTTTTTATTAGACATTATTATGTCCAAAGATGTCTTTATTGTCCCCAGTGTTGTAGTTTCTGGGCGGATGGTAGAAACACGTCAATATTAATAATAATATCTCGCTTTACTACCATATGTACTCCCGTGATGCAAAACGCGAGAAGATACGCGCTCATCAATTTATACTCCCGTGCGTTTTACACAAGTCTGTACATGTTATTTCGAGCCTTACATGTAGCTAAGCTTATAATCTAGAATAGGTGAGCAAAGCCCTAGACCCAAACCTTAAGGGGGGAGGGGAATGTAGAAGACACGTGCTTATAAGTTATTGTCGTTTTAACTGATGAAATAAATTATTTTTTATCCTATTTAGTTATAATCAATTGGAGGAAATGCTTTATTTGAACTAATATAAATCCTTCTCGACTGGGCAGAACCAGTACTCAGATAAAACTATCAGGAGTTATTTGCATTAGATAACCATGGCCAAGGACTAACAGCTCGTGGTCCGTGCAGGCTTTTAACCCAGGACCCTCGGATCAACCCGCCGACAACGTCTGGTACGCCTTGAAAAAGGCAGGACAATGGTAGACTGATATAGAAATATCATAAATCTTTCTTTATTAAAATAAGAAAGTAAGGAGGAATATATTAAGAATATAGTTAATAACACGAATTTGTCACACATGTACTTCGTTGATATTATTTTAAATAATTGTACCACTATCGCTTTAATCAGTGTGCTGTAAATGACGTACATTCGCACTTGCTTAGTTCGGAGCGAAGATGTTGAGGTTCAGACAGCTAAACAGTTGGGAAAAAAGCGTTGCAAAGCTGTTGATCCTTTCTTCCTTAAAATCACAAAATCTTTTGAAGGACAGCATGTTCCCATATAATCTTGCGGTCAACGGTATGTTATGTAAATTATACGTTGATGAATTAAAACTAGTTCCAGTGAAATAGTGACAAAGGTACATTTTGTAGCAACGCCTTTGAACTATTTAAAGCTGTTTAGCCCAGCGGCATACCCCTGCTAGTTATGTAATTATGTATGTATTTCTAAAAACGCATGCGACAGTATAGTTATCTTGTGTATGCGTCATTCATATGCAGAAAAAATAATTGGCTGATACTGACGCAATAATTTAATTAAGTAAGAATTAACTGATGGTTCTATGTCTTATATATCTTTGCTAAGACCAAGTTGCTAAAAATCAATCAGCACATTTAGCGTGTTGTTAATATTTGATACATTTAGACCGATTTAGGATAAACGCATTAATATTTATGACAAATTAGTGAAAGTACACGCTAGAATTCAATTAGCGATTCGTATCAAAGACGAGATATCTTAAAAGCTACAACAGGTTTTAATAAATTAAATTTTAATTAGGAGACTTCAGACATCCAAAGAAAACACTTCAATATAGAAATTGTCAATTATTTGATAGATTTTTTTCAAGAAACTCGTTTGTGTACTCCAAGAAACCAGTGAATTGTCTCTTGCTTTAACGCCTTCAAGAGAATTTGCATTGTTAAGGCGTTTATAAATTGTGGTGTTACAGAATCTTGCTTTTTAGGGGAATTCTTAAAAATAGTCGTTAAATTGAAACTAAAAAATGAGGAGCTAATATAAACAATACTGACGAATTTTTAAGTGTATTCATTTTCGGGGGTGTTTGTCTAGATTTATTTGTGCGCATTTCTTATACGAAGTGACAAAAAAAAAATAATTGCTTACTTCTGGGAGGAGAACTTCATTCCGCAAAGGGTGCGAAAGTTTGTGTGAAATAAAATACTACCTACATTAATATATATACAATTAAGTTTGAGTTAAGCGATTTCGAGACAACGAGTTTGTATTTGAAAATTATTTTGTTTGAAAGAATTTAGGAAAGCACATAAAACAGTCATGTCGAGTGACGAGGAAATGTCGAGCGATGAAGAGTACGGATACTTAATGGAGGGATACGAGTTCAACTATGACATGTACAAATGCATGTACGAGGATTTAGATTACAAAGATGCCTACATCTTTGAAGAAGATGAAGCGAGAAAGTCTAAGAGAAGTAGCAGAGCTACAAAACATTCTAAAGATGAGAAAAGGAGTGACCATGAAGAAGGAGAAGAGGAAGGAAATAAGGAAGTGGCTGCGGAAGAAGTAGGTGAAGGTGCAGGGAAAGATGTCGAAAGGGAAGAAGTGGAACATGCGGGAAATAAAAGCAGGATAAGCCATGCGACTGCAACCAGCGGAAGCGAAGGCTTCCAAGAATTGTTACATCATGAAGATTTTGAGGACGAGGTTAGCAAACCAAAAGCACCTGAGGATGATGACCAGGAAATCAAGGATAAATACAACACCTCCCGCTGGAAAAGGGTAAGGGCGATTCGATGTGCAAATTATGTTGTTTAAAACGTATATGTAACACTGATTAATATTTGCACAGCTTTTGTCAAATATGTTGTGACGTTATCGAAATGTGTTTATTTAAAATATTAGCCAAAGTGCTAGTGAAACGTGTGTATAATGTTTATTTTTTTGGGTATGGAATGTGCAAAACCTGCTTTGCTGAAGATATTGTGTCCGCTCTAGAAGGATGACTATCAAAGAAATGCTATTTACATGTTGATATTTTGTAAGCTATCTCTCACCAGCGTTAATTTTTACAACACGAGCTAATATATTTCAATCATTAAGTAAATTAAACGTTTATTACCAAGTCTTCATGTATTATTTCAAAACATGCGCGTCTCCTTTCCGCGAAAACAGCAGACGTAAATAACTGTAGTCGAAAACGAAAGAAAACAGTGTTTACTCTTTAAGTTGTCAATCATTCTTAAGTAAGATTCGATTAATTAAGACATTGGTTTCAGGACAAACTATTGTAACATTATTGTAAGAAATGTGTCTAATTTTTTTGCATAATGCTTACACTTAGCTTCTTCAGGATAACTGTATCTAAACTGCATAAAAACATTACCTTTTAATTAGCATTAGCTCAGCAATAAAAAAAAACACAAACTTTCTAATATTCACATGGTTGTACATGTACATGCACATTTAGTACAAGAAAAAATACTAAATATAACCAGCAAAAGTAACATGCACAACTACATTCCATCCTCTTAGTTTGTCATCCAACCTGGTTTCTTTGTTATCTCAATGTCTTAATCATTACATTTTAAATGATTTAAACTATTGCTGGATCAAAGTGCTTTAAAAAGTATAGCTAAAAGTTAAAAGTAATAATTATGTTAAGCAAAACATTTTTGGCCTTTTATTATCAATGTGAGATAGCTTAAGCAATGTAGATTTTACAATTTAAACTGCTACAGCTTGTCTTGTACATACATCTACCAAGAAGTGGGATAACTATTTTCCAATTTTGCTTGAATTTCGCTCCATCTCTAAGTTGTGTCGAATTAATAAGTGATTGATCAACTACTGTTCTTGTTATGATACACAACTTTATGATAAAGTGTTGTTGAAAGATTTGTCACTCTCCTATAAGACAAAAAGGGGTGAGTGCTTTGCTTGGCTAGTCCAATTATGACAGAAAATGACCCATACACACACATGGTGTTGGCACAAATTACAGTTTTGTTTGCAATTTGGTACTTTTGCGGAGCAACATGACTCTTGTTATTCTCAACTACAACTAATACCTAAACAGCATATATACCCAATATACTTCAAACAAGATTTCAAGCATTTAGGGTTGGAAATACTTTCATTGTCATATATAAATTGTTTTATTTATTTACAGACAATCCACTAATAAAGTTTAAGAATAATTATATAAAGAGTAACCTGCATCAACCATGATAAATAAGTTTTGTGTTTTAAAAGAATGAATACACCATGATGCGTGTTTGTGCTAATGAGATCATAAGAGGTTGTGGTATTTATACAATTGTAACATGTAAATGGGTATAACCTGAAAATAAACATTAATTACATTATCACTAATTTGGTGCTTATAAGTGAGTATGTTTCATAATGTTTGTGCTTGAAATCAAAAGTGATACTCAACTCATTATAACAACCATTTTAATGAGCATAGTAACAGTTTATATTACCTAAATATATACATTTATAAAAACTTTCAAGACATCAATAAAAAATTCATCACCATTAACAGGGAACTATTGTCATATCCCTTTCATTCTAATACATCATATTTTATATGTCAAATCAAAAAATAATCAGCCCTGAGATGAAAACAGAACAATTCCAAAACCAATTGAAGAACAAACTTAGTTAAAATGCAGCAATACAGTTTCAAAGCTGTTCAATTACAATTTTTCAATTTCACTTAAGACAAGAAAAAGATTTCCAAATACACATCAGATTTATTACACACTTATCCATGAGCACCATTCATGTCTTGTTGTAATCAGTGCAAACACATTTGAAACACCGAACAGGGACTTAACACCAAACTAAAAGTATGAACAACATCAAGTGTCATAGTATTTTTTCTTCAAAAACCGATATTTTCGCAGCATGTACAATGCTTCCAGTTCTTTGACCACAAAATTTCCACGAGCGATCAACAGTTCAATCTCTTTGGGGTCAGTCTGATCCTTGTTTTTCAAGAAGACAGCTTTCAGCCTGGCATGGAAGTACTGAGATCCAGGTGGGTTGGGATATTCCTTGCCGAGATGATACAGCTGAAAAGTAGCCATTGGGTTACATTGGTGATGTATAAATAGTCTTTATAGAAAGATAACATTGTAAAAAGTCTTTAATGCAAAGTGTACTTGTAAATAGCATGAAATAAAGGCCTAAATCAACCAGATTCTGTTTTTAAGATTCATCACAGCAACACAATCATGGTCATTATAGCAACCTCTAGATTTTAAGAGCCCAGACAACTCCCTTCCCACCACAGATCAGCTGAAAGTCCTTCTCAAAGTTTTTCACTCAAAAAGGGACTCAAACAGATGTGGTGAGGCATCATAGAGTGAAAAGTCATCGGATACCCACTAGGCCACAAGTGACTCTATGCTATCAACTTCATGGCTTACAGTAAGCAAACAACAGCAGATCTATACATTAAGTATACATGTACAACTGCTAAATAATGTCCAGCCTCTTTAAAATAATTAGGTCACAGTTTTATTGGTCAGACACATAGAGCCACAAAATATCGAGTCAAACAGTTTACTGTTAATGACTGATTATTAGCAGAACTTTTTGTACCACATGCACAATTCATAGATATAATAGATGGTTGGGATAAAAAAAAAAAGAGCTAAAAAATGACTTAAAAGCATTGCAAGACTTTCGTTACTTGCAAACTAAACAAAAGAAATTTGTTAAAGGAGAGCATGTTAATATATAATCTAGTGAAAAGACATAATTAATATTTAATACCATTTTCCACTGAACACTCAGAATATTACTTACAGTCTTGTAGAGTTCAATGACCCTTGTTCTCAATGGGTTTGCTGTCATGGCAGTTGCTAAAATCTGAAATTACACCAACACACCATAATAATAAATTTTCAGTATCTGTGTCAGTATGTTTTACTCAAACTGCTCAGTTACACATGTAAGCAGTGAATGGATGCAGCAGTTGCAAGATGATCACAAATTATTTGTTGTTCTTTTTAACTATTTTGCCTATTATTGCCAAAATTCATATGTTATTGCAATCAAGCCAGAATTCAGTGCAGTGTTTATGGGTTGAAAGCACACATCTATGGCAAAATTAAATGCAACATTTAATTCTAAGTTTGTTTTTTTCTACATTTTGTACATTTTTGAACCACTGTGAGATTTTTTTTTTCCAGCAAGCATGCAAACTCTGGACAAATGAAAATAGGTCTCCGTCAGTATGCAAACGTATGAATTGCGATTTTTAGATATGCTTGTATATGCCTCTGGCATGGAAATTGAGTGTTGTTATAATTTGTAGAGGACTGGAATGGTGGTTAGACATCTCAAGGGGTCCAAACACTGAGTCTTCTGCTAGTGAAACGTATGTGTGTATTTTCTGCAATGAGGAGTAATGAAAAAAATCATACTTAAAAATGCCATTACATAATCATATCATAATGTATACCGGTAATTAACTAAAACCAAAACATAATTACTGTCCTATACATGTACTAAAATATGGTTATGTAAATGGTTTCAGTACACTATAAAAGTAAGACCACACCTATGACATTTATTTGAGTGAAATGGCCCAAACATACATCTACATTTTTTTACCAATGTCAAATATAATCTTCAACTATTCAAGGGAGACAACAAATAAAGGGTCAAAATTACAGTTTTCTTCTGCTATATATAAATGGGTAATTATTACACTAACCAAAACTGTTCTTCGATCAGACCAGAAAATAATTATCAAAAATACACGAATTATGATAATAAACAAAAACGCAATTTAATAAATAATTTAAGATCTTTTTAAATTTCAACACAATCTGTGCGTGACAGCCAGACTTACTTTCTGTTCATCAGTGTCGTAATAGTAAACATGCCGTAAATTATCGTTACCAATTATGACTCTTCCTTAATTTTCAATGTGGTGTACATTTTACAATTTTTTTTAATATTTGCATCCAATCAATAAAAGTTTAACTGTAGACAAGTTTACAAATACTTTAAAATCGTGTGTGGAACGTAAGTCGTAATGTTGTTTACGACCCATTTACGATAGTTTCATTGGTTGCTAGTGTAACAGTTCACATTTCCAACACGATCAAAACACAGTTAGATAACCACCATCATGGTAATATCTCGTTTTTACGCACATAAACACATATATTCATTTATAAGATATTTACAGGATATTATTTTTTCAACTTATGCAATGTGCATTTCTGTAAAATTTGTAGTTCAATGGTGAATATTACAGCGCACCTGTTAAATTTGTTTCAAGTATGCAGGTCAGCCAAGTATGGAAGTTTAATCAAGATTAATCTATACGATTTCACAACTTATTGAAAGTGACAACATGGTATTAGTTTATAAAATTAATGTGATGTAGAAATTAACTAACACAAATGACCAGGTAGTGTCTGTGTTACCCAAGCATATTTTAGAAATAGGGCTCTGTACCATTAATGATTTGTCGAATTCATATCACAATATAAATCAAGATACAACAGCATCTGTATTGCATTATGAATTATTATAGTTACAGTGAAACGTACAATTTTATGCAACATTGATAAAACTGTTAAATAATTAGACATATTATTCCTTTATGTGCACAGCAAATAATTCTAATAAATATATCAGACAAAACATTTCACTTGATGGGTCATAGTTAGATAAACTTTTCAACAAAATAACTTTGTTTCTAGTATACTATATAGAATGTAAATTATCAAGTGTTGTAGAAATCATAAACATGCCTGGAGTAAATTTACTTTTGTTTTTTTGTTTATTTTATTTTATTTAATAAATATATTCTATAAATATATACTGTTTGTGCTTGACTTATTTAGGTTTACATGTCTGTCCAATATTGGTGTACAAAAGGTGTCATGATAGTATAATGGTGAATCAATGGCAAAATAAATTTATTTCATTTAAATTACCATCTATATTTTCTGATTGTGGTTCATTTCAGCCTCCAAAGCAGGGATCTGCTAAAAAGAAGCTTTCAAAGGCAGAGAAAGAAAAACTGAAAGCAGAAGAAGATGAGAGGAAAGCTGTTGAAGAGGGTCAGACAGTTTTTAACTTTATCCAATTTTCCTTAATAAATGTCTACCCTATAACTACCAATACTTGTTTGTCAAGCTCTTATGAAAGGAAAATATTTTGTGTGCACAATTTGGTTAAAATATATTCAATGAAAATGTTCATTGAAATTATATTATTTGACATCATATGCTTTTCACATAAAGCATAACTTCCTGTGCCAATTTTTAGAATGAACTTTTTCCTGAATTTAATAATGACCTGTGACTGTTGGCTTAGACAATTTATAAAGATATTATCTGAATTAAATACTGCATGCAAGTCATGACCTTTCTTTAACTCTAATGAAACTACTTTCAAAGTGTACACCTATCTTTACAGATTATTGCTAGAACAAAAACAACAAAAGTGTGTTCACAAGGAGACAATGTTTATCAGGTATACTTCTTAATGGCATTTACTCTGGTATTATAACATTGCCTCAAAATGTTGTTTATGTTTTTACAACAGAGGAGGCCAGAAAAAGAGCAGAGGAAGAAGAGAAGAAGCGAAAAGCACAAGAAAAACTTGAAGAGGCAGAAAGGAAAAAGCTTGAAAATGCTGTAAGATTATATTGAATTTCTTTTTCTTTTCTTTTTTCATTAATCCATACTATATATACAAATAGAACAAGGTATGTATAAGATTTATAAAGTTTATATATGTGTCATACAATTGTTAAGACATAGCATGATGGCTTTGTAAACATTGAGCACTCTTGTGTTATTTTCTGTAACCAGGAGAAAGAGAATCGACGTCATGAGATGATACAGTTGGTAGACCTTCAGGAGACAAACAGAAACAAACTGGATTCACTTCATGGTGAAAGGAGGAAGAAAGCCAAGGTAAACAATTCATCGTTATCTGCTCAATATATTTACATTCCTTACAAATCTTTAGTAATTTTCTAGCATCTTTGTGTGCAAAGGACTAGACATTTTGCTTTACACTTTGCAGCAAATAGTGAAGGTTGTATTTGATCAGATCAATTTGTAAACTGAACACAACATGTTCAGAAATCCTGAAATCAAAGAGCATATCCACTATATTTTCCTAAGATTATTTACTAATAGTTAGACACATTATTTTTTTTTTGCTTTAAAAAACCCCCAAAAACTCACAAAATGGAAAATTGACAATAAACGATGTTAAATTTGTTTGTATTAAATTATTTGGTAATCTGATGTTAAAATAAATGATGTGAAACATGCTATGAAAACCTTACTAAATAAAATCCCTTAAAAACATTGACTTAAAACATGTCAATGGAGTGGAATGTATAAAAAATGATAATGATGATAGTGGTGTCAATAAAATGATGACTGTATACTTGTTGATGTTGCTGATGTTGAAGATGATTCTTTATGGTGATGATAATGACTATAATGTTGATAATTACATTAAATGCTGAAGATGATGACATGAGCATGAAAAATGTCTACAATGTTAGTTCTACTAATCTTGTTGTTGTTGTTGTTGTTGTTGATGTTGAGGATGAGGATGAGGATGATGACTTATGCTAATTATGCTTTATGGTGAGAATAAAATCAATAATGACTTGAATAATGATGAGGCTGATGATACGGTCACGATGAAGAGGAGGAGAAAATGGATGAATACATTATGAGGATTTAATCAGTGATGATTTTAATAATGCTGTTGCTGCTGCTGATGATGATGATGATGGCTTATAAAAATAATGGTTTTGATAATCGCTGCTTCAGTGGGCACGCTACATGAGATGTGATGGCTCTCCCAACCCGACTGTTCCTGGGGAGATCAACACATACATCAACCTGAGGCTGGAGGATAACAAGAATAATGATATAGACACTGTGTTGAAACAGAGTGTACTGGATCTTGCAGTAAGTGTGGTTAGCCTTTAAAAATATTAACCATAATCATGCTACATGTGCTTATAACCAATGATAAATTCTTTGTTCTTTTTCTAAACATTTTATGTAAAGATTAACATGTCATATAAATAAAGACTATGCAGCAAATAGTACAGCTCCTGATCAGACTCTTAGTTGGAGCTGGCTATTCTGGATATATGCTCTTTCCTTGAGGCTGTTCTATTTGTGCCAGGGCTCCCCTTGGGGTTTTTTTTGGTCTGAGCCAACCAATGAGCCAAATTTGAAAATTATGTGCCACTTTTTTATTTCATGAGCCATTTTTATGAGCCAAATTTACACGTCCATTTTAATGTTATTTTTGTAGTATGTATATGTATGTTTGTTAACACGCAATTCTTTTTATTTTAATATACTTTTTGTAGTATTATTGAATTGAGAATGAAAAGAAAACAATGTGAACTTTCTTTTTTTACGTTTTATTTACATAAACATTTGTATATATTTTACATATTAATCGACAATCAGGTACTGTCCAATAAATGATCGCAACAAACATTATGCTGGCTGCTTTATTATCATCTCATAAATTACCCTAATCCTTCCTTGAGGCGATGTTTATTCAGCAGTTATCTAACAACATGTCAACACAACAATGCCCTCAAGGTGAAGGCCGCCGCACAAGCTTGACTGGCTATTAAGCTTCTCCTTGCTAGCGAATCACAGTCCGTGTAGAAATGGTTACCCGTCTTGGCCGCTTAGCGATTCACAAAAAATAATGCCGAAAAAATCATGCACTAAAGGATGCGCCAATTTTGAAAAAAATGAGCCACTTTTTTGTTTTTGCGCCAATGGCGCATTTGCCACATGGCAGAGGGAGCCCTGTGTGCTGTGCAGCATCAGAGTCAATAAAAGTTTAAAGATCAAAATAAATTCTTGGGATGCAGAGATTTATGGTAGAATGATTATTATAATGTAAAGGGCATAAGATAAATAATCCTGTTTTTGCTAATAGATAGTTTCATTTTGTGAACATTAGATGATCAGTATCCACCAACAGCTACACAACAAGTTTTATGGTTAGCATCTTTTGTTGAAAATCTGTGTTATTTGTTAAACAATATGAATAAGTTTTCTGCTGTAATTTTTTTAGTGAATTCATTTTTACACTCTGTCTCTTCCATAAATAAAAAACCTAGCATGAACCATCTATGAAAAATACCTAATTACTGATTACATGTGAAACATAATGAATTAGCATAGGATCTTTTCTGTATATGCTAGAGTTGCTGTTTAGATTATAGAAAGGGCCATGGGTCCATTTTAAAGAAGGAATATACAGTTAATAGAATGGTAATGGTAAATTATGTACTTTCACATTGATACATTGTTCCAGTTTGTTAGCAGAACTGTCTTTGGTCTTTTTCATCTTATGTGACAAAAAAAAAAAAAAAAAAAAGAAAAAAATAGAAGTGCAACAAATTAAAGCCAACATCTGTTAGTAATTAAGTATGTGTGCATGCAGCAAATAAGGTACTGCTTAACTACCAATATCACATTTTTTTGCAAAGGTCAGCATTCAAACTAATCTTTCTATGCATTCCGTGGAACACTCGGGTTCAGGTTCCACTTCAGTGACTTGTGTGTGTCACTGATGGGCTTTAAAGCCACTTCTGTTATCTTTAAATCATAAACAGGCAGTTCCACAATTTGTATGTGACTTTTCCTTTTTTGCTGTGTTGCGAGTTCTCTCATTTTACAGAGTTTCTGTACATACATAGATATTATGTTTGCATGCAAGATCATAAATAGGAGCACACATTTTTTGGTGAAAGTAGGTCAACTGTTAACCATGTGCTTCATAGTCATCATGATTGGATAGCCATAGTAGGTCAGCTGTTAACCATGTGCTTTATTGTCACCCTTATTGGATAGCCAAAGTAGGTCAACTGTTAACCATGTGCTTTATTGTCACCCTTATTGGATAGCCAAAGTAGGTCAACTGTTAACCATGTGCTTTATTGTCATCCTTATTGGATAGCCAAAGTAGGTCAACTGTTAACCATGTGCTTTATTGTCATCCTTATTGGATTGCCAAAGTAGGTCAACTGTTAACCATGTGCTTTATTGTCACCCTTATTGGATAGCCAAAGTAGGTCAACTGTTAACCATGTGCTTTATTGTCATCCTTATTGGATAGCCAAAGTAGGTCAACTGTTAACCATGTGCTTTATTGTCACCCTTATTGGATAGCCAAAGTAGGTCAACTGTTAACCATGTGCTTTATTGTCATCCTTATTGGATAGCCAAAGTAGGTCAACTGTTCAATATGTGTGTTATAGTAATCCAGATTGGATAGTCAAAGTAAGTCAACTGTGCACCATGGGCATTATAATCACCCTGATTGGACAGCCAAAGTAGGTCAACTGTTCACTATGTGCTTTATAGTCCTCCTGAATGGATAGCCAAAGTAGGTCAACTTTTCACCTTGTGCTTTAAAGTTTCCCTGAATGGATAGCCAGATTTATGTTAACAAAATTGACTGACAGTTTATGTGAAGTGCTGATTAGTATAAAATAAATTATGGTTCGTACTATATTTGTAGCTGATCAATGAGTTAGAGTTCCTAATGGAGGATACGCCAGGTTCAGAATTGGCCAAAGATGAGGCAGACAGATACCAGTGTGTAAGTAAAACCAAAAAAATTACATTAACCTTATTTTGTTTGTTTTTCTCTTCACTTATGCTGTATGTGGAGAGAAATTGTATATACTTACTATAATCGCTTGCCTTTTTTAAGTGAATGAATGTAATTTCAATATTTGTTTATCGTTCTTTCCCTACTTTCTTCCATTGTGTAAGTAAAGGAATGTATTTGCATTTATTAGCTTTCTTTTCTCACTTCCTTGCATTGTGTCATTTAAGGAATTCATTAAAAAAATATATTTCTTTCCATATATATCTTTCCATTTTGTCATATTGATTTAGTGACAAGTTTACAAAACATGATTACCAGAATGTACAGTCGGGTGGAAAAGTCGTACATTCAAATATTAAATAACATATACAGCTTTAAAATTGATGACAGTCATCTTTGTCATCCCTTGTTTGAAAAAGACCAAAATATGAATTAAACTATGTTAGGTCTGTCTATTTCTTGGCTACTGTTGGTCTGTTTTGATGAAACTTGACAGAACTGGTTTGTTCCAAACCTAGCTGTGCATTTCATTCCCATGTTATGACTGGATTGATCTAAAACTGAGTTGGGGTTATTGTTGTATTTAGTATTGAATATATTACAGTAACCTTGGCTGAGCAGCTTCTGGGGCTAATCAGCATTTTCAATGATATTCTATCTTTTTTATTTATAATGGGGCATTAATCTCATAATGCAGGTTATATTGTGTTACCTTCTTTGTGTGGTAGGTATTTAGTATGGTACATATATATAATTACTATAGAAAAAACTAAGATTTTTTCACTTTTAAGTTTTGAAACCACTTTAAACTCTAATGTGCACATACAATTGCATTTTGTTAAATGAGATAATTATTAATAAAAGTGCTTGAGAATTGAAAAGGGGAAAATTTAAGATAAAATTAAGAATATATCTTAAAAAATGTAATTTGAAAATGCCTACTCACAAGGGAGTCTTGTTTGACTTTGATTAAAAACAAAATAAGTTCAGAATTTTAAAACATTAATAGAAGTATTCTATATGTAACTTAGACTGAATCCCTTTTTATACACATTTATCGTAACTGTTCCTAGGTTTTAATTTTATGGTACACTTTGACATTACATGTAGGTAGCTTGTAAAAGGACCTGGTCTTGAGGATGAAAAAGCTTTAAGCCCATATTATTTTATAGATTCCTATTGGTTAACTTTGAAGTTAATTAAAAGTCTTCTTGCTGAGAATGATCTGAAAGCTAATTGCAAAGTTGTATAACCTTGCACCTATTTGCAGAACGCAAGAAACATCTTCTTTATGCAGTTATTAAGTTATCTCCCTTGCTTGTTTCATAGATATTTCTGGCACTGTATGAAGTGCCAGATATATTTTCTGAAATAAACCTTGTTCTACTCTTCTGTAATGTTTCTTGTATATTCACTGTATAGTATAACATTTTGTGTTTCTATTCATCTGCCCTTTGTGCTTTCTTATCAGATTTGCTTTCTTATCAGATATATATTAACACTGTAAAGGAATATTGTCTTTCTGTGACATGTATCTATGCATCAGGAAGTATCTGTTATCTATACGTAATCATCATATTGCTGTTCTCACTGTTTTACATTAGAAAAAACACTTATATATATATATATATATATAGCAGGGGTAAAACTGTGAAACCAGGCCTGGTAGTGCAATCAGTAGAGTGTCTGCTCCAGGAACAGGAGGGTCTGGGTTCAAACCCGGACCGCGATAAAAATGGTAGTGGTATAGTTCCCTCGCAAACACTTAAGCAGATATAAAGGTAGTTCCATGACTGGTTGGCCCGGTGTCAGGATAATGTGACTGGGTGTTCATGGCATACTATACATAGTGAAGGCAGCACTATATGTTCAAGTGGATACCGTCTCTAGATAACTGAAATATTTTTGGTGATGATAAACCCAATAAACAACAATAAACAATAAAACTGTGAAATTGGTTAAATATGCTTTGGCATAGAGGTACCAGTAGACTACAAAGCAGACTTTTACCTTGAAAAGTTGATTACTATATTCCTGTGGAAAAGGCAAAAACAATGTTCTGCCTAAACAGAAATGGTCAGAATTGAACACAATAACCATATTACAAAAAACAACACTATTTGCATGTAATTTTTCAATATATTCCCCTAAATTACTATTTCTTGTGCTTTATTACCACTTGCAGAAGCCTAAACGATATAAATATGCAAAACAAGTAAGAATTTTGTATTAAATTAAGCAGTTAAATATTTTTGTTATTTTCTTATAAATTGCTTTGGGCTTTTTATTATTTGCTTTTTTTTGGCACTTTGCTTTTTTCTGCAATATGTTGCTAGAGCCATTTATATCAAAACATAAAAAAAAGTTTAACAGTGTTTAGTTGAAGTTATTGTTGAAGTTATTGCTAGCATATTTTATGTTTATGTCAGTAAGTAGAAATATATATTGATCTGCAGCAATTAAGATTTAATTGAATATGTCGAAAGCTGGACATTTTTATATTCCTCCAAACCATAAAATATTGTGGTAATTAAAATTGTCTTGATGTGACAATCGATCAGTCGATAGAAGTTGTTTAACCATACCCCTGATATTTGACAGAGACAACCATTGAACTGTCAAATTCATGAAAATTGATAATATTCACAATTACACACAGTTTTGCAGATGATGCAATGCATTGTTTGATTATAGGCAAGATCTATAGCAAGGAAATATATGGTATGCTTAGATACCATGAGAAAAAAAAAATGCTTGTTTTTTACCCATGATGGACTTTTTATTTATCCATTGTATTGATCCACAGAATCACAAAATTAACAATCTGCACATTGTACTATGCATCAACCTTTTCATAAACTGTTATAGAAACAAATCCCAATCATAAGTACCTTTAAATCATATGAAAGGGCTGATTTAAAAATACACTCATACAATTGCTTTAATTGTTGATATTGTAAACAAATAGGCATGAGCACAAGTATAGCACTGTCTGATTGGTTGGGTTTGGGGAAATTTTTATTTGGGACATCATCACATGTCCATGAAAAGGTCTATTCTAGTGAGGAGTATTAGGCATGAGCACAAATATAGCATTTTCTGATTGGTTAGGTTTTGGAAAATTTTTATTTGGGGCATCATCACATGTCCATGAAAAGGTCAATTCTAGTGAGGAGTTACTATTATGGTTATTGTTAAGATTTATTGCTATGGTTATAAAACTTTGAGCATGAGTTTGAGATCATTTGCAAGGATTTGATCGGCTGAATTTTAAATGAAATTTGAAATCTGACCAATCATATGCTTGAGCATGATTTCTTATGGAAATTATACCATTATAGATTAGTGTTGACCACCAGAGAGTTCGTCATCCAGGTGTTAGAATTCAAAATAGCATTATAGACTCTAGCTAAATGTTTTATAACCTGTATTGATAGTTTTGAATTTTATATGTTAATAAAGGCTTCAAGACTAAATCAATTAGCCTCACAAAAAGGCTCAGTGCTAAGCAATTTGTTTGGTTACAATTCTGTTTTAAGAAACAGTGAATTTAATTTGGGTTTTAGATTTTATTATCACATAAACAATTCTTAGACTAATAAACTTCATGAATTCATTATGCCGTAGAAATATTTCAATGGTGTGAAAGTGTTTTGTGTGTTTAGTACTTTGTTGAACATGTTAGGGTTAATTGTGGTCATTTTATGAAGTTTTATCATGGAAGGTACAGATCATTATTCTTGTATTCAGAAAGAGGTGAATTTGAGACAAGTAGAGCATGTAAGTAATGTTGTTATATAATGTCATAACTTTTTGATGAGTATAATATATTAAACCTTGTGTTAACAAAAGTGATTGGGAAAGTCAATGTGTTGTAATTGTTACCTCAGGGTTTGGATAATAAATTAAAGCATGTGTAAAACTGGTTATATTGAGGTGGCTTGTGTAATATTATTGTTAAATAATGGTGAGTTACATTTAAATGTAAAGCTACAAACACACATCTAGGACTAGGCTTCAGCATCTTATGAAGTCTTTTTGTGTTGTTGTATCTGTTTTTTGCAGCATTATTTTTCCTAAGAAACTTTGCATTTTAATTGCAAAAGTAGATTTGGCATGGATTATACTGTAGATTTGAAATTTAATACAGACATATTACCAGGAATGCAAAAAATAATTATTCATTAAAAATTAAATTGAAAAAAAGTGAGATAAATGTAGAGTTGTACAGCATTTAATGACATGTTCATGTTTTTGTTATGCTGTCTGAAGTGTGTGTAGTGTTTGTTGATTTCTGGCTGTCTTTGTTTTGCTATATGTTTACAAAATTTGATGTTACTTTAATAAACACGGTAAGGAAAACTAACAATTCTTAAAGCCATCCAGTTATTTACACATTTTAGTAGCAGTGTATTTTATCAAGTTTTACAAACATTACTGCATTACATTGTAAGTCTGGTTAAATATTTTTTTTTCAGTTATGCTTGTGCAAATAAACATGTAAATTAAGGTTCTTTTAAAATATAACTTTTGACAGAACATCTAGTGTTGCATTTTGTTTTCTTTTTTTTTGCAGTGGTTAGCTCATGTTTTTAATATATTTAAAATTGTCAGCCATTTCTATGGCCATCTTCATAAAAATTGCAGTTAATTCTCCAATTATTAATTAAATTATATTAAACTACCAGGTAATATACTGTTTCTTTCTAAAACTAACTTTTGTTTTGTTATCTTCCTTTAAATTTTGCACTAATTAGCCTGTTTATTAATCTTGATCACATTCTTTTTCATTTGAATATTTTTTGCAGATAATATTACTTTCAATAATTATATGACTTCCACTGACATTCAGAATTATAATGCATAATTCATTCTTTTTTACATTCCAACTTTACCTGCAATCTGAAGCATCAGCTTTTTTCAGTCTCTTGTATTTTTCATTTTATATTTTTTAGTGTCCTTCTATTTTCATTGTTCACATTTTTGTTCATTTTTCCTTGCATTGTCATTTTCTCATGTTAATTTAGTTTCATATAAATGTTCATTGCCATTTCCTTTTCATTTTATTGCAGTTTATCATTTTTTAAATTTTCATTTCATTTTCACTTCAATTTAGTTTCATTACAGTTTCATCATTTATATTTTATTTTCGTAGCAATTTCAGTTTATTTTCTTTGTATCTTTTTTCTTTCTTTTTTTATTATGCTCCCCGAAAACTTTCGGGGGAGCATATAGTCGCCGCCTTGTCCGTCCGTCCGTCCATCCATCAGTCCGTCAGTCCGTCCGTACGTCCCATTCGTGTCCGGCCCATAACTTCGTTATTTGAAGTCGAATTTCGAAACTATTTCACAGAAATGACCACCATGTTGAGACGACGTGTCGTGCGCAATATTTGGGTCCCTACCTTGAAGGTCAAGGTCACAGCGTGACCTTGCAGCCAAATCGTGTCCGGCCCATAACTTCGTTATTTGAAGTCGGATTTCGAAACTATTTCACAGAAATGACCACCATGTTGAGACGACTTGTCGCGTGCAACATTTGGGTCCCTACCTTGAAGGTCAAGGTCACAGCGTGACCTTGCAGCCAAATCGTGTCCGGCCCATAATTTCGTTATTTGAAGTCGGATTTCGAAACTATTTCACAGAAATGACCACCATGTTGAGACGACGTGTCGCGCGCAACATTTGGGTCCCTACCTTGAAGGTCAAGGTCACAGCTTGACCTTGCAGCAAAATCGTGTCCGGCCCATAACTTCGTTATTTGAAGTCGGATTTCAAAACTATTTCACAGAAATGACCACCATGTTGAGACAATATATCGCGCGCAACATTTGGGTTCCTACCTTGAAGGTCAAGGTCACACCGCGACCTTGCAGAAAAATCGTGTCCGGCCCTTAACTTCGTTATTTGAAGTCGGATTTCAAAACTATTTCACAGAAATGACCACCATGTTGAGACGACGTGTCGCGCGCAACATTTAAGTCCCTACCTTGAAGGTCAAGGTCACACCACGACCTTGCAGCAAAATCATGTCCGGCCCATAACTTCGTTATTTGAAGTCGGATTTCGAAACTATTTCACAGAAATGACCAACATGTGGAGACGACGTGTCGCGCGCAATATTTAAGTCCCTACCTTGAAGGTCAAGGTCACACCGCGACCTTGCAGCAAAATCAAGTCTGGCCCATAACTTTGTTATTTGAAGTCGGATTTCGAAACTATTTCACAGAAATGACCAACATGTTGAGACGACGTGTCGTGCGCAACATTTAAGTCGCTACCTTGAAGGTCAAGGTCACACCGCGACCTTGCAGCAAAATCGTGTCCGGCCCATAACTTTGTTATTTGAAGTCGAATTTCGAAACTATTTCACAGAAATGACCACCATGTTGAGACGACGTGTCGTGCGCAATATTTGGGTCCCTACCTTGAAGGTCAAGGTCACAGCGTGACCTTGCAGCCAAATCGTGTCCGGCCCATAACTTCGTTATTTGAAGTCGGATTTCGAAACTATTTCACAGAAATGACCACCATGTTGAGACGACTTGTCGCGTGCAACATTTGGGTCCCTACCTTGAAGGTCAAGGTCACAGCAGGACCTTGCAGCCAAATCGTGTCCGGCCCATAATTTCGTTATTTGAAGTCGGATTTCGAAACTATTTCACAGAAATGACCACCATGTTGAGACGACGTGTCGCGCGCAACATTTGGGTCCCTACCTTGAAGGTCAAGGTCACAGCTTGACCTTGCAGCAAAATCGTGTCCGGCCCATAACTTCGTTATTTGAAGTCGGATTTCAAAACTATTTCACAGAAATGACCACCATGTTGAGACAATATATCGCGCGCAACATTTGGGTTCCTACCTTGAAGGTCAAGGTCACACCGCGACCTTGCAGAAAAATCGTGTCCGGCCCTTAACTTCGTTATTTGAAGTCGGATTTCAAAACTATTTCACAGAAATGACCACCATGTTGAGACGACGTGTCGCGCGCAACATTTAAGTCCCTACCTTGAAGGTCAAGGTCACACCACGACCTTGCAGCAAAATCATGTCCGGCCCATAACTTCGTTATTTGAAGTCGGATTTCGAAACTATTTCACAGAAATGACCAACATGTGGAGACGACGTGTCGCGCGCAATATTTAAGTCCCTACCTTGAAGGTCAAGGTCACACCGCGACCTTGCAGCAAAATCAAGTCTGGCCCATAACTTTGTTATTTGAAGTCGGATTTCGAAACTATTTCACAGAAATGACCAACATGTTGAGACGACGTGTCGTGCGCAACATTTAAGTCGCTACCTTGAAGGTCAAGGTCACACCGCGACCTTGCAGCAAAATCGTGTCCGGCCCATAACTTTGTTATTTGAAGTCGGATTTCGAAACTATTTCACAGAAATGACCACCATGTTGAGACAACGTGTCACGCGCAACATTTGGGTCCCTACCTTGAAGGTCAAGGTCACAGCGTGACGTTGCAGTGAACTTGTGTCCTGCCGTTATCTTCGTTATTTGAAGTCGGATTTCGAAACTTTTTCACAGAAATGATCACCATGTTGAGACGACGCTACCTTGAAGGTCAAGGTCACAACATGACCTTGCAGCAAAACCTTGTCCGGCCCATAACTTCGTTATTTGAAGTCGGATTTTACAACTGTTTTTGACAAACTACCCGGTTTGACCGGCTCTTGTTAAGTCATTGCCCTTTGTTTATGTTTATGTCTGATTTCATAGTACTACAACATTTTTAAAATAAACCTCAATATTCATACAACTAACCTTTTTTTGTGACAAAGTACCCATTCGGGGAGCATCACCCGTCTCTGACGGCCTCTTGTTTTAATATATTTTATGCATGATACTCCCCTCCCCCATGTTTTTATTCATTGTTTTATTTATCCACAGACTGTGGAAGACCTGCAAGTTCTTATTCAGTCCAAGTTGGACGCTGCAACATTGCTGGTACTACAGAGGGCTACAGAATTATGTGATTCAGAGACATTTAACCTTCACTACCAGAATAAGAACGAGGACATCTGTCTCTGTATATGGGGGAACCTAAGTAAAAATCCCAGGTAAGGTTAAATTTTTTTTTTTCGTTTTGCATTTTGTTACACTGCACTGTCACAACTATGGTCATATTAGAGACATCCAGGTTTTTATTGATAGAGAAAGACCATACATGTGAACTCTCCTGCTTTTGGAGAGAGACTCCCTATTTTAAGGTTCAAAATTATTTGAAAACGAGGGGCTTTTACACATTTTTTTTAAATCACCCTTCTTGGAAATAGTTAAATTCCTTCTTTGTTTATTAGAAAATAACAAATCTTCCACTTTGCAAGTGAAAATCTCCCACTTTGACCTCATAAAAACTTAACATATACGGAAGATCCCAGACCTACCTTTGAGTAGCATCGCTGGTCAGATGGAAGACCTTTAGTTGAGGTTTACTGATAAAGTAAATTTAACGCAATACTTATGAATGGTAGGTGAATCTGATGGTTAAGAGATTGGCAGTATTGGCTATCATTTCCTTTTTTTTAGATATTTTATTAGATTTATTGATTGCAGATTAAAATCATATAAGTAACTTCTATAGGATATTGCAACATGATGTTATGACATATTTGGTTTATCTTTTTATTTTTTTTTAATCAAGTAACTAATGTGTTTTATTTGTGGTCAACCATTTTTGTGTTGTTTTTCAAATCGAAATAATACCATATTCCTTTTCTGAACACTATGTGGACATTATTTTTCGATGACGTCACTACTTTCGTCATAACGTATAGAAAATATCAGCGCATGGACATTTAGTTTTCAAATAGATCGTTTTTCTTTTCGTTACTTGCATTTGAGAAACTCATCAGGAAGTGCGAGGTTAGAGCTCTGTAAAACCGGTTTAAGCACCCCAGTCGGTCCATATTGATGACTGACCGTTCCAAGGCGGTAACTGTCGGGTTTGCTCTTTTCCTTAAATGACTCATCACAAATTTATTCTTACTTTTCGCTTGGCTTGCATGTGAAATACCTTTGTTCTGTGCCTTTTCGGAGTTTGGTATATGTTGCAATACTCATAGGACTTTGTCATATATTCTTATTCATAATTTGTTATTAAATAATAAAGAATAGTTTTTATTATCTAGATTTCAGTCAGATAAACAATACAAATGTTCTTCAGAACCACGAACATTATTAAGTGCATTTGTTGCCTCTTGTTTTGTTCCTATTAACCCAATGCATGCACTAGGTGGAGAAATAGCAGTATTTCCAATTTTTAACATAACAAAAATGTTTTAGTTATCTCCCTTGTGGGAAGGTACTTTCATATACTCTTTATACAAGAAATATAATAAATTGTATGTTTAATTTGCTTAATTTTAAAAAAAAAGTTCCCAAGCTTTTTAATTAATTCTTATCTCAATAAGATAACATTTTTGTGCACACTTCAGTTTTAAGTGTTTTTCAAAAGTTTAAAAATTGAAAAATATTAAGTTTTCCACCATAACTATATACCAACTACCGTCCCAAAAGGGAGGTTAGAATGTAGTTTGACTAAAGTCTTTTTACATTCGAAAGGAGGGAATAACACTACACTAGTGGTAGGCATAAGTGGTTGTCGCTCCTCCTAATAACTGCCAGCTATAAACCCTTTGGATTGTTCTGGACTGCCAAATTCATTTTTTTACCTCCTTTCTACTGACTCTCAGTAGTCACTTGTTATAAATGTGACAGCTTGTAGATGACGTCCATAGTTACACTGATGTTTTGTGTTTGTTTCTAGAATCAAGTTGTTTGAGTTTGTTGACCGAGGGTTCCAGTTCGAAATCCCTCGTATTCTCACCTTGAGTGACTGTGCCTTCAGGGTTCTCTTCACAGACTTTGATCACTTCTCCAACACCTGCAAAAGTTTTTACCCAAGGAGGAAAAAGATTGAAGGTAATTTGACATGAAACTCGTTTAAAAAAGCTTAGCTAGAAAAAAAAATCAGTACTGAGTTGGATTTGAAACCCATGTTGAAAGGGGAGAGAAGCCAATACAGTAACCACTGAACAAAAGTGTTGACTACTTAATGCAATTGTTAGGTGTTTGTTGTATACACTGGCAGCTGTCAAGTTGATCAATATATATACATATATTTCATGTACAGCTTAAGGATTGACTCCTTTATACAGTTGTTGAGTATACACAGGAAAGTTGATCAATATATATATACATGTATATCATGTACAGCTTAAGGATTGACTTCTTTATACAGTTGTTAAGTACACACAGGAAAGTTGATCAATATATATATACATGTATATCATGTACAGCTTAAGGATTGACTTCTTTATACAGTTGTTAAGTATACACAGGAAAGTTGATCAATATATATATATACATGTATATCATGTACAGCTTAAGGATTGACTTCCTTATACAGTTGTTAAGTATACACAGGAAAGTTGATCAATATATATATACATGTATATCATGTACAGCTTAAGAATTGACTCCTTTTTACAGTTGTTAAGTACACACAGGAAAGTTGATCAATATATATATATATACATGTATATCATGTACAGCTTAAGGATTGACTTCTTTATACAGTTGTTAAGTATACACAGGAAAGTTGATCAATATATATATATATACATGTATATCATGTACAGCTTAAGAATTGACTCCTTTTTACAGTTGTTAAGTACACACAGGAAAGTTGATCAATATATATAAACATGTATATCATGTACAGCTTAAGGATTGACTTCTTTATACAGTTGTTAAAAACACGCAGATAATTGTCAAGTTAATCAATACAATGTTAAAGTTTACAAGTCAAGTCTTGTGTTGATGTTAATATATAGTTTTAAGGACCTGGGTAATGAGATATAGACCAAGGACGCACTCCGAGGTCAGTAACATATTAGCCAGATCCGCAAAACTATATATTGACCGAAACATAAGTCTTTACTTGTAATATCACATACCCTATTAAATTACGCTTTCATTGTGTTTTTGTACAAAGAGCCTTACGTGCTTCAAATTTAATACAAAACATTTAAAGATGTTGATCTAATGTCGAACGCAAGCATTCATTTTCTTGACAGATAATCTCGAAAAGCATTTACTGCTACCGAGGTTACAGTTTGTGTTGTTTTCTTGGTTACATTTACAATATTACTAAATCATTATGACACTGAAAAACTGTCAATTTCTTTAATCAGACTCCATGTTGTTGTAGCAATAGTGCGCGTAAAAAGAACCCAACCGTCAATATTATATTCTCGGTGCTCACATAAAACATTCTCGAGTTATTTTCACTTTATATTTACTCACACATGACCAGCGCTCGACAAATCAAAATGCTTTAAATTCGAAGGGTATGTTATATATACATTTATATCATGTACAGCATATGAATTGACTCCTTCATTCATATGTTAAGTATACACAGTTGATCAATATATATATTTGCATATCCTGTACATCTTAAAATACTGACTCCTTTAAACGCTTGTTTAGTATACACAGGAAATTGTCAAGATGATAAATATATATATAAGAACAACAAAAAAATACTGATAATTTGATATAATATTCACAAGTTGGTCTATGACGTTGTTAAAATGTACACAAAGCTGCATTGCTTTTTAAAGGAATGGGTAAACATGCTTTTTTAACACAATAAAAGTTGTTTATGTTAGTGGAATGATTGATTTGATTAACTTATTTATAATTTAAAATAAAATGCAAAACAATTTTGTAAAAAGGCGTACCAGTATTTCATAAACAATAAAAAAAGGGAAGCTTAATCGCCAAGAACTTTTTGAAGAATAAAATGACATCACAATATTATGATATAATAATGTACTGAAACTCCCATGTTCTTCTATAGTAAAAAATACTATTGGCAGATAATCTTTTATTTAATATTTTGTTGTTTTTCCTTAAATAATAACTTGATTTTGTTTTATATATCTTTGTCATTCGTTCTTATGATTAACATAAACAATATTTTCAATGTGAATACCAATATTTGTTTTGAATGTCTACCCATAGACAGTGTATTTTTGACTATAAAAGAAATTTCATAACATTTTCCAATATTGTTGTCATGTTTGTTTTCAATAGCTCCACCAGGTTCGTACTTTAAACATCACCATAGAATTTTCCCATAAAGAAAGACGGACATAATGATTGCTGCTTAGGAATGCGTTTTTGTTGTTGTTAGTTTTTGTGTTTTGTTCAGAACCATGAATCTTAAATTTGTAGTAACAGATATACCTTTTACATTCCAAACTCTTCCGTTTCTTCTTCTGTTAGCTGTTTTTCCTTTCTCTTTTCTCTTCTACCTTCTTTGTTTATAGCCTTAATTGTTTAGATCAAGAAGTAATTTTTTGTTTTTGTATAACCAAACTATTTATGCCAAACTACATTAAGTACAGGACATTTATACCATTTAAATCTCCTTCAAAACATAAAAATCTTTGAAAATAAAAACAAAACTATTGGTACAGAACAAAATAAACAAGAAGTATATGGCACAGAAGACTGGTAAACGCAATAGTGATTGACCAGTCATTTGACCAGGTTTTTATCCAAATGAACTGATAAGCACAGGTTGAAATCATTCTCAGTTGTAACATAAATTATATTGAAACTTTGTATGATACATGTACTACATGTACATTGTATATAAAACAAGCATGTACCAGAACTTAGTACAACACTAGACTGCCATCAAATTCAAGCCCAGATTCAAATCAAGCAGTGTTAGGTTTTATTTCATATTCGTCTTTGTCTTCTTTTTTCATATTTAAACTTTAAAAAAAATCATAAATTAATTATAGTAATTATTTGAAACTACATTCCCTTTAAAAAATGTTTTGGATAAGGTAAATCGAGGTGCCTTGCTGTAATTTTATTGATTACACAACCAATAAATGAGGCTGCAGCTGGCTCAAAAGTCTGAGGTATAAGTACCTTGCCAAAACAAACCAAAGTCTTAAAGAAAACATGCTGATATATTTATCTCCCTTGCTAACTTGCTACTTAAGCAAGCAAAGTAGTTCCAAAACTGGTTGGCCCAAAGTCAAAATACTGTAATCAGGTGTAGTTAGAATGTTTTCCCCATTAATTTCATTATTAAATTTCACTTTTTTTAAATTTTGTGTTTGGAAATGAAATGGTGACAAACTTGCCACATTCCATCATATTCCCCATCTAAACATATAAAATAACATAAAATTCTAACACGATCAGGCTTTAAACCCAAAACCACCTGCTTGACAGTTGAGCATCGTTTCCAGTAGACCAAATACACTTTGTTTTTATGTGTTACAGTGTTATTGTGTCCGATTGCTCTTGAATCCGAAAGTACAAGCTGATGCATGTTTCTATAAATAGATAGCTGGACATAAGCACCATATTTATTAGTCTCAGGTTAATTCTAATTGGCAATACCCAGACAATTGTTTAGGGTTTTACTCCACCTAGGGTTTTACTCCACCAGTAATTACTAATAGCTGGACTTTGATATAAAGACAAAAATGGTGTCTCTGTAAGGTAACAAAACAGTATATATATAGGTATTAATGTTTTTGTTTTCTAGATTGTGTTTTTGTTTTAGTTTTCTCTGTTATATACCAGTATTTTCCTTTTATGTTTTTTTTTCATGTTGTTTTGTTCATAATAAGCTTGTTTTTGTTTTGTGTGACTACCCATGTAGCTGCAAATCCTTTGCCTAAAATCTGCTGTTCTTGTATAGCCTTTTTAACCTTCTCATGTTATGTTTTTATGTTTGATCACAGTAGGTATTTCTGTTTTGGAAACTAGAAATTTGTTGATATTTATTTTGATTTGTTTCTCTCCTAAAATGTATTTAAGATTGAAAATAACACCTTACAACAGAATGCCCTGCATGAAGAAGATAACTGATAGTTGCCTGCAATTAGGTTAATAAAACTTCAAGCTGGAGTCAACAATCATGCATAAGAAATTTATTGGCGATATTGAAAAAATCAATAAAAATTAAATCAATCAGATCTTTGAGAACAATCAAAATACAGTACACACTGCTGTCAGAGAAAAGATGTCGTAGAACAATAGGGTACTTTGGTGAAATGGAAATTGTCTCCCTGGTTAGTTCATAATCAAGGTGTTCCAAACAAAAAATAGGTCCTTTTTGCTGGAATTCTTGGACTTTATCACCTTTTCTTTTGTACATATTGCAATTACAAACAGTGAAATGTCATACTTTTGCATAAGCTTAAAATCCACTTCAATACTTATAGAGCTATATTATTTAAAAAAGAAAATGAAAGTGTTTGCTGATGATGGTTTACCTGGGTATCACAAGCAGGACAGAAAAGTCAGCATACACTCCAAAGAGCACAAGCTTAAAAACAGGGTGAAACAAATGAAAGGACCTACTTGCATTTAGGGATTATTCAGGGGAGACTATTCATTAATGTCTCTTATTAGTCCCACTTGATACTCATGGACTTACTGGACTATCAATAGAGTTGTGTACTTCTGGTTATCAAATTGTAACTTTTTTGCCAGCATAGCACAATGTAGCAGTAATCCTTTTAGTGATGGCTTTATTCAAACAAAAGTTATACTGAAGGTAGTCATTCAAATGTCACATTATAATTGAGAACCAATCCCTAGTTTGCAAGACCTTTTCTAAGTTTATCTAAATTTTGATGACAGATTGAAAAAGTGGTTGTATATTTTTATGAAGTGGGCACAGGATAATTGTGGGACTTTTTTTTAATGAATATCAGATCAGTTACCTTAAAGAAAGAAAATGCCAGGCTTTATAATGGTAATTATGTTTTAGCAATGTGATAATTGTTTCATGGGATTATTTGTTGTTAGTATTGAGAATAATAGATTTTGTTTTTAATTCAACTTGCCAGGATCTGAAATTAAAGGTTGAAATTAGCATATAAAAATAATTATATACCAAGTAATTGAAAATATGTTGTTTTTTGTTAACAAAATATATTTAATATAAAAGTTAGTATTTGTTTTAAATGAATATTTTCCATGAAATTGTTTTTTCAGAGCCTGCCCCAGTTGAAGAAGTTGTGGAGGAGAAAAAGGAGGAAGAGGAAACAGAGAAAAAGGAAGGAGAGGGTGAGGAGGAGGATGATAACAAAGAAGACACAGAGGTAAGTTTAAAATCCAATTTACTATAATTAGCAATACATGTATATATTTTCCTATCCCTGCCTTGAAATCTTACAATTGTAAAGTAAATCTACTGTTACTTTTACAATGCTGGTTTTTATAGCAGATTGTGTTACCTTTTTGTACTAAATTCCTTTATAAAAGCTTAACTATATAGAATAGGACTATTTTACTAAGACTGTTATATTACTATTGCTTTAGAGCAGTTATAAGCTGTATTGTGTTCTATCCTTACTGAAAAAAACTTGTACATTTATTTGCTATTTGCATTTTGTTCCACACAGCTGGTAGGTTGTATTATTTTGTTAAACTCCAGTCTACAACCACTGTCCGAGCAGTTAAAATTGCTAAGTTATTACTACTCAGCCTCTCACAGTATTGGGTTCGAGACCTGGTAGAATTGAGAACTCTGTGGCAGAGCTGACCTGTGGGGTGCCAGTGGTTCTACCCAGACACTTGCCCAGCTTTTTTTCTCAGCCAGTCATAAATGTGTTAGTGTGATGTACTTGAAAACAAAACAAAATTATCAAAAAACTTACCAGTGTTTAGTCATTTTGGTGACTTTACTTAATTGCATTTTTTATACTGATAATAGAAGTAAAACACACTAAAATACTTTAAAAAATGTAAATATATTTACTAGAAATGTAGTCTTGGTCCTTGTTTAAAACCTGTCCCAGAAATGTGACTTCACATTTTATTGTTTTTTCTATGATAGCAAAATATTTTGGTTACCTTTTATAGTGTAATAGGAAAATCAAACTCTAATAATTGTTCCATAATTTATGATGTTTCCCACCTAAAACTGCTAAAACATTGTCATTTGTTTACATCAAACTATTGATTCTTATGCTAATTGATTTAAATTTTTGTTTTGACAATTCTTTTCGTTGCAGGTGGTTTTAATTTTTCTTATCAAGTAAATTTGTTTACTTTCAATTTCATTTTCGTGAATGTCCTTAAAAAAGATGTTTATGATTTATTGAGTCCTTTATAAATAACCATAGGTTGATAGGTATAATAAAAGAGTATGTAAATGTTTAGTATTACTACTATCATAGTTAATTAAGTAACCCTAAACTGCCCCTGGAAGTGCAGAAGGTTGACAGTATCAGCTGTAGGTATGATAATATCAGCTCTTGGTATAAGAGTATCAGCTTAAGGTATGAGAGTATCAGCTGTAGGTATGAGAGTATTAGCTCCAGGTATGAGAGTAACAGCTCTAGGTATAAGAGTAGCAGCTCTAGGTATGAGAGTATCAGCTCTAGGTATGAGAGTAGCTGCTCTAGGTATAAGAGTAGCAGCTGTAGGTATGAGAGTATCAGCTGTAGGTATGAGAGTATCAGCTCTATGTATAAGAGTAGCAGCTATAGGTATAAGAGTAGTAGCTCTAGGTATAAGAGTATCAGCTCTAGGTATGAGAGTATCAGCTCTAGGTATGAGAGTAGCAGCTGTAGGTATGAGAGTAGCAGCTGTAGGTATGAGAGTATCAGCTGTAGGTATGAGTGTATCAGCTCTATGTATAAGAGTATTAGCTCTATGTATAAGAGTAGCAGCTCTAGGTATAAGAGTATCAGCTCTAGGTATGATAATATCAGCTCTAGTTATGAGAGTAGCAGCTCTAGGTATAAGGGTTTCAGCTCTAGGTATGATAATATCATCTCTAGGTATGAGAGTATTAGCTGTAGGTATAAGAGTATCAGCTCTAGGTATGAGAAGAGCAGCTCTAGGTATAAGAGTAGCAGCTCTAGTTGTAAGAGTATCAGCTCTACATATGAAAGTATCAGGTCTAGGTATGAGAGTAGCAGCTCTAGGTATAAGAGTAGCAGCTCTAGTTGTAAGAGTATCAGCTCTACATATGAAAGTATCAGCTCTAGGTATGAGAGTAGCAGCTCTAGGTATAAGAGTAGCAGCTCTAGTTGTAAGAGTATCAGCTCTACATATGAAAGTATCAGCTCTAGGTATGAGAGTAGCAGCTCTAGGTATAAGAGTAGCAGCTCAAGTTGTAAGAGTATCAGCTCTACATATGAAAGTATGAGTTCTAGGTATGAGAGTAGCAGCTCTAGGTATAAGAGTAGCAGCTCTAGTTGTAAGAGTATCAGCTCTACATATGAAAGTATCAGCTCTAGGTATGAGAGTAGCAGCTCTAGGTATAAGAGTAGCAGCTCTAGTTGTAAGAGTATCAGCTCTACATATGAAAGTATGAGTTCTAGATATGAGAGTAGCAGCTCTAGGTATAAGAGTAGCAGCTCTAGTTGTAAGAGTATCAGCTCTACATATGAAAGTATCAGCTCTAGGTATGAGATTAGCAGCTCTAGGTATAAGAGTAGCAGCTCTAGTTGTAAGAGTATCAGCTCTACATATGAAAGTATCAATTCTAGGTATGAGATTAACAGCTCCAGGTATGAGAGTTTCATGTTCAAATTCTGACTTTGCCTCAATAATGTTAAATTAAAAATCTTATGCTGAATCAAATTAAGGTGTAGTTCCACATCTGGTTGTCCCTGGGTCAGGATAAAGTGCCTGGTGTTCATGGCATGTTATACACAGCAATGACAGCAATATACCTGCTTCTATAAATCAGTCTCCTATTAACTTAAAACCTGTGAGGGGAAGAAAACCAAACAAACAAACAGATGTTTGCTGTTGCGAGCTGCTTCCTGTCACATTTAGAAGTGTTGAGACATGTCACAACATTTTTTGTTAATTTTAAATTTTGTCTTCTTTTCATTATTCTAAATAAAAAATATCAACCATTGGTCACAAATTACTGGATAAACTATTTTGTAACTCACAATCTAATGTTCCTTTTTTATAGGATGAGGTATGTTCAACATTTGGGGACTTTTCAATAAGTCTTTTTGTGTGGAATTTGATTATTTAGGTGTGGTCACAGTTATATTTTCACAGTTATAGATTGGGTTATTTCACCATGTGATATCATTATCACATGTAGGCATAATTGTGTCTTTGATGCAGAAACAGGGTGTGGTAGTGACTTAAAAACACACAACTAACTTGTGCTATAGCATTAAAATAATGAACTGTACTCTTTCTTCTTTAAGAAAAACTTATTTTTTTTAATTGAGAAAAGTTTTGTGAGTAGAACAAAGGCTTTCATTGGTGCCTTTTCTGATTGTAATTTTTTTAAACAGAGCACATGCCCTGCTTTCTTATTGGTCATTCAGCAAGGCAACTAATTGGATCCTTGAAATACAAGTCTAGTGTATTCTGTTTGGAAGGCATGTTCTTGGCCAATTTATCGTGTGTTTGCATCACACCATGTGCTTGGCAAGGACAGTTACAGCTTAATGCTAAAACAGTAAATTGTAAACTCCGATGACTCATATTGGTTTTGGCATTGACATCATTTTTGGATACTGTGCCAGGTCCTAATGCTGTGTTAATATGAACCCTGTAATACATTATTATTAGTATTTTGAATTAAAGTCAGTTAGATCTTATGTGAATCCTTGCGACTCGCTTAAAATAAATGTTATCTTATCTTACCTAACTTGGGTATATATACAATTATATATGTCAATTTAAAAGCATGTTCCAATGTGCCATATCAAAAAATCAAGCCCATATTTCATGTTGTTTTTTTTATTCTCTGAAGAAAAACCACACAGTTTTGGATAACCCCAAACTTTCTGAGGCTTATAAAAGTCTGATATTTTTGACTGATAGTTGAACATTCAAAACAAGTTGCTCACTTTTTTATATCTAACCTCAATGTTTTTGTTTTTGATCAACATGACACATTTTGTTTTGTATCTATTCTTGATCATAGAGAATGTAGTGTTAATTCTTATGTTTGTCAGTAGAATTTCCTTCCTATTTCTAATTCTGAATGTTTTAAACAGTTTCCATGGTATAAATAAAAGGAAAATGTCACTTGTTTTAGTTAATAATGCAAAGTTAATTATAATAATAATATTTTTGGTGTAGTTTTGTACTGTTTTTTTACTAATGGAGGAGACATAAGTTGGTATGTTAAAATTGCCAACTGATTTCTAAATATGCATTGAAGTTTTCAACTGGTTTGTAAAATATGCATTGAAGTATGCAATTTATAAAAAAGTCTCTTAAAATTTCCAACTTATTTCACAATAATTATTGAAGTTTGAAACTTAAAAAAAACACTTTTAAAGGTTTCAGCTAATTACAAGATAGGCATTGAAGTTTTCAACTAATTTCAAAATATGTTGCATTGAAGTATTCAACTAAGCTCAGCAAAAATAGCTCAAACGTGTTCATTTTTTTTAATACCATGGTCTAGTAGTCTTCTCCTATGTTGCTGATTTCTGAATTCCTTGCTTACTTTTCTTTCATCTTTTTTTCTTTTCCACAGGACAAAGGGGTATGGTTTTCATTCTGTTTCTTGTTGCATGTTTACTATAGTAGTTGAATGGTTTGAGATTTTTCATTAGCATTTTTTTGTACAATATTTTGTTGTTGTTTTTTAAATGGAAACAAATTATTAATAACCCATAAGCCACCATCATTTAAAGTATGCAGATTTAAGTTATGCAAATGCTTACATTTTAAATAATGCCATAACTTTCAATTATGTATATATCTTTATTAATATGATACAAATATAGTGTATTCTTATAGATATTTATATTGAAAATTTTAAAATCATTAATACAGAATAAACAGTTTTTTACAAGCAGGGCTACAGATAAATTTAGCTAAATTGGGTATTTAACTTTCTACTTTTGTTTATTTTTTAAAATTTAATTGAGTGACCTAAAAAAGATGGAATCTCCATCATTTTCGAACCAATTGCATACTATATCTTTCATATTGATTTTTTGTAAGATAATTGGACTAAAGTTTGGGGTTATTTTTCATGGTCTTTATCTTGGTTTATGATAAAGATAAGTCACCTTCATTCAAGATTTCACAAGGTATTTAGGCATGTTCACATTATTATGATTCCAAAAATAAAAAAACTTTTGACGACACAAAAATTCTACAGTTTCACATGGTGTAACTGAACACGGAATTTAGATGCATATGCCATTATTTTCCTGCCTCTATGAACATCATTTTTTATGCAAGACTAGATTAGTAATTTTTTTTCAGGCAAACAAAAGTGTATTTTCTTGATCATTACATTGGAATAGAAAACATAAAAACCCAGTTAACGCATAAGTAACATATGTGGTGAACCAGTCTAAAAAATGTGAATGAAGGTCTTTAAGAAGGTAATATTTAATACCAAGTTAAAGTCTACTTTAAATTTAGTGCTTGCTCAGCCGACTTTACAGTGTACACCCTGGTCATTGGATGTATTTTCGTAAATCTCGTACAATGGCATCCGAGATGTGGCACTGGGAAGTCATAGTACTGACCCTCCTAGTGGGGTGGAACAATTTGAGGTAAATTTCTTGCTCAAGGAAATTATCGGCTACCTGACCAAGGTTCGAACCAAGGATCTCATGATCCAGAGTTGTGCGTTCTACCACTGGACTCTTGCACTTCGAAGAACATCTAGAGCATTTTCTATGCATCACACTTTTTGATATAAATGTTAAAAGAGTTCTGGATAAATAATTCCTACAATCAGAGTTAATTTAAAGGAATATAGTAAATAGTTTTTATAGTCATTT
The DNA here is from genome assembly GCA_007844125.1 of Sinonovacula constricta. Taxonomy (NCBI): domain Eukaryota; kingdom Metazoa; phylum Mollusca; class Bivalvia; order Cardiida; family Solecurtidae; genus Sinonovacula; species Sinonovacula constricta. The sequence continues at coordinate 20,678,067 of CM017568.1, forward strand.
ACAGTATGCAAGTGTTATTAGATAACTTCTTTAAATGACATTTCAGTATATTATATACTTTATTTTATTTTTAAACAAATTGATTTCCATATTTATACAAATATGGTCCTTATTTGTTGCCCTTCATATGTACTGTACATTATGCAAAATTGGACAAATAGAGGATAAGTCTAAATTGTTAAAATTTTCAAACCATTTTGCTGCTATTAAAAGAACTAAGTAGAGATATGAACATCCAAAAGATTTTTAAAAAGTATATTTTTATTCACAAAATGCTAACAGTAAACAAATTATTGAAATATAACTATTGAAACTATTGAAAATAGATAGTTTTTGAAATATAATTGTTTCAAAAATTCTCAGAATTATAGACACATTTAGTAATTTTCTAATCTCTACTTAGTTTTTGTTTAGTTTTATTTACTTTATAATTTGTTGCTTGTGATTCACTAGTGTGCAACATGTTTATGTATGCAAAGTCATAAATTGGTAAACACTTATATAACATTTTATGCAACTTAACAGTACCTGATTCACTTTATTAGGTTTAAATTTTAAAAAAAAATATTCATTTTTTGTTTTTTTTACTATTTGTGATTTAAATTGGTTTAATATTGCCCCAATTGTTATTATTATTATTGTCATTCATTAAAGACCTGTACATTTTATGCTATGAATGTATGTAAATTAAGATTAAAAAGTTAATTACATAAGTTTAATAATTAAGATTGTGTACTTTAATAAAATTTGTATCCTAAGTTTGAATTTCAAATGAGGTGCTGAAATAAACAACATTGAAAAACTCATCAATAGATTGAATGTTTAAAGTGCTTATCCTTGGTGTACCCTCCAATTCCCTCCTAATGTAATTGTACCTTTACATGTACCAACCCTTTACTTGTTGGAAACACTTTTATGGTGGGCTAATCTTTATGTAAATGGGGTGTATGGAGTTTCCACCAAGTAAATGGTTAAAATCTAAGTTTTGGTATGCTTGCATATTTGCCATAACAGCTACATATTCATGCCCGCTTTAAAAATATAAAACTATATAAAACTTAAGTTTGTTTTGCTTTGTGTTGTAATCATGTTGTTTTGGTTCATGTTGCTTGAATATGATTTTTTTACCTATAGTTTAAGAAAAACAACAACAACAATACATTTATACATTGTGTCTATGTATATATAATTATTATGGTACTTTTACTATGTAGTACTCTCTTATCGCCATATTCAAATTATGTAAGAACACTACATAAGGAAATGCAATGGTCTTTCAGCCATCTTAATCAAAAAAGTAAACCTTTACATATAAATTATTTACAAAACTTAATATTTATTAACTGTTGTAAAAAAGTAAAAAAGCATTATTATTACTCTTCAATGTTTTAAAAAGTTTAGTTTCTTGTGTAACACTTGTACCACAATCACCATTGTATTCCCTGTTATATTACATCATTATATTTTTTTACATATTTTCCCAATTTGGCATTACCTTATACCTATCAATAGTATCTCACTATAAAAACATGCAGATTTATAACTTCATGCAATATATTCACATTGTATAAAAGCAACATTTTGTATTCCCTCCATGGTACAACACCTTTGTATTCACTTTATTAAAAGTGAGTACAGAGTTACTGCTTCACACTAAAACAAAGCCGACCTTACAATTACATTTAAGATTATTTCTGTCTGAAGCATGATAAAAAGTAGATCACCATTTCTGAATTACTGGAAGATTATTGGTGGGACAATAAACCCAACAAACAAACAAACAAACAAACAAATTTCTTTTGGATCTGGCATTTGTTCAGTACACCATTTCAAGTTGCCTACCCTACACTAATGGTCCAAGTCCAGATAAGGGCGAGAACTTTCATGTGGAGGTTTTCTTGCTAACCTGTAGAGTGCCGATGGTTCTACCTAGACCTAAGTCTGGTCGCTTTCTCCACCAATAAATTGCTAGACCAATATGAGAGATGGGATTAGGAATTGCCAGCATTTTCGCGATACTGTGCATTGACATTTCTATCATTATACCGGGTTTTGAACCCGCGACCTCCCAATCCACAAGCCGACGCTCTACCAATTGAGCTATTACGACCGGTGGACCAATATGACTATCATTGTGTTGGTGCTATGTAACAAAAAAATAAAACAAACAAAACAAACAATGTTGCCTGCAGAAGATTTATCTCCTTTATGTCATTTATCTCATTCTTTATACATGTACAGGGGGATCCAAAATATCTGATACCATTTTGAACTTGTTTAACTTTGTCAATTTTGGGGGTACATTTTGATATGTAATTCAACATTAATATTCAGGCTTTAAAGTTTAAAGTGTCTGTCTGAATTATATCTATGTCAATGGTACACCTAAATATTATAGTAAACTACCAAAAGAAAACAAAGTACCATTACTGAAAGGTAACAAGCAGTTTGTGCATACTAAACACTCTCCTGATGGCCATGTTTTACTATTGTATTTGACCCCATTCATTTAACTATATCATCATGTACAAGTTCTGCTTCTCTAGGACCTTATGGCAATGCTGCGAGAGATGAAGGGTGAACCCGAGCCAGAGAAGAAGGAGGAAGAGGTGGAGGAGATTAAAGTGGAAGAAGTTGAGGAGTTCCCAGATCCTCCCACACCAGGTAATATACAGGGTACAGGTTAAATGTAACCTGGGTACAAACCAATATTACCTGAGGCAATACAAAGTGCCACTGTAACGATTGAGAAGTTTCAGGACCTTCAAGTTTAATGTAACCTGGGTGCACACCAATATTACCTGAGGCAATACAAAGTGCCACTGTAACGATTGAGAAGTTTCAGGACCCTCTTATTTCAGGAAGAGTGTTAATATAACAAGTGGTCTAAGGCGAAATACAGTTTAAACATTGCCTGACTTAGGGTAAGGTAATCAAGCTGTAGTTGATACAGGCGCGTTTCTGCCATTACACACTTTACGCACGTGCGTAACTTCCATTCGAAAAATCCAAAATCTGAAAGTACCTAAAACACTATGAAAATCGATGCCTACACCGGGTTAGGAATGATATATCTTATTTCCATAGTTTCTATGATATAAAATCTTATTACCACATCATTAAAGTTGAAAAGGTTTTAAAATGATTAAATTTACAAACGTCAGGATTTAAGTCGTTCATATTTTTCCTCGCATGTCCGCATTTTACCTGTTATTCATTAGAAAAGAACCGAATATAATCAAAAGTATTACTACTAAGGATATTTCTCTTGTAATTGTGCGTAACTTCAAAAACGGCACAGATACGCGCCTGAGTTGATATTTATACTACTTGGTGTCAGGTAAATGAAAGTTTCTAGTTTTTATCTGATTCCTTCAGGTAATGTATGGGCAATGAGACCTGGTTTTGTGATCAGTGCCAGGTAATATTATATCAAAACATAAATTAGTGCCAGGTAATAGGGAGTGGATGGTGGTGGTAGCAAAAAAAGAGATGGAGATCTAGGAGTTTCAGGACATGCCCATACAAGGAAGTTTACAAAAAGCATGGGTTTAATATCAACTTGGGCTTGGCTTTGTTGACTGTATAAGTTTTAGATAGACCTGTACCAGATAAATAGAAGGTAATAGAAGCTTTCTATATTGGGAACATTGATTAGTGTCAGGTGGAAGTATTACTATGTAGTACCATTTTATTCAAAGGTACAGCTGATTAAGTTGTTTCCAAGCTTAGGACTGGAAATGTTGGTATGAATTTCATAACTCTGAGCTGTTTTTATCTTTGCACAATTGGATCAGACTAGTTCATGTAACTAGCTATATCAGTTAAATATGTGCTGACAAGGGGAGATTGGTTCTCTCGAAAATTAAACAAAGGTATTGGTATAAGCTCAGAGTTAGGAAATTTCTACTAAAATATTGTAAGGTGAACAAAAGCTAACACAATGTACTCATCCAGATGCAGAATATACACATATACCAGTGTTGGTAAATAAAGAAGTTCTGTTCTTTATATTCTTAATACTCTATTAAAACCCTAATGTCAGGGAAAAAGATCTTTACCTCAGTCGCCCTTTACTAGTTGACTTATATGATAATTTCAATTTACCTTTGTTTTGTATACATAAGAATAACAGCATGCAAACAACTATAAGGAAAACATTACATACATGTGAACTTTCCCACTTTTGGAGGGAGACTTCCCCATTTTTAAGCTTCAAAATTATTTGAAAATTGAGGGGTGTTATACACATTTTCAGAAATCTCCCTACTTGGAAACAGATAATTTCCTTCTTTGTTTATATGAAAATAACAAATATCCCATTTTGCAAGTGAAAAACCTCCACTTTGGCCTCAGAAAAAGTTCACATGTAGGACTTAGCATTATCGGACTTGGGTTTTGTCAGGATTATTCACTGTATTATTTTGGTAGTGTAGCATTGAGCATATTGACCGTGTCACTATTTATTTTAAGATATCCCAACCCCTGGTAAGTGATCAAAGCTCAATGGTGTGAACAGAGCAGCAGCAGCAGCAGCAGCAACAGCAGCTGCAGTATGCTTGAAGGGTTTTCCTATTAAATATACACTGTCAGCATAGGGTCGGATATTTGTGTTAATATGTTAATGCCATTGGTAACAATTTGGAATTCATGGCAAAAGTTTTGAGCTGTTGAAGTTTTAGCCATATACTTGCCATTCTTAAAATCACATGTAAAAAATGTTAGCCTTAAAGAAGTTGAATTTTGTTTAGCTGGCCATTTTACATTTTACTTAAAATCAGATTGGATAATCAGTAACTTTTTAATTAAAAATTTCATTGTTTTCAAACAAAAAAGTGTTTTTGAAGCCAATTAACCAAATATATCCAGTAATGTTATTATCTTGCAATTTAATTTGTTGTTGATGCATTATTATAAATATAGAACATGCTCGTCAAATCATAATTCTTAATTTTATTATTTTTTACATCTTTTTTAATTATAGGGTAAAAAAATTTATCTACTACTGCCAGGAAATAAGAATGCCATGGGGCCCACAAAACAAATCTTTTCAGCTATTTTTAACAAATTCATAGTGCATTCTTTGGTAATGTAACTGATCTCAATTGATTTATAGGCATTCATAGGACAACAAAAATTGTTAGTGGTACAGCGCCTTTGCTAGTGCTTAAGCAAATATGAGGGTAACTCCATGACTGGATGGCCTGGTGTTAGGATAATGTGGCTGGATGTGGTATAATGACAGATGTTCATGATGCAGTGAAGGCAGCATTACATCTACTTCAATTAGACTCTGTCTCAAAATAACTGAAATACTGGTGGTGTTTGGTGGGATTCATCAGGATTTATGGGATTTGTTGTCATTTTGGAAGAGTGTAAAAGTCCATTAATGAATTGTTAGGTTGTTGTCTTTTAGCACAAGTATCCGGAGCTATTCTGTCAGTCTATATTAAACATAATAGCCTTGAAGGATGTCTTAATGCTCAGTTTTGTGTTTTTTGTTGGACTTTCTTGCAGGCTTATTTTGCGAAATCATAATACCAGCTTTGTTTATCTTTTTATTATTTTAGATAAGTTAACAATATCATGACTTGCTGTACTCAATGTTTGAAACATGTTATCATGATAAATGAAATTAAAACCATTTTTGTTGTAAACTTAACTTTTGATTTTATTTGACTCACATAAAATGATTTAAGTGTGAAATGCCATGTTTCTTGCATTTTGCTTAAACAGGGGCATGAGCTTTGAAGTTAGTTTGAAAATGTTGCTTTTGAATTGTCCAAATTAAGTAAAACGGACAATTATATTTTGCTGTTATATCATTAATAGCAGGACATCATTGTAACTTAAAATGATGTACTTTTCATAAAGGATGTAGCTGTAGACATATAAGCTATAGTGTAAATGAGGAGAAGGAGGATTATGATAATGACCTTTCTGTTGCAGATGATGTTAATTATGATGATAGTGAAGATAAGAATTGTTAACTGAACTTTTATGCCAAAGCAGGTTAAAATAAATTTTACCATCCTTAGTATATTCAGATCAGAAATCAGTCATTGCATATTTTACCTGTGTTTCTTACTGACATTATTTTTCACACAATCATCAGTTTTTTAATACTTTAATTTTATACTAATTTGATTTTACAAGTACGTATATTACTTACTGATTTCTTACAATTATTACAAGTTACCTTTATTATATGCAGCTTACAAATATTATACTTCTTTACATGTTTCATGCCAATTTTTTTCAGATATTATTTTTTACCTATATTACACACTGACTACACAAAGTCATCACTTATTTTATTGATGTATGGTATTTTGTGCTGACTTTGGTACACAAAGTCATCAATAATTACATTTTTACCTGAATTGTTTACTGATTAAAGCTTGGCACAGTTGGCGTACTGGTAAGGGTGACTTAGAAGTCAAGAATAGGTATGGGGAAACACAGTTCAGTGTAGTACCAGTGGACCTCATCAGCACGTCAGATACACCACCATGTCCTTTCCCCTCATGTAGTAGCAAAATCAGGTGGATTTATTCAAACTACAGTCGTAACAAACAAAATTAGTGCCTTAGTGCTTTGATAACCCTTCACATGCTGGCAATATCATTCACCCCTTTATTATTAAACATACCCACCCAACTGGTGTGTCCAGCAAGTAAAGGGTTAAATAAAATATCAGAATTTTAACCCTTATAATGGTGAAAGAATGGGAGTTACTTGAGTAGAATAGTATAATTAACAGTAAAAACCACTGCAAACACCTCATTTTCCCTCATATATTGTATTATAGCATATAATTTTGACAAAAAAAAAAAAAAAATAGTAATTTGAATATAAAATTTTGCAGATTTGAAAATATGGCATATTTTTTTATTTGATGTCCCATGTTAACAACATTTGCCTTCTTTAAACAAATTTGTACATTTTATTTTCACCCTATTGCATAAATAGGGAAAACAGTTAAAATTACAATTGCTAAATTATCCCACTATAAAAGGCTTAAATTCAGAATTTTGCCAATATAGAATTCAAATTCTGGAAAAATATAGCTATTTTCATAATAAGGGATATTTAAATTGAATTTTCTAATTTTTTTTGTTACATGAGCAAAAAATAGATGACCAGACCTGGTAGCGCAATCGGTAGAGCATTAGCACCAGGTACAGGAGGCCCTGGGTTTGATCCCAGGCCACAAAATACCATAGTTGTTGAAATGGTAGTGGTATAGCTCCCTTGCTAATGCTTTAGCAAATATAAGGGGGTAGTTCCTCAACTGGTTTGCCCGGTGTCAGGATAATGTGACTGGGTGTGGCATCATGCCAGGTGTTCATGGCATGCTATACACAGTGAAGGCACTTCATATGGAATTGTGGATATCGTCTCCAGGTAACTGAAATACTGTTGGTGGGACAATAAACCAAATTAAGAATTGATGACTTTTGATCACTCTTAAAAAGACGCTACCTGGACTAATTCATATTCACCAAACTACTTATGGAGTTGCGCAAACACAATGTGCACAACACTTCATACTAGCATAGTTTAGATCACAACTTGAGAATGCCACAGGAAATAATATAATCCAGTAAATACATTGTTTAATAGGATGAAAGAAAGTGTCAGGTAATTCTTATTCATTGATAATTTTTTCGGTTAGAAGCCTACAAATATATTTGTATCTTAATATCTGAAGTTAAAAAATTGCATTAACTGCTATGTTTTAGCAGTCTCTTATATTAGGAACTTTTACACTGTAAATATTGCATGAAATTATATGGGTGCTTTGGTAAATGTATATATGTATATATTTCATATTTTTTATAATACCCCTGGGGGTATTCATGTTGAATCTTAGTTCTTACATAAACAAAGAAATTTCCAAAAATAAAAAACAAAAATTTAGATTTTTTATTAAGCTTAAATGTTTCTTTTATCGATAAAATTTAGGGATATTTCTTGTATCGAAGGAATTATTGTATGATTTAAAGAAATTTCTAAGTTTCAGTCGGAATAAACTAAATAAGGTTCTTAATGACTGCTACCACTTATCATATGCAAATATTTTGACAGGAGTAAACATCAACACATAACATTGGTGCTCTTAAAGAGTTGTGTAAGAAATGGAGAGATTTCTCTTTTAATCCAGTGGAGCAATTTTACCACAGCAAAAAAAAAATTGTCATTTACAATATCATTATGTTGGGTAAAGCTATTGATCCAAAGTGGCATTAGTTTTCATTAACTCTGCACCTGCTGTGTACACATTGTTCGTGCTGAAACAAAATGAATAGCTCCCGGTCAGCTCATTCCAGCAAATATAAGAATACAGCATAATTGTTCTCTTAAATCATTATATTTGAACTGTTTAACTTAGTTACGTAAAATAGTTAATATTTATTTTAAATTCCCTTTGTTTTAGAAAAAACTTTTACATATTTAACATTAGTATTCCTCAAAAATAACCTTTTATTTGAAGTAAAAAGTAAACTACAAAAATATCTTTTTATGAAAATAGACAACTACTGTGATTGCTTAGCCTCTCATACAGATGGGTTTGAGTCCCGTTAGGGGAAGGTCTTCCAGCTGACCTGCAGTGCAGCAGTGGTTCTGCCCAGACATTTGTCTGGCGGTCTTCCTCCACCAAAATAGTTGGACGTCGCTATAATGATCATTATTGATTGCTGTGATGTATCTCAAACACAAAACAAACAAAATGGACAGTTTTCATTATACATGCAATTTAATGTGTTTTTTTTGTTGAATGAGAAAAACAAAGGCACTGTGCTTAACATTGCACAACTATATATGCATTTATATGTATGTAAACAATTTTTGTACATATATTTATCATACATTTTTTAACTTCGATATATTAATATATTAAATTTTTACTTGATAAATGATCCAACTACACTTTGATTCATTGTAAAGCCACCACATGCATAAATATTTCTATGTTAAGACTTTGCTCAATTTTAACCTTGAGATTTCTTCATTTTGTTAAAAACCTTTGCTAAATGTTCAGGGTTTGTTACTTTAATATTATATATGATACAGGTCAGGGTTGATAAACAAAGACTTGGCAGAAAAAAGTGTAGATCCTGATTAAACAGCTCCCAGCAGAGAGCTGGCTGATCTGGATCTAAACTATTTGCCTAAGCTTTATAAATAGATTAATAGCTGGCTAAGAGTTAAGTTATGACAGCTTTGTATTTTACCTATACATGAATCTTAAACTCTACCTGTGTACAATTTTACCATAACCTTTTTATGTACATTGTGTGTAACAATAGTGGCTTATAATGTTTTGTAATGTTTTGCCTCCATGTGAAATGAAGTTTTTCTGGAAACAAAATTTTACCTTGAGCTTAATCTCAACTGAGAAATGTCTGCAAGTTGGGTCTACCAATATTGATTACATGCAAGCAAATATCTAGATTGAGTGTTTATATTTCTTTTTAATAAACAGTCATAGCTAATACAGTCATAGCAAATAATGTCAGGCATCTTTTTATGGACCATTGGTTTAGCATTTATGCAAATATAGTCATGCATCTTTAAATGTACCATTGAATTAGCATTTATGGTAATAAAGTCATGCATATTTAAATGTACCATTGAATTAGCATTTTTAAAAATATAGTCATGCATCTTTAAATGCCCCATTGAATTAGCATTTATGGTAATAAAGTCATGCATTTTTAAATGTACCTTTGAATTAGCATTTATGAAAATATAGTCATGCATCTTTAAATGTACCACTGAATTAGCATTTATGGTAATAAAGTCATGCATCTTTAAATGTACTATTGAATTAGCATTTATGAAAATATAGTCATGCATCTTTAAATGTACCATTGAATTAGCATTTATGAAAATATAGTCATGCATCTTTAAATGCACCACTGAATTAGCATTTATGGTAATAAAGTCATGCATCTTTAAATGTACCATTGAATTAGCATTTATGGTAATAAAGTCATGCATCTTTAAATGTACCATTGAATTAGCATTTATGGTAATAAAGTCATGCATCTTTAAATGTACCATTGAATTAGCATTTATGAAAATATAGTCATGTACATTGTATCTGTGAAAGTACCATTGTAAAAGCATGAGGTTCAAGACATAGTTTAGTAGACATAGTATTTAGCATAAAATAAAGAATGCGATATCCAAGGTAGGCAAAATTGTTATCAGTAATACATACATTTCCTTTTTGACCATGAATATGCTTGGGGGTAAAGAAGTTTTTTTATTTCTTGCATGACATACCTTTGGGTTAAACAACATCATTGTATTCAGATGTAATGTTTACAAGAATTAACTGTATAAAAAATTGAAAAACTTTTCATGTTTAATTTTTTCCCCCCTTGATCTTGCCTTATTAAAAAACAGATTTATTTTGTGGCATTTGGAGCTAAAAATAATCTATAGGATTTTTCTCAGAAGAAACATGATAAATGTTGATTTATTAATCATATTCAATATTGTACTTACCTGTCCACAGCTGTAACTTCCATACACAATTATCATTCTAGTATAGATCCAATCCCATGTTCCCTTTATTGAGATACCACTATTGTCCCCCCCTGTTCAGTTTAGCTATATCAGGTATTGTATTAAGAGTGTATGCTGATAAATATGTATTTGGTTGTGCTAATTGTGTGAATTGATTAAATTGCAAATTTGATGTCAAAGTCTGCCATGATTGCAGCATTTATTACAAAGAATTTTGTAACTTTTTTATCTTGTAATTTTAATCTAGATAATTTTTAAAATTTCTTTTTCATTAGGTTTGGCTGGAAATATATATCTGGAAGCTGTCAGATCAAGATTATTATTTTGTCTGATCTCTTGCAAATTTTAAAGTTATTCCTTTGCATTTATTTATGCATTTGATAGTTAGTAAATAAGAAGAAGTAATGTTGTTTAAGCATTGTTGCAGATTTAAGTAGATAATCCTAATAACAAAAAAATATAAAAAATAAGTAAATCACCAGTATGGATTTTTCCTGCCCAGAAGATGAACTTTATTTGTAGAAATTTAGAGTGAAACATGCTGATTCCTTTGAAGGATGTGAACAACATCTAATTTTCTGTTCATTCCATTGCATATCTGGAATTTAATGAATGTGTTAGGGCAGCATATAATCTTCTGCTGCCATTCTGCTGCAGCAGTTAGACTTTTGGCTTACTACACCTGTAACTCTTTTATTCTGCCCTCCTCTCACAGAGCCTCCAGAGTGGGAGGATTTCGAGGAGGATGATGATGTTGTGGATCTACGAGCCAATCATGTTCTGGGAGGCGTGTTCCATTTCAACCTGATGAACCTGCCCCCTCAGCCCAAGACAGTGAATAACTGGGTCATCACACGATGTAAGTGTTGTTTCATTGCCTGTTTAACTAGTAAAATGCCTATGATGCAGATTTATATTTTGCTATATTGGCGCAAGGTGGTGTTGATAGCTGGTTCTGCATATGATGTGTAAATCTGGTGACACCTGTGTCTGAGTGGTAAGAGTTGCTAAATTTTAACTCCTCAGCCCCTTGTCCTCTGGGTTCAAGTCCTGGTCAGAGCAAGAACTTTAATGGGGGGGGTGGGGGGGTCCAGCTAACCTGCAGTGTCTTGGGGTCTTACTGCACCAATGATTCACTGGACATCACCAATATGTCCATAACTGTGTATTGGCACGATGTAACTAAAAAAAACAAATAACAAAAAAAATATAACATAAGATGTATAAATAAATAATGTTCTGAGAGTCCATTTCATTCCGAATAGGGAAGGCAGTTATGTAGCATGTTTTATTAATACTCGATTGCATTATAAAAATCAAGATTGAAAATAGGTCCATGGTAAAAGCTCCGCATTTGAACACAAAGACCTGTGAATCAATCCTGGTTTGGGGCTTATTTAATTGTTTATTTTGTGTTACCTTTTGACCATTTTATGAATATTCATGATAGAAGTGTTAAATGATAAAATTATATAAGACAATATAATTAAATTCAGTTAAAACATTCAATACTAGCAATGTTATGCAATAATTTCAAAGTCTTTTAACACAAACATTTATGTGCACTGCCATATTAGAAACATAAATGTTTACAAATATGTAGAGACAGAAATTGTTTTTTTTTAACTCTTGAAAGATTTGCCAAAAATTTGAATGTGAGCAGTTTTAGAATATATATTATTAATACAGTTCCCTCTTGAACAATTTACAACATTGTGTTTTAATACAAATGTGCTTTGTATCTGTTTTAGTTCTTAATGTTAATGGATCTGTTTCATTTCTGAATATTTTTGATGAGAAAGAGCACATATTTTTGTGCACAGAAATCAGAAGGAGAAACATCAGAAATAAGTATTTTTAGGCTGATAAAAAAATAATACCAAAAATGAAAAGAAGCATAAAAACTTCAGAGACCTGATTCCTTAAGCTACTCATAGTTACCGTCACTTCATTTCTTCCGATACAAGTTCAATATGAAAATAATACAGAGCTCTCTGTGATATCATTACTTGTCACACACTGTTGATTCGTATAGAGGACCCATTTTGTAAACATTGTGATAAGGAAAGCATCATCGAGTAATAAGTGATGCTCCGTTGTTTAATTGTAAGATCATTATCCAACATAAAGACGTGTTTGTGATCATCATTTTTTTGTTATGTTGGCCCTGATTTTCATAAAAGGCACAGTAAATCCGTAAATTACAATACAAAATGCTTAGTATTGCTTCAAAGTTTTTTCTTCAAATTAGGGCTTTCAGATACATTTACATGTACCTAAAAGGCAATTAATTTATCGAATGCTAGTAAAAAATGTCATTGTGAGTGTTAAACACAGTTAAAAGATTTTTATTTTGTCATAAGCACAATTGAAAAACTTTCATTATTAGATTCATGTCTGAGGTGTTGGCAGGTTCAACATTATTTATCAATTACAAAATGTTGACAATTCATCCAATACATGATGTGTCCTACAAAATAAGAATGCAGCATCTGGCAGCCACTGTGTTTGTTACTGGGCTTTAGCAGCTAGAATCAAATTGTTGAATTATTTGTCATATTTTTTGTGTTTTCAGTGGTGGATCCCCCAGCTATAGAGTACATAGAGTATGTAGCTGACAGTGTCAACCCTTTGATAGCAAAGGAAGGTCAGTCACCCACTCAACAGGATAAGGACAAGAACCCAGAGATCAAGAGGGATGACAAGCCTCCTATAGGTGTCACCATGAAGTAAGTGGAGATAATTATACATGAAGTAAGTGGAGATAAAAAGACATTATATAAGAAGGGCAAGATAATTTGATAAGGCATCGGAAAGAAAGTGGGATAAGTAGTATTTACTGTGATTTAAGGGAGATATTTTGTTAAGTACACAATGACAGGAATCCTCAAAAAGCACATTGGTATTTAAATTTCATGCAATGTTGGAGAACAGTGAGACATATAAATATTGCATATTTTATGCTTAATTCCCTATGTAAATGCATATTTTCTATATCCAGATTGCCGGAGCATTGCCTGTTTACGGAAGAACCCCAGATTGCTCGCTGGGACCCTAAGAAGAACCAGTGGCGCCTGGATGGCTTCTCTGAATTTAACTACAATGAAGGTAGGTGATTGTAATATTGACCACTGATTCTAGCTACATATAGATAGGTAACTTTAAATGCTTGCAGAATAATTATAAACCGGCTTGGGAAGGGATGTGGGTTTTATACTTTGAAGGGAGCATGAGTTTACTCTCAAAAGAGGTATGTTTAATAACCTCCATATGAAAATTATGATCCAACCATGTACATAGCATTTAGTATATATAGAGTTGGCAAATAAATTTATAAGTTTTGGCTGATTTCTATTTATTTATTTTTAACTTTTACATGAATATTAGGCGAGTTGTGGGACAGGGTGTGGGTGGGTGCCAGGTCCACCCTGTCTAAACTTGTCCCTGATAACTCAGATCCAAACAAGTTTATGTATAATGTAAATGCTATAGAATGAACTAAAATCACTATACAGCTGTGATAAGCCATTAAGTCCATGCTGTGAAAACAATTAACATATATGAATAATGAATACTCAATTATGAAAGAGGAATCAAAATGATCTTTTTAATAAAGGAAAGTGAAAAAGAATACAGGCTGTAGTTTTTTCTTTGATTTGTTTTGATTTAAATATATATTTGTAATTCTGTCATTAACACAAATAACAACAAGATAAGTTTTTAGCTCAAGTAAAATTGATTTTAAAAATCTTAAATATTCCCTAGTGGTTTTAAAAAAAACAAAAAACTTCTTTTTAGCTTTCTGTTATATGGGTTGATAGCACTTTCTACAAAACCAAAGAGGTGAAGTATATATATATATATATTTATTTATTTTTGCAATAACATGTGGTAAGTGCAAAAAATATGTTTCAAAGGTCAACAATTCATCAATGTTATGTTGAGACAGAACCATAAGAAGATATCTTAAAGATGGTATCTGACAATTTGGACCAAAACTTTTTTTCTAAAATAACCAAATCAGTCATTGTTATCAGAAGAGGTTCTGCAAAATTCTGTTCATTAGTGCCCTAGATCTTTGTGAACAGCAAAGCCTAAATCCACACTCGTCATTGCAAACAGGTATTTTCTATCTGAGCTGAAGAGATAGCTTTTTTAAACTAAGAAAACCAATGACAACTTACGTTTGAGAACTATGTAGTTACGTTGTAATCTGAGAAGTCTGCTCTGACATGTATATCTATTTTTAGCAAAGATGACTATCATGCTTATTTATAGATTATTATTATTATTATTATTTGGGTTTTACGGCACACCAACACTTAATAAGTCATACGGCGCCGAATACAAAGTTTAATGTGGATATAGCATAATCAGGTTAAACTAAACTATGTGAGTAAAATATAGAAAAATATAATAATCTATCTGGTTCACAAAAGTGCAGTATAATTGAAAACAGGTTAATATATTATATGGTTTAAAAATGTATATGTTCATTAAATAAACAATTTAAAAATGACCGGACCTGGTAGCGCAATCGGTAGAGCGTCGGCTTCAGGTACGGGAGGCCCCGGGTTCGATCCCGGGCTGCGACATACCAAAGTCATTAAAAATTGTAGTGGTATAGCTCCCTTGCTAAGGCTCAAGCAAATATAAGGGTAGTTCTACGACTGGTTGGCCCAGTGTCAGGATAATGTGACTGGGTGTGGTATCATGCCAGGAGTTCACGGCATGCTATACACAGTGAAGGCAGCACTATATCTGCTTCAAGTGGACACCTTCTCCTGATAACTGAAATACTGTTGGTGGGACGATAAACCCAATAAACAAACAAACAAACAATTTAAAAATTTATAACTTATTAAGAATATTGATCTCATTCAAGAAGCAAACAAGTTTAGAATCCAACACGGTCTAAAACAGTTCATACATGTTATTGACATTAAAATATTTCAACTGAACATGGTCTGTGTCGATGCAATAAAATATGGTTGACTGTCAGTGGTTCCTGGCAAGGAACACATACAGGTTGAACTTCTCTTTTTAGGAGATATAAATGAGTAAATCTAGTATGTCCAATGCGACAGCGGGTAAGAGCTACATCCTCCCATCGACTTTCCCTGCAAGCGAAGACATTGGCACCAATGTTAGGCTTAATTGTGTGTAATTTGTTACAAACAATACTGTCCCAACTTGTTTGCCACTTGGTTGAAATATATCGATTAATAAGTGATTTAAAATCAGTGTGTGGGATGCAAAGATCTGTCTCAGTGAGTGCTGAGGCAGATTTTGCACCCCTGTCTGCATCTTCTTTTCTTTGGATGACTACATGACTAGGAAGCCAACAGAAGGAGATTTCATTAGTGTCATATAAACTTTGAAGTTTGACAAGAACAGTGCGAACATGTGGATTTGAATAATTCAGTGAATTTATGCTCTGCAATACAGATAATGAGTCTGAAAATATAACATTTTTTTCACCGGAATGTTCTGAAATGAAATCAAGGCTTAGATTTATAGCCTGGATTTCAGCGGTGAAGATAGATGAGTTGTTAGGAAGTTATTATTATTATTTATAGATTTAGGCAGAATGAATACTTATACTTAAGTATGAGGTTATGCAGAAATTAAGCACAAATTCCCCCAAAACAGTGGAGAAATATTGTTACATGCGTTTGATGTGGGAAAACTGTTGTATACTAACTGTAAGAGAATATGTTTGAAATGAGCCTTTGTTCCTGACAGAGATGGGTAAAAGACCATAGAACTTTAAACATGAAAACACATGTCAAATATCTCTGCTGCAAATAAAAATTGATTGTTATTTATATTGCGTCAAAATATTTTCAATGCAGAAGATTTTATTTACATAAATTGCATCATCATGAATCTAAATTTGACTTATTTCTTTACAGAAAACAGAACATTCTCCTTTAAGACTGGTCACTTTGGCACCATGGCCTTGCTTCAGGATGCCCACATCAACATGCCTTTCCAGTCATGGGAGATCCGGCCTCGTGGGCTCAACCATTGTGTCCTTACCATCATAGCGGCAATCATTGAGATAGAAATAGAGATCAAAGTGTGTACTTAATATTATTATTACAATATAATATTTTAAGTATAATACTATCACTTTTTTGTTCCTTGTAAAATCAGAGCCTAACAGAACTTAAATACATAAAAGTATCAATTCTATTATTATCAATATTCATGTACATTATGTATGCCTATATTGTTCTTATGTAATATCACTACTTAATCAAACAAGGTGTGTGATAGATACTTGTTGAAAATTCCAACTTTTACCAATACCATTATATTTATGCTGGGTGTCAATAAAAAAATGAAGAAGATGGATTCAACTGTATTTTTAGTCAGTTACCAATGTAACTAATCGATAGTTGGGTGGTTTAGATCTTTTGATTTGAATAAGCTAATAAAATATTTTTAACAACTGGTTGGCTACTGTCAGTATTATGTGACTGAATGTTGTATCATAGGCATATAGGCCATGCTATTACAGCATTATATCTGCCTCAACTGAACACTGTCTTATGATGACTCTTATTATTAGAGTAGACATTTAGAAAACCTACCAATCTATTTTGATTCACACAGAAAAGTTATAAAGACTGAAGATTTGGTTATCAATTACTGTATTGTGCAACAGGGTGCCAATCAAAGAAAAATAAAAAAAAACTTTCCTGTTTTGAATATAACAAAAGGTGTTTTATGATTGTAAAATTGTATTTAAATGATTGCAGGGTCGATGAGCTGTTATGAATATAACAGGAGGTATATGATTATTGTAACCTTGTATTTATATGATTACAGGGAGCGATGTGCTGTCTCAGCAAGCCTGAAGAGAAACCAGAGTTGGACAAAGTCAGGAACAAATGGATGACGCCCAAAGATCTTGTCAGGGTAAAATGCTATTCTGTATTAAATTTGAACTTTTTTTCAACAAATTTTGCAAAAACAGGATTGAATCAATGACACCCATATATGTCTTTTTTCTTATTAGATTTGATTTTTCCTTGTATTTTGTGTATTTGGAGAAAATTAAGAACAAGAGGATGACACTCAAAGATCTTGTCAAGGTACAATGTTGAAAATAACATTTGATCATTTCTGATTTTTTAAACAAACATTTTAAAAATTTGGGAACTAATCGATGATATCCTAAAGAACTTACATATGTATAGATAACTTTAAATGTTTGCTTTCTTTTTTATTCAATTCATTGTTGGAGAAATTAGGGACAAATTGATTATGCTTCATGTAAGGTTTACTGTCTTTGATCAGTTCAATTTAAATATATATCTATATAGAAAAAAAGAGGAATAAATTGATTTAAGTGCAGCTTTTTTACAGTTATTCTTTCTAGCATTAAAAATCAATGTTAGGTTTTTTAGAAGATAATGACAGCTGTATTTTATCTTACAATTTGTTGTATCTTAGGTCACCTCCTAATTTTTAATTTCCACACCAGTTGACAGTCCTTAATGTCTCATTTGATATCATCGCATGGTACTAGAAATGGATGTTTTTTTTTCACACATGCATTCAAAGGGGATGTCTAGTCTAATCTATGTTGATGTGCACATGTTAAAATATGTGCATGGTGCTATACCCGGGGCTTGCAATTCCTAACTCAAATTTTATTTTATTTCCATGTTTGATAGTTTGTAATGTCATATTTGATATCTTCACATGGTACAAAAAATTAAATGCTGTTGTTTTTTTTAACACATGAATTTAAAGGGGGATAACTTTGGGAAACACATTTTCATATGTCGTGAGCACTAATTTGCATGGTGCTATTTTGATACTTACATTTGTTTACTTGCATTTTCTTTTGTTCCGGTGTTTGTTTGTATGATAAATAAATATTTTTTAGGTTGGCAGCATTTATGGTCAGCCATCAATATGATAAAAAGTGCCAGACATATTTATTTTGTACAAAATTGATGTCTTTCATAACGTTTCAGACCCTTCGTCACATTGGTGTCAATGTTTTCCCTGCTGAGGATTCTGCCAAATATGTCAGCATTCAAAACAAGGTAGGCTGGTTACCATGGATACGATGTATCCACAGTGACTTTTCATTTGTATATATAGGTATCTATGATGCACAGTTGCTATGGAGTTTTTGGGTATTGTAATTTATGAATTTTTCACCTTTGTGTATAATGTGTTAGCACATTTTTTTGAGCTCAGATAAAGTGATATATAATGTTGTTTTAATTAAGCTTTGTGTGCTATGTATATGGTTTCAGCTCTTCAAGTATCTTCTTTTCACTTAAAATGTATATGTACTCGAAAAAAGGTAGAAGAAAAAAAATGAATAAATTTTGAAAAAGTGAAAAGTGACAAATTTACTTGACTAGGTTGTTATTTCAATGACTTAACCTTAAAGTAGCATATGTTTTGTGTTTTCTACAATGAACATAGTCTTTGACATATTTACATTGATGTGAAAAATGCCTTAAAAGAAGCCTGAATAATAAAAATACATTTTCCTGAATTTTGAACCCAGTAATACGCCTGTCTGTAACTAAATTTCCCATGTACTCTTCCAATTTTTCACAAACATGCACAGCTCTAAATAAACCTTTGTAAATAAAAATGATTTATTTTATATGTATGATAATTGTGTTTAGTTTCAGATCTGTGATTTAAAAACTTTATCTCAATACCTGTTTTGTTTTTTATTTGTATGTAGATTATGTGTGTGGAGTTTTAAGTGTTATTATTTGTATTGTCTATATGTATGTGTACCGGTATGTGTATTTTATGTAGTATAAAATTAATATCACCATAAATTGAACATAAACCTCAACATTTAGAAAAGAAATATTGGGAATATTTTAATGAACATCTCAATTTTAAGGAAGTTTTTAGTATTAACATTTTTAAACTGAATGCGTATTTGGCAATTATAATTGCAAATAAGTATTCTATGAATATGTATTGTTACATATTCAACACAAAATAAAAAATGGTGTTTCATAGTAATATTAATACTTGTCATAGTCCCCAATCTAATATTTAATATTATTTTTTATTTGTTAGTATACTATAAAGTGCATGCCTTGGAATATAAGCATGTTTAGTGTAAATATATTTGAAAATAGCATAGATCAAGATCAGGCATCTTTATTTGTAAACTCTTTGATCAGGATATGCAATATTTGGTGCTAAATATTAAAAAAAAAACTACCTATCTGACTCAAATTTTATATACTAATTGAAAATCCCATTTAAATTCATAAGACTTAATCCAAAAAGTGTAATACTAGATCAGCCAGCTCCCATTGGATGTCCAGCATTATGTCAAGGCCTGAGTGCATCCACATGTGAGAAGGGGACTAAGAAATAATATGCATTATTAAGAAAAATGTCTCATGATAACAGTTAATGTTGCTGTTGTAATAATAGGGAGATGATGATGGTAATGCATCAAATGAACCAGCCAAGGTATAGTATGTTTGTGAACGATATACTCAGAGGGTTTCCAAACATGTTTTTCTATTAATGTCTTGGAAATAATTCTCTCATTGACTAAATCAACCTCGTGTGCAGGGAATTATTGTAGTTTTACCTTGTGGTCATTTTCCCTATGCTCTCATAATTTTTTTTAGGTTTCGTTTTTGCTATTGGGTGTCATTTTCAAATGTAATTGTTGTTTTCATAATTTTATGTTTTATTACTTTATAATTGACAGCAGTATTGTACAATTATTGTGCCATTATTTTCATCATCTTCTTTATTGTCATCTTGATCATAATGATGATGATGATGTTGATGATGATAATGATGATGATGATGATGAGAAGGAGGAGGCTCATCATCATCATCATCATCATCATTATTATCATAATCATCATCAGCATTATAATAATCATCATCATCACAACCATCATTACCAGTATCATCAACATCACCATTCATCTCGCCCAGCACTAATATTTATATCATCAACCTTATAATCATCAGCAACAGCAGCAACATCAGCAGCAACAACTAAGAGCCTCTGGAGCTTAAGGGCGCTTTATAGTTATAGGCACTATCCTTTGCCCTTATTTGTTTTCATCCCTTGACATGGTTTCTACCTAGAATCCCTTATTATTTACCTGTGGTATCAGGGTTATGACATTCCCTATGTTATGCTGGGTGTGTTTTTACTACATTTACCAAATATAATATTTTATTCAAATATACTGCATTAACAATCTTCTGGTATGTTACCTTATCAATGAACAGATATTTATTACTGTTGAGGATATTCCCCCGGACTGTATCAATGTACAGATATTTATTACTGTTGAGGATATTCCCCCGGACTGTATCAATGTACAGATATTTGTTACTGTTGAGGATATCCCTCCAGACTCTATCAATGTACAGATATTTATTTCTGTTGAGGATATTCCCCCGGACTGTATCAATGTACAGATATTTGTTACTGTTGAGGATATTCCCCTGGACTGTATCAATGTACAGATATTTGTTACTGTTGAGGATATTCCCCCGGACTGTATCAATGTACAGATATTTGTTACTGTTGAGGATATCCCTCCAGACTCTATCAATGTACAGATATTTGTTACTGTTGAGGATATCCCTCCAGACTGTATCAATGTGCAGATATTAGTTACTGTTGAAGATATCCCCCAGACTGTACCAATGTACAGATATTAGTTACTGTTGAGGATATTCCCCCGGACTGTATCAATGTACAGATATTTGTTACTGTTGAGGATATCCCTCCAGACTCTATCAATGTACAGATATTTGTTACTGTTGAGGATATTCCCCCGGACTGTATCAATGTACAGATATTTGTTACTGTTGAGGATATCCCTCCAGACTCTATCAATGTACAGATATTTATTTCTGTTGAGGATATTCCCCCGGACTGTATCAATGTACAGATATTTGTTACTGTTGAGGATATTCCCCCGGACTGTATCAATGTACAGATATTTGTTACTGTTGAGGATATCCCTTTAAACAGTACCAATGTACAGGTATTAGTTACTGATCCCCAAAAGATGGTATCAATGTACAGATATCAGTTACTGTTGAAGATATCCCCCAGACTGTATCAATGTACAGATATTTGTTACTGTCGAGGATATCCCTTTAAACAGTATCAATGTACAGATATTTGTTACTGTTGAAGATATCCCCCAGACTGTACCAATGTACAGATATTTGTTACCGTTGAGATATCCCCACCAGACTGTATCAATGTACAGATATTAGTTACTGTTGAAGATATCCCCCAGACTGTACCAATGTACAGATATTTGTTACCGTTGAGATATCCCCGCCAGACGGTATCAATGTACAGATATTAGTTACTGTTGAAGATATCCCCCAGACTGTACCAATGTACAGATAATTGTTACCGTTGAGATATCCCCGCCAGACTGTATTAATGTACAGATATTTGTTACTGTCGAGGATATCCCTTTAAACAGTACCAATGTACAGGTATTAGTTACTGATCCCCAAAAGACGGTATCAATGTACAGATATCAGTTACTGTTGAAGATATCCCCCAGACTGTATCAATGTACAGATATTTGTTACCGTTGATATATCCCCCCAGACTGTA
Source organism: Sinonovacula constricta (assembly GCA_007844125.1). Classification (NCBI taxonomy): domain Eukaryota; kingdom Metazoa; phylum Mollusca; class Bivalvia; order Cardiida; family Solecurtidae; genus Sinonovacula; species Sinonovacula constricta. Next base: position 20,700,238 of record CM017568.1, read on the forward strand.
TCAATGTGCAAATATTTGTTACTGTTGAGAATATCCCTCCAGACTGTATCAATGTACAGATATTTGTTACTGTTGAGGATATCCCCCCAGACTGTATCAATGTACAGATATTTGTTACTGTTGAGGATATCCCCGCCAGACTGTATCAATGTGCAAATATTTGTTACTGTTGAGAATATCCCTCCAGACTGTATCAATGTACAAATATTTGTTACTGTTGAGAATATCCCTCCAGACTGTATCAATGTGCAAATATTTGTTACTGTTGAGGATATCCCCCCAGACTGTATCAATGTACAGATATTTGTTACTGTTGAGGATATCCCCGCCAGACTGTATCAATGTGCAAATATTTGTTACTGTTGAGGATATCCCCCCAGACTGTATCAATGTGCAAATATTTGTTACTGTTGAGGATATCCCCCCAGACTGTATCAATGTACAGATATATTACTGTTGAGGATATCCCCGCCAGACTGTATCAATGTGCAAATATTTGTTACTGTTGAGAATATCCCCCCAGACTGTATCAATGTACAGATATATTACTGTTGAGGATATCCCCACCAGACTGTATCAATGTGCAAATATTTGTTACTGTTGAGAATATCCCCCCAGACTGTATCAATGTACAGATATTTGTTACTGTTGAGGATATCCCCCCAGACTGTATCAATGTACAGATATTTGTTACTGTTGAGAATATCCCTCCAGACTGTATCAATGTGCAAATATTTGTTACTGTTGAGGATATCCCCCCAGACTGTATCAATGTACAGATATTTGTTACTGTTGAGGATATCCCCGCCAGACTGTATCAATGTACAGATATTTGTTACTGTTGAGAATATCCCTCCAGACTGTATCAATGTGCAAATATGTGTTACTGTTGAGGATATCCCCCAGACTGTATCAATGTACAGATATTTGTTACTGTTGAGAATATCCCTCCAGACTGTATCAATGTGCAAATATTTGTTACTGTTGAGGATATCCCCCAGACTGTATCAATGTACAGATATTTGTTACTGTTGAGAATATCCCTCCAGACTGTATCAATGAACAAATATTTGTTACTGTTGAGGATATCCCCCCAGACTGTATCAATGTACAGATATTTGTTACTGTTGAGAATATCCCCCCAGACTGTATCAATGTACAGATATTTGTTACTGTTGAGGATATCCCCCCAGACTTTATCAATGTACAGATATTTGTTACTGTTGAGAATATCCCTCCAGACTGTATCAATGTGCAAATATTTGTTACTGTTGAGGATATCCCTCCAGACTGTATCAATGTACAGATATTTGTTACTGTTGAGGATATCCCCGCCAGACTGTATCAATGTGCAAATATTTGTTACTGTTGAGAATATCCCTCCAGACTGTATCAATGTGCAAATATTTGTTACTGCTGAGGATATCCCTCCAGACTGTATCAATGTACAGATATTTGTTACTGTTGAGAATATCCCCCCAGACTGTATCAATGTACAGATATTACTTACTGTTGAGAATATCCCTCCAGACTGTATCAATGTGCAAATATTTGTTACTGTTGAGGATATCCCTCCAGACTGTATCAATGTACAGATATTTGTTACTGTTGAAGATATCCCTTCAGACTCTATCAATGTACAGATATCAGTTACTGTTGAGGATATCCCTCCAGACTGTATCAATGTACAGATATTTGTTACTGTTGAGGATATCCCCCCAGACTGTATCAATGTACAGATATTTGTTACTGTTGAGGATATCCCTTCAGACTGTATCAATGTACAGATATTTGTTACTGTTGAAGATATCCCCCCCAGACTGTATCAATGTACAGATATTTGTTACTGTTGAAGATATCCCCCCCAGACTGTATCAATGTACAGATATCAGTTACTGTTGAGGATATCCCTCCAGACTGTATCAATGTACAGATATTTGTTACTGTTGAGGATATCCCTTCAGACTGTATCAATGTACAGATATTTGTTACTGTTGAGGATATCCCCCCCAGACTGTATCAATGTACAGATATTTGTTACTGTTGAGGATATCCCTCCAGACTGTATCAATGTACAGATATTTGTTACTGTTGAAGATATCTCTCTAGACTGTATCAATGTACAGATATTTGTTACTGTTGAGGATATCCCTTCAGACTGTATCAATGTACAGATATTTGTTACCGTTGATATATCCCCCCAGACTGTATCAATGTACAGATATTTGTTACTGTTGAGGATATCCCTCCAGACTGTATCAATGTACAGATATTTGTTACTGTTGAAGATATCTCTCTAGACTGTATCAATGTACAGATATTTGTTACTGTTGAAGATATCTCTCTAGACTGTATCAATGTACAGATATTTGTTACTGTTAAGTATATCCCCCCAGACTGTATCAATGTACAGATATTTGTTACTGTTGAGGATATCCCTCCAGACTGTATCAATGTACAGATATTTGTTACTGTTGAAGATATCTCTCTAGACTGTATCAATGTACAGATATTTGTTATTGTTAAAGATATCTCTTTAGACTGTATCAATGAACAGATATTTGTTACTGTTGAAGATATCCCCACCAGACAGTATCAATGTACAGATATTTGTTACTGTTGAAGATATTCCCACCAGACTCTATCAATGTACAGATATTTGTTACTGTTGAAGATATTCCCACCAGACTGTATCAATGTACAGATATTTGTTACTGTTGAAGATATTCCCACCAGACAGTATCAATGTACAGATATTTGTTAATGTTGAGGATATCCCTCCAGACTGTATCAATGTACAGATATTTGTTACTGTTGAGGATATCCCTCCAGACTGTATCAATGTACAGATATTTGTTACTGTTGAGGATATCCCTCCAGACTGTATCAATGTACAGATATTTGTTACTGTTAAAGATATCTCTTTAGACTGTATCAATGTACAGATATTTGTTACTGTTGAAGATATCCCCACCAGACAGTATCAATGTACAGATATTTGTTACTGTTGAAGATATCCCCACCAGACAGTATCAATGTACAGATATTTGTTACTGTTGAGGATATCCCTCCAGACTGTATCAATGTACAGATATTTGTTACTGTTGAAGATATCCCCACATGATGGTATCAATGTACAGATATTTGTTACTGTTGAGGATACCCCTTCAGACTGTATCAATGTACAGATATTTGTTACTGTTGAGGATATCCCTTCAGACTGTATCAATGTACAGATATTAGTTACTGTTGAAGATATCTCTCCAGACTGTATCAATGTACAGATATTTGTTACAGTTGAGGATATACCCCCAGACTGTATCAATGTACAGATATTTGTTATTGTGTAGGATATCCCTTTAGACTGTATCAATGTACAGATATTAGTTACTGTTGAAGATATCCCTCCAGACTGTATCAATGTGCAAATATTTGTTACTGTTGAGGATATCCCCCCAGACTGTATCAATGTACAGATATTTGTTACAGTTGAGGATATACCCCCAGACTGTATCAATGTACAGATATTTGTTATTGTGTAGGATATCCCTTTAGACTGTATCAATGTACAGATATTAGTTACTGTTGAAGATATCCCTCCAGATTGTATCAATGTGCAAATATTTGTTACTGTTGAGGATATCCCCCCAGACTGTATCAATGTACAGATATTTGTTACTGTTGTGGATATCCCTCCAGACTGTATCAATGTACAGATATTTGTTACTGTTAAGTATATCCCCCCAGACTGTATCAATGTACAGATATTTGTTACTGTTGAGGATATCCCTCCAGACTGTATCAATGTACAGATATTTGTTACTGTTGGGGATATCCCCCAGATTGTATCAATGTACAGATATTTGTTCCTGTTGAGGATATCCCTCCAGACAGTATCAAAGTACAGATATTTGTTACTGTTGAGATGTCCCCCAGTTAGTATTGATATACTAGTATTTGTTACTGTTATGGATAATCCCTAAGATTTAAATTGATATAAGTGTACTGATATAAACTTTTATCAGATATCAGTTACAGTTATTGATATTGCATTAAAATTATTACCTGATATCAGTTGTACTTAATGATATTGCAGACAAACTATTACCTGATATTAGTTATGGTGTTTGATGTTGCAGACAAACTGTTACCTAACAATATTTAAAAAAAACAACATAATCCCATTAGAGATATACTGTATGTTACTTTAAGAATGTTCTAAACCATACCTTCCCTCAAACAATATTACCTAACTGATATTTGTTACTGTTTAGGATATTCCTAACTGTTTGCTAGCGTTAAACAAGGTAAGGTGTGCTAATTGCTTGTTCACTTTTTTCACGGAATCAAGCACGTAATTTAAAATTTTATGTTTTTCCTTTTTTTCTTTCTTTTTTTTTCTGTTGATTTGATAAATATCTGGAGATGTATTGTGCTTAGTTATATCCTGTTTATGTTGTTAAGCTTACATGCCAAATTTAATAATTACTCCTTGTTTTGTTACCTATATTTGATTTTTATTTGTTTTTATTTATGTCCCTTTGATGTGTATTATTATTGTGTTTACCCATATCAATTGTTATTTGTTGATTTTGATTGGTTGTAGAAAACTTCAGAGATATGCTTGCTTAGGTACTTTGCTTTGATTTTGCCTAAAGAGCTTGACAGACAACATCGGATGTCAAAAAAAAAGATCACCTTATATACATTTCTAAATTGTTTCATTTATATAAATAACCAATTGCAAAAAACATATAATTATATTATATTTTTCCTTTGAGTGATTTTTTTAAAATAATTTGTTGTTTAAGTTCATTTGGCTATACAGAGCCTAGACATTTATATTTTAAATATCACAAACAAAACTATTTTCCATCACAGTTTATCCTTATTTTATCAGACAGGAGCATTTTTCAAGGTAAACCTGTTTCATTAAGGGCTATGCATTAAAACTGTCAATTAACTCAAAACACAACTGCAACCAACAGCATCAATATATTCTTATGACCTCCATTTTAACCTGCTAAAAAATAACAACTACTGCAAACAACATTAAATATATGTAACGCCACAACTTGTTGCTGACAATGGCTATAACCACATCAGTAATCAAAAACCAAAACCTTTACCCATAGCAAAAACAGCAGATAAATACAATATCCACTATGATATCCTCATACAAGAAGTGAAAATAAAATTATTGCTATACTACATATAACATAGGGTAAATAAACTAAAAATTAAAATTGGTAGTGGTATACATCCCTTGCTAATGCTCAGGCAAATATAAGGTAAGTTCCATGACTAGTTGGCCAGGTGTCAGAATAATGTGACTGGGTGTGGCACTTTGTCTGCTTCAAGTGGACACTGTCTCCAAATAACTATCGTCCACCAGATCTGGTTGCGCAATTGGTAGAGCGTTGGTTCAAGGTACTGGGTTTGATCCCGGGCTGCGACATACATGTACCAGTAGTTGTTAAAAATGGTAGTGATATAGCTCAAGCAAATATAAGAGTAGTTCCACAACTGGTTGACCCAGTGTCAGGAAAATGTGACTGGGTGTGGTATCATGCCCGGCCTGCTATACACAGCTAAGGCAGCACTATATCTGCTTCGAGTGAACACCATCTCCTGATAACCAAAATACTGTTGGTGGGATGATAAACCCCCAAAACAATCAAATATGTGTAAATACCACCTGATATATCAATACATTTCTTCCAATGTTTGTAATACTGGAGTGTTGCATATTAGCATGATAAAATATCACATAATATGTTTAATATATCATCAATTTAACTATTCTTATGCATGGTTGTGCATTCTTTTTTTGTCAAATTATTAAATTTACTTAATTAAATCAAATTTCTTCAAATGGCAGATCAGCTGTGTAGGTTTTCTACTTTTGACTTACATTTTATTTGTCATCTTCGTTTATTTTTTCTGTTTTTCTTCAATTTCAGTATTGTGTTGAGGTTTTTTGTCTTTGCAGGCTTAAGCATGTGAATCCTGTACTTTAATTTCAGTATTTTCTATATTATTGTAAGTGAAGAAGTATGTATTCTAAATGCCAGCCATTTTTATAACCAGTTTTTTTCTTCTCATTTTGTACCATAAATTTCATGTTTATCATGTTAATACTTAAATTAAGAACTTGTTTTTATCAGTCCTTATTTCAAATACTTTTTTGACATATTCAGTAGTTCATTTATTTTGTTTTAAAAAAAAGACAGGATATTTTTTTATAAAAAACAACAACAACCCCATTATATTTTTAACAAGACACCCTGCTTCAAATGAAAACAATCTTATATAAATCTTTGTGCATGTATATTGACAAATAACTTCCGTCTTGTAAGATTTTTATCAGGTCTTTTATAACCACCAGTGTATAATTTCAGTAAAAGGATGTGTAATCAAACAGAATATGGCTGACCATCTAAATATAGATAACCAACATATTTTTATCAAAAAGCCCCGATATGTATTGTTCTGATTGTTTAATAATTTTGATAATGCACTTTGGGCAATTTAAAAAAAAATGTGTTGTTTATCTGTGATTTTACCTATTCTGTCTTCATGGAGCTTATACAAAGACATTTAAATATGGCTGAAAAAATATTGGAGATGTATGATCCACCAACGAATGTTAAACAATCTGTCTTCCCAATGACCTTAGTGTTGATGTTCCAGCTTTAGTGACCTTTGACCTTTGGTACCAAGGTCAATATAGTGGCTATTTATAGATTATAATTCATGAGTTATGGCCCTTTACTAATTCACACACATCACTTGAAATCCTCTGAACCGCACAAAAATAAAATAACAAATTAATTGTAATCTACTCTCTAAATACCGGTAGTGATAACATTTTTAACGGCTTTAATGACTGTTGATCATTAACTTAACATAAAAAGCATGACATTAGATATATAATTACAAAATAATACAAAAATATCATTGTCTTTGAAAAAAAAGAATGCTATGAAAACAACAGTTTTATTGATTTAAAAAAAAAAGAAAAAACTTAAAAAAATAAAGATGATTATATAGTATGGTCTGAAGATTGTCTGTTGTAACATGTTTTTTTAATGTTTCAAATCAAGTCAACAGGTATAGTGTTAAAAAATGCCTTTATGACATTAAGTATATCTTTTATCTACAATCACTTTAATATAAGAGTTGATATTAGAATGATCCTAAAGTGTAATAATTAAAACTAAAGTCTTAGTTTTGTGTCACTAATTGTGCTGTGTTGAAAAACAATCAGGGATATATTTCAACCCTTGAAAATGATAGTGGTATAGAGCCTTTGTTAATGCTCCAGCAAATGTAAGGGTTAGGGTAGTTCCGCAATGTATCAGTTCAGTGTCCGGAAAATTTGACTGGGTGTGTAATCATGCCTGGTAGACACCATCTCCAAATTGCTAAAATACTATTGGTGGGTTGCTAAATCCAACAAAGAAACATGCATGCACAAGATTGCAGGACGAACATTAATATGTTAATATCAACTTTTCATGACCATAAATGTGTCATGCGATGTAACAATGTTAAAAACAAAACCTTTTATGAGACCTGATGCATGTTCAATCTGCAACAAAGCATTGTAACGCTTGAATGATAAGAATACACAAATTGACAGACAGTTTTTTAGTTTTTGTCTGTTTCTGTTTACAACATTGTATTATTTCATGTCCATGCATTTCTCATATTTAAATTGATGATAATTGCTGTACCTTGTACCTGTATGCATAAGATAAATATTTCCATTAAGGCCATCAGTATGATTTCATCCATCTATGATATTTTCTCCTACTTGTATCCAACCACAGGAACAGTTAATAAACATTGCAATATTTCTAATAAACCGATTTGGTACCTTCATTAGTCTTGCCCAGAAAATCTATAGAGACCAGTTCTGTTCATGAGCCCATGACATTTGAGTAGTGCTAGAACTATGAAAACCATATTCAGCACCTTAGCCCATGAAATGTATTGCTAGAACTGTAACTATAATAAACTTATAGGGTATATATATTAGCCTGTGAAATCTTCCTAGAACTGTAATAAAACTTAAATCTGGTTCTTTTGTTGTAGCACCCTGTGATTGAGGAATGGTGTTATGAGCAAATGGGCATGGTGGCTTCAGCTTATGCCTTCTCCTGGTCCAAATGGAACAGTGACACACAGGACAGAGAGAAAATACTCTTCCAGGGATCCGAGGCCCTTCAAGATGAACCATTGCTTGAGGTAAAAGCACACAAAGAATATTTTACTAGTTCTTAGCTAAATTTACATTGTCATTTATACTATCACTGTGATGTGATTCTAGATACATTGCATCAAAGCTATAAGTGATGAAGTCCCCACCAGACAGATGTCTGGGTCGAAACTACTGTTGCACCACAGATTAGCAAAAAAGACCTACTCACATAAAGTTCTCGTTCTGACTGGGACTTGAACTTATGTTATGAAGAGCTGAGCAGTTAGGTCATGCCTCTAATAAGTGTGCCCTTCTTAAGACCAATAAACCGTAGCTCCTTTTGCAATGCAGGGATAAGTTTGTTGTCAATAATTAAAGCAAAAAACTAAAGTATAGCTCAAAATCTTAATTATCCCAGAATCATTGCCTCTTTTTCTTTTTTTTAAATACATGTAGTTGCAATAGTCACTATAGTCACTTAATAAAGCTTATTCCGTCAGCACAAGGAAATAGCTGGCAGATCATTATCTGCACTTTCTTTGCTGCTGTGTCTCTAGCAATGTCTTTTTACTTTTGCATAAAGTTTTGAAAAAAGAGGTGAGATTTTTAATGTTTTTAAATAAATATTGTAAAATTAATATTAATCATGATGCTCTAATTTGTAGGAGGATTGGTCCCTGCTCATAATGACGAAGCACCGAAGCATGAAGCTCAAGATGACTGAGTTTGACGAGACCTACAGTGAAGATTATGCCGATGGAACTCACGTGAGTATTAAAAATTGTGGTGTGTTTTTTTCTTTTTTTCTCTAACTTTATCAAATTGATAATATATTGGTGTGTAATAAATTTCAAGCAGATTTCAGGGCAGAAATGAAGGTTGTACAGTACCGTAAGTATTATGTCTCTACTAGGAGTGGGGACTATACAGAAGTCACTTTGTCCAGCTGTCTGTCAGCTATTTTAAAATATTTGGCACTAATGTTTGCCTAATTTAAAGAAATGTGTCACACACCATATTGGTAGCTCAAAGGTCAAAGTCATTCACAGAGGTCAAATATTTTATGTCATGTCAAGTAGTTAGTGGTAGGTCAAGGTAATATTAGTTTTAGTAGTAGTAAAGGTACAAAAAGTAGTAGTAGTGGTAGTAGAAGTAGCTGTTTTAGTTGTAGTAATAGTAGTAGATATAATAGGCAGTGGTAGTAGTAGCAGTAGTAGTACGACATGTAGTAGGTGGTATTAGTAGTAGTAGAAAGTAGAAATAATAGTAGGTGGTAGTATTAGTAAGCAGTATTTGTACATGTAGTAGGTGGTAGTAGTAGTAGATGTTGTTATAGCAGTAGTAGTTAAAGGTAGTAGAAGTAGTACATGTATAAGTTTTGCAGATTAAACTGCAGTGAGTTGTTATGTTTGTGATTTTATTGGTTTTATGCAATTGTTGCATGACATAAATCTCGACCATGGTAGTGCAGTCAATAGATCATTAGTTCCAAGTACAGAAGGCCCTGGGTTCAATTCCTGGCAGCAACATACTAACAATGGTAGTGGTATATTTCCTTTGCTTATGCTTAAGTAAAAAATTTTGGTAGTTCCATGACTGATTAGCCTGGTGTCAGGATAATTTGACTGGGTGTGGTGTCATGCCAGGTGTTTATGGCATGCAGTACACAGTGAGGGCAGCACTATATCTGCTTCAAGTGGACACTGTAGCCAAACAACCTAAATACTGCTAGTTAGCCGCTACACTATACCCAAACAAATGTACTTAAAAATAAAAACAAAAACTTATATTACTGTAATATTTATAAAATGTCTGTTTCAGTTCAAGTCAAACCTGTACCATCTATTATTGAACTACTCCACTGAACAGGCCCAAGAGAGGATCAAAGAATCCAACTTTGAGTTTGTCGACTGTGTCACCCAGGTTTTGTCAGCCACAAAAGTTCTCACTTATGCCTAAATTCTGCTTTGTTTTGATGGCAGATGAGAAAAAAAAGGAGTGAGAGAATGAAAAACATTGGATTATATTATCTTTACCAACAGATGAGATATATGATCAGTTCATTATATAGGCAGTAATGGTCATCAAGTACCATGGTTGCATGTTGTCAGTTATAAAACACTCTGCAAAAATATAAGATCATTCTCAAGAATCTGATTGGTTAGATTTGAATACAAATGGAAATCTAGCCAATCAGATGCTTAAGAAAGAGCTCACATTTTATCCATAAAAGGTTTTTACCTCAATTTTTTAAGCTCAGGCTTAATGTTATGAATCTTGTAATTTTTGGGATCCATCTCCCAAACGTTACGTTATTGGTATCAAACTCAAACTCTAAACTTTTATAACCACAGCATTTAAGGAAGTCATCATTTCTGTAAAAGATTTATGTTTTTTTGTTGTTGTTGTTTTTTCTCCTTTTGCATGTTTCTTGTGTTTGTTTTTTTTAAAAACGAAATATCTGGAAAATCAGTGGACACAGAGTATAGTGAAGCATTATGGTTTGGTATTAGTTAATAAACAGTGAGTTCATCATACTATGTAAACTTGCTTCATGTTATTTATTTGTTTACTGACAATGTTATATTAAGGTTGAGATTTCTGTAATATTTTATCCCCCTTTCAATTTAATGTTTTAGAGTGCATTCTATGTGCTGTCTAATGAGTGTCAGCAGTTTTTACAATTTTCTTTAATGGCAACAAATTCAATTTTCAAAATGTGTGGTTAATTTGTTATTCATCTGTGATATTTATTTCATATGTATTCATCTTACTGTAAAGACTATATCTAATATTATAATGAAGAGTTGTTTCTAAGGATAAATAAGTATGTATACAATTTACTTTACAGTCTGTATGATAAAATGTCCAGAAATATATATATATATATATATATATATATATATATATATATATATATATATATATATATATATATATATATATATATTTATATATTCTGTTTCCAAATGTCCACATATATTGAAAAAGTGATTAGTTTTTCCCGTCCACTTAAGTTCAAAGCTATTAAGCAATATAGTTGAATATTCTAGGAAAATGAAATAAAAATAAAAAAAAGCAGTTACAAAAAAAAAAACAGGAAAAAGTAAAAAAAGTAGGAAATCAAGGAATGTTGAGGCAAAAATAAGTACAATGTCTTTTCAATGTCATCAGTTTGTCTTTTGCAGGAATGTCTCAAAAAACATATAAAACTTTTCTTTTACTTTATTTTCTGAATAAAAAAACTTGATTTTAAGGTTAAATTGGCCAAACTAGGGACACTTAAAAAAATAGGAATGTAGAAGAGCATGTTTGTTTTATTACCCTTATTCATCATTGTTGAAAGTTCACTTAAGTGTGATTCTCATGTTTACACTGTGTTACTATGTTGGATGATAAACTGAATAAATTATATAAACAAACATGTTTTGTTAATTTTCTGTTTTTTTATATGTCCGTCGAAGACAGGACGTATTATAGGATCACCCATGGTGGACGGGTGGTGTATGATGTTCAGATGTTTGTTCGGAGCATAACTCCAACACTATCAAAGCTATTGACTTGAAACTGGTGAATAGCTCTAATTGAGATGAAGTGCAGTGCACAAGAATCATCACTCTGCATGTCATCATTTTGTTTAATTTTCTTGTCTGGAGCATAACTCCTACATTATCAAAGCTATTGACTTGATACTTGATACATAGATAGCTCTTATTGAGACAAAGGGCAGTGCGCAGGAACTGTAACTCTGTACTTCATGATTTGGGAGTTATGGCCTCGTGTTTAATTTTCTTGTCCGGAGCATAACTATGTTATCAAAGCTATTGATTTTAAACTTCACAGGTGGATAGATCTAATTTGCATAAGAACCGTCACTGTACACTTTATGAACCTAAAGTAAATTTTAGTATATTTATTGGTTTTCCTTTTTGACTTTTTTTTTTAATTACTCAGATTGCGGTCCACATAATGCCAGTGTGCATTGCACAACAGTGCACAGAAATTTGGCAGATTAAAGATTTTTTTCTTTTTCTAATTTAATTTCAGTTTTTCTTGCAATTACCCAGAGTGCAGTCCAAAACTTTGCTATACTGTATTGCACAACAGTGCAGTTTGTTTCAAATTGCTCTATTTATGGGCATATTTTGCTCCGTCTTGCGGTGCATTTGTTTTAGATTGTTTTTTGTGACCAGTGTTGAGAAGTTGTAGAACCTCACATTATAATGTCCTGATTGGCTACATTTCAATTTACTTTAAATCTGACCAATCAGATGCTTGTGAACATTACAAAAACATTTCTTGATATGACTGGCTACATTTTAAATGCCATTTAATTCTGACCAATCAGATGCTTGTGAACATTACAAAAACATTTCTTGATATGATTGGCTACATTTCAAATGCCATTTAATTCTGACCAATCAGATGCTTGTGAACATTACAAAAACATTTATTTAATATGATTGGCTACATTTCAACTGTCATTTAAAACTGACCAATCAGATGTTTGTGAACATTACAAAAACATTTCTTGATATGATTGGCTACATTTCAACAGTCATTTAAATCTGACCAATTAGATGCTTGTGAACATGACAAAAACATTTATTTAATATGATTGGCTACATTTCAACTGTCATTTTAGTCTGGCCAATCAGATGCTTGTGAACATTACAAAAACATTTCTTGATATGATTGTCTACATTTCAACTGTCATTTAAATCTGACCAATCAGATGCTTGTAAACATTAAGAAAACATTTATTTAATATGATTGGCTACATTTTAACTGTCATTTTAATCTGGCCAATCAGATGCTTGTGAACATTACAAAAAACATTTCTTGATATGATTGGCTACATTTTAATTGCCAGTTTAATCAGAACAATCAGATGCTTATGAATGTTCTCAAACTCTCGGGGAAGTTTTGTAAAACCTTACATAATGTGTTTTTTTTATTGGCTATATTTCAATCATCATATAAATTTAATGAATCAAAGCTTTTCAAACTCTGGCCAAGTAGTGGTGACAAAATTTATGTACACATCAGCCGAGTTCTACAAGGACTTAACTTTCCTTGCACATGACTCGAACTCAGGAGATGACTAAGTGTTCATCCATGAGCATCCTTAATGACACAACATAGAAACTCTTTGAAACCTTCTGAATCTCTACAAAACAATTTATGCTATAGTCTAAGGGGGCAATAATACAAAAGAATAAACATTGTTAGTATTGCTTTTTAATGTGGTTTCAAAAATAAATACATTATATACACTAATGCATAAATATTCAATAAATATAATACAAATATTACATAACAGCAAATTAAATATATTGTTCTTCTTCTTTGTCAGAAGAAAAAAAGATTGTCATGTAAATAAAGTATCTTTTTATGTTTAAAAAAAAAGAGAAATAACATAGATATCATGATTGTATTCTTTGTGTAACAATATACTGATATAAGAGAAATATTTTTTTTTTAAATGAAAACAAATCAAAACATACCTTATATTCATAACAGACCTAAATGGTAATAACCAATCAAAATAATGTGTACATGTAATTCATATTATTTATTTGCCGACAAATAATCTGATCTAACTGATTTATGCTCAATGTTCAAGGCTTCTTTAACAGTGACTGTGTAGAATAGTTTTAAATGGAATATAAGTGAAGTTTTATGCTTACCACTTCTTTTTTTAAAATTACACTCAAAGATTTCACATCACATTTACATCAATAAAATATGTTATCATTAGTATTCCATAGTTATCCTTTTTGCCCTTCATTAAATCAAACAAAACCTGAAATAAGTATATATAAAGTCAATAATATCATAACTATACTGTTTATTATAAAATCTTTATTTTAATATGACTATTATTTATAATTATTATTTTAAGTACATGTTAAGGTAATTAGAAAAATAGTTCAAGCAGATAGCACCCAGTTAATTAATATAACGTAACTTTTGACTTTAAAATTATCACAGTGTTCCAATATAATAAAAGGTTACATGATTCTTTTTCTTTATAAATAAGAATAAGAGTATTATATTAAAAAGTCACTTTGTTTAACTCTTAATTAAAATTTAATGAAATATGTGCCTTAGTGCTTTTTTAAAGGATTCAGTATGTACAGTTGTAAGCAATTAGTAAAAAAAGGTCACTTCACTTTTTCTTAGTATTCATTATTAATCACTATTTTGTGTGGAAAAAAGAGCCAAGCATCAAGCCAAAAAATGAAAGAAAGTACAAATTGAGAATGGGAAGTCTTTCACTTTTTTCCCATTCTATCATATGAAAGAGACATAATTTTTGCATGAAAGTACAAGAATTCAACTATTGGCCATCTTCAAAAAAGAAAATCATGCTTGACAAATTTCAAAGCTTTGTTTAAAAGAAAATGCTACAACACAGACAAAAACACTCATAACTTAAAACAACAATGCATATTAACAAATAAACAGATCAATATTTCATATTCTTTTGTACATTTAGTTTTGAACAGGACATTTTTAGAGTAATTTGTTGTAGCTGTCTGAGGTCAACCATAAATTTAACTTCCTACTTCCAATTGTAATAAATTACTAATTACAATTTTTATAATTTACAAATATAAAAACTTAAAAGAGATTTATGAAAACTTAAACCATGTACTTGTTTTGTAGCAACTTAACTGTTGTATTGCCAGCTGTTTTCCGAAATCTTATATTTTAATGTGCCGCAGAATATATGTGTACCAGATTTTTCTTTTGAGTAAGCTCCCCTGATTCTCCCATGCGTTTGGCACGTTTTTCTTCTTTCTGTTAGAAGCTTTGACATTTTGGCAGCTTTAGACCCCCACTTGATACTTCACTATGTGTATATATGCAACTATTGAAAAGCTTCAATAAATTCCATTTCAGAAAACATCTGGCGGTACAACTGTATCTGTTCTTATTATAATAAGTTAAATAATGGTAATCACATTGCAGGGCAGGTACAGTAATACAATTAAATATAATGGTTATGCATTTATAAAATGCATTAAAAACATCAAAGAATTATAAAGATAGACAACATTTAGCAATATTAAAATAACACTAAAATGTATATTACGTGGAAAATCTAAAATTTGCATTGATAAAGTAATTAACACCTGAAAATATCAAAAGTATTAAAATAAGAAATAGATTATATTAATTGAAGAACTAATCTAAAAATGAGAAGGGCAAGCCTATGGTATTAGGCCTTAACTCTAAAATATTTTATATCCATATTTATGGTAATATTTAAATACTGTTGAAAGAAAATTTAAAATGCACAGCTGGATCAAGCACAAATGCTTAAATTCAAAAATGAAATAAATATAAGATGTAGTAAAAGCGTTCTGAAATATTTTTACAAGATACGTAAGTAAAAGAACAAATAATTGTCCTTTAAAAAAAGGAGAATTTATGGTTTACTAGTGTAAACAGTTCATTTTGTAGTTTTACTTGCAAACCAAGATACATGGTTTTATAACTGATTTTTTTTTTCTACACAAAAAATGATATTCATATGCTTCTTCCAAAGTTTGAAACAAAGTCATTGAACCATATTGCAAAATTGAGCACTTATTGATTATACAAAAAATTGCAACTCATTTATTTTCTCCATTTTCTATACAATGACAAGGCACAAATGGAATATGACACAAAGCCATCTTTAAACAATATGGTATTTTGTTTATGACAAAACTGACTTCATAAAGATAATTAGTATATAACTATAAACTTATGCTACCTTTAGTATGTCAAAACTATTCACTTACAATGCAAGATATAATCTAAAGTATCTTCCATTATCTAATAAAAAAAGAATTTCGAATTATATTTCCTGTTTTAACTAACCCAATCCCTCCAAACTTTTCTTACAGATACATACACCTGATTTCACATTCTATTCAATTCTTACTTACCAGAAGACAGACATTTTGTCTTGAGGTTTATATTTTCTTAATTAAATTATGTTTCATTATTCTTTATTTTACATTTCTCTATTCACATTCTTCAAGCATTCATTTTTATCCCCAGGTTTTGATGAACAAAATATATGTCAATGTGTAACTGTTTAGCTTTCATGGTAATAATCAGGAAATCTCTCTCAAAATCTCATGTTTCTTTACCAGCTCATCCTTCAAGATTATATCTGCACGAGTGTCAATAAATTCCTCAATGTCTGATTTCAATGTATGCTTTCTGGGACGTCTTTCAAATTGGCCGAATGACTGACTCCTCTGGACAGGGGAAACTACAAGATTAGCATTACTCTTATTTGTCGGGAGACTTTTCATGCTTGAACTTTTAAGCATTTTTGTTTTCCGTGAGGATGCATGCCTGGTCACACTCTGGTAGCTTGAACAAGCATGACCGGACATTCTCGGTAAATTGTCGCTGCTCAAACTCTTTGACTGCCCCAATCGCAGTGATAGACTGGACATGTTTATATCTTCTTCTTGGAAACTGAAGATTTCCTCAAACTGCATACAGCCAGTCGTATCGTCCCAATAATGGTACGCCATAATGGATTCCATCTGATTGGTCACGTGTAAGCACTGCTCAAAAGTGTCGTAATATTCCTGAGTAACAGGGGTGTCGCCTTCCAGCACAATGTCATGTGGCTTGTCTGAAGCACTGGTAGAATCATCTAGGGCTGGCTGGATGTGCATGTCATTGATATGGTTATGGTTGTTTCGCAGTTGAGAACCCAAATCGACAGCGAACTGAAAGTTGAGGTTTCGTAAACTGCCGTGATGTGTCTCGTTTGAGGTAGATGGGTAAATGTCAGTCTCAATCTGTCCATAGTTTACCTCTGTGATGGCTAGCTGGCATTGGAACCTAAAGTGACATAAAAATCATTATATATCTGTAAAAATTCAGGCATTAAGTGCATTTAAAATAAAAATCAGGTTTGGGATGTAAATACTTCATACACTTGTAGTTTCATGAACAAAGCAACCCAAAACAACTCTATTCACTATTTTGTTCTGAAGCTTTTGGTTTCATTGTACACAAACAAAATAAAGTATTTTTTGTGCCGAAAGTTAATAATATGAAGAAAACATGAAAACTAGACACAAGAGTTCTACAAAGCATAGAACACCCTCATTAAACAAAAGTGTTTTCTAATTTTACACCAGGAATAACCGATCAAAAATGGAGTAGCCCTTTTTTTAATAGATACAGTGAACAGACACAAGAATAGTCTCATTGACCAGAGGGTCATAAAAATTTGTTAAAAGAAATGAGCTAAAAAGTATTAGTCTGCCCTTACCTGGCAGTGTATCTGTGTCTCTGCTGGCGTATCTGTGACACCAGGTACTGTAGCATGTCGGCTGTTTCCCTGTACATCAGCTGAACATCACTGGGCAGATGGGGCAAGTACTCCAAAAACCTGGAATCAGCCAGAAATTATGTCTTGTTACAAAAAACTTATTAAGATTTTCTTTCAACTACTACATAATTTTATGAAAGCCACTTTAGATGGATAATTTGTTTGATTTGGGTTTGATTCAGTAAATCAAATTTATTATTGTGCACAAAGTTTAAAGTTAAGACAAATTCAGCCATCATAATACAGGTACTAACATAATCCTTTAACAGAGTAGCCAATCTCACCTAACAGCATAGGTGTATCCTATGTCTACAGGTAGGAACCAGGGCGTGGCCAGGAATGACATCAAACGGAGTGATCGATGACGCTCAATATATGCCTTCAGTCCCTGGTTAACGCTGTCACATGCCTCCTGGAGGGCTAGAAAGAGATGTAAAGGCATTTATAAGTAGTAAAAGCATATTTTTAAATATTCATGTTGATAAATGTTTGATAATAAGTTTGGATTTATATTACGTATTCACTAGTGAACAATCACACAAAGTCGCTTATTATATTTTTTTAAAGCAAGAATTTTTTATTACTGTTTGTTTATCCACAATATAATCAACTGATCCTACATTTACAACTGACTTACCGAAACCCACTTTATGAGGCAGTTTGTCAAGAAGGGCTGTGTGAACTTTCTTTTTGCATTCAACACAATCTTTGGTCTCACAGCTGACACCCGTTGTCGCTGCCTCCACATGAGTTACTGGTACGCGCTGCACAACACTACGTACACACAGGTGTCTGACGCATGTCAGCAGTTCTGAAGAACAAAATAAAATTTGTGTAATATACTAATATATTTTCTGCAAGATAACATGACAAGCAAACTGTCAAAATTTAGGCACTGTAGGCACATGATTTCACATTTTTCTCAAAAATCAAAATTTAAAAAATGCTAAAAAAAGGAAAAAATGTCAGGGAAGGTGGTCACAGTATATGCATGAGCTTTAGATTCTTTAATCACACAAACTATTGTGCCTAATGCCATAGGTACAAAAGGTTATTGATAATTACTAAAAGGCGTAACAAAAACATGTATACAAAATCCATAAATAATATGAGCCAATACCTGTACATATATGTTGACACTACACTAAGCATTAGGAACGAAGCGAAGGTGATAGAGTGGTTAATGTTTTTAAGATAAACATTAAACATCGCTAAGTATGGTCCTCCCTAACCAGATATTGATCGCCTGAACTTTATGCAAGCATTCCCATGGACCCCCACCCCCAACCCCTACCTAGAATTAAAGTGCCTATACATGCTTTTCTGCCAAACTATGTCCCTGCTATGTAGTGGGTACCCATATGAAATGTTTCAATAGAATGATGTTTATGAAAACCCACATCATTGCATTAAAGTGAAAATAATTATATATATTGAGCTCATCTCATTTGAAGTTCAGCATTATAAAACATTAGATATATCAATATTTGAGATTTAGTATATCAATATAAAAAACCTTATCAATAATAGCCCAAGCAAAATCTTTCAAAATTTTATGATTATTTTGCAGAAACATATAATTATTTTGTAAGAACTTAATAATTATTTTGCAAAAACTTCAATCTCTTTGCAAGAATACATAATTGTTGGAAATGAAGGTACACATATTTTGCAAAAACAAACAAGTGTTCTGTAAATGCTGCCATTTTATTCCGTATGAACTTACGATTATTTTGTAAGAACTTGAGACAATCGTCGAAACCCTGCTGACACATGCTACTGAGAATCTTGGGATGTGGCGGAAGAAGTGCTCGTGACATCCTGTACAGGTTATCGATAGTGCACTGCATGCTGGTGTTGGCTAGATAGATGTGTAATGGGTTGGCGTACCCATCACATGGACAGATGTCACTCTCCCCAGCGAATGGGGAGATAGAAATCGTGTCTTCATTTAGTGCCGGTATGTTATCACTAAGACCACCATCTAAGTAGCGCTGGAAATAAATAAATGATAAATAGGTTTGAAAAGGTAAAAGAGACTTAAACATAATAGTAACTAAACTGATTTAATTGTTGTACTGTATATCACTCAATGTCTGTGGTAGACATTCAATGAATTGTTCATGACTCCGAGTTTTTTTAAAAGAGGAATGAAAGTTTTTGCACATCCTTACACTGTGCCTGGTAATTTGGTACTTGAAAATGAATCTGTAATTTAAATTTGAATATTTTAAATTACTGAAGATGTGATCACAGTTGCTGTTATTTCCACTTCCTCAAATCAACAGGTGTTCCAAAAACAAAGATTAGTTGTGAAGGATGTTTTGTCAATTAACTGGTCAGAAAATGTTGTAAAGCCTTCTGACACTTTTCACCAGTGTACCATGAAGATGTTATCAGTGGGTGTGTCATACTGGAATGAGATAACCTGCTATTATTTACAATAAACCACATCTGCCTTAAGCTGTTACAGAAACGAACACTAACTATGACATGTTTCATTATTTCTATATTGCCTGTGGCAATTATCTTAACTGTATATTCATGAACAATACAAAGCTTTAGTAGGTCAATATTTATGCTACAAAGAATGGCATTGTTTCTACATGCATGAGGGATATTTATTACCTTTATACATGTATATTACATTCTATTTGGTGTAACATCAAGTTTGACACATTATAGAAAATATAACCATATTACCTAAATACTTTGTAATAACAGCATCACAGCCTAATATTGTATTTATATTAAAAATCAAAATTTAACCTTTACATGTAATCCTAATTATATTTAAAGTGATATTAAAAATGAAAGTTTATGTTTTTGATGCATTCCTAATTAAAATAGTTGGATGTCATGTTTATGAATCCCATTTTCCCTCCAAAATTGGATGGTTGCAAGCATATGCATATACAAATTTCCGTGAACAACAGACAAAAAATGATCAAACAAGAGGAATTATGTGATGCACCAGTACATTTTTAAATCCACATTGCTGTGGACAAGTAGAAAAAACATGGATTTCACACCCAAGACCTATTTATCATAAGATGTATAAGTAACTTACCACGCCTCGAAAAGTTGGGGGTACAATTCCTGAATATAGTGGTACATGGGCACTGCACATCAAAGCCTGTGGAAGATAATGAATAAGTAGTTACATTTTGAGAAAATAAAAACTGGTATTGATAAAATACCGTAATCATTTTTGTGTGTAAACTGTCCACATTTAAATTATGCATCTCTGTTTTCCAATATTGTGGACATGAGCAGAAAGATAAAGGGTGAAGATTTAAGACCTGTTGACAACTGTAAACAGACTGGACATGCTCATGAAAACATTTGATAATTCTGGACTCGATGGGATTTTAACTGTGTGACACAGATATCCGTTTCACATCAAATCATAGAAATACATGGAACTATTTTCTATAATGCTGGAAAGTGGAATACCTAGAGTCATTGTCAAGCATCAAGTAGGCTTGATTATGAATATGAAAGCCAGTCAAAACAGGACCTTAAATGTACTGTCAGTGTCTGATAAATAACAACATAACAAAAATTCATTAGTACATTTTTTTAAAAGAATGCTTGTTTAACCATTATTAGTGCATGAAGTTTAGTAAAATGTAACAAATGGTGAGTATCTGAACTAAACATTTTAAATATTATTTTTACACATGCTTCATAATTAAAACAGACACTGCAAGCATCAGATTAAACTTAAAAATGATTATTCTGAGAGTTATCCCAACAAATATAATCAAGGAATTCTAATAATTTCAAGTTAAACAAACTGCTTGTATATTTTAAAAAGTAAACCATCTGCCTGGTCTGTCAGATGGTTAGAAGTCTTAGCTGTCATAATTCAGGCACACTTGTTGAACCTTATTAGCTGTTTTTTTTATTGTTTTAGTTAAAATGATATGCATTAGATTTGATATTTCCTACTAAGTCAAGAGAAAGGTAACAAGATTTTCTTGTTAAATTGTTTACTGTTTATTGGGGTTTAACATCTCACCAATTATATTTCAGTTTTTCTTAAAAGTTTCCATAATTTTAATTCCATTGTCATGAAACAAACAATACATGTTTATTGGGTTGGGTTTATCATCCCACCAACAGTACTTCAGTTATCTGGAGACAGTGTCCACTTGAAGAAGATATAATGCTGCCTTCACTGTGTATAGCATACCGTGGACACCTGACATAATACCACACCCAGTCACATTATCCTGACTGAAGGCCAACCAGTCATGGAACTACCCTTATATTTGCTTGAGTGTTAGCAAGGGAGCTATTTTTAATGACTTTGGTATGTCACGGCCCAGGATGGAGACAGGGGCCTCCCGTACTAGTGTGTATTCGCAGTAAAAATGTATCACCATAGCTACTGTCATGTATGTCAGAATAAACTAGTCATTAACATGCAGTTGTCTATTAATGTTGGTTGTATTTATATTGACAGGAACACCATGTGGGTGTATCTTTGGCTGTTAGTATTTTTTGCTTGCTTGCTGATTGCTTACAGGGAAATATTTCTTACTGTACTAGTGCCATTATTTTTTTAATTTGGATTAAAAAAAATACAAGAAAGAAAGAACTTATAAAGATGCAGCTATCACTCATAGATAAGAAATGACCTATTGCCTCTATTCTCTTGCCAACCAAAGAGGTTCTGACATAGGGGAGGAAACTCATGTAGGTGGGCTGGTAGTTGGCTGATGATATTTACGATAAGCAGTCTATAACTGTACAGTATGCAAATATATAAATAAACAAGAGTTGTTAATAGACAGTGCCAGATCTAAATAGTGTAATCTTGTACTAACCTTAACAAATACCTTAGCCAAGACAGAAAAGTACAAAAGGGGCATATCTATGCTAGAATGAATTAAAGGCCCACCTGCTTCATTACGATGGATTTCACATTTGACAGTGAACAAGTGTTCCAAGTTGAAGCTGACAATTGTTCCAATTATTTTGAAAAGTTCGGCTAAAAAAAGAATTTATATAATCACCTGACCCAGTTCTAACAATGTGCATGACCTACACTACGATACTTATTTGTTATTGGACCGTCGCAAGGTGCACATAGCTGATTAATCCTTTTATAAAGAGATTATGCATACTGCAGAAGTGTGCCATATAATAAGGTTACATGGTAAAGTTTTAAAGGATTTAAAAAAAAATCACCACAAGAGTTTTGAGCCTAAAAGAAATGCCCAACTATTATTGGTAGAAGATTACTTGCATTTGTTTGGGTAGAAGCAGCGGAGTTCAGCTATGAGACATCCCCACATGAAAGTTTTCTAAATAAGCCAAACTGGAACCTATGGGTTGAGGGGTCATGGAGTAATTTTCAAATAAAAGTTTAAAGGAAAACTAGAACTTAAATGACATTTATGACACTTCATTATGACTTATATCTTAGTTGTCAATTAAATGTTTACTTTGGAAAGGAGGTGAGCAAAGAAAAGTACCCAGAAAAGTTCTTTCTTTACAAACTAATGGTCTAATTCCCCCAAAGGATTAATATTATGTATGTGTGGCTTGCATATACTTGTATTGTAAAAAGCATAACACATAATTACAGTCAGAAGGGACACTTCCAAAAATATAAATGGTGGTAGAAGAAGGAAAAATTCTTGATGAATTTCTTCAACCACTGATGAAACTCAGTTTAGCTGGAAGACCTCCTCTCTGATGCAAGTTTTCCCCCTGGAGCGGTCTCAAATCCTCTTGGTCAGTATAAATATAATTCAAACATACTTTTGTGGATAAGACTTAGCACTACTTATTCTACATTCAATATATTTCTTTTGTAACAACAAGGCTGATACACAATGCCTTTAAGGTTAAAAAGCCCCAGCCATCCAAATGTTTAAAATCGGTCAAAATATTTAATCTTCTAGTACAACGTAAATACTAAACTACATACTGACCATATTTTGAACTCATTTAACTGATAGCAACAAGCCAGTACTATAGCGTACTTGGTTCAAACACATGTTCAGAAATGTGCTACGTCATTCTGATAAAAGTTTTAGATTCCCGACTTGCCATGTTACAGCACAGATGAACCAATAAATTCGGTCACACATGTTATCCAGTATCTATCCTTAGCCTGCTTTGTTACCGACCATACAAAAAAACAATAAGTTTTTCCTCTTAACTCTATATGCAATTGTTTTTCTAGACCTGTAAATAAGGACTAAGCCACAGATAATGTAGATCCTGATCAGACAGCTCTTTTGTGGGAGCTGGCACATCTGGAACTGCATAGTTTAAGAAATTTGTGCTTAGCAGCTTAAGAGTATATCCAGCCAATGTTATATTTGTAGCTTATCTGAAGGTACTATGTGGTTTAAAGGTGGTATCAAACAGTTAGCCTTTATCAAATTCAAGTAACAATACCTTACCACTGCTTTGGGGAATTAGGGAATAATTTTTGCATAAACACATACTTAATAACAAGTAAAGATGGTTTTGAACACTGCCTATATTGTAATACAGTACAAATCACGATAAAAATACTATAAAAGTGCAATTATTTCAAATCTATAAATAAGCAAGACAGTGATCTCTGCTTAAAATAGATACTGATGTCAGAGCGGATTACCCTAATGACAATATAACGTAATATCAAAAGTGAGTTGTCACATGGTTTTTTCTGGATAAAAATAGCAATCTCTGCAGTGTGGCTCAGTTAGGAAATGCCTGTTTGCAATGAGAAATGAGGATTTATGTTTCATCTCTCACACTGATCTACGGCATCAATAAACAGCATTTTGCAAAATCTCTTCAGGTAATAATGGCTTATTTGGTTATTTGAGAAAAAAATATTTTGTTCCTAACTGTTGGATACCACCTTTAAAAGTGGACTCAATAAAAGTGAGCTAGATGTGTAAAATGGCAGTTTTCCAGGTTAGGTTAAAAAGGTCATGAAAGGTCAAGAAATAATTTACAGATTAGGTGCATGTTCCACCTACCTATTTACTTACTGAAGATAGATTCATCTTCATGTCTGACAGGGTCACAGCCGGTCAAATTTGCATATTAAAGTTTTTGATCAATAAAACAAAATATTTTAATCCACAAAAAGTAATGGATTAACAATACTACTTCAGATCACTGGATTATAGGTGAAAATGCTTTCCTTCAGAATACTTGCTTGAGGTTAGTAGAATAAAAAGCATTGTTTGTAGTGATTGTATAGTCATCACGTTAGCATGGCTCTGAATCTTATCATCTGAATTGTACTTGGAAAATTACGTAAATTTAGCACTTTACCAACCTGGATTAGCTCCTCCTTGCTACTAAACTCAGACACAACAATATTCTGACGGTCGCTAACGCGAGTCAGGGATATAAACAGGCGCCCTGTAGCGCGTACATGGGCGTCTTCTGGCAGAACCTCTCTCAGGGCATCTCTGAGGATTTTGGTGATCTTGAAACGAGGGTGTAGTGGTCCCAGGGAGTAGGAGCGAGCCTTAGTGGCGAGACGAAGGGTGAAGGTTGTACAGTCGCCTAGATATTTGAAATAAAAATTCAAATTAAAAATATTGCAGCTCATTTTAAAATATGATTATTAACATGGACAATAAGTAAAAAAAAAAATGAAATGACTAAACAATAGATTATGGATGGACAAATACCTGCAGTAACAAAGAAAAGCGCTGCAAGCACTGTGGTATTCACTGTTTCAGAAAAGTAGTTGCATACTGAGACAATGACAACAAAAGGTAACAAAAATACTGTAATCATTTTTGTGTTAGATGAACTGTCTCGTCTCAAACAATAATCTACTCTCCTGTTCTGCAGCTTTAAAGTTATTATGTCACATAGCAGCATAATTACATGATGCAATAGACCAAATGCTCTGCGCTTTAAACTTAGTTTAAAAATTGTGAAACTGTGTCACTATCGAGCCTATAAGTGCACAGTAATGTGGTGGCAACACGACTTACCGGAATCCGCCAAAAATACAGGAATCCACATTGATTACCGGAATCCTCCTTTAAAATGGTTGTATGTGTCTTAATATGCATTTAAATTGATCAAATTCCATAAAGGATATGAAAACATATATTAATGCAGATTATGACAAATAAAACCATTTTTAAGGTGGGTTCCGGTAAATCAAAGAGGATTCCGGTATCTTTGGTGGATTCCGGTAAGTTGTGTCACCCACAATGTGGTGGTTGTACTGATTAATCTGACCAAATTATGATGAAAGACTTTTTTTTCATTTTTCAAAAAATTCTCTTGACTTCCAAACATTCAAATAAATATGAAAACAAATAACAAGATTAGTAAACTCATTGCCCATTCAGGAGGTCAACTTAATTAGCAAGCATTAAGAAGCTTTCAGGGATATGTTAGTACCTTGACAATATTCTCACATGCAATGTTTAAAGATGATTGCTGAGCTCAAAACAGTTAAAATTGCTAAAAACAGACACAATGCTTTTAATTGTCCCAACTTAGTGCAAGACCATCTCAAAATGGACAACTTCTTCACTTGTGATCTAGTGATCAGAGGTATAATTTACCCTGTTATTTATCCATGTTTAATACAGATTTTTTTTTATTTGAAAGGTGCAAAATCTAACAAAAAGTGACCAAACAACTAAAATAAATATTTTAATGTAACTTTTTTTATTAGTTAAGTTGCTAATCATTCACAATATTCAGAATGTGAAAATGCCAATAATTATAATGCAAAATGAACAGTTCATAAAAAAAACTATAAAACTATATGGCTTAAGATATAAAGCGAACGGTTCATAAAAAAAGAAACTATGTAGGGAATTTATACAGAACATAAGCGTTTACACATGTTAAATCTTTTATCATGCTATATATGGACAAGGGTAGCTTCTGGAATGATACCTGTGACTCATTTAGGCGTGGTGTAAAACTTTGATATCTATTTAAATACAGTGTCTGTGCTGCATAAGTAGATGTATACATTTATAATGCATGTACATTTTAGAGAAAATCCAGAAAAGTATACACAAGTGGTCATATACATACTGTTATGAAATAATGTGTATGAAGATAATGTTGTACAGAGAATAAAGTCCAGAAAAAAATGTCTAGTAATGGTCTGTTAAGAAATATGGTTTTGAGATCAAATAAGGAAATATATCATTGTCTTTGAGGCCCCATCCCTTATTGTCTGGATTTAGCCTAATTGTGTGCTGCAGAGCATGATATTCAATCAGGAATGGAAAAATTAAATATAGATCAGATAGCTTCCAGCACCACCTTAGTTTTTTATTATTTCTTGTTAGGCATATCAGAATGATGATTTCCACTCACTCCAAAACAAAAGATACCAAATAGCAAAGGGATGTTGAATCCCTAAATTTTTTGATAACCAATAAATAAAGCAAACAGGGATTATCATTTGTTCTACAATGTGCACCTGTTGTTGTCATGGTAACACATAACTGAGACTGTTACCTTCATCAATGTCTTCCTTCTACTGTTAGCCCCACCCCAAAAACAACAACCACAACTTGACCAGTCAACTGGTTGGCAGAGCCAAACTGGTGGGCACAATGAATGAGGTGTTGGCATCCCTGCTGGACTTTACTGACCAGCTGTTGTTCAATAGGGGGGTGTCAGGCTATTATTGATTATAATCAGTTTTGTTGATAATAAGTTAATTACTAAGAAGAGAGTCATTGTTCAGGCTACACATGAAAGGTTAACAACTTTGTTCACTGAAAAGTGGTCTAT
The DNA here is from genome assembly GCA_007844125.1 of Sinonovacula constricta. Classification (NCBI taxonomy): domain Eukaryota; kingdom Metazoa; phylum Mollusca; class Bivalvia; order Cardiida; family Solecurtidae; genus Sinonovacula; species Sinonovacula constricta. The sequence continues at coordinate 20,727,555 of CM017568.1, forward strand.
TGTGTTACAATGAAAACATCTCCCAAGTTTTAGTCACTGCTAACATCTTGATGTTAATTTCATGTCTTTGTTGGTTTTATCTGCCTTACCAAAGGTATTTCAGCTATTTTGTGATAGTCTCCTTTTTAAGCAGATATAGTGCTGCTTTCAATGTGTATAGCATACCATGAACACCAGTAGTCGTATTGTAAATAATCTTATTTACTTTTTCTTATTGTTGTATTACATTATGATGTAGTAAAGACTGTGGCTACCTTGGTGCCTTTTCTCATTTAATTTCTAAAAAATGTTTATTAAAACATAAGACTTTAGAAAGTGAAATCATACAGTACAATTATCATGTTAGTATGTGAATTAACAGAAATTGCTTCATATTCTCTAACCTCACAAGTCTTTCCCCATAAATTTGCCAGCTTTGTTCAGATATTTTACTATTTAATAAAAATATTCTGATATATAAACAACATTTTTTTAATACTCTTAATTTAATCTGCTTCTAAAAACACAGGCAGTACTATTCACCAGAAAAGAAATTACCATAAAAAAATAACCCCACTGCAAAATGCCCTTGACAACCATATTCAGGACAGAGAAAGGACTCAATATTGGCAATAATTGTTTATATAATCAGCTTAATTTATCAGTTAGGCCAGGACACTAGTGAGTATTATCAGATTATAACCTTTTGACAATTAAATCAATTACTGTTGTACATGTGCTGTGTACTTTGTCCAGGGCCAACTACTCAAACAACAGTTTACTGGTCAAGTGGTCAAGTTTAGGTCCTGGCCTGCTGGTTTTGCTTATAAGCAAACCAACACAACCTCTTAGCCTGCTCCCATAAGGCTTTAGCAAATAGGATCTACACTAATCAGTGCCTGTTTATAAGTATATCAATCCTGACCGGTAACATACATAATATTAAAGCAAAAAATCCTGAGAATTTAGCCTTGGTTTTTAACAAAATGTAGCAAGCTAAAGGTTAACATCTAATTACCAGTATTTGCTCAATAGAAATAACATTGGTATGTTATTACAGAACTTTTAAGTACAGAAGTATGACAGCTGTCACACACTTGGCAGAAAATAGTGCAGATCCTAATCATTCATTTGTCAAATGGTTCTGGGTTGGATTTTCTGTTTCTACACCAGTTGGTATATGCTATATACCTTGGCTTGATCAATGTCTATTTAGACGGTGGTTATGAAGCAATGACCCAGATCTTGTCCACTCCACCCTGATACTGCCACATCAATGTGCTAACTGTTGTCTTTCCAGCTTTTACAGCTCCATATAGATAAAAAAAGTCAGAGTAACATCAACATAGTTGAAGTGCTCCATTATAATGACAACTTCAAAGTAGGAAGTCCCTCAGAGGCCACAGTTAAAGGTGGTATCTGACAGAAAGTCACAGAATTGGCCCAAATTTTTAAATATCAAATAAATCCAAAAGTCATTGCCGCCTCACATGCGCACAGCATCTATATGTAATCGTTCCTAATAAAGTCTGGCATGTCACTTTCACCTAAAAAGGTACCAGGTGAAGTAGAATGGATTATCAATGGATCATAACACAACTGGATGATTAGATTCTTTTACAGGAACAATTACATACTGCCATGCACCCTTTACTGCAATCCAGTTCCCACTGCCCTAACAAAGAAAAAGTGGTACATTGGTGACAGTCTGGTTTATAGTGACTTGCTCATAGTCGGTCTATGTGACTTTTTAACATGTTTTGCTTAAAAAAAACTAAACAATGCTGAACCACAATGATGAATGGAGGAAAATCTCTTTAATCCTTTGATCACTAGATCAACATGCTACCCTTCAAAAGATGGAGTTATTTTTGGATGAGAGATTTCATAGCATTACGATGCTTTTCAACATTTTTAATTCTTTTAAGCTCAACATCCTAGCATCAGCTTGTGGATCGGGGGTGTTGTGGGTTTAAACCACGGCCAGGTCAAATCAAGGACTTTAAACCTGGTAGTAGTGGGTTTCCGCGTAATGCTCTGGGCTGAGGAGACAGATTACGCCTGACACATCGGTGTCAGTATAATGGACCGACCGGGTTCAGTCCTTGGGCACCTTATAAGTGCCCCTGTGCTATAATGATAGAAATTTTGCTGCATAGACTCAGCAAAAATGCCGACAAATCCAAATCCAACATTCTAGCATATCCCCAAACTATGCAAGCAGTAAAATACATCATGTGCATGCTGTGTCATAAACAATACACTAAATGCCTTGACAGAGATGCATCAATTTAAATATAAAGCGAGTATCAAGTGGTTCTGTATGTCACACATTTGAGAAGCTTGTGACCATTTGTTAGTGAGTAAACCAAAACTTACTAACTTACTAGTATTTGGTTAGTTAACTATAGAACAAACAACAGCCATCAGTAAAACAATAGTAAGACAATGTGAAGCAGACAGTTTTGATCTTTATTAGACATCGACCTTTTTGCCCAGTTTAATGTTTTGGCACAAGTAGGTATAGTGTACTAGCTTGACCAGTCTATCATACTCAGCAGGAGGAGGGTCAGTAAACCAGTTTATGTCTACTTCACCCTTGCCAAGCTGTATCCATTGCCTTACTTCTGTCCAGTATTTAGATTATTTGAGTAGTAGAGCTACAGGTCAAACAGGGGGTCTTGCTTGTTGAAATATGTGTAACACTTGCTGACAATTATGGCTCATGAGGCACCTTACACTCTTATTGAAAGAGGTTTTGATTCACAGAACAAATAAGTTGGTAATAGTAACAGCAGGTTGACTTTTGAGCTCACTACATGTCAGCTGAAAAGTCTCATCACATGAAAGTTTTTGTCCACAATGGCACATGAAATCAGGCAGTTAGGTTATAATTTGTTGAAAGAAACTGCTTCAGTTTGCTTTTATATATTGACTTCTAAGAATTTCGAGAGTTATTAATGATATGCTTAATTCTGATATTTTGAGGCTCAAAGTGAATAAACTTAATGTCTCAAAAACAATATACCGATCTGTTTGATAGTAAAGAAACAAGCCAGATAACTTTTGCAGAAACAGGAAAAAATGTAAAAAATGATTATCAGCAGATTAAATGATGGTGATCAAATGTGATGGCTTATTTGTAGGACTAGACTGTTTAAAGATTTACATTTACAGAATGGTACTTCTTCACTTACAGTTTGACAGCATAAGATACCAATCTAAAAGACATAAATCACAATCGAACCTTTACAGGGATTAGGCAAAGTAAGCATAATAAACCGAATCTATCCGGATTTTCAAACATCCGGATTACGTACATGTTTTTAATTACTTATGTAAAGGTAAAGCTATTGGCTGGCTTATTAGACGCTATGATAGCCCAAGTTATGAGTGGATTATAAATTACAATATATGAATACACTTACCTAAGCAACAATCACAGAGCAGACAACAAGCTACAATAGCACCAGCACTAGCACCTGCGAAATGACAACTATCCACCAAGTGGGGAGCGTGTTGTCTTAAACAACTTGCCACTCCGATGTGATATATTCCTAAAAATCCACAGCCCGCGAATGAAAAGTTCATTGTTTAATAAAATAAAGGTTATTTAACCCTTAACGGGCTTAGCCTCATACAATAACGAGCGGTGATATCCAAGATTACAACCACTTTCGACAGCCCTACGGTTTGTTTTGATTTTTCCCAATGAACCACACCACTGACGTCACCGTTTTTGCGACGCGCCCCCACCGTGCTTCGTTCTGATTGGCTGACCGAATAACGAATGACCTATTAACCGAGAACCTCCGTGTCGAAGTGTTACGACCGCGTACAAGTATGTCATGGGGCTTGCATACCTGTCTGTAAAAGTGGGACAGATTTACAGCATGAGAAGTTAAAGATGTCTATTCTAAGTCGACAGAGTTTGAATGCAGCAGAAATTACGATGGCTTTGTTGGGACTACCGCCTATTCATCATTAAAACTTAGATGCATAGATCTACATTTAGGGCAAATGTAGCCAAATGTAAAAGTAAGAACAAATCTGTATCGATACATAAGACAAGTCTGTAAGGATAACTAGTTAATTCGAGGTCGATATAAAGTGCACATGTAGGAAGATGGTAGTGAATATGTTTAGTAGCAGGTATGGTATAACCAGTTGCTATATAGTTAATGTACGTGGCAGATTAGTTTGACATAATTTTAAGAAATTGGGATCCGACTCGAGGACAAGATAATAAAGTTTTTTTTTCTTTTCTGTTTTTTTTTTTAACATTTAATTGTTTATTAAATCCAGTAGATTTTAAAGGAAAAGTGGGTCGATGATACCTTTCACTGAACAGAGTTTCAAAACGTAGATCTATAACCCTAGCCACATTCATTAAATTCATTCTAATGTTAATCCAGACACCATTCAATATGTTTTATATTAACTCATCAAGTAGCTTGCAACCTCTTGAAGAGATAAATTCTACCTTTAAGAGATTGAATATTTTAAATTTTATCAAATAATGCGTTCCATCGGCGAGAGTCTCCATTCATATAAAATATTGTCTAAGGTAAAGAACTCTATAAGAAGTTCTCAATAATTATTCTTAGGTTGTTTCCCTTACATTGAATTTGTCCTCGCGAAGTTGTTGCCTGCGACAATACAAAATAGCCCATGTATGTGTGACCGTATACTTAGGCATGTCAAAATATTTTAGGCACGCTCCAAAAGTAAGGAAAAAATAATTTCAATAATCGATTAAATTTCCCACTTTTTAATTCATTCAGTAGATTCTAAAATTCATATCACAAATATATATTTTTTCTTTCCAACAAAATAGCAGTAAATGTCATTTTCAAAGACAAAAAGATAAGAAGAAAATAATAAAAATAAATAAATAAAAAAAATAACATATAGCCATTTTTCTGCTTTCTTTTATCTTATCAACATCTTCACAATTAAAAACTCACAACGCGGCTATAATTGTGTTGCTGTACAGGCACATTAACTAAAATAAACAGGTATCGAGTGGAGAAGTACGAACTGGAAGGGTACCAAAAATTAAACAAACAACAACAACTAAAACAACAACACAGCACAAACGTTTTACTTCGTAAAGAGAAAGGTTTTCAGTTTTTCTACCGTTTAAAATCGTGTTTTAAATTGCGAGACTTCTTAGTTAAAAGCTTAATGGTTATTGAAGGTTCAGATGCTGGACGAACTTTTGTTGAAACCGGATGAACTAAGTTGTATTACAAAATTCATTCTAGAAACCAATGCGAAGAAGCGAGTTTGCTCTTTGAAAACTCTAGATTCTGTTGAAGATGTTTATAAAGGAGTGATGGAGTTGTGTCATTCAGTGTGGATAGGCCCGTGAGGATTGTACTTCGTAACTTATTTTTTTACTCTCTATATTATATAAGCGTCCCATTTTTGTTTATTTATTTATTTATTTGATTGGCGACGCGCTGGAGCGTATATATGGAATGCTCACTGAAATTTGCACATGGGAAAAGTTTGTTTTGCGGACTTTTATAGGTTCTACGACAGTAAATGCATTTGTCCTTAACTCTATAGTAAATGTAGTAGACTTTAGCAAAAATAGTAAACTTTGAAAGCAAATAAACAGTGAACCGTTTCTTTCTAACCCTGATAAATACGGGTCCAAATTCGGTGAACGGCGTTATATTTTTGATTGTTTTTTTTAATTTATTTTTCGTATGTCTAACTTTTATGCAAATAGGGTAAAATTGACAGATTGTGACTTATCAAATTTTTATATAAAAAATTCTAAACCTTTAACTAAACGTACATGGAGACTCTCTACGTTCTTATTTATGAAAGTAGATAGGTACGTCTTTCGATGCCGGAACTGCAAATTGAGATTACCTATTTGCAACGAAACAGTCCATAGCCCGAAAAAGTTTGTTCTGGGTTCGAACCCAAGACCCATGAGATTTGTTCCTTGTCAATACTTATTACACGAACATTTAGAAAAAAAATGAATATGTTTGGACTAGTTATTATGTCCATACACCCAGATTTACTAGTAAGTAAAGTAAGTAATATCCATCTTGGATAATAAGAATAATTATTTTTGTAGTATTTCTTTCCTCTTTTGAACGGCAACAGACCTTTCACTTGACAATAACTTTTGTTAAGTTGTATTCCTAATGTCAGCTCGGTGTGTAATGAAAAACCACAGTAGCACATACTTAGGTAACAAATTTGCTTTGTTACAACATTAGTTCCATCGGGATTAAGGACATACTAGATCGTTTTGTCTTAACTCTTTCTCTAAGTTTGTCTTCGTCCATTTCATTTTAAACGTGAGAAGCAGGTTAAGTTTAGGAAATTTTAAACGCTGTACTTTGTATACATAATACTATGTTTCAGAAAAATACGGTCTGAACAATAGTTATTTGTGTAATGTGAGGCTGCTGCAATTTCTGCTTGCACACTTTTAATAATTTTTTAATAATTGTTAAATATAATAACTTTTTCCACCTGTGTAACCTCTTGGAAAACCTATTAAATAGTGTTTGTTAAAAAAAAGACAATAACAACAACAACAACAACAACAACAAAATTCAATGGTCTCATGAATAGGCATATACATTCTTTTATGCGGGATTTTTTTTATAGTATACTGAAATTCAAAACCTTCAAATAAAAACTTTTCAAATACATGTATGTCTTTGTTTATTGCTCCCATATTGCTATAACCCGTTTACCTGTTTACCTGTTCCAGTTCTGCGTCGCCTTTGATGCTTCGCATCAACGACTTTTCCTGTATATCAATGTAAAGTAACGTCTTTTCCATGAGCTGGCGGTGTTATGATCGATCATTGCAAAAATATGCTTTAACGTTCATTCATAAGACAAAGTCTTGGTGAAATTAAGCTCCGCATACTAAGTTTGACCCCCACCCATTTCTAGGTTATTGTATCGGCATGCCGGCTGAATGTAAATATTCTGTTTTGTATGTTGATAAATGCGCCGTTTAAGAATAAATATAAATTCACGCCAGTAATTTTGGGCTACCAAAGGGAAACAACTCTGTATACGCAAAAAGATTATTCCCATCTGAGGTTGCCTCCCTTACACCACAAACAAATACAAAATTTAGACCCTTGTACAATACAGTACAAGAACAGCATGGGGAATGTTGCCAAACATCACAGCAAAAATACAATAAAAGCATTGATGCAAAGCATCAAATGGCATCCAACATTTGTTTAAAAATGATAATACATTATCTGAATCAAAAATGCCGGACATAAGATGAGAGCTGTAGATATGATCGAACAAGTGGTCTTCACATGGACATAACATATGCTACACCATTTGTATTGCATAAATGTATCATACAATATATTTTACACAGGTGATACTTATGAAAGCAAAAGAATGAGGTTAATATCCCGGATTATCGCACAAAGGTCAAACAAAAGTAACCCAGCAGATAACTGGTGGAATATAGAAAAAAAGAGGTTTAATGAGGGCCTTCCTCATATTTATGATATGAGGACAACGCTTATAATTAAAACCAAACCAAAATGTTTGCGCTATGATACATTTACAGCTAGATTAAAACAAACATGTAAATTCATTTTTACATTACTGATAAAGAATATTCGGACAGCGATGACTGCCCTTTTAAGACAGTCACAAATGATAGTCCCAATATGAAAAGCAGAAAGAGAGAAAGTTTACACAACAAGAAACTTAATAAAACTTTACATAAATTTCAAGTGTAATACAATTAAAAATATTTGTAGGACATGATTTTACGTATAGTTCAGAAAAAGAGTGTGCCTGAAAAATGACACCCCTTTGTGTACAGCTTATCGAAACAAGAATGTCAATTATGATATCAGAAGCAATTATGATGCAGCTGTATCAAGTATGTTTAGTGATATGATACCAGTCAGACATATTATCTATTATAAAATTAAAACTTTGGCATATTAAAGAGAGTAAAACAATAACCAGATTTGCTAGTCTACGTCAAGCCTCAAGTTATATTTTGAAAAACCTTCACAGAAGCTGCCATGTACGACCAAGAAACAAAATTTTCCCAGACGCCCCCCCCCCCCCCCCCCCGACCCGTCTGTCAGTCCATCTAGTCAGTCAGTAGTGTCATTCAGTCCTGTCAGTCCCAGCAGTCAGTCCAGTCAGTCAGTCCCGTCTGTCGGTCAATCATGTTAGAACTGTCGATCAGTCAGTAAGTCCAGTCAGTCAGTCTTGTCCGTCAGTTCCTTCAGCCAGTCAGTCCCGTCTGTCAAGCATATTAGAATTGTCAATCAGTCAGTTAACCCAGTCATATATGTAGTCCAGTTGTTAACATCAGTCTAATCAGAATTATCTGTCAAAATCAAAGTGTACGTAAAGTAAGCCGATATGAAAGTAAAAATAGTTCTAACTCAGTCTTGTTTTAGTCACATTCAGTTAAAATCAATATAAAAAATAAAAACCGTCAACTGTCAATGTATCAAAACAACACTTCGGTTAATAAATATAATTTGTGATCACCATCAATAATTATACGTAATAATTATAATAAACACAATTAGCATAAACAACAAAATAATAATAAAATACTATCATCATCCACATCAACAACAACCACATAATCATTGTTTTAGCTGTATCATTTATAAACAACAGACCTCGACTTATTAAAATCATCAGCAACACCGCCATCTTCATCGTTAACATCATTGTCATCATCATTTTCCCTCCTCCTCCTCCTCCCCTACCCCCACCCCCCTCATCATCATCATCCTCATCAACAGCTATAAAATAAAAATCACATCATTATTAACAACACAGAGACATTAATATTAACACAAAAATATTGACAACAATATCCTAAAAAGTAAAACATAAATAAAAATATTAATTAAGTTAACATTTGTCAAAATTTGTATATGATTATCATCATCAGCAGCAGTGACAGCAACATCAGCATAATCAACATTCATCACCATCGACAACAACAATAATAGTGACATCAGGATAAGCAGCAGCAGCAGCAGCAGCAGCAGCAGCAGCAGCAGCAAAGCAGCAAAAGCAGCAACATCATTATGTATGTGTCAACATAACTCAATCTACATCGTGACAAAAATCATTTGAAAAGTCGGTGAAGTAAACACTGCTCACACCATCCCGATGCAGTTGATCCACGATTACTTTCGGCAGGTTTGTGAAGTTGGCTGGGAATTTGGTATTGGGTATTCAATATCCAGGAACAACCGAATACCAAGCCAGCTAGAAATTGGTTATTCGCGCATTCCCAGATACAACCGAATACCCAGCTAGCTAGGTATTGGTATTGAATATAGAGCTACAATCGTATTCCCAGCCAGGGTATTGTGTATTTGCGAATTCCGAACTACAGCCAAATACCCAGCTAGCTAGGTATTGGGTATTTAATATCAAGCTACAACCATATTCCCAGGTGGCTGGGAATTGGGTATTCGAACTATTTTCTGTAAAGGTACCATTCAACGCAGAGTTTGAATATCGAACTAGACCAGAATACCTAGCAACCTGGGAATTGGGTATTTAAAATATTTTAGTATAGGAACTATTCAGCGCAGAGTCTAAATATCGAGCTAGACCTGAATACCTGGCTGGCTGGGAATTGGGTTATTCGAAATATTTTAGTATAGGAACTATTCAGCGCAGAGTCTAAATATCGAGCTTGACCTGAATACCTATCTGGCTGGGAATTGGGTTATTCGGTATATATTTTGAGTACAGGAACTATTCAGCGCAGAGTCTGAATATCGAGCTAGACCTGGATACCTATCTGGCTGAGAATTGGGTTATTCGAAATATTTTCATTAAAGGGACTATTCTACGCAGAATTTGAATATCGAGCTGGACCTGAATACCTAGCTGGCTGGAAATTGGGCATTCAAAAAATATTTAGTATAGAAACTATTCAACGCAGAATTTGAATATAGAGCTAGACCTGAAAACCTAGCTGGCTGGAAACTGGGCATTCAAAATATATTTAGTATAGAAACTATTCTACGCGGAATTTGAATATCGAGCTGGACCTGAATACCTAGCTGGCTGGAAATTGGGCATTCAAAATATATTTAGTATAGAAACTATTCAACGCAGAGTCTAAATATCGAGCTAGACCCGAATATCTATCTGGCTGGTAATTGGGTATTGGAAATATTTTAGTATAGGAACTATTCAGCGCTATTCAGAGTTTGAACATCGAGCTAGACCCGAATATCTACCTAGCTTGGTGGGCATTGGGTATTCGAAATATTTTCTGTACAGATACTATTTAACGTAGAGTTTGAATATCGAGCTAGACCCGAATACCTAGCAGGCTGGGCAATGGATATTTAGAATATATTTAGTATAGGAAGTTTTCAACGCAGAGTCTGAATATCGAGCTGGTGCTGAATACCTAACTGGCTGGGAATTGGGTATTCGAAATATTTTTAGTATTGGGACTATTCAACGCAGATTTTGAATATCGAGCTAGACACGAATACCTAGCTGGCTGGGAATTGGATATAGAAATATTTTAGTATAGAAACTATTCAACGCAGAGTATGAATATCGAAATAGAACTGAATACCTAGCTGGCTGGGAATTCGAAATATTTTTAGTATTGGAACTATTCTACGCTGAGTTTGATTTACCATGGAATAATTATAAGTCAATACCCTTTACCATCTGTAACCCTTAACAGGAAAAAACTTACACCGCTCAAATAGCGCTTTGATTCTTAACGTTGCGGTGAGACACAGTGTAATGGCTCTCTGTAAGGTAAGCGATGTTTATTTTTTAATAGCTGACTTTTAAGATAAAGATAGGCTACATGTGTTGTGTTTGTTTGTTGGGTTTATCCTCCCGCCAACAGTATTTCAGTTATCAGGAGACGGTGTCCACTTGAAGCAGATATAGTGATGCCCTTACTGCTCACACCGTAAACACCTAGCATGAAGCCACACCCAGTCACATTATCCTGAAACCCGGCCAACAGTCGTGGAACTACCTTTGTATTTGCTTTCAGCGTTGGCAATCGAGCTTTACCACTACTATTTTGTACGACTTTGGTATGCCGCGGCCGTGTTCGAACCCGAGGCCTCCCGTACCAGGCTACAGGTGTAGAAAGTAAGTTGGGACTTTTATGTCAACGTATAATTTTGTAATAACTTAATGAATAAAAGTAAGCTTGGTTTTGGAAAAAAAAGGTCTGTCGTTTATAGAGTACATGATTATGTTATTTTAGTTAGTAAGACAATTAATGACTGCATAGGAAAATATTCATTATTTTACATAAAAAAAGATGCTGGCGGCATTGAGGAGACACGGATCTAGTTGAGTGTAGAACATGCAACTGTGTTCTGGAGCTGACAAATGAGATTTGTTTTATTATTAAATGTTCAGGGTCTTGGTGAAGGAAAAAACATTCGACTAAATAATGTTTTTTCTCTAGACTGCCATAGGGTACAACACTTTCCTTAAAAAGGTGTATCATCATATGATCCGGCTACTACTGGCTAGCAATGATAAGCGATGCGATATTGAATAATATTGGATGGATCCTTTCGATTGAGGCAGGCGCGGATCAAGAAAACTTTGGTGGGGAGGGAGGTATGAATCAATTATATATATATAATTATATTTATATATAAAGATGGAGATAACTTTGGGCATTGCTAAAGTAAATACATTCGTCCAAGAAAAATTATCTTCGGTTTTTAAAATACATCACACACACACACACATATATATATATATATATATATATATATATATATATATATATATATATATATATATATATATATATATATATATATATATATATATATATATATATATATATATATATATATATATATATATATATGCGTCCCCCAATCTTCTCTGGATCTATTCCTGAATTAATAGTGTTCCAAACTTCTGTCATCTGTTTTAAATGTAAACAATCGTATAAAGTGTCCTACCTTAAAAGGCGGTATCTGACAGTTTGGAAAAAACTGTTTCTCAAACAACCAAATATAGTATTGTTACCTGTAAAGATCGCACGAAATGTTGTTTATTGATACCCTCCATCTACTTGAGGCTTGAGGAGTAAACAGGAAATACCTTATTGCCATTACGATCGGGGATTTATGTTTCACTATTCACACATGTCTAGGGCATCAATGAACTGCATTTTGCAGGACCCTTGTCATGTGATGATGTCTTATTTGGTTATTTGTGAAATATGGTCCACACTGAAACCATCTTTAATTTGCCAATTTTGTTTTACAATGGAATTAAATATGTTTAACTAAACAAGTTCCCTTTAAATAGACACATCACTCTTGACTGTCTACTTTCCGATCATAGTCAATACTTAGATGGAGATAACTTTGGGCATTGCTGAAGTAAATACATTCGTCCAAGGAAAATTATCTTCTGTTTTTAAAATACATCACAGCAACACAAATATAGTCATTAAAGCGACCTTCAGATGTTTTAGTGGAGAAAGGTCAACGGCGCACGGCAAGTAACTGAAAACGCTTCCCACATTAAGTCCTTTCCACCTACAGGCTTTCGAACCCACGTGATGAGAGGCGAGCAGTCAGAGGAGTTACGCGTCCGCGACTCGACCACTGCGCCACTGGCGGCGTCAGGGACTCGGACCATGGACTCTTATATATATATCCAGAGTATGTTGACCATATGACCACGGAATCTTATGCGGAAGGATTACACGCATGCGCTCAACACAGCGAGGCTGAGCGAGTTGTCGCTAGAATAGAAAAATGTGGGAATGGAGACGTCTAAATAAAACAGTATGTGCGCGCGCGCGCGCGTGTGTGTGTAGGGAGTATTTTTGACAGTCTCGCAGCTCACCTTGTAAAATGTATTTATGGTCGGCATGCCACAATGTCACCTGGGCTAGGGATCGACTTTTGTGATAACACGTTCCTATAGTAACACTAACATGACAAGGGCTGTCTTGATGAAACAGGCATGCCTTGTGCACTAACTCACGTGACAGACCAATTAGTAAAGCCCAATTAGCGCAGTCACGCTCCAGAGTGGCCGCTGTTGACGTAGTTCCGATGAATGGACGGATATGTCACAGTGTAATTTATGCACGCGCAGTTTAGTGTATAGCGTGTTGTGGTATTAACACTTTAATATGTTTTTAAGTTCTAACACATTTTAAACAAACAATAACGACTGTGAATTATTATTACATTTAGTTTACAGAGTACTTGTGCGGTTAAAGATTAAAACACAACACAGTATTCATAATTTTAACAGAAATGTTTACCAGTTGCTTAGAATATGTGTTGTATATGCCGAATAACTTTATGATGTGATTTTAGTAACAAAGATATATATAATTAATGCATAAATTAAGCACACAGTAAAATAAACGTAAGCAAGACGCCTTTACGTGTGTGTCGTCATCATTAATGTCTTGAATGTGTTGGATGTGGTGCCTATTTAATAAAGTCTAACATTTGTATTTTAACTTAATTGTTTTATGACAAAAGAAAGTGAACGTTAGGACAATGATGTCTGAAAAGGGAGCATGCTAGCGCGAGGATTTGTTTTAATGTCCCTGGATAATTAGAGAAGATGACCAAGGACTTCACAAATTGGCTGACTGTCCGATTGCTTTGGACTCTATTTGTGTATTCTCAAATGACAGGCAATACAGTCGGTCCCGTTCGAGGTAATCAACTACTTTTTGTTATTGCTTATGTTTTCTTGTCAGCGTTTCTGTTAATTTGTCAAGGTTATACAACCTTGTTAACCAGTTATATTCTTTCCACCATTTTTTTTTTACATTCTGCCATGTATTTGTGTCCAATCAAAATCTGTTGTATAGTCGAGATCGACGGATTCTTATTTTAGAATAATAAACTTTCATTTCATCTAGGACAAGTGGTTATTCTTTTGTAAATCCTTTGATTAATTTGTATATAGAACTTTATTAACGAATATATGGTAAGATCATATCGTATAATACCGGCAGCTATTTAGCTCTTGAACTGCACACGGCGCATGTTTACACATGTCAAATTATGAATAAGTGACAGGAACATCGACATGAGACATTACACAAAATGGAGATAAGACAACAATCATAACTACTTCATCTTAAATTCTTCGTTTTCATTTCGGTAAGAATTTTATTTATTGTTTGTACACGGGTATGTAATGCTGTCGTTAATCATCATCGTCAACTACTTCATCATCGTGGTCGTCCTCGTCATCGTCGTCGTTATCATCATCAGCATCCTTATCATCAGCATTATCATCCTCATCATCTTCACTCACCCTGCATCAATTATCGTCGTTTCAACAATAATTACATAGTTTGGCGTTGTATTTTATGCTTTTGTAAATCATTTGCATAAGAATCATTATCGTCATCATAATCATGTTCGACATCACTGTATGCGTCTTTGTTGTGACTACTGTCAGCATCGTCATCTATCATATTTGCTTTGTTCACACTCCTTTATACCTATATGTCGTGGTCTTTTCTATGTCATGCGTGAATATGTACGTTTATTTTTTCCTGCTTGTTGTTTTTCTGTATTGTGCTTGTTTGTGTTTAATGTATAGATACAGCTTCGTTTACTGTACTCTTCAAACTTGAAGGCAATAAAAAATAAATACACTTGGAAACGCCAGTCGGCAAAAAGTCCGACAGTCTCGGGAGCTTAAACTAGTTTCCAGACATCTAACCTCGCACTTCCAATAACTAACAATGAAATGAAAACAGATCAATTTTACGTCAAGCAGTCTTAGCAATGTCGTATACTATGATCTAAGTAACTATGATATAAGTAACGATAACTCAAAATAAAAAAGTTAAATTTTTGCTTTCATGAAAAATTTCAATAGTCAAGCCCCATTGCAGGTCATTAATATTTGTTAATTTTTTGCAAATGAACACAAAATTGAGTAACTACAAATTACTTGTAATCACATATATTACACTTTTTTATTATTAGTTATTTTATGTTTAAGGTGATATCAGACAGTTTGCCTTTGTTAAATACATGTAACAACATGTGACCCCTGTTTGGGGGTATTTGAGCATACTTTCTGCTGAAAATCCTACTTTAGTTAAAGCAAAGACGATTTTAAATACTAATTATTAGATATGGCAACTCGTTGAAAACATTTCAAATCTAAAAATAAGCACAACTGGTACCTCTGTTCAAAATGGTCATCGACGTCAGAGCGGGTGATCCACACCGTGATATAACGCAATCTCAAATGCAAGTGGCCATGTGTTGTGTGAGTGTGTTTTTTTTTTTAGTTTAAAACGACCGTACAGCGTGGCTCAGTTAGGAAATACAGGTTCGTAATGACGTTTGTCACACAGACGTAGGACATCAAGGAACAGTTTTTACGGGATTCGTTCTGGAAACAATAAATCAGTTGATTGTTTGAGGAAAAAAGAATTTATCCAAACTGTTGGATACCACATTTAAGGTAAACACTAACCTATGTTTAATACATATATATGCATGCGCGTGCATATACACGCCCGCCCGCACGCACGCACGCTACTCCCCACCCCACCCACTTTACTCAACAGGTTGGTTCGGATTACTGTTGTCGTTGTAATGATGTTAAATATTATGTTCTTTTATTACAGTATTCAATGATGCTAATCCATGGATTACAATACAACTGCCAGAAGCAATGACGTCGCATTTTCCTCGGACAATTCATGCATCTGTAAGCCGTCTTTCCCTTCCTGATCATGGTTCGTTCTTAATGGACGTGCTATTGGAACGGATTAACAGACATCAGGTTCCTATTTACACCGAAAATGTAACACGTCATTTGACGTTAGAAGATAACGTCAAGTCCATTGTGGTTAGTATATTGTTACAATTTGGCGAAGCAAGTTTTTTGATATTTTGAAACATTTTTGTAAAAGAAAAATGTAAATAATTGAAAGTTTTTATTGTTTTCCTATAAGCCATAGTTAAACTTTTATTTCCATGTTAAAGAAATGTAGGATATTTGTCGACTGCGGTGTATGATCATATTTTATTTCACTAGTGGTGATAGAAAACTATATTGCCGAAAGGTGATAGTTGACTTGTTTTAAATTGTATTTTTTTAACCTGATACTTTTGTATTTTTCTATATTTTACTTACATAGTTTAGTTTTAACCTGATTATGCTCTATTCACATTTGACTATGACCTGTTGGGTGTCGGTGTGCCGTAAAACCCAAATAAATAAATAAAATAAATAAGAAAGGTGAAAGGCGAGGGTAAATAAAATGGTACGTCTTTTTGTGTGTTAAAAACATTAAAAGTTAAGCTGTGATCAGATAACATTTAAAGCCGTCTGAATGTACAGCACGGCGTTGTACACATTTATTTGCTGTTTGCTTTATATTTGTTTTGCCAATGTACGTATTTTATTCCCAATTGACGTATTGACATCCACTTAGTCCATATGTAATCAAAACTTACCGATTTATTCTTATGCCAGACGTCGGGTGGTTAGGGCCGATACTTAGGTCACGTTGTTAGTTCATGTGACGTATTTATGATGGGGTGGGGGTCGGGATGGGGAGAGTAGATGATGTTAGTGGATGCAAACTGACAGAATGTTTCATGACGGGTGTTATTGTGATGGATGAAGTGCAAGACCGCTTGTAGTTATGGTTCATTTTGTCATAGTGGTCAAACCCAAGAAAGCGACGTGTCACACGCGATTCTAAATTATACAACATTGTTACACAAAACATCCGCCATTTTGAAACTATTAATTGACAGCGCAAACACTAAATAACGGATACATAAAATGGACAACATAAGTCACATATAATTTACAATGTCTATTTTGACAAAAACCTAAAAAGGACATTAAACGAACATGTGTACTTTGTCTTGAGTTTTCATTGCCAGTCACATACGAAATTGCAATCAAAGGTTGTAACATACTTGGCTATAATTGATCGGAAAAGTGCGCCATTTGTCAAACGTCAAGATGGGAGTCAAACGGGTTGGCTTTCCTTAATTCCATTTTAATTTCCCTCCGCATTTCAGGTCTGACACTGCCCTAATTGAATATATTTCATTTCTAGGAGGAAAGCTGCCAACTTAACGCTACTTTTTAATAATTTAAGAACGATTAACCGGTTACATAGCTGGTGAAGAGGCTAACTGGTTACCAACGTGTGAGGAGGTTAACCAGTTAGCCGACATGTGAAGGTTTACCGGTTAACCACTGCCATCCCTATTTTAACTCGAGATATTTTAGATAAGGCTTAACAAACTCCCCGCAGTGATTACTTCCCTTGACAGCACATTACAAGTAGCAACGCGTGACGTAATCGCTGTGAGGAGATTGAAGGCTTAAAAAACCATCACAAGCCGTGAGATGTTTATTGATGGCGTTTCGGACACATGTCATGATAGTCATTATAATTAATCGTTATAATGTTGTAACACTGCCTTCAACGCAGAGAAGTGATTCTGAACAATGCCATAACGTCCAAAAGTACAGTGTGACTAACCTATACACTGTTTCTTAGTTACTGTTGCTGTCTGCGTACAAGCGTTCTTTAAATGGAGATGGTTAATTGTAAACTACATTTGTATACCAAGACTGGACATACTATGTTTAGTCTCATTTTAACTGATAAAAAATATTCTTATTATTAGCTATCGGCAGTCATTTAATTTATAGGTATTGATTTTTTGCTCATACTTCTTGATATCTAGAAGTATGTCTTTAGTTTCTACTTGTTCACATGTTGAGTATGATTTGTCAAAATGTTACATCTGGGCTTGTATTTTGTTAAAATACTTATCATATCATCGTCAAACTTTGTTTATATTTGATAAGTGTTTTAACGTGTTAAATGGCGACGTGCCCAACACACATTTTTCTTAATTCATGTTCGTCAAAAAAACCCTGCTAATGTGAGCTGACATCTGACGATTGAACACTTGGCTTTAATATGGTAGATGACACGTTCTGCATAAATAAACATAATCAATTCACCAATAGCATAATAATTTCGACATTTATTTGTGGGTTGTCATATGTATTAGGCCACCCAGTTTCTTTTTTTCGCTTTATATCTTACATGTAAACCAATTGTTTCATTTATGACTTGACGGCTGTATCCGGAAATGACCGATGTGTTCCGAGTATAAACATGTTGTTTTGTAAGACGTCAGCAAACTTAAACCACCCAAAACTCATGTGTTTTTATTTTTATCTTATTTTTTCCATTTAATTTGCACATTATTTGTACCAAGCAAAATTATCTTCTACAGAATCATGCTACCTTTGCTAGCGAAGATGGAAACGTTTTGGTTCTATTGGAAAGGCAGGTCAACAGAAATATACATGATGTAGTTATAGTAAGTACGGATAACGTTAGGTAGTTATTGCTTGTTTATGTAATTGCGATGCATCGCAGCAGAACATTTATTGTTCTGTATGTTGAGGATGGGTCAGAAAGAGCCGGTCAGTTTCCACTTAAAACATACCCATCCTGCGGGCGCTCGAACACACTCCGTGAGAAAACGACTGTTAGCGGATTTTCTCATTAGGCCACCGGCTCCTCTTGCCATGTAGGTATTTTCCAACTTCTATAATACATTTTCTAAGTTTGGCACCTAAAGTCATTATGATTATCGTGTAACACTGACTCGGGAAAAAGGTACAAAAGAAACGATCCGTAAAGTTAAAATATCAATCCAGTGGATTTTGAATTCCTTAAAAGCGGTATCCGACAATTTGGACTTTTTTCTCTCAAACAACCATTAAAATGACTTTTCCCTGACAAGATTTCGCGAATTTTTGTTAATTATCTCCTACATCTGTGTGAAAAGCAGAGCACATCGCCACCTTTGTTATTATAACCAGGTATTCCTATCTGAGCCACGCTGCACAGTTACCTAGTTTTAAACTAAGAACACCACGTGATCATTTACATTTGTGATCACGTTTTATCATCATCCGGATAATTCGCTCTGAGGTTAGTATCTATAATTAGCAGAAATCTCCATCCATCTGCCTATTTATAGATTTGGAAAGGATGAAAATTAAGAGCAAATTTATCACAATTTGTACCGTCCAACAATTGAGGTAGTGTTCAAAATCTTCTTTATTAAGACCAGTGTATGATATTTTCAGAAATTATGCTCAAATGCCCCCAAACATGTGAAAGATTGTACTTGGTTTAGGCAAATTGTCAGATATCAGCATTAAGAGCAATTTCACAAACAGGACAGTGTATGTAAGCGTATTGTAGATAGCCTTTTATATGGCTGGTCCAGTGGGAATGGAAAAATAATAATTCTGGTAAAAAAATAACATTCTGAGTTCTCATCATTGTTAATCACTAAATTTACTTTAATCTGTAGTTATGATAAAGACAACCTATGCTTTTAACGTAGACTGCACATAGTGTCACATACTTGTCGGCTGAATCCAGATGTTTATCATATTAAAAATATTTTTATTATTAAACTTATTGAATCTTTGCATGTTGCAACAGTAAATAATCTGTTTTATTGTAATTACTATTTTACACAGGGTGTTTTCATTTTAAGGCTACACAGCCTTTTGATACTATTTTTAGATTTCGCTCCGTTTTTGCAAGGCGTATTGGGAACGTCACGTGACGATTGTTACTGAATTGTCATTACAAACCTTGCTCGGACTGTCACAAGTGTCAGCCATTTTATTCTTTATCTGTAAAGTGAAAGTCGCGTGACCCTTGACGCGTCATTGAGCCACGGTAAAATATCTGCTGCGATTTCCTCAGATTTTTGTGAACAATAAAAACAACAGCAACAATACAACAGAACGGTTTTAACCAGTGAAGGATATAAACTTGAGCTTTATAGTCAGGAGTTGTATTAGTAGCAATGAATACATGCATCCACTATTATTTTCTTTATTGTATTATCCACGGAACTCAAGTTCGATACTCCGCATTTTAAGTTTAAAGTATCAATACAGTTAACATTAACAAATGTTTATTGTTTTCTACAAAAGCTATATTTATATTTTGGAATTTTATAAAATGCTTTTATGACGATTTGTTCATGTAAGGTTGCAAAACTACAACATTAAGATCTTTCTTTTGTACCGATACCCATAAATATATATGTATAAATGAAAGAATGCAGCATCATCAGCATTGCTATTTGCCATAGTGAGACCATCATCCTAGCAAACAATGTTGACACTAAGCCTTAATTTGAGCCAAACTACTACCAAACTTCCCCCTTGTGTATATAAATATAAATATAAATGATATAATGGCATCTATCAGCTTTAATTGGGCGATACTGGTCTGGAATGCAAAATTGCCATTGGATCTGTGGCTACTCAACTTGTACACACATAAAATATATGCACATATCTATCTTGTCCTTTTTTTGCAGAGCGGTATCGTTTATCATGCAGGGATAGAGTATAGTATCCTGCCAACGGATCTAAGAGCCAGTTTCACTGACATAAAGCTTCAACCAGTATCGCGAAACGTCCCGCAGTCCCACCAGTATGTCATTTCAGGTAAGCCAGAGCTATACGGATTTTTAATTGCTCTATTACTGTAGTCACGTTCAACGCTTAAAAAAGAGTCAGCTCACAACTTTACTTAATAATTTCACACCACACCATGCCGACATTATTTTGTCGCATTCACAACACATTACAACTTCCCTGTATTCTCGTCAAGCCATGCCGACATGACTTCAGCGTATTCTCGCCAAACCATGCGGATACGACTTCACTGTATTCTCGTCAAGCCATGCCTTCACTGTATTCTCGCCAAACCATGCTGAAACGACTTCACTGTATTCTCGTCAAGCCATGCTGATACGACTTCACTGTATTCTCGTCAAGCCATGCCGACATGACTTCACCGTATTCTTGCCAAACCATGCTGAAACGACTTCACTGTATTCTCGTCAAGCCATGCTGATACGACTTCACTGTATTCTCGTCAAACCATGCCGACATGACTTCACCGTATTCTCGCCAAACCATGCTGATACGACTTCACTGTATTCTCGCCAAGCCATGCCGACATGACTTCACCGTATTCTCGCCAAACCATGCTGATACGACTTCACTGTATTCTCGCCAAACCATGCTGATACGACTTCACTGTATTCTCGCCAAACCATGCTGATACGACTTCACTGTATTCTCGCCAAACCGTGCTGATACGACTTCACTGTATTCTCGCCAAACCATGCTGATACGACTTCACTGTATTCTCGCCAAACCATGCTGACATCACTTCACCACTATCACATTATACCAAGCTGACATCACTTCACCACTATCACATTATACCATGCTGACATCACTTCACCACTATCACATTATACCATGCTGACATCACTTCACCACTATCACATTATACCATGCTGACATCACTTCACCACTGTCACATTATACCATGCTGATAATTATCACTTCACCACTATCACATTATACCATGCTGACATCACTTCACCACTATCACATTATACCATGCTGACATCACTTCACCACTATCACATTATACCACGCTGACATCACTTCATCACTGTCACACTATACCATGCCGGCACCGCTTAAGACATGACTACCCAAAACACCAACATCACGCCAATCTGCCAACACACCAACTTTACGAAACAAAACACAATAATATCTCACCAACATCACGACAAAATCCAAGAAGAGACCACAATGATCACACAAAATAGGTACACTTCACCATCACACATACATATACAAATATACCCTCATAACACCAATTCCTACCAACACCACACCAACATGGCACATCACACTCGAATTACCCATAAACCAGAATCCCAACAAACCGATTTAAAACAAACGGCCTTCCATCGAACCAAACACTACCTTTATCCCAATGGCATCGAGACAACAACACACAACATCCCATTAAATAGTACACCACACTAGCATCACAGCCCAAACAACCAACCAACCAAAATCACAAATACACCAACATGACAACAAAAACTAACATCACATTAAAATCACAACAAAAAGTCTTGACTCTTACTTTACACCAAAATTTATATCCACACCAGCATCATAATCAAAGCGCTGAAAGCGTTGGAAGACTGGCGCCGGTTGAAAGCGTAGTTCCAAGGGAGTAATCAAGATGTCTTGAACGGCGAAATGCACATTAAGGAATTGGAAAGATTGCTGTTGATGGTCTTACATTGGCTTTCATAGGGGAGCAATGAACAACAATTAGTAGTTTTCATATAAGAATTTAATGTAACAAAACTTTGAAAAACATTTGAAGATGAACAAAAGAGAGGTGGAGAAGAACAAAAGAATCAAACTTTTCCTGCACAGATATCATTACTCGAAACATATGAAACTACATGTATGTTCTTTTCGTTTGTACGTGACAGTCACTATCAACAACATTAGCAAATAATTCAGTATATTCAGGGATTTTAACAGATCCAGATATTTGCATTTTGATGCAAGGAAAATTGAGGTTTTCCAGTTTTGACCTCACCTAAATCTTAGGTTGGGGGTCATTTTGATGCAGAAGCGCAGAATAAGTGGTCAAATTTTGCAAGAATAACCATAAATGTAGTATGTAAAGTATTTAAAAAATGAAGTAAATACTAATTGGACCCTTGTAAATATATGGAAATGAAGTTAAAGCAATTTTACAATTAGTTAAGTTCGTGAACACATGATTTGACTTGTGTCAATCTGATCATGACCCCTTGAAAATTGTCAAAGAAATTCTCAACAAAAGTGAAAGCTATTGAAATCCCTGAGTATACAGTACCGTGGTGATAACCATTAACCTGGCTGTTGTAATTGGTTCATGCAATAGAAGTACAGTGATTGTCAACAGTAGCACAGCATGAAGGTTACGTGAACGGTTGCGGTCATCAGTATTGTAACATATATGTACATATGTAACATACATTCCACCAATGGATGTCACTGCTACCTTAATATTGCTTAGGAAACTCTCAATCCACAAAAGCTTACAAAAATGGCAACCCACACTAGATTTTCCCGCAATTTTGGTCACGTGACTGATTTGTTTATAATCGTAGCCTCCTGTATTTAGGTCTAGATTTCAAGACAAAAAATGCCGAAGTCAGTTAGCTTATTAAACTAACAACACACCACAAACGTTACGAAAAATGCATTATCTGAAGTTAACGATAAAAAACCTTCTAGTTCTAATGCAGTTATGATAAGCTTCCGCCACAACTGAAGTAGTGTCAACAATGAAATGCACAAGGCCCACGTAACTTAAGAGACTGAAACAGTTACAATCCTAATTTTTACGTCGATCGCAACAATGCATTAACATAAATATTTGCCAACTTATTTACGGACCTTGAAAGCTGAGCAGAAACTCGTTCAAAAGCACTCCGATCTATCCAGAATGACGACCAACGCTATCTCCCGCTTGTCACGTGACTGATTTGTTAGTAATCGTTCTTTTAATATCCTTTCATATTTGTTCGAAAAACGACATTACATTGTTTCCTTGTTTTTATTTGTCGCATTTCCTTACAAAGGTTCGCATTCCTTCGTAATATTTGTGTTTTCTAAAAACGCACTACTTCTTATGCCGCACAACTACTTGAATACGCTCTCGTGGTCGCAATGATACACCCGATGTTAAAAACCGCGCGTCGCTGAGTTCACAGCATCGTTACTTAAGACTGGCGCATGCGCACCAGTCTAAAAACTACATCATACCGACATCACAAAACTACAACCACACCAGCATCACACAAAAAGAAACTACTTTAACACCAACATCACAAAAATCTACTTTACACACATCACTCAACTGCAATCACAATAACAAAAACTACTTAAAACATAACACCAAAACTACATCACACAATCATCACAAAAATACCTCCACAACTACATCACACCATCGATGCAATGAAAACATGGCGCCCATGGCCAAGCGGCTAGAATCGCCGACTGTAACTCCTCAGTCCCCCACAGCGTGGGTTCGAGTCCGGGACAGGGCGTGAACTTTAATGTGGGGAGGTTTTCCAGCTTATATGCGGTGCGCCGGTGGTCTTACCCAAACTTTAGTCTGGGGTATTCGTACACCAATGATTATCTGGACATCGCCAATATAACCCTAATTGTGTCGGTGCGATGTTACAATAACAACAAAAAGAAAACAACAACACAATGTTTGGAAAAAGATACTACAGAGAACGATTATCTAAACAGGTTCTCCATTAAAACCTTAAATATGTGTTGAGACGCACTTCATGTTCGAAATATTGAACAGAGCCATTTAGTTATAATGTGATAAAATACAAATCACAATTCGCAGCTGTGGCCTAAATACAGAGTACACATACATAAAAGGCGTTTACAGATGAAAACGTTGTCATCTCAAGAAACAAAACATGAGAGTGACATGAACATAAAACATTTTACAAACAAATTAATGGAGACACGTTTGTGCCGCAGGGGCCGCGCGCTAGGTCACGCGGGGTCACACAGGGTCATGCGATGTCACATGGTGTCACGTGATGTGCCCAGACGTCTGTTTGACATCTATTTAGCGTTTGAATAAGTGCTTAAATGTGTGGGTTTCTCTACCGTACATCAACATTCCACTTTTCAATGTTGTCTATTAAGTTTTGGACATAAAATATTAATACATGAGTTTATTTTTATACGTGTATTGATAGTATTTCTGTTTGGATTGTTTTGTTCACTTCCTGGGTAGAACCAGTACCAAGATGTTAACTTTATGGAACAATGAGTGGTAAATAACCTGCCTCAAGGACTAATTTCTCTTGTCAGATCTTCCTATTCCGAGCAATTTGAGATGGAACAAAAAGCTGCCATAGTACGTTATAAACGATTGACAGAGAATAACTTTCTGAAAGAAAGTATACAATGTACAATAATCAAATCTGCATATGAAAAATGTGTGATTTATTTTAGGAATGACAGCATAAAATCTAAACACAACATTAAGTTGTAAAGATGCAACATAAAGTAAGAGTTACTTAATATTTGTTGACATTTTTCCTGAATATGAAACTGTTTCACTTAATATAGAGTTTGGATATAATTATATTAATTGCTATAACAACATTAATCGTTTCTTTGCCTGTTTCCCAACAGAGAAATCCACGATACACAATATCGACAACGTGTCCATCGATATTCACCCCACTGTTCGACGTCAACGTGATGTAACATACCCTACGTTATTCACAGTCGACGTTTTAGCCGTTGTTGACTATAGCGTATTTAGCACGTAAGACTATTTGTATATATATATATACAATGGGATATTGTGAGTGTTCTTAAGATACACAAAATTGCTATTAAACCAAGGTTCAGTCCTTCCGCACGGGGTAGGGGTGGCAGGTGTTGCCATAGTAGGGTCGATGATTTGTGTTTCCTCTGACTCGACAACCCATTCGTGGGCGTCAGGTCGAAAGTCTTTGATTGAAAAGTCTTTCAGCTGACTTGACGTGCGCCAGTGGTTCTACCCAGATATTTTTCCAGAATCTTGCTTCAGTAAAAATAGCCAGATATCGCATAAATGGCCATAATTGTGTCACTGCGATGTATTAAAAAAACCCAGCTCGTAAGGCCATTCTGATTCTTTCAAGAACTCACTGGCGAAGGTGCAGAAAATGATAAAATACTCTTTTTCAACAACAGAAAAATAAGAGGATCGTGTTTAGATTAAGAATCTGTTTTCTGATTATGTTGTTTCCAAGCTCATAATAGAAATAATCTGATGACTTAATATTCGTGAGTATCACACTCCTTTCGTTAGCACTTCTGTAATACAAAATAAATCACCCTTTTATAATACAAAATGAATCTCCCGTTTATAGTGCACTCGAATGGAAGAAAAATGTATCGGAAAAATGCTGAATGTAACTTTTCAGACATTTTTTAAGGTAATAGCTCGTCTATTTTTTTACATGTCAGGGAATGCCCAGTGTGTGTTTAAATATGATTTTCCAGACAATATTTCTTCTAGATATTTTCTGGAAAAAAAGGACAAAACGGTGTCGGAAACTCACACTGGACAATTCTTATGATTTTGACGGATTGTCCGGAACTTTGAACATTAACAAGCTTGAAACATCATTAGCGTTGGGATATGTTTTACGTCAATAGGACAAATGGTGTTTCTATCAAGTTAAGGGTTAAATAAAAATCACATAGAAAATAACAATACTTTAAAAACTTACAATACTTTAGAACAGTTCGACACATTTATTATTAACTCGAAGCAGAATAGTATCTTCTCTGTATTGTACTTCAAAAGGAAAACATAACAGATATATCCAAACAAACGAGCTCTTGTCTTGTCAGATGGAGACGGCATAATGGCGTCCTGTCAACCGACGAAGAAGAAACAAAACAGTTGATCAGACAGTATTACAGTCACGTGTTTACTGGGGTAAGATGCGACCATAACTTACGTTTTTTATACAGATAACAGCCAGTGTGGTTGTAATTACTTATGTGTATTATATATGTAAGTGGATAAAAGTAAATGTTATCATATACCACCTTCTTTTTATATTTTAAAAAATGCGACTGGTATAATTAAAATATATGTGTACGTTTTGTTTGGATTCAAGAAAACCATTATTTTTAAAGTTTGAAACATCCTTTCTCCTGAAACTTGGACAGATTTAATTCACCAGAATGTGGTTATTATTTATTTGTTTATTGGATTTATCGTCCCAACAACAGTATTTCAGTTATCTGGAGACGGTGTTTACTTAAAGTATATATAGTGCTGCCTTCATTGTGTATAGCACACCGTGAACACTTGGCATGATACCGCACCCAGTCACATTATCCTGACACCGGGTCAACCAGTCGTGAAACTACCCTTATATTTGCTTGAGCGTTATCAAAGGAGCTATAAAACTACCATTTTTTACGACTTTGGTATGTCGCGACCCGGGTTCGAATCCGGGGCCTTCCATAACCGTTGTCGACGCTCTACCGATTGCGTTACCAGGTCCGGTTGTGATTATGAACCCTTACATGTTTGATATTGATATTAACGTGTACATAGTTATTTATAAAGTTATTAATGCATTAAAATATATATGTAATCTGTATTCTTGGTAAATAATGACAATTACTTCAATACGAAATACCGAAAGACGTAATAACACCAAGACAAATGTCGCTAAACGGCAGTTTTTCTTCTTGGCGTTGTTTTATCTTGCAAGGAAAGTAAACACGGGCAAAACTCCATAAACAAAAAGGCCCAGTGCATAAATCAGTCATTCATGTATATTAATTAAAAGGTAATAAACGATTTATTAATTTAATTACACTGCATTTTTGCGTAAATTTAAAGTATATAATTGCAAAGAGGCATATTTTAAAAATATATAAATTCAAATTAAAGGAACGTTCTTTTTTCTTTGAAAGAAAGAAATGAAATCTTGTTCCATATATTTCAGGTTGATTTACGGTTCAGCAAAATCGACTTTTTAGAATTCCAGTTCCGGATAAAACTGGTGGGGCTGACCATTCTCACGGTAAGTACTTATAAATGTTTTAATGTTATATGATATTCCTACAACCGCATAATCATTTCAGTCAAGTCTCCAGGCATATGCAATAATAGTGAAATAAAATGCATCTCATAATCTTTATAAATGCCGCTAAACTTGTTTATCAAGGAATTCTTTCATTTTGCAGAAAAATCGTCGGTATCCGTGGACCGTTTCTGTTAACACGAATAATGGCGGAAAATTGCTAGCAGAGGCGGAGACTGTACTCGGCAATTTCCGTGATTGGGTGAACGAAACGAATGATCTTCCAACACATGATCACGCTATTCTTTTCACAGGGTAAGGTTCAGCTTAGAAAAATATCTATTTTTATCATTTTTATTTATTAAGTAACAAAGACAAATTAGGTTGTAATTTAAGAACAATAGCTATCTACATTTCTCTGTTTTCAGGGGTGCATATTAAAGTAGACATTGAGTCAGTGTAAACATTGTGTCACCTTTAAAATTCTTCTTGAATTGCGTTTGTTTATTGGGTTTATCGTTCAACCAACAGTATTTCAGTTATCTGGAGACGGTGTCCACTCGAAGTATATATAGTGCTGCCTTTACTGTGAATAACATTCCATGAACACTTGGCATGATACCGCACCCATTCACATTATCTTTATATACCAGTTGTGGTACTACCCTTGTATATGATTGAGCCTTAGCAATGGAGCTTACATGTTTACCACTTCTACTTTTAACAACTTTGAAATGTCACGATCCGGGATAGAACTCGATGCCACCCGTACCTAGAGCCGTCGCTCTACCGATTGCGCTAACAGGTGTGGTCATTTTTTAATTGCCAGTCAACTTTGATGATTGTGTTTACTGTGCGCATTTCCATCGGTTTTAATCTGACAAGAACAAGAACAACAGCAGCAACAACAACAGCAAGAACAATCAGTTTTCCCATAGAGTCTAATAATTAAGTCTAGCAAATAGCGAATTCGTGTCGGAAATAATTTACTTATTTATTTCAGGTCAAAAAAGCAAAAGTTAGTTTACATATTTCATGACAATGAAATATTGTATCTTTATATGTTTACTTTTTTACTTTCAGGTATGATCTTTACTCTAAAGATCCGGAAACCAATGAAGAGATTAATCATACTTCAGGTAACAGAGATCGACTGAGTTTAAATTAAGACACATGGTTATTATTCGGCACACACTAATTGTGCAGTGTGCCAATATTACAAAATGTAAATCTGCATACAATTGATTGCATTTATATATGGTGAAATAATCATCTGAAGAAATATCAATAAGATTACATCAGCATTTTAAAACATTTAACTTGATTTCATTCTTATCCTTATCTTCTTACAAGTATTTAACAATTTGATCAAAGTTTTGGTAGGTACATTCAGAACAGCGCTATTCACTGTCTGTCTGCATGTCTGTCTGTCTGTCTCTCTTTCTCTCTCTCTCTCTCTCTCTCTCTCTCTCTCTCTCTCAGTCTCTCCATCTCTCCCATCCCTACCTCTCTCCCTCTTTATCTCATTCTTATTTAAATTATTTAAATTATTGCGCCAATATCGAGCTAATCAGTGTTCCGTTTGTACAAACATTACATAAATATATACTTCAGAATGCTCAGTTCGGAGATCTGATGTGTTTTTTGAGATAAACTGTCCTTTAACTTTAAAACAAACACACTCTTTTGTATACATAGCAGCTCTTATCATTTAGCGCGTTCATATTTTATTCCATTATTCTTTGTGCTTCAACGAAGTTCTTTTTTTTTTCTTTCTAAATTTTAGAAAAATGAAAATTAAACAATCTGTGTCGCTTTAAGTGATGTGTCTGAACACATGAATGCACGTTGCTTTAATCAATATGTTTAATATATATCCCCATCTTGTAGGCCTAGCTTATATCGGGACCTTGTGCGGCTCGGGGGACAGCGTGTCAATAGTGGAGGAGCCAGGTGGCTTTCAGGGGATAGGGACCACCGCACACGAGATTGGCCACAGGTAACTGAAATTTGGGGTCAGCTTGTGTCAAAATGTAATTCTGTTACATATCCATTATAATATTTTGAATTTATAATGCTATAAATATCAATGGTTTGATGAGGAATCGCTAGAAAACTGCTTATTGGCCTTAGACGGGCAGCTAGCTTTAAAGATGGGCACTAGCTCTAAAGATGGGCAGCTAGCTCTATAGACGGGCACCTAGCTCTAAAGACGGGCAGCTAGCTCTATAGACGGGCACCTAGCTCTTAAGACGGGTAGCTAGCTCTATAGACGGGCACCTAGCTTTAAAGATGGGCAGCTAGCTCTATAGACGGGCACCTAGCTCTATAGACGGGCACCTAGCTCTAAAGACGGGCAGCTAGGTCTATATACGGGCACCTAACTCTAATGACGGGCAGCTAGCTCTATAGACGGGCACCTAGCTCTTAAGACGGGTAGCTAGCTCTATAGACGGGCACCTAGCTCTAAAGATTGGCAGCTAGCTCTATGAACGGGCAGCTAGCTCTATAGACGGGCAGCTAGCTCTAAAGATGGGCAGCTAGCTCCATAGCAGCTACATCTCGGCAAATACGATAATTTCACGGCAATTAACTGGGCCGCCACGAAATCGCCTTATTTTTAATTATCATAATACATGTATTGGTCTTCAACTACCATACAGGATGTACTAGTGGAACGTACAGTACTACGGGATGAAAGGATTGAGGAGAGAAAACCGACTAAATATCAAGTACTTACTGCCAGTTACAAGGAGAAGGCAGGATGTCATGATGTTTTTGATGTGGAAGTAGGCTACAGATGTGTCTTTAAAGCATTGTCGGACACCAGGATGGTCTCGTGGTACGGCTATTGTCCTTTCATGACAACGAAGAACTTCTCCTTAGCCGACTATCTCATGGTCACCACGTTGCAGAGCGACATGAGCAGGGGCGTAGCTAGTCATGGTATAGTGTCAATCGGAACACCTCGGATAATTCACGAATCATCTCTCGGGCGTATGTAGGTAGTCGGACTACCTCAGCCATTTCCCTAAATGGGACTTCTTTTGTGTCAGACGTCAAAACATAGATGGCAGCTCGGATGACAGCTTACTATACTACGATGCCTGTAAAACTTCACTTTGTGGCTGCTTCAAATTTAAATCATGCAAGTTTAATTTACCCGGCGCAGCAAAGACACAGCTGTGAAACGACCCCATGTTTTGTGCGAACTACATTTCAAGCATCTTCTTCCGATTTGACCAAGTATCATTGCACCAGGCACATCCGCGGGATGATTGTCCTGAGGACGGAATTATCCGAGGAGTTCCGATTGGGTATAATGTGTCATGACCGCTGGTTGGGTTCGAGGGCATGCTCCCCCGGATATCTTGTGTTTCTAGATCTAACGTAGGGAGTGGGGTGGGATGGGGGTTGGGGAGGTTTCAGTATCAAGATATGACCAGATTTTACGTTAAATGTTATGTTATAGACATTTTAACTATTATGACAGGAATTATACTTAATCATGGTGGGCATATTTATTTCCAGCTGAAAAACTGATCAGATTCAAACGCCATGGAGTGATCGTCCTGAAGACAGAACTATCTTAGAAGTTTTGATTTGACAAATAAAGAGTCTTGAACGTGTCCAATAGGCAATAATCAGAGCTAGAGAAAATTTACTGAATAGATTTAGCAATTTAACTTATATTTTGTCATGCTGTAAATTGGGCTAATTGTGGATTGCAATGAATATACACCTTACGCCTACAAGAATAAGATTTTTTATTGCAGATTTAATATTTTTATGTTTTTATTCTTTAGAGTGTGAAACAGCAGCGTATTCTTCTTTGTTTACTGTACTCATCTCGGTTTGAGGAACATAAAATATAAGATATAAATCTTATTTCTGCATGTGGATTTTTTTTCCATAAAGCTGCTATCCGACAGTTTGCCTGTATGAAATACAATAAAAAACATATCCCTGTTTTGTATGATTTGGGCATAATTCCAGCATAAACGCATACTTTCGTCTAAATAATGATGATTATAAACACTACCTTAATCATTAGACAGTCCAATCTAGAAAATCGCTCTTAAAGATCGCTCTTTCCAGTTTTATTTTGTCAGCAAACTCACATAACTAGGGGTTCGAAAAGAAACTATACTGTAATTTCTGCCTGCATTGATTAATGTCTGTAAGATAACGCGCAATGTTTGAAACAGTATTGTTTGTCGGCAATTAAATTAAAGTTAATGAATCGCTTTAAATTAAGCCTTAAGCGTTCTTCGGTAGTGAACAAAACTTGACTTAAAGTTTAAGTCTGAAATCTCGCCTTCTCATTATTTCAGTCTCGGGGCTTTACATGACGGCGAGAACAACACGTGCAGATCAGCTGACCGTTACATCATGGCCTCTTCGGGGTTCGGACCCGTGCCCGAGGACAGAAAGTTGAACCCGTGGCACTTTTCCCCATGCTCACTGGAGTACTTCCGGTCTTTTGTTGCCAAGCAAGTTGCGTAAGTTAAATAAATGAATGTTTCTTTGTTTTTGACAGATAGAGATAGAGTCTACACTGATAAATGCTTGTATTTTATGCAACGTCATTTAACAATGCTGGTAATGATGAAATAAGTGGTGATAAAAGTTATGAATGGCAATATATTGTGATTTAGGTAGTTTAAAGTAAAAGTTAAAGTTTCATTTTACAAAATTCACATTCATTTTCATAATAAATTTTCATACTAAATTTTCATTGCTTTGTTGTATTGAATGAGTAAATCCACATTTTGGCATCGTTTGTCTGAAAACAAAGCATTAAAATATGTATCTTATATTTTACAGAGACGGCTCCACTTGTTTGATAAACACTGAACCGATACTAGTTCCTGTAGAGACGGGCATCACACTGCCATATCAACTTCCGGGACAGCGGTATTCTCCGGACCAGCAATGCAAACTAATCTGGGGTCCAGAATCCTACATGTGCCGAGTATGTGATAATAAAAGACAAGTTAAAATGTTAACATCGGCAAATTCGGTTTATTTTTTAACAAGACATCGGTTAACAGATGCATTCCTCTTAATGCCTGTCACACTTTTTATACTTGCAAGCTACACGTTTAATTGCGGCTTACTTGGTTCTTTTCTCCGAGAAAGGCTCACCAAACCGATTCCTATTATTTTCTGCTAGATTTTCGATTCCATAAGAAAATGCATTCCACCTGAAGCACCGCTTTCCATAGCGTCTCCAGCAAGAAATGCTACGGACATCACGTAACGTCCTAGACGCCACGGTGACCGCGAATGAAGTTAATGGCAAGCGTTTACAGCCTCGGTACTAGAACTTGCTGACGTACACTTATTTAAAGACACATGCCTACTATACAGTTTCCATGTCTATTGTGTTTTAATAAATAGTTCCTCATTACCATCTACCGTCTTTTTCTAGTTGTAGTCTGGTACTTTGATATTTTTGTAATTGCAAGCTAATCTAGTACCCTCGAGGCCTTTTTTTGTAGACAGCACTCTCACCAAGAGACTGCCAAGCAACTCTAACACCAAAGAGAAACAAGAACCACGTTAATACAGCCAATAATACCTTCAGAAGATCCACAATTAACCTAGCTTGGTCTGGAGAGGCTGTGTACCTTTAAATGTAATTATTAGTTGAATAAAACTTTCCTAAAATTCTCCTTTAAATTTTAAGGACAGTTTTCAACAAAACTATTTTATTTATCGGATCCACAGAGAGTGGATTTCGGCGAAAGCTGATTGGTGTATATGACCAAGTAGTGAAAATGATCTTCCAGCGGTAAAGAAATGACAATCTCCTGTTTGTTGCAGGGAGCTGAGTTCGGTGACAGTGGGTCGGTGTGTACGGCCTTGTACTGTAGGGACCCGAACTCCCAGAACGACTGTGTCCTTCATACCGCAGCCAGAGGCACATCATGCGGGCATAAACAGGTAAAACCTTTCCGGTCATGAGTGAGTTGAAGAATGATAACATCCTTATTTTTCCATTTTGAAACGATCTTTTTAAAAGAACTGATTGAAATCTATGCATAAAACGTTTTGTTTGAAAAAAAGTAACTTTTTATGTTAATCTTCAATATTGCAATGATGAAATGAACAATGTCGGTTGACAATTCATGCATCCATCCTCTGTTATGTCATCAGGTGTGATATATTTATTTATCACACGATTCCCATTGTTTTCCATTTAATACACCCATTACATATTTTATTATATTACACTAGTGTAATACATCTGTTTGGATTGATGACGTCACATGTGTTATTTTTAACATTTCGTAAAATCGTATATTGGCATTAAATTCATGCGATAAAAAGAATTTGACACTTGTTGTCATTTAATAAAATCATTTATAAAACTCGTCCAGGAAAAATGAAAGTAAAAGCTCGCCATAGGATCTCTTACTATTACTTTGCCGCTTTATAAATATTTGTATTAAATGACAACTCATGTCATGATCCACAATATAATAATATGATACAATTTCGTTACTTTTTAGTGGTGTATAGATGGAAAATGTGTGAATGCCAGACAGGCACCGCCCAAAATAGGTAAGGCACTATACGACTAGTATATTATACAAAAATACACACATGATTCAAGTTTCTTTGAAATTAAAAAAATAAGCATATCAAATGCATCTGAGGTATTTTAAATAGTTTATTGATACCAATTATTAACAGTTATTTTATTAAAAAGACAGTCTTTTATTTTCATTGCGCACATTATGTTGGTTTAATTTCTCATCTGGAATTGTTAACCTTATGTATGATATTATACCACAAGAAAAATGAGCAAAAATATTGCAATGAAACTTTCAGCTTTATCTTGAATTAATAAATTGTCAGCCCCAAAATAAAATACTTTCTTTAAACCTGGCAAGAAAAATATGAACTGAAACTTTATATAACCGGTTACAGAAACATTCCAGCGCTTTTAATCACTTGATACACACACATGTTTTGGACTTTTGATGGATCAATACTACTCGTATATCGTTGTTTCATCCTTTTTTGTGAAACATTAAACAATATTGGTCCAAGGTGGAGGGGTAAGGCAATTCTTCTAAAGCACCGCTGCACACTGGGCTAACCTTTTTGACTGTTTCACAAAATCATGGAACAACTCCATACTGTTCCACTGATAGAAAATAAATAGGTAAATTAAATTGCAGCGACTTGCGTCCATGGAGACCAGCCAGGTGTAGCGTTCAATGACAAGACTTGTTCCCAGCTTATCTTGGAGTCTGCTTCCTATTGCTATCAGGAGAAAGTACGGGCCCGATGTTGTCAGTCGTGCGGGAACCAGCATACCGGTGTCAGAGGTACATAACACTGTCGTGTCATTCACCATTTCTCGGTTTAAAAAAAAATCATAATTTGATAGCATTTGAGAAATCCCGTGGTTAGAAACCGCTTAAAGGACCATATTCCCGACTGGCCGTTCCAACGCGGTTATTGTTGGGTTTACTTTATTTGTTTCATGACTTATAACAAATTTTCTCGAACTTTTACGTTTAGCTTGCATTTAAATACGCTTTTCCTGTTCCTTCTACATTTGTTAATATTTATTGCAATGTTCGCGGGACTTTCTCCTATTTCCATTTTTGATCAAGTGTTAATCGTATAGTTATTTAAGCTAGATCGTGAACTTAACTGTGTTTTTGATTTTCGAACTCACAAGCATGACACAGTTAAACAATTTCAAAATCTTAAATGGAATTGAAATATTAACTTTGACAGTGACATTCTAACAGTTTGTGTATTGTTTCAAGCATTTTATTTTACGTTGCAAGATTTAAATGTTTTATCTTTTTAGTGTACTAGTTTAATTCATTTACAAAATTTACATGAATTTACTCTTACTTGTTGACGAGACACTCCTTTTCGAAGTGACAACGCGACACTTAAGACCACTTAAGCTCACAAGTAAATATAACGACCTATTTTTTAAACTTTAGTAAAAATCAACGGCTATGTATAAAATTCTCATGTGTGTAGTGTATTTAGTTTCGTTTGTCGCAAGGTGTCCTATGCTAGCAACAAAACTACACAAAACAACAACAACAACAACAACAAAACGTGGGGAAAAAACACGGAAAAAACCACACAGACAGACAGACAGACACACACACACGAACACACACACACACACACCATACACACACACACACACACACACGCACACAAACACACACACACACACACACACACACACACACACACACACACACACACACACACACACACACACACACACACACACACACACACACACACACACACACACACACACACACACACACACACACACACACACACACTATTTTGAATGAAAAGTATTAAACATTCGTTGATAATGAAAAGTTGAAAACCAATATCATGTTTGTGCCCTCTGTATATTCTCCTTTCACCAGAAAGGTTTTTCTTATGTCCATTTTGTTCTTTTAATGCCAGGATGTGAATACGGAGACCTGATCAGCGGATGTAAGGCCTACCACTGCGGTTCTGAGTTTGAGTCCTCGGGCCTCCGACAGAACTGCTGTAGGACGTGTGGTGTTGGGATCGGTAAGTGATTTTAATGCTCTCCTATTATTATGTTTTTACAATTTTTCAGTTGTTTATTATTGTACATGTTACAGCCATTCAGGCGGTTCTAGATCATGGCAAGCTCCAAACCATTTATTGATTAAGGCAGTTATTCTTAATATGTATTAAAATCATTACATGTGTCAATTAAATAATTAATCTTTATACTTGTAAAGTAACATTTTAACTATATTTTAATACATCTTAGCGATCTATTATAGTTATTATAGACCACTGAACCACGGGCGCCCCTTTCCTGTTTGTACTTCCTCTTGATTTTATCAAGAGTGTGTGTTGTTATTGAAAAGTGTCGTTAATGAACGTTTTAATATTTGTTTCAGCTGTAGACCGACGCACCACAATGGCGCCTCTTCCGGTCAACCTAGAAGACAAACGTGTTCCGAAGTTGCCGGAAGTACAAGGCTGCTATGATGTATACAGTTATGCCAATTGTAGAAATTACGTCAAGACACATGGTCTGCATGTATGTTATGGCTCTAAATTGGCTGAACGTTGCTGTAAAACATGCCAGTCATTGAAATCCCCCATTAAAGGTGAGAATTTAAAACATGTCCTATGTCATCGGGGAGATCGTCTTGTCTATAAAGTCGAACAAAAGATGCATAACTTACAGTCCAAATATCTCTTTCAAATCTAAAGCCGTATAAAATGTGTTTCAAACAAAAACACGTTTTGATTCATTTAGTTAAGTAAAACAAATCGCAGGATGTTACTTTTCTGTACTTGCAGCTATATTGTTAAATGTTTACAAATTTTTGCTCACGTGTAAATACGTTTAATATGTCGTTCTCACTTTTCCAACCTCATATTTGACAAATACAGTAGATCTTATAAAACCTTTCTTTGTCCTTGTTATGCATACATTTTTGACCCAATTCTGAAATTTATCTCCTCGACAGGTTGTGCGTTCGGTGACCGGACACCGTCCTTGTGTGACCGAGTAGCCAACATGACACGACTCACCTGCACAGTCCATGGTCAGCATTGCTGTCAGTCATGTCACAAGTTCGAATCCCAGTCATCAAAAGCCGTCGATATAGTACATGTGCCAATGCTTCAGTCACTCACTTTTCTGTGCATTTATGTTTTATTCAAATTAACGTAGATCTTTTTTTTATTCATATTTTATTTTGCATTTATTCTGTATGTTATTAAATTGACTTGTGTTACTTTATGTAGTTCTGCAAGTTTGAATTCTATGACTCCCTTTTGGGGAAAAATCTTGCCCAATGTTGCTCCTACTGTTATTTATTTAACTTGGCGGTTATTTGTTTATTTGTTTTTGAATTAATGAAACAAAATAATTACATGTGAAGTTTTTATTCCTGTTATTGTTATGCAGATGATAGTTGTTCCACGTTTGAGTCCCAAACATTCCGCATAGCTAAAAAATGTGACGTGCCTTGTAACTACCATACATGAACTTTTTACGGAAGCTTCGGAGGGACATTTTTGTTACTTGTTATCACTAGTTTGTTATTACTTATTTGTTATCGGCAGTCTAGTGTTAACACACGGGATTACACATGATGATGTCCTGGGTGTCAATGTGACAGAGAGTGGGAGATTAAAAGAGATATTTCATTGTACTTGTCAGTGTATACCCATGAACAGGTACTTCTTAACACCCAGGACATCATCTCTTGTAATCCAGTGTGTGTTACCACTAGACTGCCGATAACAAATAAGTAATAACAAATAAGTAAAAATGTCCCTCCAGAGCTTCCGTAACTTCTTGACTTATTTATTTAAATCGGCGTCTTTTTGCCCAGTGATTTTGTTTGATGTCGGCATTTTTTTTCTGAGCTTATATTTACTTTGCAGCACTCGCAACATCGAGTCGCTCAAATAAAGGAAGCATTCTTGCAATATTGTGCACTTATACACACATTAATGTTTGTGTTGAAAATTAAAATCAGTCTCTGTAGTTTACACGCGTTCTGTTTCTTTTGTTATATTTGTATCATATTTGTGCATATTTAATTTGCAGACTTTAAATTGTTTTATTTTCAATGTTTATGTTTTTTTGTTCGTTAACGCTGATATTTATTTATTGCATGGGATGGTGTTAACGGTGACAATTATTAAATTAAATTTAATATTTTTATTATATGTCGTTAAAGGTGGTATCCGTCAGTTTGGACCAGATTTTTTCTCTCAAAGAACCAAATAACTATTGTTACCTGAAAAGATCCCGCAAAATGCTGATTATTGATGTCCCATGTATATGTGAAAAATGAAGCATAACAAATAACTCGTCGTTACATATAGGTATTACCTATCTAAACCACGCGGCACAGTTAGCTATTTTTAAACTAATAAAACCACTTGATCGGTAACTTTATAGAATTATTCCGGTAATCCGCTCTGACGTCGATGTCTATTTTTAGCAGAGATCACAATCATGCTTATTCATAGTTTTAGGAAGAATGGGCATGTAGAGTGATTTATTTCATGATTTCTACTTTCTTACAATTTTTGACATGTTAAAAATTGTCTTTTGTTAGACTTAGGTTTGACTTTTTGCAGAATGTATGCCCCAGTTTCCCCAATCTGTCGGATAACACCTTTAATACACTTACTATAAATGATATATATAACAGATAATACTCAAATTGAGGTCTGAAATGTATTGGAAGAAGTATGCATGTTCTCTTCAATTACGTCGTGTCGGGCTGTACAAAACACAACTTCAGAGATCGTTAAAGACGCTATCCGACAGTTTACGTACATATAATACATGTAACAACACCTTACCCTTAAGTAAAGGCTGTTTATAACTTTACCTCATTTGTTAGACAATACAAATCTAACAAATTCTAACTCTGTCATTATTTTACCTCTATACACAAAGAAACATTCTGTCGTGATAAAATAAACGATATATCAAGGCATAAATCGGGACTATCTTACTGCAATAGAATAGCTGTTCCTCTTACTTTCCCTACCCATTTTCGTATTGTTGACCGAGCTGACATACTGTGATAAATTGTTCTTTTCGTTCACATGGCCTTCGCCTGAAAATTTACCCCATCTTGGTTTTGTTTTACTAATAACATCGGTATTTAATAATGATAAAAATAAAATAAATAAAATATGCAATTACGTCAGTTGTTGATATTCTTTTAAAATAACCAGGAAGTGCGCGGGGTGATATAGAACGGCCATACAAGGGAAACAACTTAACAACATTGCGTTAATTGTAGTTCGCATTGTAGTTGGCATTTGTGCCCCTTATAAGTAAAAATTTCCAGCGAAACGTGTTAGAATAGAAATAGGTTTGACGTTTTGCCAATGGCCTTCGTAATTAAACGCATCTGAACTCGAAACCGTGGTTTTTTGGCGATAGATCACGCAAACTTAAAATATATTTCCTAAATATATCGTTTAACAAGTCCATTATTTCCAAATCTATAAATACCACGATGAAACCACGATGAGGATTTCGGCTAAATATAGATATCTACGTCAGATCTAATTACCCGGATGATCGTGAAACGCGATCTCAAAAGTAAGTGGCAATGTTGTTTTCTTGGTTTAAATATAGCTTACTGTGCAGCCTGGCTCAGATAGAAAATAGAGTTTTGCAATGACAAGTGGGGTGTTTTATTTTTCAAATGTAAGACACCAATAAATAGTGTAACGACCGCAGGGGTAGAAATATAAGCGCTTCAAACCAGCCTCGCTGCTGGGTTAACTCTTTAGCGACGTGGTTTAAGCGGCTTCCCGATTTGCGCGGTTAAGCAACGGTTACCGTGACCGGTGTACGGATGGGTGACCGTTGGGGAGCGCCGGCCTGCGTTACATTGGTGGCAGCGGTGGGATAGACAACTGCCGGACTGGAGTTGCGTGCCCACGGAACTTCCCAGGCCAAGTCTCGGGACGAGACTTCTCGGAGGGGGGAGTAATGTAACGACCGCAGGGGTAGAAATATAAGCGCTTCAAACCAGCCTCGCTGCTGGGTTAACTCTTTAGCGACGCGGTTTCAGCGGCTTCCCGATGTGCGCGGTTAAGCAACGGTTACCGTGGTCGGTGTACGGATGGGTGACCGTTGGGGAGCGCCGGCCTGCGTTACAATAGCATG
This sequence comes from Sinonovacula constricta, assembly GCA_007844125.1. Taxonomy (NCBI): domain Eukaryota; kingdom Metazoa; phylum Mollusca; class Bivalvia; order Cardiida; family Solecurtidae; genus Sinonovacula; species Sinonovacula constricta. The sequence goes on from CM017568.1 coordinate 20,767,836, forward strand.
TCGTCCTGGGATCTTTTCATGTAACAAATATTGTTTGGTTGCGTGAGAGAGAGAGAGAGAGAGAGAGAGAGAGAGAGAAAGAGAGAGAGAGAAAGAGAGAGAGAGAGAGAGACACACACACACAGACAGAGAGAAAGAGATAGACAGACAGACAGACGGACAGAGAGAGATAGATAGATAGATAGATAGAGAGAGAGAGAGAGAGAGAGAGAGAGAGAGATCATATCGGCGTCGTTTGCGTTTGAGGTATGAAAGTTAAGCGACATTATATACAGTGGGTACCAATCACTGGTACCGCTTTTGAGAGCGCTGCATATTGTAGATTTGCTCTTTGAGTGGAAATAACAATTTAGCAGACAGTAGAAGGAATTCGCAGCTGTTGACAAAATCTCGCTGCATATATTCAAGAGCCGCATATGCCGAGTGTAACAGTGCAGCTGGCAATAACAAAAATATCAATGTAAAAGACAACAGCTAAAAGAGCACAATAGTATAACCTAACTTTCGGAACAGTATAAATAAAAATATAAATCGACATTGATCTCACGAAAATGTCTTTCTATCATCACTTGTTCTGCGGCAGTAAAAGCTTGTCTTTCACTTCCATATTCTAATCGCATGATTTCTTCGGCGCCTTGGATGTTGATTTTTCTTGCGCTCCATCTGTAGTGATAAAATTTAGTGAAACGAAAAATAATTCTCTTACACCTAAACAGTACTATTGCGTTTGAAGAGACATAAATTGTCATCTCATAAATAAATAACGCATAATGAGTTGTTCCCCTTAGTTACCTATTTAAATAGTACACACTATACGAGTTACACGCACAACCCTTTCAACCCAAATTTTGATGTTGTAAGTAAGTAAAGCATCTTGCGTAAAACTCCAGTTCCTTAAATTGTATTCCTTTTAGCTTTCTGTGTTAAGTGATACAATAAATGCGTGCGGAGTTAGCACAGCGATCGCCGTCAGACATGCGAAGGCCCATCGTAGTACTGGCACAGCATTCTTCCCGACATTCAGCTAGACATTCAAATTCACTGAGTATGAAAGTCGTACTGCGACAATATTCGGCACGACATTCATCGCGACACTACAAGTCATCAAGCTGAAATGTTCTGCTCGGAATTCCGACTTTGAATGTCGTACCAATGTCAAAAGGCGAAGCCGTTTTAATTGCACTCATACAATATGCATATTAAACTTTGTTTAAACATAATTACGATCAATAGATACATTGCATGCATATAGAATCTGTTCATGGTTTACAATTCTAAAGAGACCACAGCCGTCCCGACCCACGCCATTGTGTGTGTGTGTGTGTGTGTGTGTGTGTGTGTGTGTGTGTGTGTGTGTGTGTGCGTGTGTGTGTGTGTGTGTGTGTGTGTGTGTGTGTGTGTGTGTGTGCGTGTGTGTGTGTGTGTGTGTGTGTGCACATACGAGCTCATCAGTAAGTCTACAGACTAAGTGTTTCTTAGATTGCTTTTTTCTATCGGGTCACATTTGCTTTAGATTAATTGCATAGTTTCATTATTAGTTCGTATTCAGGCTGAACGGGTCCTCCTATCTCTCATACCTATAAAGAAGTACCTAAATTACGTTGTTAATTTTTCGACACGAAAACCTGTCTGGATGTGATAACGGGATCGAATTGGTGTTTTTTTATGTTCATGTGCCGAAACCTTGTTTTCTTTACAGTTTACTCCATTCTCTCATTCTCACAAACAGTTGGTGATATGAGATTGCAAACAAGAGATATATAATATAGAAAACGGGGGAATATCAGGCTGTTTTTAAAAACAACAATATCGCAACGAATTATTATGGCCATTTTAGCAACATAACTTGTACATACGTAGAAAACAGATATTGAATGATCAAACACATATACATGTATACATTTGTACTATGTCTCCATCTATATAGCACGGCGCTGCCGCCATAGGTCTATTGTGTTAAGTCTAACAAAATTGGAAGCTGGTAAAAAATATCACACGCATGCACGCACGCAAAACACTTTCTAATTCTTTCATACTCACACCACATAAAATACATATAAGTCTCAAACTGCCACAAGCATATTTTAAAAATAAAATACATCTATATCAGGCAACAATTAATAATACAGTATCATTAAATTAATTGAAGAAAACACTTTGTCTTTCACCTAAATCTATATAACAGTTTCTCTTTAAACTAGTTTTTAGACCACAGACGTTGATAAATTAACACAAGTTATAATACGCAAGAAAATTTTATCAAAATACAATTAGAGTGACATGACTCTTTAACTGCAGATGACCCAAATCTTGTTCGCTATGCATTTAAGAACATTGTTGTTGGTGTTGTTTTTTACTTTTTGATTAAATACGTCATTACTGACAACATGTTATGTTCCAGATTGACATTTAACTAGTTGAACAAATAAACATGTTCAACATAACTGGCAAAATCAATGTGTGTCATATACACTCGTGAACATTAATTTACACTTGATTGTAATGGGTTTACTTTCTTGAATTGCGTGGGCGATCTTGTATAACGTTACAGATATTTATGAAGTTTGTAAAAAAATGTTTTGACATTTGTAAAATTAATGTTTTATCTCCTAATCGTTCGACTCTTTATTATTGAATCATTGTTTTGGATTTTTGTTTGTTTATAGTTGAATGTAAATTGTAAGAAATATTTAATTATTGTGTCAACCTTTTTAATATATAAAAGGTCTTTTATTAGTTTATTAACTTACTTATCTAGCAGATTAACTTGCTGTCTGTTAAACAATACTAGGTAGTCTGTCCGTCCGTCCGCCCAAACGTCCGTCCGTCTGTCTTTCGTTCTGTCTGTCAGCTTGTATATCTTCACCATCTCTCTAACGAACACACACACACTCTCTCTTTCTCTCTCTCTCTCTCTCTCTCTCTCTCTCTCTCTCTCTCTCTCTCTCGCGCTCTCTCTCCCCTTTTCTCCCTCTTGCTTTCGTTCCCGCTCTTTTTTTCTGCAGGGAAATACAGAACAAAGCTGCACTTAAGTACATGTAGTTTAAATGGACGCATTAAATGTATCCAGCAGTCTTAGTTTAGTTTTGATTGATACTTAAAAGCCTCTTATATCAGAAAACAATAATCCTAATGCCCACATTGTTTTACAAGAATCGGTATGTTTTGCATTGATATATAGGACATTACTTAATACTATGCAACAAGTATACAACCAAGATAAGTGAATGCACGGATTTCGGAACCTTATGGTAAATCAAAGTTGAACATTTTAAACACCCCTTCCCCTTATTTTAAAGAGCAATACTTTAGTATTTCAGCCAAGTTACCAATTAGCAACAGTTCTTCTTGAACAGTTGGCACACCTTCCATGTGGCGTTGTTATATAAATAACTTGGAAAATATTTACCATTAGTTTTATTATTTTGTTTATATTGATTTTAGTTTTATAGAGTCACTTAATGTAATGCTTTTGATGGTCGGTTTATGTTATAAAAGTTTTGTTTAAATTAAAAGAAGCTTTTTTAACTTTTACATATTACAGCTTGACATTAAAATACTTGGAAAATAATCTTGTCCAGTGCTGCTTGTCAAATTAAAATATAAGTTTCAGTAACATTTGTAGAACACCAGTTTTCACTTTAATGTCGCCGGCCTACTTTCCTTTGAAGTTCGTGGGCGATCTAGTTAACTAACAGATATTAATAACTGTTTATAGTTGTAATGCAACATTAATCATTTCTCGAAATTCGGGCCGTTATTTTACCTGCAGTAGACTTAGATCAAGTCGTGTTTTTCACGTGTTTTTTTCAATGATAACACAAGAAAATAACACTTCTTTTAATTATTTCTTTAAATATCAAGGGACATTACACCATTTGTTTTAAAGAAAGATAACACATTTTTATTTTTCTTGTCTGAGCATGCACCAAGAAAAAATGACTTATTGGTATATACATATCAAGTAGCGATGGCAACGGTTACGAAATCAGTAACCGGTTAACTTCTATTGTTAGACCGGTAAACCGGAGGAATAATATCGCTGTACTTCGTTACTTATAATAAGATACGTATTATAGTAATAATTTGGCAAATCTTGAAAATGGTAAGATATATATATTTTTTTAATTTTGCATGTTTTGTTCCTTTATTATTGACGTTGGTGTTAATGTTTGTGTTGTAATACGTTAAATGTATTAGCAGTGGAAAAATATTGCTTAATTGGGGCATGAACTGTTTATGCTTATTGTTTAAGTAAAGGCAATTTATAACTTTACCTCTTAAACTCGTTTCTGAAAAGAAACACCACCACCTTTTGTTCCGGAATGAGCAAATTTACACTTTGAAGTTTTCTATTTGTTCCAGTTTGTTTAAGTTTTATTAAGTTCATTACTGATTGTGTCCTGTATTTGACCATTAAAATGGAAAATAATATGAACTGAAATATATAATTGTCTACTTACTGGTTCAAAAGATGCACTAATGAATCATGATAATTTTATATTACTGTCGCAGCTTTGTAGTCTACTTTATATACATGTAATAAAATATTGAAAGGTAAAATTTTTAAATTTTCAGATCAAGTGTGTCACTTAATACAAAAAATAAACTGTATTAATTTTATCATGATGCTGATATGTGCCACCTGTTTTATATACCTTGTGACTTTTTTCATTATTTTTCATATTTTGCTTACCTGTCAGATATTACCTTTAAAAGTCAAATTCATCAAGAGAGCGGATAACCTAATATAAACTTTCATTTAATAATTGTTCTTATAAATACTTGTATTGTCATTTTCAATAGGATGGTAGAAAAAAAAACACGTATGGTGGTTTATGCGTGTCAATTAATGTCAAGGTTTTTTCAAATCACTAACGTGACTTTGATTGAATACAATTTCTTTTTGTATGTTGTCTACCACCAACGCAGGAATAAAAAGATTTCTTCCGGAAACTTGACCTAATAAGAACTTTAATTGCGGTTTTGAAAAAAAAAGGGAATTTTAAAATATTTTTATGGTTATGAAATATTGTTAATCAATTTATTGTGCTATGTCACTATTAAGATAAATCATCGGATTGAGACTTAATTCTTGAAAAATAAAATTTGATTTAAAAAACACAAAAGCTTTTTTTTATATTCTAAACGTACTCATCAGTTAGTTACAATGTTATCTTTTAAAAAAAACTCATTAACATAACTCTTTTAGTTAACATCGATTTGAAAGCAACAACCTAATGTTGAAGATATATATCATTTTGTAGTTTTTTGTCCATTGTTTAATGACCTAAGTAAAAAGTACCTAGAATCTAACATTTACTGCAGACCGTCAGTTCATAAATTTTGTTGCATGATGAGTTCAGGGAATAGAAAAGTTCTTATTTATATTGCTCAGTTTGTTAAGCATGCATTTAAAGTGAGAAGTAATTGTAGTAATTTAATCGATCTGTAGATTGATATTGCATTTTATATTTTCCTCTCTAAAGAAACATTACTCTCCTCTTATAAGAAAACATTAGGTATAAGTTATTATTCATATTGATTTTTTTTCCTACATTACGATGACAGTATGTCAGGGTTGTTTGTTTTTGTATCAAAGAGAATGTATGTATGTACAAGTCTTATGAATAAACTCTGTTCTGTTCTGTTCTTAAAGCTTATTATTTGTAAAATAAAAAGTTATTAGTGGTGCAATCAGTGTCTTTAGTAAGAAATAAGTCACAAATAATAAAATATTCCACGTAAAATATAGGGAAAGTTCTTTCATAACTACACATAGGTCTACCATGCACACAAACTTGTTAGTAGAATTATTTTAGATTAACTAGGAAACAATAAAACATTTTCAGTAAAACACTGTTTTAAGTAAATTTAAGTACAATCAGCATACACATAAATGCCCACTGTCAAGCAACAGGTCCATCAGTCACTTCTTTTATTTTGCCAGGAAAGGTATAATTAATAATAATGTGATATAAATTATAGTAGGTCCTACTTTTCTTCTACTACGTTAAAGTCATCTCTATACTACGACTCGTAACTCACCCAAAATTTGAGATTTGTGCCTACATAAAAAATAGTTCCGCGTAGGAAATACGTTCGATTATAATATTCATTGAATTAAGACAAATGACTAAACAACCATGTTCTAAGGCCTTATTCTATGTCCAGAAACTTTTAAAGTCTTGATATTTATAGATAAATGGAAAAAAAATACGATGAGCAAGTTTTGCTACTTTCGCTTTCGTTAAACAGTAGTATATTCATTCTATACATAGCGTGTGACGTCACTACGTTAAAGTCTGGACCGTTTACAAAATTTAGTTCAAAATGTTTGCATGAAACATATTTTAACTATTAGAATGTATAAAAAATGCCAAATAATCTGTTGTATACCTCTTCGTACTTGTTTTGTTCATTTAAGCAATCACTTCCGTATTCATAAAAGCCATGTTGAAGAACTACTTTACCCACAATACACCGAGTGCATTCACACAGGTCATTTTGACCGTGTGTTGACGCAACGTATGCATGAATAATTGTGTGCAAAACTATAAATAAATAGTTACGTCACAAGAATTTGATTTATTTATAAATTTATGTAAAACTATATATAGGTTATTACTTCACAAGCCTTTGATTTATTTATATATCATATAGTGCAAAACTGTAAATAGGTTGTTACGTCACAAGGCTTCGAGTCGTGTACAGAAATCGTACGGCATACAACCACTAAAGTCGGATTTTACAAAATGTAAGATCTGATGACGGCCTGCAAATACTGTCTATAAACAAGAATGTTTTTCCGCGATTACTATTTTCATAACAGCCAATCAGAGAGCATAATGCATAACGCTTTAGGTAAGAGTCGCAAAATGGGTGCTATCGATGGTGCAGTAGAAAAGTGTTTGACAAAATTAGGAATTCGCTCGTTTAAACCACTTCAGAAGCAAAATTTTGATTGCATTATGGATACAACGCACCTTTCTTCAGTGACATGTCTTGCGCGGAGTGTCCATGCTTACATTTCTTTGTAAATGGTCGCAGCCATTAAAATGATATGTTCGAAACGCTTCGGATCATCAATTCCTTTTGCGATTTTGCAGGCGGCAATCTGATTGGTTGGGAAGGTTTTATTGACATGTCGTCAGATCCTGATAGCGGAAGCGGTTTTCAGGTTGTGGCAAACAACTATCCTGGTTCTGAATAACGTTAAATCTCACACTGTGTAAAACTGGACATAGTATGTTGCGTCACTAGGCTTCGATGTATATGCATCAGGCAACTTTTTTCATAATTATAATAAAACGTTATCAGTGCGTTTTAAACACACACACAAAACAACGATCAATGATGTGTATATTTTCCCCCGTTTTCATTGTATGGGCGGATCCAGAAAAAAATGTTGGGGATGGGTGGTTGTGGTGGGTATGAATCAAGATCCATTCAACTTTATCGCAGTAATTACTATTATTTATACACAGTAATGGACCCTTACTTCGACCTAAACAATAAACAAACAAACCGACTTTAAAAGCTTAGTATTTTTAAGCTTACATGTGTGTGTTTTCACAACTCTACTCTTTTACCTGGTGGTGGTGGTGGTGGTGGTGGTGGTGGGGGATTTGTTAAGGTATACACCTTAATGTACCAATTAATTTTTTTATTTCTTAGATGTTTAACTGTTACTCTATTTATGATAAAAGAGAAAACTCCATCACAGACGAAAAAAGGTATATATACAAATTCTTGAACGCAATTTTACATTGTGAAGCGTCCAAACAAAATAAGGTATTTATACCATTTCTTAAACGCTATTTTACATTGTGAAGCATCCATATACGTGGTATTCTATTTCAATATATCGGGCAAGGTTCCAGTAGGTCTAGATGAACGAAACGGGTTAAAACAGATTAAAAAGAAGCCTTTTCTAACGTAAGGCCACACCATGACATTTCGGCAGGTTCAGGAAGAGGCGTAAGTTGAAGTCCGTCACATTACAGAAGAAACGTTGTCTGCGCGTTTTAATAACGTTACAAACTGGGCTAATAAACCTGTCACAGCGTGTTATTTCTTGACGTGTCGACTAGCTCCCAATTTCCGTGTAGGTGAAAGACGGTATTGTTGTATCACTGCAGCTACAACACTGTGTCCATTACACACCTAGTTGTTCTTTATGCAATTAAATTGCACTTAATTAGAGGTGCAATGAGGAGCATTATGCATATCCTAATAAAGAATTTGCTAATTTTAATTGACTCCGAAAGAAATAGTGTCACTGACAAGGTCATGGTGACACGCCGTAATGTACATGAAATTCTTTTGCCACATTAGGTAATGCCAACAAACTTAAAGGACACCTGTTTCATTTATATTTTAATTATAATTTACAATTAATTATTACATTTCGTAACTGAAGTAGGTTTAAAAAGGAGTTAAACATTGATGAAAATCAATACTCATACAAAGAAAACAACACAAGCAATAACACATTAAAATACTAGACAGTGTGGAAAACTTAGTAAAGAAAACAAACATTTTATTCATAAACAATGTGTACAAAACAGATTCAATAGTAAAAACATTAAATAAAATAGTATGTTTTTGTATTTTAGACGTTTCTTTAGAGTTCAGAATGTTTAAACAATAACATATAGTTGTTTGTGCGTGCAGAACTGTAGAGAGCATTAGTACAGTTACATAAGACATACCAATATTTCAGTGATAAACTTCAAAGGCTACGCCCATAAAATATAAGAAGAACGTTAACAGTATAGTTTTTCATGAACAAGAATTGTTGTAACTTTTTAACAACAACAACAAAAAAAAATAAATAAATAAAAGAGAACAGGTCCTAAGCCAGTAGAATGCCTGAGATTGTTAGATCTACACAAACTTTACATATACGAAATTGAGTTTTATTTTTTTTTTATTTAATGAAAACGGGTGTCAGATTCTTTTTTTCACATGATTTTAGTCGATTTTACGAAATTTTAACAACAATACTTGGTGAAATAGTGGTATGAGACTTTCTGCATTACGACGACGTCATTAATCAAAAACCTGTATTTCACTAGTGTAATATAACAAAATATGTAATGGGTGTATTGAATAAAAAAACTAGCGGAATCACTTGATAAAACATTTGTATAAACATTGTTTTAACTTGTTGAAAATAAAAATGAAACCGATTTTAATTTTCCCATTAAAATTTATTATGTGTCAATAAGTAATCTCAACAATGGACAATGCGAGTCATTTATTGGAAGTTCAAAGTAAAAAATACAGATACGTCAATTTTAGGGTCGCGAGACGTCACGTTTCTCGTTAAATATTTGACTTAACGTCAAGATAATCAAACGTCGATTTATTACTTATATAAACTTTAATGATCAGTTTATATAACAGTCGAATATTCATAACGGATATATGCGGTGAAAGGATCCGGCTGGCATGACACCGTATTGTCACGTGATACTCTAAACCATTAAAGGGAATGTTGTCTGAATTAATATTGATTTATATACTTTCTTATAACTTTTACAAAGGAAAGTTGTGTCATTTTAAATGAGTTGATAATTTCTTTCCTTTTTCGTTATGTAAACAAGAGTTAATGGTCAAAAATGAGATAATTGAAGGTTATGTATATGGATTGATTTTAATAAAACCCTTCATATACAGCCTTAATAAGTTATTACAATTTTTTAACTGGATTTTAATAAATATTGTTCTATGACGTAGTTACTGAATATTCTGACCAGCTTTCAAAATTTCAGCCAAATTATAATTTCATATGTTTTTGCTTTGGTTTTCTGTTTTTTGAGCTGCTGCTTGTAAAACTATGTAGAAATCTAAATACAATTATTTTCTTTATAATTATTAATTAAACATTCTCAAATGTAACTTGTTATTTGATGATTTATTTTGACTGCACATTACGTTCAATTTCACCATCATGAGAAGATGGTTAAAACCTAAATACATTGTCTGTTAACTCTAGCAATGATGTAATTAGTCGGCAACGTTCGGTTTGTCACGTTCACATTGACTTGTCAATTACAATTTTAATTGCCACCTCTACGTTCATCTTCCTTCAGTTAACTACCTCTTCATCCGACAGATGCTTATTAAACAAGGACAGAAATATGGCTATTCTAAGTAAGGTTATGAATATTAATTTTAATTTTAGTGTTTTCGGAAGAGATCAAACAAAAACATGAAACGTTTAACTGCATTTTCTTTCCGGTTCATCTGGCACATTTGTCTGGAAATTAAAATGGTAACTCTATATTTATACAGTCAGATGGAAAAATAACATTCTTCAATCTGATAATTATCCCTATTGCCTGTCCACAGCAGAGGTAGAACCAGTGCTCATGTACATATATTAACTACCTGGGGTGGTGGGCGGGGCAGGGAGAGGCTTCAATCCCAGAAACCTCCTTCACAGAGACCCATGTTTTAACTCTTACACCACAGACGTTCACGTATGTTTTATTCTTATTACGGAACCGATTAAAATTATGATGATGAAGATGATGATGATGATGATGATGATGATGATGATGATGATGATGATGATGATGATGATGACGACGACGACGATGACGACGACGACGGCGGTGGTGATGATTGCAACGAGGACGATGATGATATTTATGACAATGATGAGAAGGAGGATTAGGAGATGGAGGAAGACGACAATATATCAAGTGTTCATGCATGTTTCTTAATTTCTAAACTTTAATGAACCATGGTAAATAATGTAATAAAGTGTTACATAGGATCACTAGATTATATGTTCTATGCTGTCCATCAAAATAATGGGTTGTCTATAGGTTGAGAAAGTCAACAGCGTTGCGTTTATACACAAAATGTGTATAATTATTACAATCATGAATCATGAACAATAAGTTGATTAGTTCGATGGTGATGCAAGGATTTAAATCACCCGATACAACTAGTATTATCCTATTCAATCAGAACAAGGTTTAACGTGGTTTGCTTGCTCAACAGTTTACCTGGTAGTACCATCCTACCGTATGGTATTGAGGTTAACCTGTTCAACAGATTCTTGTATTGACCAATGAGATAACGCGTCTAAGATGTATGCGTAAAAATTGTGTACCGGTATGTGCTGATTGCAGCAGCAGCCATTTTCTATTAAACTAACTTACTAAACATGAAAAGATTGCATTTTGCCAGGAAACCTCCGAAAGTAAAAAGAATCGTAGTTCGTGAAAATCGTGCAACAACCCACTACGTGAGGAGATCCTATTTGCCCACTTTATTCAATAACTTAACCTCATACCATATGGTATAATGTACATACCATGTAATGTATAGAACAGGTAACCCCCGATTAACCCAGTTCTTATTCAACAGTATAACTTCGATCGAATTGGGTATTTAAATACATTACATAGAAAGTGCAAGCCGTGTGGACCTATGTGCCTATGGCCTTCATGATTAGATTACTGCCTGTCTGAACGCACCATATGTATTATTATTCTACGTTATCTCCTGCAAGTCATTTTCCTCTATAGATACTGCTAATCTTAAGGTACATGTATCTAAAAAATCCCTTGCAATCATACACCGACTTTAAAAAAGTAGAGTTTTTAGCCCTTTTAAAATATATTTTCCTCGATGAATGATAGCTTTCTTTTGTTTATCTCGCTGTTATGTATGCTTCTCTACAGACTGTGCCACTGAGTCTTGTACAATATAAATGCTTTGTACATTTTTATACATCGATTTTGACTGGTGTCTGCAGGCGATTAACAGTTTATTCAAGTTAATCTCATCCGAGGAGCTGTCTCATCCAACGAGCTGTCTCATCCAACGAACTGTCTCATCCAACGAGCTGTCTCATCCAACGAGCTGTCTCATTAAAAAAAGCTGTCTCATCCAAGAAGCTGTCTCATTCAAGGAGCTGTATTATCCAAAGAGCTGTCTCATCCAAGAAGCTGTCTCATCCAAGGAGCTGTCACATCAGAGGATCTGTCTCAATCAAGGAGCTGTCTCATGCAAGGAGCTGTCTCATCCAAGGAGCTGTCTCATGCAAAGAGCTGTCTCATCCGAGGAGCTGTCTTACCCAAGGAGCTGCCAATCACTTTTGTTTTGGTCAATCTTCTTGGCCAAATTGCATTGTTTTTATATTGTTTGTACCGATTGCATTAAGCAGATGCTTCTTTGGAAGGGTATAACATTTGTATTTTCATTGACTTTTATTTCTATTTTTAACACATTTTTTGACAATATTTACCCAATTGTACACAATTGTACATAAAAGAGGTAAGGAAATGATTAAAAAGTACAAATACTCAACTTATAAAGTTGCATTAATTTTTATACATTGTTAGTTAAAATATATCATAATATAAACAAAGCCACTCATATATCTAAACTTATAAGTATAAGGGAACTTGGTTAGAATGCATGCACAGATTATTAAATTCTAATCTTTTATAAGACTACATATATTTGCAACAATACGTTAACTTAACACTTTTATGTCAATGCGTTTTCTTCTGTTTTGCTTTTTATTTTTAAATTTAAAATTACGTATGAAATGTGCCGTCTACGTTTTTCAGTACAGTTTGCCTATATCAAATACATGTGACAATATCTTACCAATGTTTTGGGCAAATTCTGTATAAACTCATGCTTTAGTCTAAGTAAAGACGATTTTGTACACACGCTATATTATAAGGAAGTGCAAAAATGATTCTCTAAATGTTATTGTTCCAAATCTATTAAGCACGATATCGATATTTTCTAAAAATAGATATCGACGTCAGAGTTGATTATCCGGTATAACGTAATCTTAAAAGTAGGTTGTCACGTGGCTTTCTTTGTTTATAAATAGCTATCTCTGCAGCGTGGCTCAGATAGGAAATTACAGTTTGCAATCACTAGTAGGGATTTATGCTTCACTTTTCACGCAGATCTGGGAGCATTAATGAACAGCATTTTGCAGGACCTTTTCAAGTGACAATGACTTATTTGGTTGTTTGAGAAGATAATCTTTTGTCCAAACTGTCGGATGCCACCTTTAACATAAAAATATTGTCAAAACGGCGATAAAAACAAGAGCAAGCTTTTTATGCGGAATTCTAATATTCGTGTGACACATCCGGTAATAAAAGTCATGAAACTTGTAACATGTGGACATAAGTACAGATCATTTACGATTTTTGAAAAAAAGTTAATTGTAAAAAGCTCAGTATCATATCTTGGTAACAGACAGAAGAAATAAATCAGCCAAAGGTCACAGAAACCTTGTACTGTACTCTCTTTTGACTTGTTTATGCATTCTATTTAACATCATATAAAAACAATAGACCAAGTTGGCGAGGAATGTGCCACTCTGCCGACATGTGTAACTGTGAGAGTTGACACAATTTCATATAACCAAGACTTGGGCATTTTTTGTGGATTTGTTGTTGTTGTTGTTTTAGTAAGGGTAAAACACCGTATTTTCCTTTTAAGTACGATGTTGTTGTTTTTATGGCCGAGCTGCCTTATTGGCGACGGGCTGAAGCGCGACACCTATACATGCACTGCTCACTGAAATTCGCACATTGGGAAAGTTTGTTTTGCGGACTTTCTAAACCTGATAAAGTACAGGTTCTAATTTAGTAAACGACGATCTGTTTTATTTATTTATTTTTATATTTATTTTTGTGTGTCTGTAAATTTCAAAATAACTTTAAAAAGAAATAATAGGATACTGAGCAAGAAAAAAAACATATTACGTATGAACAAATACTATCTAAACAATACTTATTTGTGTCATGTGAGGCTACTGCACATGACAATTTCTGCTTGTACACTTTAGTTTTATAGTAAGTTATTTATAATAATTTTGCAACTTTTTTTTTCTACATATGTAACATCTACATAAGTAACATCTAACATCTAAAACCTATTCAAATGGTGGCGGGTTTTACTTTTTATTTTGTTTTAAACATCTTATGGTCTCAGGAATATAGGCTATACATATTTGTTCTCGAGATTTATAGTATACTGAAAACTTTCAAAAATAAAACCCATAACGTTTCAAATATCTTAGTTACTTGCTCCTATAATGCTTTAATCTCTTTACCTCTTCCGCTCTTTGCGTCGCCATTGATGCTTTGCATCGACAACTTTTCTTGTCCTTAATTACAAGGCTTCTCACCGCTTTCCCGCGGTCCGCTTTGCTTCATGGCGCCATCTACGGTGCTGCTCATCGCTTTCCCGCGGTCCGCTGTGCTTTGTGGCGCCATCTACGGTGCTGCTCATCGCTTTCCCGCGGTCCGCTGTGCTTTGTGGCGCCATCTACGGTGCTGCTAATCGCTTTCCTGCGGTCCGCTGTGCTTTGTGGCGCCATCTACGTGCCTTTCAGATCGCAGTAACTTCTGGCACTAAAAAAAGTGGCATATAGGGCTTGACGAACGAGATTTTAAAGATATGTTAATATTTCAATACAGTTTTAAAAGTATTATAACATATTTTATTTTTATTTATTATAGTTTTAAGTGAAAGTTATGTTTACAATATAATAGTAAACAGTTCTGATTTTATAATATTCCAACTGCATAGAACATTTATAAATTGACACCGATAAGCATGATAAGCTATGGTCACGTGCTTTTCGAAACGGCGGAAGATACTGTAGGACAGCGGAACGACACCGGCGTGAAAATTGTAAGGAAAAGAATATAAAATGTGTGCATTTTTTAATTTTTACATAACCTTTTTTTTTCTAAAATAAAATTATTAAAAAAACAATGGCCAGCCTTTCACAAATCGTTCACAAACATCAACAGATTTCGGTTATTATACAGATAGGAAACGTAACTAAATTTAACTATTTAGAGACCACGTGGTTTTTCTTGCGTACTAAACCTACATGCAATATCCTGGTAAAAAATCGAACATGCGTCATCCTTTTTGTATTTTACCAAGGAATGGTGGTATATGGGAGTATACCTATATCAAATACAATTAACACGCTAACCTATTTAAGGGAAATTTAAGGGAAATTAGACATAATTTCTGCGACTGGACCTGGTAGCGCAATCGGCCAAGCGTCGGCTCCAGGTACGGGAAGCACCGGGTTCAATCCCGGACTGCGACATACCAAAGTCTTCAAAATAGTGGTGGTATAGCTTCCTCTCTAACGCCTAAGCAAATATAAGGGTAGTTCCACAACTGGTTGGCTTAGTGTCAGGATAATGTGACTGGGTGTGGTATCTTATCGGGTGTTCTCGGCAGAAGTCAGCACTATTTCTGCTTCAAGTGGACACCGTCTCCAGATAACTGAAATAATGTTGGTGGGACGATAAACCCAATTAACAAGACATAAATCCTAATTCCTGCATACACTCGCACTCTTTAGTCTAAAGTCTAATAATGACGATTTTCAACAGTATCTCGATTGTCAGACATTTCCAATCGTGAAAATACTCGTTCTAAAGGGTCACTTTTGTGAAATCTTTAAATCAGCACAATGGGGATTTCTGCAAAAAAAAAATAATAACAAACAAACAGATACGGATTATCCGAACGATGTTAAACGTGGTCACATGGTTTTCTTAGTCTAAAAATAACTAACAGTGCAGCATGACTCGGATGGGAAATACACGTGAAAGCTTGTAATGACGAGTGGGGTGTTATACTGCACTATTTACAGAGATGTAGGGCATCAACATGCAGCATTTTGCGGTATCTTTTCAGGTAACAAAACATTATACGGTTATTTCGGATATACCTCCTCTAAACATGGTATCCGACAGTTTGGACGCTAAATATTTTCATTAATCATCTTAGTAAACCATTGTTATCTGAACAGCTCTCGCTAAATGTTGTTTATTGATGTCCTACACCTATCTGAAAAGTGTACCATAACGTCACAATCGTCATTACAAACATGTATTTCCTACCTGAGCCACGCTGTACAGTTGGCTATTTTCAAACCAAGAAAGCTATGTGATCACCAATGTTTTAGTTCATTCACGTCATCCGCTGTGACGCCGATGCCTATCTTAGCCGGATACCCAATCGTTCTTATTTACAGATATTGTTACATATATATGATGTTGTCAAACTGTCGGATATCTCCTTTAACCTGGTGAGTCTAATGTATACATACATGTATACGTCTGGTACTTTTACAATGTTTGTAAATGTCGAACGATACGTTTCTTTACATGAGAATTCTGTTATGTGCATTTTCACTATTTAAATAATTACACAAACAAAAGTTGTCGTTTTTGTTCTGATAATTACAATCAAAACGAAATCAGAGTTATAAATAACGAATGTTTTGACTTCAATGGACATGTTTTCGGCCAAGAAAACTAACGCAACACTCATGCATTCAATTCAACAACACTTGCATATTTATGTATGGCTCGCACTTGGGTCACATGAGGGTCACATGACCACGCTATAGGTGCTATTTTAAGACTCGAAATGACCTTTTTTGTACTGACGACCACTGACGGTTGTCACGTGGAGTGACTGTTTGATACTATTTGGACTGTTTTTGACAATAAACCGAGGGATGCAGGAATGTATAATATGTCCTCAAGACTAATGCTTTACGTCATAACATAGAGACTTGGCCACATATTACAACAAAATGCGGTATTGCAAAAGCCAATGAGTAATATTATTGTTTATATTTTCACTGACTTACAAAACTCACGTACACATATTAGGCAATCATCTACAAGTGGTATACAATTATAATATCCCAGCGGGACTATTCGCCATTTGTTAGAACTTGTACATTACCTCCTAATGTAATAAAACATATACATTTTACGTTCTCAAGACCATCGGAATCCATGCAAGAAATGATAGTAGATCGTTGCATTTACATGTGGGCAATTTTAGTTATATACGTGCTTTAATATTTCACAAAACTTCTCAATTTTCCAATTAATATTTATTCTGAGATTGTGTGAAAAATTATTTGCATTTTAAATAAACATCGTGTTTATGTGTTTATAACAAGTTGCGTAAACATTGCAACCTCAAAATGTAGACATACAACACTTAAATAAAAAAAAATAAACATTCCTAAAATTGTACATTCATTCAGAGAATATGTTGAAATTTCTTAGCTTATTACAGATTAACAATCAAGGAATTTATGCTTATATATTCAGAAAAAAGGCAAAAAATGGTACTTGATGGACATACATAATTAGTTATTATATATACTATAATATTACGAGTTATCCATATACTCTGCACGCTTCATGATAACGTCATGCAAGATGCCATTGGAAAAAAATACATTGCAAAATTGGACAATAATTGTTTAAGAACTGGCAGATAGTGCAACGTTCTGCCATGCAACTGCCAACAGTACTTTAATGTGTTATGCAGTATTGTGCGATAAAGGCACTGGTGCAAAGAGCTTGCCAGCGCTTTCTTTTTGAAAAATAAGCAATAGTTTCAGGATGGTACAATATTAATCAGTTTGAAGTATTGTGGCATATATGACAGCATGTGGCGAACATGATGTATTTGTGAAACAGATTGTCAAAGATTTTTTTTTCATGCACTCTGTGAATTTCCGGGACAACCATATTGCAAATACTGCATGTTTAATTGGCATTTCTTTCCAGAACAAGAACATAAAACTAGAACTAGAACTAAGATAACAGTAGCCTATTTTAAATCTTGTAACATTGTCAAAACGCACCATCGTGCCAATTCAAATTCAGACGCATTTCTTCTTACCAAACCGCTTTGTGTTAATGTTTTAATGTTGACGTAAAATAGGCAATGAATGTTGGTTGGTCGGTCGTTAAATACAAACAAAAACAATAATCCCTCTCAGTGAAGCATACATTGAAATGAATCTGTTTGAGCATTTACTAGCGGCTGACCAAGCGAAAAAAAAACAACAACAACTGCAAAGGGTCGAATGAGAGATGGAAATGAAATTGCTGTTGACATTAATTGGTTGATGTCGCAGTATGAACAGCATGTACTGCATAGGATGCAGCGGCTTACAGGTGCGC
Source organism: Sinonovacula constricta (assembly GCA_007844125.1). NCBI lineage: Eukaryota > Metazoa > Mollusca > Bivalvia > Cardiida > Solecurtidae > Sinonovacula > Sinonovacula constricta. Next base: position 20,785,868 of record CM017568.1, read on the forward strand.
ATGTGCAAGCTTGAAAAAGGGAGACTACTACAAACGCCGTCTCCTAGGTGCCGTAACACGAGGCGAGTATAGCAAGTTTGCAGAAATCTCTTTAGATATGTGTCAAAGAACTCGTATTCATTAAAGGTGATACCCGACAGTTTGGACCAAAAATTGTTTTGTGAAATAACCAAAAAGTCATTGTTACCTGAAAAAGTCTTGCAAAATGTTGTTCATTATGTCATAGATCTGTGTAAACAGTGACCCATAAATCGTCATTGCAAACAGGTATTTCCTATCTGAGCCACACTGCAGAGATAGCTATTGGAATACTAAGAAACCGCGAAACAACATACCTGATGTCTATTTTTAGCCAAAATCACTAGCGTGCTTATTTATAGATTAGGAAAGAACGAAGATTTAGAGTGTTTCTTTCGTAATTTGTACGGTTTAACAATATAGGTAGCGTTTAAAATCGTCTTAATTTAGACTAAGGTATAAGTTTATGCAGAAATAATGCACAAATTCTCCAAAACAGTGGAAAGAAATATTGTTACAATACTCATATAGGCAAACTGTCGGATACCCCTTTTAAGATGCGTTGTTTATGTTTCATTCCCATGCGGTATCTGTAAGTTTCTTTCTATTCAATATATCGTCGTAGTGTTTTGTTGTCACTTTATCATTTTTATTGAATGTCTAGACATTGGCATGCAGCCAGTTTATTAAAATTTTAATATGTTTAAATTTTCGTTAGACCTTTTCAAATTTTCTATTTCTTCAGATGCATTTATGTCGCATTTTAATGTTGCTTGATAATTTGTTCATGGTTATCTTCTTGTGCTATCTAAGACGCCAAGACTTCATGTAAAAAATGTTCGGTGCTGAATTAATAATAAAAAATGTGTTTTAAAAACAACAACAAAAAAAACAACAACAACAAACTTGTTAGAGCCGAATTGCCTTTATTTTTCATGTCAATAAGTTCGACAATCTATTATTTCATTTTTACATTTTTTAATAATCTCAATACTTCTCTCTTCAACCGAATACAAAGTGAAGATTATGTTTTCAAATGACGTCACATCTGTATCTTTATGACGTCATTATTTATTTACACTTCAAACACGATCTTGTTACAGCGCTATATAAAAATAGAAGCTGCGTACTATTCATTATTTCCCAATATATGCATCGTCAAATCTATGACTAACTCCCGAAGTTTTAAATAAAATTGTCAACATTGCTCTAGTTTTGTATTTAATCAAATTTCGGTCAGAATTATTTCGCTGAGGCGCATTAACAGAAAGTAACAGTTGCTGGTTTTAGAAAAAAAAATAAAGTAACATGGTCACAGTTTTGGCCTAGGTAAATGACGCAAAAACTTTACGATCTGTACTTTAGTATTTCAATAATTGCGCCACTAACTACAATATTGTCAATGACTGAGGAACACGAGCACACTTGCCATAATTGAACGCATGCGCAGTTCGGATATATTCAATGTCGAGCTAAAACAGTGAAAATGGTGGAAAAAATGTTTAATTCTCCCTACCTTAAAGGTGGTTTCCGACAGTTGCCTACATCAAATAAATGTTACAATAGTTTCCTCACTGTTTGAGAGGAATTTAAGCATAATTTCAGCGTAGCTCATACTGTACCCTAAGTAAAAACGATTCTGAACAAAACCCTAATTAATGCAAAGTACAAATCGTGTCAAAATCGCTCTGTATGTTAATTCTTTATAAATCTATAAATAAGCACGATGGACAGTTCTGCTTAAAATAAATATCAGTGTCAGAATGGATTACCCGAATAACAATATAACATCTGAAAAGTAAGAGATCACGTGATTGTCTTAAAAAATAGCTAACTGAGCAGTGTGACTAAAATTGGAAATACATGTTTGTAATTACGAGTCTATTGATAGTTTTTGCACTTTTCGCATCAAAGTAGGATATAATTAAACATCGTTTCGAGGGATCTGTTTCTGGTAAAGTTTGCACTTTGTGCATCAATGTAGATTATAATTAAACATCGTTTTGGGGATCTTTTCGGGTAAAGTTTGCACTTTTCGCATCAATGTTGAATATAATTAAACATCGTTTCCTGGGATCTTTCCCGGTAAAGTTTGCACTTTTCACATCAATGTAGTATATAATTAAACATCGTTTCCTGGAATTTTCTGGTAAAGTTTGCACTTTTCGTATCAGTGTAGGATGTAATTAAAGTTTCGTTGGATCTTTTCTGGTAACAATAATTTATTTAGTTATTTGAGGGAAAAAAGCTTGGTCCAAACTGTCAGGCACCATCTTGACCACAATTCTTCCATTTAAAGAACGACGTGTTCAAATGTAATAAAAAGATCCATCAGTCATTGCGGTTCAAGAGGGTTTTTGTTTAAATGCACGTGTGACCAGCAATGACCAGATCGCGTCATCGTAATATAAGCATTAGGAACATTTCAACTGTGTTGCACAGTCTTTATCAACTTGTTGATAAACATCGATAAAGTGTCATGCGAAAAGTTTTTGGCTAGGTTTGGCCATGCACTACTGCTGTCGTTCTAATGCAACTGTGCTTTGGACCGTCAGTTTGTCTGCCTTTTCTGCACTTTAGTGTTCAGTTGCTGATGTGCCCTTGATTTATTACAGCTGTGCAGTTATTAATGACAATGATGCTGAGTTGCTGGTATTTGTTTACATTCTGTATACCTTCTCTGTTGTACTGTGCTCTGCAATGGTGACTGGTGTTTTATACCAGGGGACCGAGCGGTAACGTCGCCGAGTTTTAATTCCTCTCACTGAATGATAATGACGTTCCTGATAGACGAATAAATAAGAATTAAATTATTTGTAAATAAATAAGAATTGACGCCATGGATCTTTCCAGGCAACCAAAGAATCGGCTCGATTGCGGTTCTTCATGGAAATGTGACTGTATTTTTACTACATCAATGACAGAGGGACGTCGCTAATATTAAACGAATTGTTCCAGGGCGATGATTAAAAATCAAAAGCCATTAGCTCGACATTACTTCTCTACATTAGTCAGATAAACTAAGGTCATCTCTGCCCCTAACTTTTTATTACATTTATTTATTACATCCTATCATATTACTTTGGCTGGTCAAGGCGTCGCTCTGTATGAATCCAAAACGCGAATATATTGACGTATATATTCAAATTTCGATTCATCAAAACTAGTAGTCCTTACTGAAGACGTGCTAGATTGCTGGAACAAATACGGGTGTTTTGTATATGTAAAGGTAACTAAGAGTTTTTATCTGGTATAAGGGGTCGATATTTCTACCGAATTAAAATGTTAATTTACTATCTTAGCCACATCCACCGTGGGAATCTACACATTTGTACTCAGTTATATGACTGCGCGTTTTATTTGAATGCCAATCGAGTCACGGTCAAGTTTTCTCTAAACGCTGGATATGTCAATCGTTTGTTGCTTTGTATAGGGGTTAATGACTTTGCTCTTTCTGACTGACTAAAACAGCAAGGCTCCATTGATATCTCATTACACTCTTTGAATCAAGGAATTGAAATGAAAAAAAGGACAATTTCATTTTTTTTATTTATTATTGTACCGTTTGTTTGATTGTTTAGACTATAAAATGTAAAATGCGCAGCACAAATAAAATACAAAACAAATATAATAATCGCAAAAAATACAATAAATGATAACACAAATGATAAAAGTGTAAAAAAGAATATGAAAACGAGCAGGTATATAAAATATGAGCGTTGTTGCACTAGTGTTAATGAAGATAAAGTGGCAACCTAAGGTTTTAAAGTTTGTTTAAATTGAAGACTTGCGCCTAAGTTTTCAAAATAGAACTTGTATTAATTGTTTTAGTGTTTCTAGTAAGGATACTAAAAAGAAATCTTTACATTTAAAAAATATTCTAAAATCCGTTCATGAAAAATTAAATACAATTATGTATCGCATAACAAAGACAAACTATATTAACAAAAAGAAAACAACAACAAAAATGTAAGTTGTGGTTATATATGTGAGAATACAAAACATGAAAAATGAATCTGCATATGAGATAACCTCTCGTATGACTTCACACCTCTCGCGTGACTTAACGATACTTGGTTCATTATCCACGAGACACTTGGCATATGTTGACCTTGACTTTGACAATTAATTACAAGATGGCTGTTTTTAAAAGAGTGCGTTTAATTGTAGAACTTTTAATCAAAACTCAAATCAAAAGATATCCGTTTACAAAGAACAAAAAAAGAAGACATTTCAAACAGGTGTTACCTTGTAGGGTTGGCATTGCAGTATACTATTTTGACAACAAAATGTTGACAGTTGTAAGTGTACTTTTTAAAGCGTTGCCCATGAAAACAGTGCGTGTTTCTTTCAAAGTTCAACATGCCAATCTACCATCACGCCAGCTATCACAGTATTATAACGCACTCGCAATAATTTTATACCAGGCGATACGGTTCATACGCGCAATACTATAAACATACATTAACAAGCAAAGGTTTTTCATTAAATGCTTTCCTTTACTATACTCACGCCTCTCTCGCTACATATGCACTTTATATGTGTTTATTCACTTCTTTGTTGCCATAGAATAATTTGTATCCATGCATAGCTTTTGCAAACCAAAATTCACTTCCTAATTGTTATTCAGCCAAGCCATTTATAAATATACACAGTTAAACATAATATATAACGAGTAATTCTCAATATATCAAAGGGTATTTACTTCCAGAATTAAAACAAGTCTGACTAGAAAGCAGGCGGTAATTTCAGCATCTTCCGCTCTGATTATAGTAGTCGACTTTGGTAATTAAAAGTGTAATATTTCACCGGAAGCATCCATCACACAAAATAAGAAATGCGCATGACGGAAGAAACCGTAGACGTTCGTAGTTCGTCTATCGTCTGCCTCGAAATGGCCAATATAGCATGCGCCGAAACGTGGCGTTTGACCAACTTCTTATATCAAGTGAAGGCAACCAACTTTTCCGCATTTCTCGTCATCACAGCAACAAATTTGTGATTAAATTGTCCATTACAACTTCGTGTCAATGCCCTGGAAAATGAAATAAGACGAGTTTAGTTTAAAGCAAAAACTAAAATATACATAAAAATAGCTTTGACAATATATTTAACTGAGTGAAAATCGCAAATAATCTGCTGAATGCTAAAGCGCACCGAATGAATATAATATATATTACATACGGTATCTTTCTATATATTTATATTAAGAAATAGTTTCAGTCATTTTCAATATTTAATATTATATGTTATTTATAATATGATATAATAAGTGAAGTATCTGTGTTTTCACAGAAATAGTGATAGTCCCTTACATCAATATACCCATTGGGATTCGAGCTGAAACCTTCATCTACGAACACTGGGTTGTCTTCCCCTCCGCCGATCGACGCTATGCTCATGCGCGGAGAAACCGGAAGTGTTGAATTGGTGCTGTTGGAGAGGGTCCTACCAAGGTTGAAATCGTCAAGACTGACGCTGCTCATACGACTACAGGTGACCGCCGGAATGTAGGAGTCGTCTAAATCGTCATCAGAATCATGTGGAGTTGGAGCTTCATATGGTTTGGTAAGGTCAGTAGTACTGCTAACAGAAAGACCTAGAGACGCTAGGCGACTAAGGACCGGAAGGAGACTGCTTCTTCTTCGGCGACCTGTAGAAAAATACAAACAATAACTTAAATTATAACATTACTATTAACTTATTTCGATTACCCCCAGGTTTATGATCGTGTCACCGTACCCAGATGTCCAGGATTGTACCGTGCACAGGTGATTCATAGTCAGCAGAATAGAGTTATTGGTTATGTGATACAAAGACTCATTCGTGTACATAACATGCGGAAAAAACTATTTGGATGAAAAAATACCCAATGCGGTAGAGCCTTTTTCATATCGTTTGACCCAACAAGTTTATTTTTATTTAAGTTTTCAATAAAAACTCATGTCAAATACTCTATATATACACAAAATACCTCACATGATCATTTGTGTGCAGATAAACCCAAACTTGCAGATAAAAAAGGAGTCAACGGGTGAAAATGCCCTTCATGTTTTCATTTTCAATAGTGTAAAATTGATCATAAATGTGCATAGAATTATAGTCAACAACTCATGAATAGAACAAAGCACCACGAATGAGTACACTTCAAAGACAGTTTGCATACGTGCACAAACGTTTAATCTCTTTCTCTCTCTCTCTCTCTCTCTCTCTCTCTCTCTCTCTCTCTCTCTCTCTCTCTCTCTCTCTCTCTCTCTCTCCAGACTCTCTCTCTGTCTGTCTATCTCTCTGTTTCCATGTCTGTCTGCCTATCTATCTTTCTGTTTCTTTCTCTGTCTGTCTCTACCTTTCTGTCTGTCTTTCTCTTTCTCGGCGTCTCTCTCTTGAGTGAGGCCTTTACGTTTAACTTTCGATTTAATAATGTAATGTTTGTGCAGATATGTATTCCAAGGAAATGCATCAATGCCCTACAACATGAGTATATAAAAACTACATAGCAGTTTTCTAGTATGAAATAGATAACGTTGTTTAATATGACAAAATATGACAACAATCAAGTCATAAAGAATTTGGGCAAAGTCAGACTAAGTAGAAATGTTAATACATTGACAATCAAGTGACGTTTAAAACCACATATGCCATGTATTTCATTAAAGTGTTTAATTTAACGTGCCTTGTGACTATTTAGACGCGTGCTTGCTTGCCATTTAAGTCATGTTAAAGTCAACGATATGCCCCCTTTAACATGGTTTGTTATTAGAAAAAATCGGCTAATGACGTCATTGTACACGTTACATGTTTTGGAGGCGTTACTAGCAACATTAATAGTGTTTGTCTATGTTTAACAGCGATATAAGCATACAGAAAGTTGAAATACATTGTTGTTTTGGTGTTGTTGTTATTGACCGAAACTTATCGCGTAAACAATTATCGCCATAAAGGTACAAGCCAAACATGTCTATTGGCATGTGTTAACTTTTGTTTTTAAGATATATGAACAAAATGAATTTTAAATTACAAAAATCAATTCAGTGATAACTTAAATGTTTTTTAAAAAAATTATTAGTTTATAACATAAACTTGTTCTTTGAAACACTGACACCAAGCACAGTCAATTTGTAACAAAATGATACCTTTCGCCTATGATAATTAATTCTAATCCCAATTAGAAAGGCTATATGCTTATTTTATCTGCATGTAAAAATACATTTTTTCAAAACTACATGAGTTGATTTAAAAAGGAATTGATTATTGAAATGATTGTTATTTATAACACCACTATCGAACTTGAAAGACATATTGACACCGTGAATAATTTGTAAAAGCAAACCTGTTTTTTTTTTATAATTGAACGTTGCAGTTTTTTTGTAGAATAAATGAATGAAATGTCTAAACGTATAAAGTGCAGTGTAAGGACCTCATCTAAATGCAGAAAAGATCACTATGTTTATAAATTACAGACGCTTAACAATATAAAGCAATATAAATACAAATCAACCGCACTTACCAACATTAGAAGCACACGCCTGTACCTCTTTGTCAGTGGCGCCTTTCCGCCGACATAGAGACTGGAGGTTTTTGACTTCAACCTTAAAAAGCAACAACGAATTACTGCTATACTTTTTATTAACTTCCAAACGATAATAATATATACGAAGTCGTAACTTTCTTACGTTTACATATACCATAAGGGGTGTCCGTGGTCGAGCGGTTAGAGTCCCTGACTCTTTACTCCTTAGCACCTCACCGAGTGGGTTCGAGTCCCGGTCGGGGCGAGAACTTTCATGCGGGGGAGGTTTTAAAGCTTAAACGTGGGGCGCCGGTGGTTCTACACAGACATACGTCTGGGGTATTCCTCCACCAATTATAAGCAGGACATCGACAATGTGACCAAAATTGTGTCATTTCGATGTAACAAAAAACAAAAACAAACATATACCATAGTAAGAGCTTTAAACGCGGCTCATGGAAAGAGTCGGATGAGATTTCTTTCCTTTTGATTAACGGCAGCATCACTTTATTATTAGTATTACTACTACTACTACTACTACTACTACTACTACTACTACTACTACTATTATTATTATTATTATAATTATTATTATTATTATTATTATTATTATAATAAGAAGTAGTAGTAGTAGTAGTAGTAGTAGTAGTAGTAGTAGTAGTAGTAGTAGTAGTAGTAGTAATAGTAGTAGTAGTGGTAGTGGTAGTGGTAGTGGTAGTAGTTGTAGTACTCTTAGTAGTAGTAGTAGAAGTTGTAGTAGCAACAACAACATTAGTAGTATCGTTCAGGTATATTAACAAAGAAATGCATTGTCAAGGTAAAAAATAAATATTACAGAAAAATAAATCCTAGTGGAATGTTGACCATTTCAGCATCAATGCTAGCTTTCTAGGACATTACTACTTACCCTGTAGAGTTCGACTTTCATTTTGAGGTCGCTGGCCCTTTTAACTGAACCCCGGTACTGCTGTTTGACTATCTTCAGTTGTAGCAAGTCTCGACCCTGTATGACCAGAACAAAACCTGAAACACAGATAAAGAAATTATGTTGCTTTATAAAATTATTTAAAACAAAAATCATTGGCGCCGCTCTGGAATTTGGTTGTCTGTTAAAAAAGCTCTTCGATTCACTTCTTTGTTTCAGTGGCTCCCTCTGTGTAGCGCTGCGGATAATACAGGAGCTTGTTAGAACATATAATTGCGTTCGGGTTCTCATATAAGAATCGTTGTCAAGAGATCCCTCCGCGAGACGAATGAGGACAAATATGTTACAGATTCAGTAACGATTAATATTTACTAATTAATGTTTTCTTCGGCTTTTGCAATTTTCTGTTGTCAGTGATAATTCCGCTTGGCATATATTTGGTCAAAAAAAAAGTGTTGTTGTATATACATACATATTTTGGCGGGCTTTTGGAGTTTTGTCTTGTTATTACTTCTGCAATTGTTTTCTGATCTTGTTTTTCAATAATTCTACTTGAGTCCTTCATCAGCAAAAAAAAAATCTGAAAATTAACGTTCATTATACCTTGCGAACAGGTGACCTTTTGTGATGTAGAAGGAAGTAAAGAAAACCTTCTGCAAGGCTATGTTTGTCACTTTCAATAAGGACATAGCGCGTATATCATTGACCCTTACGCTACTATTTCTCGTTATAACAAATAATGCATGCCTTATAATTAACGACAACTTCGCACATAGATAACATAGTATTGAAACATAGCAGCAGATAGTGCAGATTCTGGTCAACAATCTGGCTCATCTGGAATATATACTTTGGTATAAGTTTTGGTTTATTCGTCTTTAGGATGTTAGGTGTTAAATGTGCGCCGAGATGTTGTGACCAGGCTCCTGCCTGATGGGTAATTGTGACGTGTGTGACATGCCTGAGAAGTATGCCGAGGTCATGTGGCCAAACAAACGGCTCCAGTCTCCACAACCGAGCTGTCACAATATCCTTTCTGCGTTTGACCAAAGTATAGCAACCTTTTCGTCCTTATCCCGTGACACATGTAAATAACCAGTAGTTATGGTAGATATTTGCTTTGACAAATGTAATAGGCTTGTTGCAAGATAAGTTGCATAAAAACTTAAAAAAACTGCAAACTGCAAGTTATCTTTAAGCATGATTTCTTGTCTTGGCTCTATTTGACTTACCCCTGTAAAAATCAACAAGTTTTTGGTAGTAAAGAGAAAGAAAAAAGGAACACCACTCTGACCAATTATGTCTAGGCGTACATACAGATATATAATTAATGTTTGTTCTGAACCTTTTGTTATCAAAACTGTCCGATAAGTATTTGAAATATCAGGGAATATTCTCGAAACGAAGGTACATCACAAAGGAAAAGAAGTAGTAATTGGAAAATATTCATGTAAATTATATTTTAACATTTCTTTCAATTCCCAGAAGAGTTACATAGTCTTAAGTGACATATTAGACAACATTCTTATTTTTCACACACACACAAAAGAAACAAACAGACACTAGTACTGCTTTACAAAGTAACAGAGTACTATAAATTATCATGAGATGATAGGCATGAAAATACTCAAATAGTCTCTGTAATGTCCTGTATTCGTTGTTTTGCTTTTGGGCCATTGTTACTGCCATGGCGCCCCTCGGCCGCGTATGCTTATAAACAGATGCATTGTCCCCTAACATCACCATATGTCACCGCACCCTTAAGCTATCAGTCCACCATCACCACCATATTGTCAATGGAATTTCCGTAAAAAGGACTCAATCTTAACATGAATAAATAAAGTTTGTCACACACACAACAAACAACACAACACACAACAAAACCCAATTGTGGTCAAAATCTGTTTAGGTACATTGCTGTTTGTTTTTGTCTTTAGGCAACACATACAATAAATTGGCCAAGGTGCTGTGTAACCAGGCATATGTCTCTGTTTTTACTTATATTGCTTTTGGGCAATACGTGGACTTTGAAAAAGGTAAACTGAATTGCCTTGTGTGACTCTGTTTCAACAAATTCCATGCTGTTATTATCGAATTATATTCCGTTTTTATATAATTTCTGTGAATTTTAATTTCGAAAAGAAATTAACGAAACTGTGTATCACCCATACCCTACGAAACTGTGTATCACCCATACCCTATATATCTCATCTAGTTAACTGTATTTATTGGATGCACTAATGTTTCAAAGCAACAACAGAAATTCATAACCTTTTTGAATTGTATGTGTAAGATGTTTTATCTCACATATAAAAAACGCCTATGGAAGCAATTCTGCTTGCAATTAAAAAAGTAAAACAAAGCTGACACTAGCGAAGATAGCACAGAAGCAGGGCATAACAAACATAACTTTTATAATAAAAATAATAAAAACTGACAATGTATCAAGGAAATAACCACGAACATTGGTCGCCATGTATATTTTCCTGAAATTTATTGATTCTATTAACTGTTAAAGTTAGCCATTTACATTCTTGCTCTCAGCGCATGCTCTCTGAGGCGCATTGGAAGATGTTTATTCACCATCTTTCTCCTATCAATCCTGAGATTATTTTAAGTAAAAACTTTATGCGTATATCGGATGCTTGATTAAGAGGGTACTGACGATTTATAAAGCAAGGACCCATTATATGCTCTCCGTAACTCCGTATATATGATGACGTTAACTTTTTTTTTTAGAAAATCTTCGGGTACGATGTAAACATGTCTCGTACGCTTGTTTTTGAAATTATTATTATCTGTTTTTAACTACATGTATTCACTATTGATCGTTGTGGTAGAGTTGCCGACTTACAACTCATGATTGCTTTGCTCATCTCGTAGGTTCGAGTCCCGTTTGGGGCGAAGGCCTTGATTGTAGGAAGGTCACTCAGCTGACCTGCGGTGCGCCGATGGTTCTACCTAGACATTTGTCTGGGGCCTTCCACTACCAAAATAGCTGGACTTAAAGTAGATATAATGACCATAAATGGTCGCTGAGATCTATTTTAAAAACAAAAACAAAACTCACTGTTGACGATCCTGATAACTCTCCAGGGCAATATGTACATCATGATGTTGGCCGCCTCGTCTTCAGGATGCGCCCATAACCCTTCCCAGAAGGCCAGATCAAGCGCCCAAGAGACCGTGATCACAAACGCGTCAAATAGCTGCCAGATGATACAGATATGAAATTTGAATAATATGACATCAGTCGTAAAATACTGACGTCATAAAAAGTGCGTGACAGGGCAACAAATTGACTTGATTAAATTTATATGTTCAGTTAAATGTTTACTGTTAATGTAACATACTTAAGTGAATAAATATTTCAAGGCGAACTATTAAAATAATCTGAATTTGTGATGAAATATAATTTGCGTCTTCATCAGAATGAATACAAGCTTCCTAAATAATCCACCAACTAATTCTTAACATTAAGTACTAAAACAAAGAGAAGACTCCCTTCCTTATTTATGTGACTTCTTACCTCAATTTTATGATGCAGAAACTTCTTGCCCATAATGAATATCTTGAAATATGTTACCAAGACCAGAAACGTGAGTATGACCATCGAACCAAGGTGGAAGGCATGCGTGAGTTCATGAAGCATGTAATGTTGGTACTTTGCCCCCGCTGTTAACATGTCATGTTTATGATTGCCACCCGCTCCTCTTTTCCGACGATGTGGGTGATCGTGGTCGGAATGGAAATGTTGGTGGTCGCGAAAGAAAGAGTCGTTCTTCGTCGGTTCCGGCCAAGGAACCTTGGCCATGGCAGCCAACTGTTCTAGGGGGCCGTGGTCATGTCCGTCGTAGTTGTGGTGCCCAAGTTCCCGTTGGACCTCGGCGAGAAGGCTTGGCAATGAGGATCCTTCGTGTATAGTTTCGTTTAGAATGTGTGGGAATGTTTTAAAAACAATGTCTCGAGATGTGGCTTCGAGGATTTCCTTTTCGTGTAGTTCATCTGAAAAAAGTCGTTCTCCTTTAATGAAAAATGTTTTGTGATTAAAATGTTTTCTAATTTTAACTTTTTCTGTTTCGATTTTAAACCTTTGAAGGCACAGTCAACTAGTTTCATTTTGTATAAAGCTGAATACAGAATCAATATTGACATGAAGAGTATAACAGTAAAAGTTCAAAACTTCTTAATTAAGTTCTTAATTATTTCATAACTCACCCTACACAGGGAAGACATATGTCAGTTAAGTGACAGAAATCCTTGAATAGAATTCTTACCACAAACCTGCTTCTTTAGAATGCACAAATTAGTTTCATTTTCAGATTAATGTCAAAGAGTATACAATTAACCCAATGTTTATAAAACTATTGTCAATGACTAGCTATGTGTCATTGACCTTTTATATAAAGTTCATTTTTGAAATTGAATGACGCCTTAGGACATAAAAAGTGCAATAAGTGCAATGGTTTCAATGACATGCATATACATGTAATGTACATAACACCAGGAAGTGCAATGGAACAAGACAGCTACGTGTTTTATTCAATGACAAAGCACAGTTTATGGTTGTTTTAATTGAAGTTCCCGTGTGAGGCAACTAGAGAGACACAGATAAAGATACAGAGAGATACAGAGAGAGAGACAGAGAGAGAGAGAGAGAGAGGAAGAGAGAGACATAGAGACAGAGAGACAGAGAGAGAGAGAGAGAGAGAGAGAGAGAGAGACAGACAGACAGACAGACAGACATACAGACAGACAGACAGACAGACAGACAGACAGACAGACAAACAAACAGACAGACAGATAGACAGACAGAAAAAATAGAGGAGACTCGGCATTATGCAAATGAAGGTGTAAACTATGAACAATATCAAGAAACACTTATCCACATATTGTTTCCTTATAAGGAGCTGACGTCTGTTTCCGCTGGAATAAAGTTGTTACTGGCAGGTCATTTAGTCAGACATAGGACATACAGCAAATTATGCTGCGTCAGTAGAGCACATCGTAAATGTAATAAACTTTGAACATATCTAGTAGCAGATACAGTGATGTTCAACAGTAGAACATGTACATGTAGTTAGCAGGATTTAATTAAAATGAGTAACATCTTAATGTATTTTAAAGCAATGCTAATTAGATAAGTTATTACAACTACATACTTATTCCGCTATTGCTATTTAATATATAATAATGGCAGTATGGCAAACATGATATTGTATTTGTGTATATATCAATCTTTATCCCCAATCGAATTTTAGAAGAGGGTCTCTAAAGGACATTATTCTTTCACGAGATAAATACCTGCAAGTATTACTACATTTAATAATCACCGAGAAAACACACAACTTCTTTGAGTATTCTATGACAAAAACTAAACAAGTATATGTCCATTGGCTCGTTCTACTTTTTAAATGAGATTTGATTTGATTGTTTTATCAATTTATGCAAATGATGTTTTCTAGTCGGCAAGTCAAAGGATTAGTTTCCCTCTGAATTTTAAAACTCGACAATACACTCAGACGTGATGACGTAATAAGTTACATGTTTTTTTTCTACGGAACATCTGTCACAACAAATACAAGGATCCGAAGCTCATTCTTTTCATGTCGGATGCTCGCTTACATTTCGTTTTTCAGTTGCGGATGCTAATTTTGCTCAAACAAACCACAAATGACTCAGAGTTAACAAGGAGTTGTGACAAGTACATGTTTTAAGATGACGTGTTTTTTTTTTTTTTTTTTTTTTTTAAAAAATATCTTACGGGTGCATATAAGTAAAAATGAATTTGGGTCAACGTTTGTAAATTACATATAGATAATATGTGTTGATGAATTGATGGTCCAACTTATAGCGACAAATCTAGGATTTTTTTATAACTTGGGCATGAAATCGTTCTTAAATGATAAAAATACTAATTACCCCTAATTGTATAAAAAGGGTTTTACAAGTATTACATGAGGTTATTGTCTTATGAATAATGTAGACTCATAGCTTGTATGTATTATAATGTTTATGTTTGTATTTAGCAATACGAGAGATCAATTTTGTCAATTGCACTATCAGAAAAGTAATTTTTAGATAAATTCATTTGACTTCAGTCTATTTCCCTACAAACATAGCTTAAATACACCAAAACTATTTACTTTTTAACAACTTCCTTAAAGGTGGTATCCGACAGTTTGCCTTTATCAAATTCATGTAACAATACCTTACCACTAGTTTGGGCATTCACTCATATCTAAGTATAAATGAAGACGGTTTTAAACACCAACATTATTGTTAGACAGTACAAATCGCTATAAAAACACTCTAAAAGTTCAGTTATTCCAAATCTACAAATAATTACGATAGTGGTCTGTGCTTAAAATAGATATCGACGTCAGAGTGAATTACCCGGATGGCAATATAACGTTATCTCAAAAGTGAGTTGTCACGTGGTTTTTCTAGTTAAAAATAGTTATCTCTGCAGCGTGGCTTAGATAGGAAATACCTGTTGCAATGGCTAGTGACAAATTTTTGTTCCATTGTTCACACTGATCTAGGGCATCAATGAGCAGCATTTTGCAGGATCTTTTCAGGTAATAATGACCTAAATGCATTGGGTTATCTGAGAGAAAATATTTATTTCCAAACTGTTTGATAACACCTTTAACATGTACAGACACATACCGCTGCTTTGCTACGTATTTTGACCTTCATCTCGGCTTTTCTTAAACAGCGGGGGTATTTTGTATAAATCCATGTCAGGTTTTGATTATATTCTCTTACCTTTCATGATTAAAATATCAGCAATAATTTGTCCAATGACACAGCTGGCGTCTAACACGGCACATGCCGTCAGAATGATGAGCGCTACGTGCGTGTGAAGTAACGTAGACATCCGCTTCTTCATCCTGTAATAAACGAAAGGAACATAGGAAATAATATACCGGACGTTTAGATGTAATTAACTTAATTAACTCTCTCCTCGAAAACATACCGTTTTATTTATACCGTTTGTTGCTATCTTTGGATACATGCTATACCATCTGTCAGTCAAATTAATTGCTGTGACCGCTAATTGTTGGTTCGTTGCCTAGCAACGGAGTTTTGTTTTTGTTTTTCCTCTTCCCGATGTCTAGTAATATTAATTATCAAAGAACTATGCGTACTAGTTTTTTCATACATGTTTGTTTAAGAGATCCCATTCTTGGACGCTATTTCAAAATTGTCCAAAGTTGAACAAACAGATTTTTTTTCTACATTGCGTTTTAAACTGGTATTACTGATCCTACACGGCACAAATTAAGACTTTTAATTGGTATCTACATTTCAGGATAATACTTTAACTGATAATAAGATATTTAACTTTTAGCTCTATATTTTTTGATACCCCAAACTCATTTGTTAGGTATTAACTTAATCCTTTAGTTCATGCATATGCCATTTTACTCCTTTGTAAAGCATTCACAGTTATTCCTTTTATCTTCGGCTGCATCAGCAAAACAAAGGGTTAGTTTGTAGACTAGTTTAATCTACGATATATAATTATATGCCAAAATGCATATGTGTAAAAGTTTTTTTAAACTGTTTCTAAGAAAATCTACAAAATCATTTGAATTTTTAAAACCCTATACATTTACTGTGAATGCAGTGGTTAAAACTTCATGACAGGGTCAAAAGCTGTAACAGGTGACTCAGCAGCAAATAAGGCAGATCCTGATCAGTTGACTCCTAATAGGTACCTTACTGATCTGAATCAACTTGCCCAAGCACTATACACATGTGCATAGCAAGCTTGGGGTCAAACTTCATCTAACACACGCGTTCCTGCATTTCGAAATGTTCTTTTGAATAAAGCTTTTGTTTTCGTTAATGTCCAAACAAAATTATAGCTCATTTACATTGTACACATAATGCCACATGCGTGATGGAAACCCAAATGGAACGTAATAGCCATTATTATTCCATTTTGCACATGCGCTGTTGATTTTACGTTTTTATTATCATAAATAAACAATTATGATTAAGTAAATTTAAAGTAAATCATAAGTAAAAGCAAAGAATGTTTTAGTTGTTAAGAACAGCTTTGTCTGTATCAGCACCTACCGATACAAAAAACTCCAGTCAACAAGAATAAGTTATGTGTTTACTGCAATGATGTCGTGATATAGATGTCACGTCCTATCATGTATGAGATTAATCTCTGTGTAATGGTAAACAACTTCACTTGAGCGTAAAGTAATATATACAGTTAAGTTAAACTTCGGCTTCTTTTTCTAAGTATCTTCGAATTATTTTAATATAAAGAGATTTAACACAGATTCGAGATAAAACATAGCATCTCCAACAACAACCGAATAAAAATGTACATTTGCTTATTTCTAAGCAGTCAAGCTACCATAATAAATCATGATTAACTCGGTATGAATCTTGTTAGGTGACATGTAGGATGAGATTAAGTGATTGTTATTTAAACGAAACCTTCTTCGCACCGCGCTGGTTCAACCTTGCCATGGGGTCCTTCTCCAATCAAAGTATTAGGGACTGCGTCGCAGCTTGCATTTACAGTTAAATATACAATATTATTATAAAAGAAATCACTACATTTCTTCCTCTATACTTCTACCAGCGAGTTTCGTCTTTCCTTTTGATTATGACACATGTGTAATTTCAACAAATAGTATTTATACAAATTCCGTTGAATAAGTATGAGCTTTAAAGATTTCAGTATAACTTTAAGAGACACCAGTGCTAATGTCCACAAACTTATCTGTCTCAACCCATTTATTTATCAGTCTATGTGAAAAATTAATGTCAGTGTTACATAAATAGACATTAGTACTGTTTCCCCAAAATAGAACTATGGATAAATCGCCCAAACTATTTATCTTGACAATGACATAACATATGGTTGAACTTGTTTGTTAAAAAGAAACTTTTTCCGAGTGACTTATATATCACGTGTACTTTGCCAGAAACTATAGCAACCTACAAAACACCTTTCCCTTTTTATTAGTTCATGACATGTCATATTCGCATCGTTTTTGTCGCTCCACAAACAAAGCTTCTTCTTTTCCTTGGTGTGAGGTATGTATGTACTGTCTTTATGTCATACCTTCATTGTGCTTTGTGTTTTTTAATCACTCAATTTTACTTCAGGGATTGTTTGTTTATTGGGTTTATCGTCCCACCAACAGTATTTCAGTTATCTGTACCACGGTGTCCACTTGAAGCAGATATAGTGCTGCCTTCACTGTGTATAGCATACCGTGGACACCTGGCATGATACCACACCCAGTCAATTATCCTGACACAGAGCCCACCAGTCGTGGAACTACCCTTATTGCTTGAGCGTTAGCAAGGGAGCTATATCATTGCTATTTTAAAGATTCTGGTATGTCGCGGCCCGGGATCGAACCCGGAGCCTCCCGTACCTGGAGCCGACGCTCTACCGATTGCGCTACCAGGTCCGGTACTTCAGGGATTTCAAGCTGTCTCATAAACAACATGTGTAATTTCTGTAGATAGGTAGATTTGTAGCTCTCTTTTGCCATTGCATGAATGTAATTGTAAAAAAAGACTTTTTGAAGCATAAAGTTACAGAAGAAGTTTATAAGAACTCGACGCCCCATGTTGAAAATATGCTATTTCAGAGGAAACAATGTAAATTTGTTGTATTTTCAAAAGAGTCACGTAAACAAACCGATCCTGTTTAAAATTAATATGTTTTGTTGGCCCAAAAATATACGACTCAAAGAAGTGGCATGGAAAAAAGTGATCAACATGATATTCATGTACTAAAATTGCTAGATGGTCAATTATTTGAACCCTTCTTCCCTCAAACTATACATGTACGTCAATTGAAGCAAAGCAATGCAATTATTTATATTTCGAATGAATTATACGTCGAAAAAGAGCGAAATCCCGTTTACTATAAAAATATAATTTGCAAGATCAGCTGCGAAAGTAGAAAGTGGAAGAATAATTAAATATGCAATGAATATTATATGCGGTGTTTCCATGGTAACAACTATTCATTTTATGCTAACACGTCGAGGCAGTTAAAATATGTGATACACCATCTGCATTGTGTATCGCAAGACCCATGAGGAATGTACAGTAAGATAAAACATACGCTATGACTTATTGGTTGACGGTTGATTCGGTCCGACAATTGACGGTTTTTGGCGACGTTATTACTTGTCAATACATAAGGCTAAGTCAAAACGTATGTCCAGTGGTTAATAAAACGGCCCATCGATACGTCATGTTTAGTGCCTTAACAATCATAAACAGCCGTGTCATTCGTAGGTATTCGATAGCATAGGTGAATGGTCAATGTTCGGTCAAAAATGAAGGCGGCAAGTCCAGATGGTTGTTTCGTTATAGTAGTAGCCTATGTCGTCGTAATAACGGGCTTGTGGTTGACGTCGAACCAGGATATGCTTCTAGACATCAAACAAAGTACATTGATGACGATGTTCACATGACCATATCTATCTTTGCCAACATATTGCTAACATAATGCGTTTTAAAAGTAAATGTTCCAGTATTTCATGTACAGGTACATGATTGTTTTTACTACGTTAGCAGTGAGTACCGTGGAACAGATTAACCACCCATATAAAAGTAGTTCTATGAAGAGAACAAAAGTCACACAGTTAAAAAATAAAACAAAGAGCATATAATCTCACAAATGAGAAATAATTCGTTTGTTAGTATGAACGAAGCCATTCAGATCACCTCATTGTTTACGCTGTAAGCTGCTGCTGATGGTCCGGAAAGCACGAACATGTCTTTATTACAAGAATACAGCAAGCACAGAGATGTGTTTCTGTCTAACCACTTTCTTGTGTTCATAGGGAAATGAACTTATATTACACGTATATGCTTGATAAAGAGGCAAACGATTAAGACTTCAAACACAGTCAAGGTTCATATATTTAACTCTGTTCCTTGTTGAGCAACGCAATGAGCACCTATTACGCATGCACATTACGCATGCACATACCTTTGGTAGTGCAACAGGACACTGCTATGGGCAGGAATCCAAGAAAGGCATCAAGTCAATGTAAGATAATGGAAAGAACACATGTTCGGGGGCGTCCGTGGACAGACTTGTAACTCCTCAAGTTTAGGTCCCTTTCGGGCCGAGAGTTTACTTAGGAAGTTCCTTTCATATTTGGCTGGTGTTTCTCTTCTACAAAAGTTTGACTGGACCGCGTAAATATGACATTAATTGTTTCGGTGCGATGTAAAAATCAACAACAACAACAACGACAAAACCTATACGCTTCCCAAGTATATGATGGACAAAAAATAAGACGGTCTTCCAGAGTAAAGCCATGGTATGAAGATAAAAAGCACAAAGACGCGCTTCTAGTCAACCCAACTCCAAATTGCGTTTCACAACTTCATGTACCTAATATATGTAAACGGTTTTTGTCAACATGTGTTCGGTCCACCTAAAGTGCATCTGACATGCAATATTAATAACAGTCAACAGTAGCGGTCAACTGGTCAGCATGCAAGAATGTCAGCAGCCGTTGTGAATGTCCAGTACAGGTGATCAATCCGGGAAGGGGCGGGGAAGAGTCTGTTTAGGGGATAAGGCGGGGTAGACTGTCAATGTCACGGCTGATTTTTTATCTTGGTGTTGTCATTTGTGCAGAATCGTTTGTATGGCGGCAAACTTCAAGCAAATAAGCATATATGCATATTGCGCGTCGTTTTAAATCAATGCGCCAAAAGCGTTATTCCGCGACAACGCATTTTTTCTGTTCGCGAACTAGTTTTATTACATGAACGTTGACGGACGAGCCTATGCAGCAACTTTTCGTGTGCAATGCAAGCAGTTTTGTTTTTCGGTACCGTTGAAAACGTTAAAAACGGCATTGTCAGTAAATCTTTAAAATAGTGAAATAGATTTGCTTTAAACCAGCAGTCAAACGCAGAGGGTCAGATGATCATTATCACTAAAAAACAGAAGTTTAATTTCTAAATGTACATATATGGACTTAGACTAAGTCCTTGGTAAGACGTGTCCTATCCATAATTGATTTACTAAAAGTTGTATGAATACTGTTTCTTATTGACACAAAACTTCTTTTTCAAAGGTACATGTACATTCTGTGAAACAGTCTCAATTAGCTATGTATTCTTATATGGCCCAATGACTAACCATCATAAAGAAACATCGATGTCTATCCCACAACGTCGTTAACAATCCCATCTATATTGATGACCTAATGGTCATAAGGCAACAACAACAAAGTAAAAATGTTAATTAGGTCCCATTTATCATACATAGATCTTACGAGGATTTCACGGATCAATGTTTTTACTAAATAACAGTAAAATAAGTAGTCTTATTTTATTTCAAGTGATGAAGATAAATGTGTTTCATTTTTGTTTGTGTTGTTTCTTAAATACACGGAGAAGCGACACACTTACTTTAGTGGATGCCTGGGCATAACAACCGGTGCATGTGTTGTTTGTGTATGTGTGAGGACGGGGTCAGGGGTGGTCGCAGAAGCAGTCGCTTGACGTTCGTCATCTGATATTGGTCTTTCAAAAGAGTGGCTAAAATCTTGTATATATGATCGTTATGTTGCTGAATACACGATTAACATATATCTTGCTTGACTATTAGTATAATTATTGTTTTTTTAGTGGCCATATTGTCGACATATAAATTAAATATGAAAACCACTTATTGCACAGCAGGGATCGTCATTTTAATGCTCTTTATAACTTTAGTTATAAATATCAATATTCATATTATGTTTGCAGAATTTGTTTAAATACCATAAATATCATTTCATTAAAATACTTTGAACAATTGTATAAAATAAATATTTCGCAAATCAATAGACTAATACAGATTTTTGTAAAAAAATAACACAAAGACATCAATATCTTAATGACAAAAATCAATATGTTCCGAAATTATTAAGCATGTAGGAATTTGTTTCCGGAAAAGCCGAAAATGTATTACGTCCATGAGACGGAAATAAAAATACAGCAAACAGGCGCGATTTTCTTAATCATGCAAAGACGATTGCTGGTCACCAATGACGTAATGATAACTAATTAATCGTAATTAGCTTGTATAGTGAATGACTTTGCTGATTACAATTCGTGGGACGATGATGACGATGATGATGGTGTACAGGATGTGGAGGATCTGGAGGGAGAGGGGAACAGTGAAATGTGCATATGGAGAGAAGGAGAAAAGGCATGCTGATGGTGGAGATGATGGCAATGATAATTGTGATGAAAATGCTGATGAATGTCGAATAGTCGGATAGTGGGATGAAGATAAGGAGAAAAAACGAACGAAAAGAAGTAATAAAAATAAGAAAAGAAGCGGACAATAGAATGATGATGATGATGATGATGATGATGATGATGATGATGATGATGTTGTTGATGATGATGATGATGATGATGATGATGATGATGATGATAAGGAGGAAGTGGATAAAAGCTAAAAGAAATAATATAGAGATCAATGTAACGGATGAAGTTAGTTCAGCATCTTCATTGTGTCATCGTCACAGTCATTAAAGTCAACTTTCCCGACATCAGTGACAACTTCACAAACAGCTTAGACGAAAAAAACATCAAGTGTCACATTCAGTAAAGTCTCAACCGTAGAAATTAGACCGCCTTTTGCCTCATGCCTAAGAGCTCATTTATTATTGTATGAAAATGTTTCAACCATTCTGGCATTTCCTGCTCATGTAGCAACAGGTGTAGCGAGTGATAACTCGAGTGGTTTTCCATAACTCTCTACGCTGGTTATTACGCCATAACGCTTCTTCGAAATGTGTGTGCAACTATGTGCAAAGATGACTAGACGTACAGCAAGAGTCTTAATGATATTCAGTAAATATAATTGTTTAAACGGTGCTTGGCTTCTAACTTTGTATAGAACGGACATTTTCGTGTCTAGAAGCTTCGGGATGAATACAGTTGAAAACATTCCCGGGCCTAACTGAAATTAAACGTGAAGGAAAATTTCACCAAAAAGACAAGAAAAGTCAACTTGACAGAAACATCGCTTTTAATTAATAGCGCATTATTTATGTGAACCTCTTTAATACAAGAGAGACAGTCCAAAATTGTGCTATATATAAAACTGTCATTTAAATGTTTTTCATTCAGTTCTAGACAATGATGTTAAAGCATTTCACTGTTCGTACAAATCTGGCATGTGTAATGTATGTTTTAAAACTATTTTGGCAAATTACATTACGAGTCTGTTTGAACTGGTAAAATTGCACACAAACACAAAACAAAAAACGCTGACACTGCAAATTAGAACTGCAAGAAGACAAGCAAAGCAGAAAATGACGTTGTGTGGTATAAAAAAGACGTCAACGTAAACAATTAGTCCTCAATAAAATATTTAAGTTTTAATCGTTGCATTGCAGTTTGAGACGAAAGTAAAGCATATTTATTTGAAAACAAGCCCGAAATTTGGAATATGTAGACAGATGACTATTTATGTAGTTTTATTTAACTTCATGGTTATCGAGCAAATTATTATGATAATTTCTTGTGTTTAATTATGTTGTCATGTACATCTTTGCATTATCATATTCATTTATATTATTAATTTTGAGAAAAACAACAACAGGAAAAAGTAGTAAGCCACTATTTTCGATTGTCATCCACATGACCCGTTTCTTTGGTAGAACCAGTCCTCAGGTATTAACAATGTGTATTAAATAACTGTGCCTATGTACAAACATCTTCCATGTTTGGGGTTTAAACCCGAAAACAGGCTATTCCGGGCCTATTAACCAATAGACGGCGAATACAACTACACTAACCGGTTACGACAATCAAAAATACATTCGAATATTTTGATATTAAGTTAATGCAGTATCATAAAATGACGCGTAATTTACAAAGAAGATCTTTTGCAACTTAGGGTAAAAGTCAAAATAAGTACAATGCAAGCCAATGCAATGAGTATAAACTGATTTTCCGGTTTCAGCAAAACCTTTTCAGTTTAGCAACATGAATAAAACATAAAACAGAGTTATGTTGATATTCGCCCACCATTCTTAACCCAAAGTCTTGACTTAAGTCCACTTACCATTTCCATAACATTTTAATAGACCAGTCTCCTTAGTTTAAATGACATAAGCTCAAAGCAACAAAACTACAGTGCAATGCAGACTTTTAGACATAAACAATGAAGACAATTAAAATCCAGTAATAACAGATACTTGTTGGATATGTTTTGTGTTTATATTTATATAAAATGTTTAATATGAACCAGGGATGGATCCAGAGGGGGTTGGGGGATGCATCCCCTCACCAACCAGGTTAAAGTGTAAAGTTGTGCAAACACATACATGTAAGCTGAAAATTTCTAAGCTTTTAATTTAAATTTTGTCTGTTGACTGCTAAGGTCGGAGTTAAAGTCCCTAACTGTGTATGTATATCCAGTATTTACGACGATTTAGTTGAATGGATTTTGATTCATACTACTTCCCCACCCCCACCCCACAAAAATTTTCAGGATCCGCCCCTTATATGTACGAGCAAGTATAAAAAGTAGTAAGTCATAGTAATTTCATGTTTGAGATGCTTTATAGACAATATTTAGGTTTATGATGATATGTTTTGGGATTGTTGAAGTCGCATCTGCATTTTAGGAGATTATCGTATTGATCAAATGCTAATGTATATAGATGACAACATATACACCAAGGCATAAAGTGAATGATCCAGATTGGTGTAATATTGAAGCGATTTTCTCCACCTCTGAATTAAGTGTAAATTCTGTCATATTTCGTGCACTTTAACAATTCCTTCTGTTAATTGGACTATGTCGTAACAGTATTCATACATACATTTATGATTTTATTTAAGGTTACGAGTACTTCGGTTTTGTAGGATTTTTTCCCCATGTAGGTTGACATTTGATATTGATCTAGAATACTACTCTTAATTGCTGTATTTTTGTTAATCTATGTGGCATAAGCATGCAGACGATGCAAAAGTTTTAAACTATCATTGTCAATAATTTATGTACATGTCAGCTATAATAAATGATTAGACATCATAAACAAAAGGGTCGCATATTGACATAGCCATAGAAACGAATAAACTAATACATTAGAATTACGCTAAATTTTGCTTTTGTGTAACATTTCATTCATTTACAAATGCATTTCAGGCAATTGGTTTAAAGTTATTGTTAACAATATAATCAAACTAGTTTCTAATACTAAACTAATGAAGTTTAAAAATTAAAATGAGGGAGTTTCTTAAATTTTGCACCACTTTTGCTCATTTACTTTTGCAAGCAATTAAGAACTGGTTGTTTGACGAGTATTAAGCGGTGTAAAAACGGAAATCCATGCAAAATATTTAAGTATGATATAACTAAGGAAATATGACACAGTCATATCAGCATTGCAACTTATACAACAATTTGAAAAGGCACAAGACAAAGGTATTCACATGTAAGTCAAATGTGAAAGTAAGAACCAAAACACAGAAAGAGGAAATCAGCAGTTACCGCCTAGGAACAATCAGTCGGCAAAACAGACCGACTAGGGTGTTTAAACCGGCTTTACAGAGCTCTAACCTCGGACTTCCTGAAGGGTTTCTCAAATGCATGCAATGTAGAGAAAACTGATCTATTTCAATAAAAAAAGAAAAATGAGCAGAGAAGATATTTAAATGGTTGTAACATATTGTTCGTGTGTAGAAGGAATTGAGAAATTAAAGTCTAATGTTCATCAAAGGAAAATACACATAACAATCCTTATGGAATGAAGTAAATGACAACATAGATTACATGCACGGGAAGATCATATAGTAATTGAGAAAAGTAAAACCTCGCACCTGTTTCGTTTATGTCTTGGATGTACTATACTGGAAGAAAAGGACGGTTGTTGACTATCGTTGTTGTTACTTTCAACCGAATTCTTTCGCTCCTTCATATTACACATTTACTTTAGCGTCCAATTATTGAAATTGATTTATCAAAAAATATGTTGATCAACCTCTAAAATCCCTAAATGCCCGTCAGTGGCCACAACGTTCTACAATGCACAAAAAATCCGTTCGTTTGAAGTCTTCGTATACTCTTGTATAATTCCGACGGAAATACTTATGCTTCAATGAAATGTTGTTTCTGTCCTGTCTGGAAAATAATTCCTTAATAATGTATCAATGTTACAACATGCAACTCCATGTTATAAAACATTCCATGCACATTTTTTATTTCGTTAAAATGAAATGAATTCCATTTGTCCTTTTTTTTTCTTCACAAAAAAATCTTTGCCTAAAATGAGAGTTCCTTAAATAAATTCTAATGTGAATAAATATTTCAAAACTGTTAAATCACTGTCCATGAATTGTTATGTTTTTCGTTATAAATTCTGAAACATTCGTGTTATTGTCGCAACAATAACGCAAAAAACAAATCGCAACACAATTCGGATGTCCTTGGTGCTCGTCGTAGAAACTTTACGGTCAAACGCTCATTCTCTCTCTCGGGCCTACCGGACCGTACTGACTCGAATGCACGCTGTCGAGAGGACAAAATGCATTTATAGCTCCATAAAGCAAGGCCTGTCAAAGATGATGCGAGTGTGGTGATGAAGGGGACTCTGTTGTCACTTATATGACAGACTTGTCATAACTTACATTCTGCCATCGCTGTAGTTCGTTAAGGTGTAGAAAAGAAAAGTGTTAGTCAGCCGTAGTCGACTAAGATAGGGGAGTGATGGAACAGCGATTGCAGGTTTGGGAAAAGGGCGAAAGAAAGAAGTGAGATGCTGGCTGGATGAGAGATGATACGATGACCTGAATTGTGGGTTTGCATACAATTGTATTGCTCCGTGGTCAACAGTGGAAACAGGGCATTTGAAGAATAGGGAAACAGGAAGAAATTATGTCACGGACATATATAATCAGACATAAATTGATGAAATGGAGCAGAGTGCAAGATAAATATTGGTAGATAGAGAGGGAGAGAGAGAAAGAGAGAGAAGTAGAGACAGGGAGAAAGATTAGAGAAAATGTAGGTAAACATGAGCTGTAATAGGTGTTGATAAGAGCAGAGTTGAAGTTTAAAAAATAAAGAAATGGGCACTTTTTGCGAACATGCATATGTAAAAACATAATTCCCTGTGGAAATATAAACCGTACAAAATTTTTTTTTATTAAAATGAACATCATTCTTTATTATGGAAAACCAACCCCCTTAAGTGAACGGCTTTCAACTGGGACATAATGAACAGTAGACCCTCATAATATATTATTTCAGCTGTTTTGTTAAGGTTAGAATGCATGTACCTGTATCTTATAATTGCAGTGTCATGACATTCTTTGCTAAAATCACAGCAAGACAACAATGTCATTATTGCGGCGCCCAGCTGTTTTTGGTGGATGAAGACTCCAGATAAAATTCGGATTAGACCCATCTTTGCATTGCACGAAAGCTTGAAGACCTCACATTAAACTTAAACCGACATGGCCAGGCACTCATTATTACTGTTCACATATATAAAAATAAATCTGATCAAGTTTATAATATTAATTTAATATTTTTTGGGTTTTTTTAATCATCTTTGCAAAAATTCCACATTTATGTTGTATTAACATCGAATTATTTTTTTTTCGTACACGTATTTACGTTCCATTGGCCATAGTTTTATGGCAACATTTCATACTAAGGTGCGCCCTTGGCCTGGAGGGTAGAGTCGCCGATTTGTAGCTCTTCTGAAGCCATGACAACTCACGACAGATTTTGAGTCTCTGTCGGGGCAACGACTTTCGTATGAACAGTAAAATGATGTACATTAAAGCTGAGATTATTTTACTTATAATTCAATGATTACTTGTCTGACATAAAATGTCACAAAGCCCATGCGACTATGCCAAGAAATTTTAACAATGAGGTGTGATGAAATGAATTATGTTGTTGATATTCCAGAAGTTGTTGTTGCTTGAAATAATGATTCCGCTATCGCGGCTTTCAATATATAGTTTGATACTATAATCTAAACAAATTTGCTGACTAAACAAAAACAACAAAACTGACAAAATAATAAAACAGTAAAAACAACAACAATAAAACAACACCTTACTTGGTTGTGTCTGTTTGATCGGTAGCCTAGAAGCGCTATATATATCACTAACCGAATTCTGTCCTGTTTTTCTTAAAAAAATACGAAAAATCACATAGGCAGTATCTTTCACAAATGTCCATGCCCGAACTCACTGCAAGAAATGTACAGATTGACGTAAGTTTTACTTGTCACGTGATCAAGTCATGTTTCAAGACGAACCAGGTATAAATTCTCCGGGGCGAAACATGAACGTTTGGACAGACTGTTTGAAGTGATTCACCTCCAAATGAACATTTTTTCTCCCTTGCTGGGCCTATGCTAATTTGCCCCAAGTGCGTTTTGTGCACATAGGCCGCGATGTCGCCTAAGAATTTACGTCCTTTATCCCGTAGATTTACGAGAACTTTTGAACCTTTCCCCGGCAAACCCTCAACTGTTATGATGTCATCTTTGCGTTCCGTTTTGCAGAGATCGCAAGGATAATGTCAAGAACCATCATCATTTACCACAAAATGCACAAAGCAGCGCAACATTTGCATTTTCGTGAAACTTAATATTCTATATATTTGAATTTCTGCATGGATTAATAAGAACAGCCTTGCAACTAAAAGTACAATGTTATGCTGTTAGGTTATGCCAGAAATGTGAAAAGGTTTAAAGTTAAGTTTGTTTTCTTTTGCAAAATAATTTGACAGGCTAATTAGGGGTAGTTATATTAATTGTAGTTTTAGTGCGCATCGTACCTGCGCATCCGTGCTTTTCCCAACATACGCAATATTCTAATATGCATGGATACTGAGTTTGATTGGTATGTTGTCAAGGGCAATGTACAGAAAGGAAAAATATTATCAGAACAGGTCCGTACTCATATTACTTTTTCTTTTCTAAGGATGGATATCCAGCAATCATTAGATATCGTGCGTCTTTTTTGAAGCAATAAGGTATAATTTTATGACGTCATTCCTACAAAAGTTGATTTCATTTTCATACATATGAACCAAATGTGACAGCATTTAGAGAATTTCAATTAAATCTGTAATGGGTAAATCCTATCAAGATTGCAGGATAAGAATACATTAAAATGTCTTAAGAGTTGCTTTAAAGGAAGCGTGATTTGTTTACTAGTAAGAAAAAATAGTTTAATAAATAATATAAATTTTTAAGATTTTTCATTTTATCCAGAAGGTCGTTTAACGCATGTGGCGATTATAAACATTATAATAGCAGGTATTACCTTATTTATAATAGCAGGCAGAATAATACCTTACAAAACAACATTTGCTACATGATATTAGATGATATTGGCATTTATTATTCTAAATGTATTCTACATGAGCACTAAATATTTGAACAGTTATGCTAATAACAATAAATTAGCAATTTTAACCATCGCGTGAAAAACACAAGGAGGAAAATGGTGTAAACACGAACATAAACACGAGGAATGATGGCAAAAGTAAATCTTATAAGAATAAATAAACTGGGCAAACGATTAAAACCACTTTCTTAATGAAACATTTGTTCTAGTCTAGAACAGTTACGATGGAATATGGTCAATAGCGTGTTCAAGTTTGATGAAACGTTTTGGAGGTCAATATGACGGAAATGGAGGCTCAACAAATCATCGGAATTTATGCAAGCAAGCAAAGTAAGTTTTTTTCCGTATTAGCAAAAGAGAAAGTAGTACAAAGTGACCCCCCCCCCGCAACCTTTGGACTAATCACAGAAGCTGAATTTGCGTTCATTTGTTGGTGTTCCTCTAGGTTTCTTCCGTCTACCAGCTTCAGTATGTACGAGGGTTGTTCGGGAAGTTCTGAGAATTTTGTCATATCTCCTATATTTTTTGTTTCTAATACGTAATATTTGGCACATACTAAGATTAGCATATCACGGAACTATTCCTAAAAATTGAATAGAATCAGACAACAATAGCCGGAAATAGCAGTAACCATAGCAACACTATAACGCCGCACCGGAGCAGTCCGACTCTAAAGAAAAGTATAACGCGCTACACTAATCATATTTCGTAATTTTGATAACGTAAAAAATGCGCGAAAACGCTGGTCAGCAGCGGAACGAAATGATGTCATTTCCTGAAAATATCATAACGGTATTTAAATTCTCAACGGATCAACATTGTTTTAAAGGTGTTGCCCAGAGCCACTGAGTAAACAACATGACGTCGATAGGTGACGTTGAATTGCGAAGCATCGTGAAATTTTGTGTTGCGCTGGAAAAG
Organism: Sinonovacula constricta; assembly: GCA_007844125.1. Lineage (NCBI taxonomy): Eukaryota > Metazoa > Mollusca > Bivalvia > Cardiida > Solecurtidae > Sinonovacula > Sinonovacula constricta. The sequence continues at coordinate 20,815,651 of CM017568.1, forward strand.
TCTCCCACAGAAACAATGAAAACGATCAATTCTACAGGAAAATACAAGAAGTGCTGTCCGGCTACAGTGTTTAGATGGCATGCTCGTTTTAAAGAAGGAAGAAACTCGATCGAGGACGATCCTAGATGCGGTCGGCAGTCTGTTGTTGCATGTTCAATTAAGGACTCGGTAAAAGAAATGATAAATTGCGACAGAAGAACGACAGTTACAGCTATTGCAGATGAACTTTGCGTATCAGTTTCTACTGTACACGGAATACTTACAAAAGAGCTCGGTATGTCTAAAGTGAGTGCATGTTGGGTACCACGGTTGCTAAAGGACAATGAAAAGGATTGTCGGGTGCGATGCTCTCAGGCATTTCTATCACGCTATGACGCCGAAGGTGATGAGTTCTTAGACAGAATAATAACAACTGACGAAACTTGGCTCCACCACTTTGATCCAGAGACTAAGTATATGTCATCGGTATGGAAAACCCCGCGTACACCTCCCCCAAAGAAAGCCCGGGTGCAGAAAAGTGCGGGAAAACACATGTTTATTTTCTTCATGGACCGGCACGGGATGATTCTGCAACACAGAGTTCCGGATGGTCAAACTGTCACGGCGGCTTACTATTCAAAGGTAACTAAAAGTATACATTTCTAATTATAATATATTTTAAAACATATTTATTGATAAACATGTAATATTATAAACATAATATTTATAAAATTTAATATTTAAAATATAAAAGTTTTGAGTAAGATAAGTGCAAATCAAATTTTTAACCGCATGCGTTTTTTACAGGTTCTGAGGCGGGATCTCGTTAACGCGATACGGAAGAAACGCCCCCACATGGACCATGACCGCATCATACTTCATCAAGACAATGCGCCGGCCCACAGAGCGGAATCTACCCAGTTAGAGATCAGCCTCTTGGGGTTTGAGATCTTAGAGCACCCTCCATACAGCCCGGACCTCGCTCCGATGGACTTCCGTGTGTTCCCGGAGCTCAAATCACAGCTGCGTGGAAAACGCTTGGACTCAGCTGACGATCTTGTTAAGCATACGCAAGCTACAGTCTCGTCCTTTACCGATAGCTGGTACGTGGAAACATACAATAAGTGGATCAGCCGACACAGGAAATGCATCGAAATTGCAGGTGACTACGTTGAAAAGGTGCGACGATCGATGGACTTTAACGTCGCATAACGTTGCAAATGACGTCGGCGTGCTCCGGGTGTTTGTTATATGGTTATTTACTATTTTTATTATGTTTTAGTTTCTGTGTGTATGATGATGATATTTTCAGATACTGTACAGTATATATTGAAATAAATGCGTATATATTTATATTTACGCTAACCCGACTACAACGTGTCCTATAAAACAATTCTCAGAACTTCCCGAACAACCCTCGTATTTATGAGAGGACACCCAAGTACGTGTTAGGTTTATTATATTTTAGTACAGCTAAATACAGCTAAAAAACGTTGAAAAATAAAACTATTCAAGCCATATTTCTGAAGAACATTGTTGATTTGCATGAATCTTGTAAGCAGCCGTCCCAGTTCTGTAAGAATTGATAATGAATCTTTGGTTAGATAGTCAGTAAATTTAGTAAGGAAAAGCACCAGATTTTACACTGAGCTTAAATAAGCAAATCTTGGTAAAAGGCGTTATCAATGATACAAATGTATTTCTTTGGATCGGAGTTAAATATTTTAATTCAGAATTTGATAATGCTATAGAGTTTAGTGTTTTTATAGAGGCACTACCAACTTCACCATACACAAAATCTTTCTAATTTATTTTTAACGCAAATTTAGGTCTTCCAATGCTGTAAATGTTTTCTTTGCAACAACACATCGTAGATGAAAGTCCAATATTTCACTGCCTATCATTTAAAATAGGTGTAATTAGTCAATCAATTATTTCTACATTGTGTTTTGCGCCTATGTTTGCGAATTTGTATAAAACAACTTTTTATCATTGGCATGCTATATCATTTTAGTCTCCATTAAGACCCGCCTGAAGTGAATTCTATGCCTAGGAAAACCAATTTGTTTACAATATTTTGCTGTGACCCTTCGTAATGAAAGGATATCTTCTTTGGTATTTCTGACACCTATACGAAGCATCATGACCTTAGCTTTGCTGTATTCACTTAAGTCTTCTTTTATTACAATAATCTACCAGGAAATTTGAATTGAGAAGCAATTCATCTTTCCTTTTTACATGTTTACAATGTTGTCAGAATACAAAAATAAATAATCAGAAACATCTTAAGAAATAACTTAAATTGAAAGTGTAGAGACATATCCCATCTGAACCTATTTTTATAAGAAAACTGCCGACATCATTAAGAAACACAGGAAATAGAAAAGGAGAAATGGATTCACCTTGTCTGACACCCAATTAAAAATAAAAATATTACCAAGTTCATTTGAATATTTAGATCTACATTTTACAATGTTATGCATAGATGTTATCACAGTCAAAATCTTTCCTCTAATCCATAGTTTAATCAGTTTCATCCAAAGGTCATCCTGTCATAATAATCGAGCACTTTACTAAAGTCGATAAATCATTTTTTCTACAAAAAAAACATTTTTGAAAAATTAATTAAACGTTTTAAAATTATAATTTATTACTATTATATATATCATTTAATTTAAAATTAGATATTTTATTTATAGACCTAATGTACTAGTTTATAGGTATTTTACTACTTTTATGAGAATAAACGATTGCTTCTGATAAAATGTTTATATATTTCAGTCAGTTCTTTGATTCTTTGTTTTCAATACTGATACTCTAACATTAAATGCATGAATAATTATTTTAAAATAATTGTCAAAGTATACCTATTGCGTTGGTCTTACACATCAAATGAAACATACATAAAATCGCCAAAAATGGAAAATAATTATTAGTTTGCATATAATTTACGTCATTTAAACAGAAAACAAACGCGGTGACTAAGTGTTGTCAATGGCTAATTCAGATAATTGCAGTTATGATTTTAAAACAGACTGAATTGTTTACTATTAATCGTCTATAAAACTGTTAAAATGATCTCTGAATTTCAAAATTACAATCATATAAACCAGCAAAATGGCATGTCAAAAAATCTGGATTTGCTTCCACACTTAACGCTGATTCAATAAAAGCAATACTTATAGAGCTTTCCAGGCAGATTGTAACTTCTCTTTATTGAATCCTCAAAAAATAACACTTACAGTTACTAATATTAATTTTGAGTTTCTGTGAAAAAACAACAAGCAACCAACAACGTATGTATTTTGATAGACATGTAGCCACGAGTGCTGGATTTATAACTATTTTTAAGCGGAGGCGGTTGTTCCTGGTAAAATCGGGTCAAATTGGCATACTTACAAAAATAGTTCCGACTGGATAGACTTACACGTCGTAGGATTACTTATATATTCACAGTCAGGATTAGGTTAATGTTAACAAGGCTTTAAGGCTTACGCTTGTTTTTGCTGAATATAGATGTACCAAATGCGAAATTACAGGAACAGATCGGCGGATAGTTCATCACTTACTTTCTTGATAAAGTCAAACCGGTGAGATTTCTTTTGTTAAAAGCAGCATGGTCAGCTACATCACTTATCATATATAAGGCAATTTAATTATGATGGTAATTTAAGTTTATTTTTAAATCTTTAAAATAATGTCTAAGGTGCTAATAAGATGCTAATAATATGCATCAAGGACAGCACTTTACAGAAGATGTTGAGATTAATGCTAATTAATAACAGACACACTGTTTTATATCCTCCATGAAGGTTAACCTGATCCATAAAGATAAATAAAAGATGAATAGGTATAAAAGGTTATAAAAAGGGCTTAAAGAAGCAAAGTTCAACATAAAACATATTTGCTTCGTTCATATACACAATAAATATTAATTAAAACTGGGACCTCGTACACTCACAATATACATGAATTAAAACCGGGACCTCGTACACACACAATATATATATGAGTCAGAACCGGGACCTCGTAGACAGTCAAATGCCTTCCGACTATACCACTTAAACTAGGTATATGCACATTTTATGTAGTGTTAGTATACAATGCCATTTGTTCCATAGTAGCAAACAGCTGCCAACATAACCTATCTTATGACTATTATTAATTTCATCATTCCCTTGTCAGATTGTTTGCATTAAAGCCCAGCCCAAGGAGGGGCAGATCGCAATGGTATTTGTCATTTCCTAGCAATATATTTGTTGCTTTTAATTGTGCCGCTTTATAACAAGCGTTTAAACGGTATAAGATTCAGTATAACACACTACACTAACACTAGTTGACACTTGATGAATGTCTCCATAACGACTATAGTGTCAAACAAAACAGTCCTATCTTTTTTTTTAGAAATATCCAGTAAAGAAATCCCAAATAACGATATTATAATTTTAACTTATTATAATTATATTATTAACTATTAATTGTGAACTAAAGCTAAGATACAGATTCTCAGTTTGATTACCGCTTTTTATGGATGTATATTTACTATGAAACCTCATTTCATGACACCGCTATTGATGTATATTATTTTTGTAACCATTCACTTATTAGGATGGATGGTAAAAGCTTTTGCGGTTGGGAAACCGCAATATGTACACTGGGTTGAACAAAATATTCGTTTCTCTATGGCATCATTTTACATTACGTCATAGTAAACTGTTCCTTGTTAATATGAAACCTAATTTTCAATCCCATCTCAAGACATGTTGTTTAAACAGCATTCATTCTTTCATAATTTCACTATCATTTTTTTCTATTTGAATGATAAAAGCTATTGTGGCTTTGAAACCCCATTTTGTCAGCAGTGTTGAACAAAATTCAAGCAAAAACACACACACTCTAATGGCATCCTTTTACATGTCGTCATAGAAAACCCCATTAAATTAAAGCACTTATAAAAACTTAGCTCAGAATATATGCTTAACCAAACTGCATTTTGCATGCATGACTAACAAAGAACAACGTAGTTTAACCGCCACCTTTCACCACAAGAGTGCATAAATGCAGCGACCCCTAGCTATTTCCGTGTTTCTCTTTGTCATTTATATCGCAATTAACAACACATTGTTTATTTTGAGTCATTGTGGTTAGTTGATGTCGATTGTGTCGTTTTATAAATAGTAAAATTAAGGATGTCAATGTTGTTAACCAGTAAAAGGCGTTACAGTGATAAGTGGAAAACATGACCACTTTTTCAGGAAGAAGCTGCGAGATGACTGGTCGTTTTTTTCGTCAATTTTCGTAAAAACATCGAACTGGAAAAAAATAAGATATGTGTTCATGAGTGGTATGTTTCTATTGCCGCATAATAATTTTTGCACTTCTGATTTCCCTAACTAGATAAATTAGTTTCATGTATTACTTTATTTTAGAAAAATATTCCAGATGGCAAAAAATTGGCAAAAATCGCCTTCATACTCAGCGAATGAAAATACAAATGTTATTTTCTTAAATTAGTCACAAACACGGTTCAAATAGTTTTTCGGTGATATTGATTTAATAAGTTCCTTCACACTATTATTTAATAATATTTGTTAATTGGTTTCTGATTACACAGTAACAGGAGCCAATCATTTTGATGTCTTGGAATTCGTAACATGCTTATATTTTTTAGGTATTACCAAATATGCCCACCTTATTCATCACAAGTGTGGTGAAATTCGCTGTATAAGTAGTTTACGTGACAGCGTGACATTTGCAATTTCTTTGAGGGTAGGTTCATGAAAAATAAAGAATCCTATAGTTGAAGTAATTTTTATTCTTTAATTAGAAGGAACCCTTGTAAAATATCTCAAATTAATGTTTTTGATACAGAGCTAAATAATTTTACTTCGTTAACATATGATGAAAAGCACTTGTGGCATCATGACGTTTGTTTATTTTGTATCAGGATGTTAAAGGGACATTGAAGGGCATTTATTCGTATGTAGTTGTACTTGTTTATTTCTATTATTTTAAATTACCATTTTTGTAATAACATATGTTTCTTGTTTCATTACATGTATAATTCAAGTTAACATATTAAAACCTTCAACTATGTAAATCATTTCATTTAACTTTCCTACTTGCTCTATAGATTAGCGAAGAATTAGGGACAGAACCGACAAATACCGAATGGTCGGCCTTGATGTTGACAGAAGCATAATTTATAACGAAAGCGGAAATTACCGAGAAGTGCCGAATGTTCCGAGGAGCTCAAGCAGAAATAACCGAGAAATACCGAATGCCCCACCAAGTTGGTTAGCCCAGACGATATGAGCAGTATAATGAGAGAGATATATGGTTTTATTAATTACATTTTGATGTTCTTGACGCTGCCTTTACAAACATTTTGGCGCAACTTCAACGGCTTTAAGACCTTTGTTACAACTAACTCTGTCTCACTCTACAGGTTATCGCCATCGCAAGCTCCGCAATAAAACTTTGTTCTTGTATGTGAATGTATGTAACTGTATGTTGTGTCGTCTTTAACACAATGCTTAAAGTTAACTTAATTGCGACAAGTTCCATGTCAGAAAGCGTTATTATTGTTTGTAGAGAAACGTACTCATGACAAAGATGACAAAAAGTAACAACATGCGTTAACAATGGCGGTATTAATAATGGCACCTTTAAAGTTTTGTACGGTTTATTGCAAGAGACTGTTTTAAGTATTAAACAAGCCGTGTTCTTGTATGTTTGGTCTTGGAGTTAAACATTGCTTCCTTATAAAACATCGCATTTATATGTTTGTTATAAACAAGATGTTTACATAAACAGTGAGTCTTCCTTGATATTATAAACATTTAATTAATTATTGCGGTTATATTTAGTCGTTTACTTTGATGAATATGTCTATTTATGTGCATAATTACTTTAATAAACAACAACACACGTAACAAACAAACAAACAAACAAACATGAACTGAAAGCACTCACATATACATTAGTTTTAAAAGTGTATATGGCTTAGGAATGGCGCTGTAAACACTTCCTCAAGATACAAAGCGGTATGCATGCGAGGGACATATAATACAATATTCATGCAGTAGCCAACAAAGTACATGGGTGGGTACGTAGGTATTGGGGCTTTTAAACATGCTTCCTTGCAGAAAAGGGCAAAAGGGACAAGCATGTATGTCCATTCTATTCCGTTGTGTGGAATTTATTAATAAAGGTTAAGGTATTTTTCTTTTTCATGAGAAAAATGTGTAAGCCCGCGCATAAAGTGAACCCCGCCTGACCATGTTTAATATATTTAAAGCCATAAAAGATCCCGTGGATCAATAAAATAACCATAAAACAATTTAAATCAGGATCATTTGATTTTGTTAGATATACTAGAATTGTACAAAACATGACAAATTATTGAAAGCAATTGACCAATTGTAGAAAAAGTTCACGACATATAATAAAATCCCGAGTATTACGATATATGATCATTAGAAAGAACAACAACAACAACAACAACAACAACAACAAAAACAACAACAAACAAAAACAAACAAAACAACAACAACAACAACCACAAAACGGCACATAATAAATTCTGCAAGTATCTGAAGATTTGGATGTGTCATTCAGGTTGCATGCAGGTGACCTGGCTAAGCGGAAGAATACACGAATCATGACAACTCATACACGTCAATTTTGCTTTCAATATTTAAAATCTATCATGAATGTTACATGCCAAATATCTGACTAAGCGGAAGAATACACGAATGTCGACAACTCATTAAAATCGTTTTTTTACAACCTTGTATCTTTTTTTGGCTTTTCAGATTAAAATCCTGTCATGCAGGGGAACATTCTGTAAATATGACTAAGTGCAAGATTTTTTAAAACCGATAGAAGAACGTAAAGCTGAAGTTTTTAAGGGTAATAACGTATGATGAACTTGTAGTTGAAGCTTAGAACATACGACTCGGTACAATCCGAAGGTTTGTATATTAATCAGATCTTTAATAAATAGATAATAACAGATCCTGCATATCTCCCCCACCGCCTACCCCGCCCCGGGTGGGATTGTGGAACCTGACTGTATATTATGTAACGCTCATATAGGTCGAACATAAACATATTTTATCAAAGTCTGCAGTCGCATTAAAGATGCTTATCAACAATTTGGACCATCGTTTTCTCTCAAGCTACCAAAGTACAATGTAATTACTATAACGGGAAAAAAATCCCGCGAAATGTTGTTTATTGGTGTTCTACATAAATGTAAAGGAAAGCATAACAACCCACTTGTATTTATAAACATGTATTTCCTATCCGAGCCACGCTGCACAGTTTGCTATTTTTAAACAAAGGAAAACAAGTGACCACTTTATTCTGAGATCATGTTGCATAATCTTTCTGGTTATCAGCTTTGAAGCCTTTATTTATCTTTAGCTAAAATTCACTTCGTATTTGCAGCAGTTATGCACAGATTCCCCAAAAGAGGTGTAAAATAATATTACATTTTTAGATATAAGCAAACTGCCAGATACCACCATTAAGATTTCAACATATCTAACACATTACTTGCTACAATCCCAGGTAAAGCTAAGTGTAATTATAGCAAATCTCGAATTTTGCAACTGTTTAAGATTGTAACTAAACGTAGACTAAAGATTTACGGCGGCGCTGAAGTAAAACAATAACCACACCAATGTCGTTTGAGGACTTGAACCCGGTTTTCACTGCAGATGTCGCAATTCTTGAACCCAGTTTACAGGACATATGTCGCAACTCGGACTAAGCCATCTAGAAGTAAAATAGATGGTCAGGGTCTGACAGAGCGTCGTAACTGTCTAGGTTTTGATCACTCCATTGAAAGGTTCAGTCTAGTTTACGGCTTCTGAAACCAGCATCCCGTCAAAGTCAAGGTCATATCACGGCGACATTGACAACCATCGCCTACACCGAGGGTACAGACTGCGACATTTTGGTATTCAACCATGATAGTGGTTTATTCTCGACGCACTTAAGCGCGACGCCTATATATGGAATGCTCACTGAAATTTGCACATGAGGAAAGTCTGTTTTGCGGACTTCTGTTACCCTGATAAAATGCGTGTCTTAATTCGGTAAACTTCGTTCTATTTTTGTATTATTTTTACTTATTTTTTATATCTTTTGTATCTTTCACGCAAACAATGCAGAAAAAGAGAAATTTATGTCTTTTTATTAAAATTTATTAAAATATCTAAACCTTGAGGGTAAACGTACATGGAATATCGGTATGCCCTTACAGGTTCATACTTATGTAAGTAGCTGGGAAAGCTTCTTATATGTTTGGACTGCTCCCAAATTGCTTTAACCATGTTTCAGATATTGCGTCGCCTTTGATGCTTGGTACCAATGACTTTTCTTGCGCTACATTGTAACGCTACATCCAATGTTCCACCAAGCTGATATTATTTACCCTAGTATTTCCATAGCTGTTTATTTTCGATGTAAATGCACAAAACATATTTTTCAATATTTAAAAAAATGCATTCTGTATAATAAGAAAACTAATTAGAATAAAGTGTGCTTAAAACATTTCTCGACCATTAGCTGTAATTTAAGACAGTATCATATCATATATACTACAACGTTCATTAATCATTAAAACCTTGCTTTAACCTGTGCAGTCTCTATTATCTTTTTATTTTAATTTTAAACTACGGCCTGGTGTGTTTCTCTAAAGCACATCAGCACTCTAAAAGAAATTCTCGAATTTAATTGCTGTCTAGATGTTGTCTATCTTCATATTTACCCACGGGTGAAATCCCAGTCACAAAATGGCAACTGTTATGTTCGATCAGAATGATTGATCCATTTTCGGCAGATAAACATATAATTTCTACACGGTGTTATTGACTATTAAAATAAATGGCTGAGAATACTTGTTCATTCTCATGCGCAGAGTCAATATGTAATCGTTCCTGGAAAATTCCTATGGATGACGCCATGTTGTTATAGAAACAAATGAGTTGCGGCGCATTCATGCAATGAATTTCGGTTATTATTCAACTTTGGTGAATATTAGAATTAAATTAGGTTCGCTTGTTGAACAGGACCTCGACGGCGTCCTTTGATACTTTGCACCAATGCTCTTTTGAATCCTTATGTACTTACTTACGCAATCGAATGTGGTTAGTATTTGCTTTAAAGTTGACAGAAAGTAGAAAGTTATACAATAACAACATAAACTTAAGTCAGTCAGCTAAAAGTTTATTATAAAATAGAAACTTCGAAATATCTACGAAATAATGTGAGAACTATAATTCTTCATATGTAGGTCGATATGAAAAAGGACATGATGTTCCGGTCTATATATCGTATGTTGTTCGGATCACCAGATGAAATACACAAGCAACCCTGCAAAGAATTAAATAAGACAAACCTGCGAACATATATCAAAATGCAATAGACATAAATGCATGAATTTAATGTATGTGACTATAAAAGTAGTGCCAATCATTGAGCTGGGTCAGTCTTTTGAAGACATAAAGGCGCTAAGCTTTGAACAAAGTGGTGAATACATACTATAAATCTGTTTCATTGTAATGCGATAAATAAGATTCTTCTGACCACCTCTCGTATAATTAGTTTACGAAAGGATCGTTTACTAAATGCATTCTTCGTGTTGTCAAACAAAGTAATCGCGTACTTCATATCCAACCCTTCTATGCTGTTATTTTCTTTATTTAAACTTTCGAGATTATACAAAAAGTGCCCGCAAACATGAGCATTATTACATAATGTTCACACGAACTTCACCATACGTTTCCATATGACAAGTTGCAATAGATTAACTTTTTCTGCAATTTCTGTTACTCCTAATTGTCCTTAGAATGCATTTCTTTTGTTGATAAACTGCAAGGTGTGACAGTGTCATGTCAGCTAGTCTGATATATTGGTGCGTATATTTTTATTTACATGAGAATATAGTGCAGCTGTATATATAACTATGTCATTTATTCATTTTTCACCATTGTTCGTGACAAGACTGTATTATGAAAACACATATATGACCCAATACCTTACTACACTCTTAAAGATACAGTCTTACAGATTTTTTCCGTTTTTCAGTTTTCAATAATCAGAAAAAAGAACATATGGAAGCGAATGGAATTAAATAAACTAAATCATCATTTGAAAATATCTCATTTGTTCCATTTCTTTGTGATTTGTTCGTTCGTTACTTAAATATTTACCAAAAAGGTTTCAATTTAAGCTTGAAAAGTAAATAAACATGACACGAAATGGGAAATTTTGGGAAAGTTGCATAATGCATCATTCGTAACGTTACAATGGTCTGGAAGCGAGAACCACAGTGAGTCAAGGTTCATTTTCAAATTTCTTAGAATTGAACAGTTTTGCCAACTGGTATGCTGTTTTGGTAACCTATTATGTAAATAGAATTAAAAAAAATCGGTTTTACTGTGACGTATTCTGTCCATCCCCTTTAATGAAGAAATATTTCGTGTGTTATTTAGTTTAGATTTAATTTATGACACTCTTGTCTTAATAAAACTTCCAAATATAATATTCACTGATCAATTTGTTATCAATTAAGGTAAACATTTCGGATTTTTGACCCATTTACTAGCAATAAGCTTTAATAACAACCCTTATATGTGTATTTACGTTTACTATGTATTAAAATAGAACATAATGTAAAGTGTAGTGTATCAGATCTAATACAACTTAATTTATCCAACTAGAGAAGCTGATTGAAAATGTCCGTATGTCATCTTAACAGTACCGAGCAAAAACTTCTATTTAAACATGATCTTCGTATGTATAGCACGGTTATGTGTATAACCTAGTTTTATATAGGAATTTGTAAGTCGAACCAATAAAAACGTTTCGAAAATCGTTTTCAAGTCAACGTCAACCAGTAAAAAATCAAAATCAACTAAGTACACAAGTAAAATATGCAACAATTGTTTGATATAATAGGTTAATTAATTAGTTTGTTAAGAACCGCTGTCTACCAACACGCACTTGCTTTTGCATACACTCGAGTCATTAATGTCTATCTGTTACGTAATCAGTGTCAGCACGTGCATAAACGGAAAAGAACGATTAGGGTTTCGGTGTTTTACACGTGTCCCAATACACAAATGTTCATCGTTGTACATATACAATGTAATACCAATTTGTAATCGATTTACATAATTAATGAGTAACATGTATTTTTCCAGACAAAAGGTATGTTTCATAAGTACAGTTACCTGTATTTCTATATCAGACATTAAGAATGTCAACAGACCGGTGTTGTTATGTATAACTAAATATTATAGTATAATGCACCTTTTGACATTTCTGATTTATTACTGAGTGTCAATTTCAGATCAATAGAAGAAGTTAATATACAATAATTGCTACACATATGTATATATATGTAATGTGTTGTAATTATTGAAGATTTATTTTTAGATACAAATCGCCGATACAGTGGTCTTTAAAGCGACCCCTAGCTATTATTAGTGGAAAAAACTCAGTTAGAACCAACGGTGCACCGCAAATCAGCTAAAATTCTTCCCATGTGTAAGGTCCTTTACTCGGCTGGGACTCGAACTCACGCGGTAATGAGCTCACGGGTTACAGGAAGATGTAATGATATACAAAACAACGCCAGTATAGCTCTATGTTGTCAAAGATTGAATATATTTAGTATATGAAGGAACATATTCTAAATAGTATTCAGCCGGAAGAAAACTCGGTTGAGTTATATGAATCGTAAAGAGAGATATCAACCATTTTCAAATTTAAAGGAAGCCTTTATGCAACATTTATTTAGATGAAATACAGCTCATTACTCGCACATTACAAATAGTATATTAAGTTATGTCTCACCTGCAGTACTACTTTTATATAGCTAAACACACAACAAGATTAAACTAAGTGAAACAATATCACTTTAGGTACAGGTACAAGCCGGAAGAATCTTCGACTTCCCAGAAATCGCAAGAAAGTTGGTCAAGTTCACATTTGTTTTAAAAATGCCGTATGTTGTACCAAATACATATTTTTCGTTAGCATGTACATGTATTCGGCTAAGTGGCATTGGTTAAGAAAGCGTTCTATGTCGTGCTGCATTATATTAGGCCATTCATAGTGTAGGCCAGAATTCATTAGATATGCACCGACTGAATGGCGGTACTTTATTCAATACCTTCTTCATTTGCATATAACCCTCTCAGCAAACCCATAGCCATCCAGCGCGCAACATTCTACCGTAGTTAATTCCTCCAAGACGTCACCTGACATGTGTTCGATAGCTGTCTATAGATCGCTGAACAAGTAAATATGCAACGTTAGTAATTACTTATGCAAATACTATCTCGTAAACTACTTAAAATGACGCAAAATTACCATATGGGGCCATTAGTGTATAGTAATTGGCCCTGCTTTGCTGAAGGGTGCGGGAAAAGACTTGACCAGACGGTCACAGCCGAAGGATCGCGCTGTCGGTGTATATTAATGTCAGTAGTCACTGGTCATCGTTAAATTATCGATAAAGGTAGGTGTCAATTAATACAATGTCGTTATTAATAAAAATATCAATCATTGCGAGACATATCCTCTACTAGGTCACCGATAGATAATATCGGTTTGTTATTTAGGCCACCTGATTCGCTTTCTAAACGCACGGCCGAGTTGAACCTAATATAGAAGTGTGTGTGTACGCGCGCGTGTGTGTGCTGTAAGACATGTATATATGTTATTTGTTCAAGACATGTATATATGTTATTTGTTCAAGACATGTATTTATGTTATTTGTTCAATCCCGTATGAGTGCAGAAAGCTACTTTCACTAGTAAGGAAAAATAATAATAACACTGTTTGAGTGAAAATGGGTAATAATTGTAAAATACCATAAACTAATATGTTAGACATATGTTTTTTATATGGGCGGCAAAACGCCAAAAGTAAAACGCCCCAGATATTTATGCACGCAACAAGTCCCTTTATACGTTTTTCAAAAGTTGTTTATTACATCTGCCATATATATGAAGCCTAACTCTACGGGACAAAGGCAACAGCGTCAAATCATGACCTGTTTAATATTTAGCCACGGCGGAAAAAGAAATGTTATATATCTTATCATAGACTACTATTTTGAGGCATTATATCATATCAGAAATGCTCTGACAACATCATGCATGATATCATTTAAACAAATGCCACTTTATTTTAGGATCTATGTTATCAAAGCTTGGTCACGTTGCAACAATATTAGAGAAAGTGTACCAAAACGATAAAGTCCCTGGGCACCTCATAAGTGCCCCTGTGCTATAATGATAGAAATGTCGATGCACCGTATCGGCAAAAATGCCGGCAAAAAACAAAACTTTCGGCCTCAGCAGCGACTTTCTTGCTCAATTTTATATAATTAAGTGATTTTTTTTTCTGTAAACTGCCGAATTATGATATGTTTTTTTTCGGGACCGACGCCATTGTTAAAGCTATTACTTTTTTGGTAGAGAACATAACCCGAATAACATCTAGGTTCAATACCTGCATTACAGGTGAGCTAGAAGAGATTCCGGCCAACTGGGATTCGACAACACGCCGTGAAAGGCCGAAAGGGTTGAAAATCACAGGCGTTTTTATACATTAAATAAAACAACATATTGCATGATCGATAGTTTTGTTCTTCTGGTAACAAATATTACACATTTAAAAATGTTATTTTGACATTAAAACTCTTTCACAGATAAACTGTAATTTCTCTGAAATTATTTCCTGTCTCTGTAACAAACAGAGTCGTAAAAATGTCCTGCTAAAGCGGAAGTTGTCATACTTCAAACTTGATGTCGATGTCATTTGAATGAAATCAAGTCAAGCCCGGCCTAAGTAATAAATCAATGTTCTTATAACTCTCGGTGAAGAAATATTAGCCCTATATATCATTTGCCAATGAAATAAAAGCCACCGCGATAGTTTTGATAGTTTTCATTGTCCTGTTATGAATTAAATTTACATGCCCTTTGCTACAAAATGAATTAAATGTTTCCTCCATGAATTAAGCTGTGCTCATTGAAATAAAAAATAATTCAAAGCATAATTTATCATGTTCATCACAGCGTGTGTAAACTAATGCAATCGTTTTAGGTCGAACAATGTTTTCTTGCCACAAATATAAATAATTTTAATTGAATTTGACTTTTAATTTCGCATTTATCATGCGCAGCACATGTGCCTTAACATAGGGGTATGTCATTGTCATTACGTCGACCTATTTGTTGAAGGTATGGACACACTAATTGTCATCCAACGTTTTGACATAGCTGTCTGATTGTACATTTGACCTACTAATACCTATAGACGCAAGCTCATTTGTAAGAAATATTAATGCGAACCTCATTGATAGGACTTACCTATCTCATCAATATGCTCACTGAAACAAGAACCGCATCTCTGAGACAACGGACTTTATTCACAAAGTGTGCCGAGGTCAGCTAATTTTCATCTGCTACAATTATATGTTACTCTTTTTCGCAAATATAATACAACAATAACCGGCCACTAAATTAAAACAACAACAACAACAACGAATCCCCTCCAAAAAACTATAACAAACAAACATAAACATCAACAACAAAACAAACAAAAGTAAAACAAACAACAACCAAAACAAAACAACAAAATCAACAACAACAAACAAGCAAAACAACAGCGGAACACCCTATTAAGACTAAATGGTATTTATTTTTTGTACTGATAAGGATTGTATTGATAAACATGTATCGTAAAACGTTGACTAGAACTACTTTTCAGGTAAGTTTAACAAAGAAGTGTTTATGTTGTTGTTTTTCAATACTATTTCAAAACAATATGATAAACAAGTTTTGACAAATTTATTTAGTGGGTCAGCGTGTTTTATATTATAAATTAAAAAAGTGGATTTTATTATTAACGATATGCAAACGGTGACATTTATTTACTGTCAATAGATGTATTATATTTCAATGTATTGGTGTCATTTGTGATGATTAAAGCCTTTCGAAGGCTGCATATCTTATTTAATTATTTTCCTTGTTATTTTGTTTATTTCAACATACCAAGAGCAAGCGCGTTCCACATCACATTAGAACTAATATGACTTTGACCGGTTTTCAGAAGTGCTTATCAGTTTATTTTATATTCCAGGAAGTCTTAAAAGGAACACTTAAAATAAGAAATAAAGTTGGAAGAAATTGCAAATAGTTTATAGTTGGAAGAAATTGCAAGTAGTGTATAGTTGGAAGAAATTGCAAGCAGTGCATAGTTGGAAGAAATTGCAAGCAGTGTATAGTTGGAAGAAATTGCAAACAGCGTGTAGTTGGAAGAAATTGCAAGCAGTGTATAGTTGGGAGAAATTGCAAGCAGTGTATAGTGGGAAGAAATTGCAAGCAGTGTATAGTTGCTATGTGTTGCCTGCTTATAGCGTAGATTAGGGCGAGAGTTCTATTTCAAACACCTCAGACATGAGTATAGGCATACATATATATCCGCCTACGCAGCATTATTGGCTATATTTAGAATCAGCCAGCAGATGTTTTCTGCCAGTTGGCTGCATGCACATGGATGCACATGAAAAGTTGATGCAAAGATAGAAAGGCGACGCAAAATCCGGGACAGGTAAACAGGTTAAAGCAAGTAACAAAGTTATTTGCAAAAGCTATGGTTCTTATTTGAAAGTTTTCAATATACATGTATTATAAATCTCGAGAAAACGTATGTAAAGCGTATATTACTGAGACCATAGAATGGTTTAAACCAAAATAAAAAGCAAAACCCGACACAAAATAATAATTTTTAATTTAAAAGGTTTTCTAAGAGAATACATATGCAGAAAAAAAAGTTGCCAACATCACTATAATTAACTATAAAACTAAAATGTACAAGCAGAAATTGCACATGTGCAGCAGTCTCACATTTCACAAATAGTTAATATTTAAATAGTATTTTTCTGTAACATAGAATGTTCTTTTCTTTCTCAGTATCTATGCTTTTTTCTGACCAACGGGATGGTGACTGCGGCCTTGGAGAAGGGGAAAATACAACTTAATATAACCCCCTTCTATACTTTCAATATCATCAATTTAATATTTGCCAGCATTTTAGCCTTTTCTTATTTCCTAAACGTCATCTGGGTCAGCACGTGCTGTCAAGTGAAAGGTAGTCTGTCATTCAATATAGGGCCGAAATACATGTACTACACAAATAAACAATGTGACTTATAAGGGAAAACAATATTTTAATATTATCAAAGATGGATACGCCTCTTTTGTAAACATGTCTGTAAGGAAGTATAAATTAGTCTTGGACAAGGAATAAATCTCATGTCAGGTCTAGGGTTTCAACCGTGAACCCTCCGATCTCGAGAGAGAGAGAGAGAGAGAAAGAGAGACAGAGAGGGAGGGAGAGAGATATAAAAAGAGAGAGGGAGAGAGAGGGAGAGAGAGGGAGAGAGAGGGAGAGAGGGAGAGAGGGAGGGAGAGAGGGAGAGAGAAAGATAGTGAGAGAGAGAGAGGGAGTGAGAGAGGGAGAGAGAGATTTATCCCTCTCTCTCTCCCTTTCTCTCTCTCCCTCTGTCTCTCTGTCTCTCTCCCTCTGTCTGTCTCTGTCTGTCTGTCTCTGTCTCTCTCGGTCTCTGTCTGTCTCTCTTTCCCCCCTCTCTCTCTCTCTCGCTCTTTTTCTCTCTCTTTATATATATAGAGAGAGAGAGGGAGAGAGAGAGAGAGAGAGAGAGAGAGAGAGAGGGGGGAGAGAGATATTTATCCCTCTCTCTCGCCCTCTCTCTCTCCCTCTGTCTCTCTCTGACTCTCTCCCTCTGTCTGTCTGTCTGTCTGTCTGTCTTTCTGTCTGTCTGTCTGTCTGTCTGTCTGTCTGTCTGTCTGTCTGTCTGTCTGTCTGTCTGTCTGTCTGTCTGTCTCTGTCTCTCCCTTTATATATATATATATTAATGAATGAATAAAGCGGAATAACATACAGCGAGTGCATCTTTTATCCATCTCAAGTCTAAACCGGACGACCTTTCAGCAAAAACTGACGATGTCGCATCTTAGTTTATTTCTGCTCACTCAAAAGTTCAGAAAGTTCAAAAGGCTTAGTTTGTCGACGACTGTATACGACGTATTAATCTGTGTTTTAAGTTTTTGTCGTATCAGAGACATTAATAGCCCAAAAACATCAATGCGCAGAACCAAATTTTAGGACATTTGTCAAAATTTCAATTTCACTTCCAATCTTTGCGCATCGGATGCACTTTGTTTCTTATAGATGCGCACTTATTTTATCGTAGAAAAAAAGGGCACAAAAGATTTAAACCAAAGTGACAGGCAATGGGGAAAGGAAGTCATTTTTACAAATTATATGGGTTGGCTTATAAGGAGAAATCCACAATGACGGCCTAAAGAACAATGACATAATTCATCCGGATTCGAACAAGACTGCATTGTAGTAAATTGTTACTTGAATTCGGTTCGCACAATAAACTGAATCTTGCGGTCTACTGCCTTTCTCTCCCATTGTTCTTTTTGCACTGTCGAACAGATTTTATTTCAGTTTAGATACAAAAAAGAAAGATCGTGGAAGTGCCACGTCAAACTCTATTTTTATTGCCTGCTACAGTGATTGTTTTTCGTTGTTATCTGTATATTTATATCAAGCTCTGCATTTGACATAAACGGCTCTTATCATAGAAAAGTCTATTTAAAGCATTTTCAAACAGTTGCGAATTCAAGTTGATACCAGCTACATTATTTTCTCTACTCGCATAACTAATCCATTAAAGGCTATTAAGTGCTATGCGACCAGCGTTTGCCTACCTAACTTAATTGGCTATCTTATAAAAATATATACATAAATACACGTTCTATTTTTTTTTGTATTTTTTTAATTTTAAAATTTTCTTTGTAAAGGTCTTCTTTGTCGGAGCTCAGATTTATTCAGTAGAACATGATTAAAAATGGAAAAAAGACTTAAAGTTATATTTATATTCATTAGAGGGTTTGAATTCTTTAACAGTCTTTAGAAGGTATTGTTAGATCATTGATTTTAAAATGTCGCTACATGTATACCCATTTTACATTATATATTAAGTGTTGCTATTGTGAATGCTTTTAGATACAGCTACCCATAAACCTCTTTTAATTGCACCCCATCTGCTATGAAATCAAATTCAAAAATTGTTTTGGTGCAATATTGTTCAATATCATGATAATACTCGTAAAATTATCTCTAGAAAGGTTGAATAATAACAATCTTGGGTAAACGGTATGGTGTGTACTTCAAAAAAGGACGAGGAACACATGCGATTGTGTCAGGTCAGCCTTTTTATGTAATAGTCGACGTAATTTGTAGCGGCGACATCGCCGTAACGTCAAGTACAAAACCTTGTCATTGCGTTATATCTTGTCATTTATGATTTTTATTGAGATAGATAAGTCGTAAAACATAAACTACCCAATGAGAAAAGGATTTCTAATACGTACTTTTAGCATGTATGGATGTGTTATAAAATTGAAAGTGTTTTTCTTTTTGAAAAGAAGTGAATTCTTTGTATTTTAATACGTTTGAACGTTAATTGCATTTAAGTCGGATTTTTATTGTAGAATATTAAAATGAGCATGCATAGTGTTAGATGGTTATATTGAATAGAGTGGTTGGGTTGGAGTTTGTTATGACACGGGTTACAAAATAAATAGAATATCAACTAGTGTAATTTCTTATGGTTATTTAAGTTTTAATACAACTACAGTCCAATCACGTTATTACGCATTCAAGTAGAAAGAATGTACGGGCTACTTCGGATGCATTCGTTGGTCCCGTTAGTTTTTCTATATAATCTTTTAAAAAAAATATTACAATACATCCGATTTCTACGCTTGTTCGGACGATTGTCGTGGTCCCATGAACCAATTAATTTAGTCACAGCTTTACGAATGCTACGTTAGTTCGGATAATTTGGTCAGTTAATTGACCGTCGTAGTAACGCAGACATCGGTCTGTCAGATATTTTATTAACAATCTCAACCCAGAAATTTGATAACAAAAATAATAAACCTCTTACTGAAACGATCATTGCAAAAACTCTAATTAAGACTTACAGGAAATGTTTTAATTCATCATTTATAAAGCCTCAAGAAACTTGGCTTTTCAGAGCAAAAAATAAAAAGTTTGGACCAGATTTTTCTTTCCAATAATCAAATAAGTCATTTTTACCTGACAATGTCCTGCAAAATGTTGTTTTATTGATGCCCTAGATCTGTTTGAAGAGCGAAGCAAAGTTCCCCACTCGTCAGGTATTTCCTATCTAAGCCTGTGCAGAGTCAGCAACTTTTTAACTAAGAAAACCACGTGATCACTTTCTTTTGGAATCACATTATATCATCATCCAGGTAATTCGCTGTGACGTCGATGTCTGTTTTGGGCAGAACTCATCGTGCTTATTTATGAATTTGAAAAGAATGAGCATTTAACGTGATTTATTTCACGCTATGTACTGTCTAACAATTGAGATAGTGTTCAAAATTGTCTTTATTCCGACACAAGTATGATTCTGTGCAGAAATTATGCCCGAATTCTCCCAAAAGTTGAAAAGTATTGTTGCATGCATTTAATATAGGCAAACTATCGGGAACCCCATTTAAATTGATGATGAAAATGACTTAAATTGATTTATTTGAAATTGAATAATAATATTTTTTCTAGTGAAAATACGAGTGGAACGTCCAAACGCCGTATAAAGTGCGACAAAGAAATGCTAAAACAATGCGCACAAATGTATGAATAAATACCAATACCACGTGACCCGCATAACTTTAAGCACTGACTAATGTCTGATTTTATTGTCATATGATTGCTCGTACTGCGACCATTATGAATCAATTGACATAGTGTCCATTGCCAGGGCAGTTCAAATAGAATATCAACAGTTTTCTCTAACGTGTTCAAGTACTCATATGTCGTTACCTGCTGCAATGCATATAAACACGTTACGCCAACCTTGAGTTAACAGCTCAAATAACAGAATTGAAGGTAACTATCTACTATGAGGGGATTTATGCCATAAAGTCAATCAAAACGATAGATAAACTCCGCGTTTGATTGTTTGACGACGTCTCAGTTAGTGTAAGACACTTTCGCAGGCCATCATAAGCGATTCTTAACGAATCATTCTCCGATTATGCCTAATAAAATCGACATAATAAGACCTATCGATCAACTTCAGTACGTATTAAAACGCTCATAAGTTTCCGTAATTCCGCTCGGGTATGTTCGCCTCTTTCCGTCATTTCTCTCTGCTATGTATATTACGGGCAATTAAAAGGTTACATGAAATTAATTTATCTGCATTTTGTAATTAGTTTGAGCTGCTTTTTGGAAAATATTAACATATGCATTAAAGCGTTTAAATATATGGGCTTCGAGAAGAAGGCGTCGAAAGGGATTAAACAAAAGTAATCATAATCGAATGGATTTTCAGTATATTGTATTGTTTAACATAAAAACACTCCGGTATCTCGATTAAACACACCATTTTGAGATAGTTTATATGTGCAAACGGGTGGGGATTTTCATAGATCCATTTTGAAATGTGGAGTATTTGGTATGTTGGTATTGACAATAGTGTTAAAATTTTGATTCAGTCCCTAACATATTTATTTGTATGACAAGAAGATGGAGATAAAATATCAAAATGAGGTGGAAGACCAAGAAGAATGACAGAATGCAACTGGGTAGCTAGGAAACTGAAAACAGGTCTGCTTACAGGTTCAAAAGTTAAAGATTTCCTATCATTGTCGCAGCGAATGAGCGCGGCGTCAATATTATAGTCATTCCTGGACAAGTCCTATGGATGCCGCCATGTTCTTCTATAAACATGTGAATTACGGCGCTTTCATGCGTTGAATTTCGGTTATTATTCAACTTTGGTGAATACCAGAATTAAATTAGATTTTAGTTTAAAATGTTGCTACATCATTACCTGTCACTTGTTATTGTTAATGTTTCATATGTGTATGCAGGATTTGTTTAATTTAAGTTGTATTTGTTACGACAATGTACTATGTACATGTCAAATGGTATGCTTTTTTCTGTTGTTTGTATTCGGGCCAATGCGTCCAAAGACAAAATGTTTATGCATATAATTTTGAGACATGAACATTTGGCAGCATTGAAAATCTTTTAATAGCAACAAGCTTTTACTGTTTTGGTCGGCTTGTTGCTAGGCAAAAATGTTTCATTTGTTGAACCGGACCATGACGCCGACCTTTGGTGGTGTGCGTCAATGCTTCCTTCTTACCAAATACAATTCTCACCGACAATTACGTGAATATTCAAAACATCATTGCAGCAACTATAACATTCATTATTTCCTGTGCTCTCCGCCTCACCAATGACCCCTCCTTGATTTAATTATATTCCCCTCATTACATCAGGATACCAAAGTATTTCATTTTTTATCCTTTTTTGAAAATTTAAAAATATGTATATTAAGTATCAACATCACTCTTTCTTAAAAGATTTGCACCAACTTATTTCATTGTTATCAATAATAAATTATAATGTTATATTTAAATATTTTAAAGGTACATACTCTGTTAAATACTATTTATGGCAGTTTTTCTTTTTCTTCACCTTTCACAAAACAATATTTCATTGAATACTTTTGAAATGTCATTCTGTCTGGAAAGCAGTGATAGATATGACGTGTTACGTTTGGAGCAATTAGTAACTAACTAATGGCAGTGGTCGCACTAGTCCTATGTTGGTTTTTCACTGCCGGTCTCATGTCGCCAGCCACTGGATACCATTTTACTAGTGAAAGATGTACGTCATACTTAAACATTTATCAAGTCTTTTTTTTCACGTCAACCCCACGTTATTTCCTATTCCTTATTAAAGAAAAAAAGTCCGGCCAATTCTGAATCAGGAAAGAACTAAACAATAAGATAAGGCAATGTGGACACAACTCGGAAATACAAATTTCGATCTGCTTAAAGAACTTTTTACGTTTTATCCCAATGTCATGTTTAATTTTTTTCCTTCCGCCTTTTCTCTCAACAACCCCCCAACCCACTTCGCCTAGTAATTTCTTCTTCTTCTCCTCATGTTCAGCATCAATATCCTATCCTCCGTCTCCTTACCCTCATCATCGCCGTCATAACTTATTAATGTCATCGTTGTCGTCGTCGTCGTCGTCACCATCATCATATTCATCATCATCATCATCATCATCATCATCATCATCATCATCATCATCATCATCATCATCCTTTGTTCCTTCTACTTTAATTCATTTTGTTACCTGCATCTTCAACCTTCTCACCACTATCCTCATAATCATCACCTACGTCCTCTTTCTCATCATCAATTTACATGCTTCATCATAATTTCTTCTTCTTCCTTTCCATCATTTCCTGTAAGTAATATAATGCACGTGCCATGATATAAAGTATCCCCATTGGGCCTACTTGGTATGTCGAGTTAACGATCTTATATTAGTAAAACAGGGACGTTAACTCTTAGCCTGCTAAGCACGAACTGACCAAGGTAAGGCAACAAGTGGTAGTCCAGGTCATATCCCGCTTGGAACAGACTGATCATGATCTACACTTATTGCTGCTTAACCTATATCAATACACATAATAACTTTGGCTTGAAGCCACTAATTAGCGTTATCAATGTGTAATTAACAAGAGAAGCGAGCTTAAGGTTCGCATGTACGAAAAGGCAATAACTTGGGTCAATTGTTGATCGTCAGACAATCAGTCATCCCCACATATCTATGTCAATTTTATGGAAGGTCAATAATCAGGTACAGGAAACTAGGTACAGAAATTATTCGGGTGATAAACAATGGCACTGTGTGTGTGTGTGTGTGTGTGTGTGTGTGTGTGTGTGTGTGTGTGTGTGTGTGTGTGTGTGTGTGTGTGTGTGTGTGTGTGTGTGTGTGTGTGTGTGTGTGTGTGTGTGTGTGTGTGTGTGTGTGTGTGTGTGTGTGTGTGTGTGTGTGTGTGTGTGTGTGTGTGTGTGTGTGTGTGTGTGTGTGTGTGTGTGTGTGTGTGTGTGTGTGTGTGTGTGTGTGTGTGTGTGTGTGTGTGTGTGTGTGTGTGTGTGTGTGTGTGTGTGTGTGTGTGTTTGTAACGAAATATCTTAATTTATATCATTTTTGCTAATCGAACAAAATGATACAAACAATCCGACTTTCTTAAAAAAGAACAAAAGAAAACGGGCTATTTAATTGATTCTACGTTAAAATCAAATTTATTTATTTATTTATTTATTTGGGTTTTGCGGCACACCGACACTTAACAGGTCAAACGGCGCCGAAAACAAAGAAGTTTAATGTGAATAGAGAATAATCAGACAAACATTTAACTATAGCACTATTTTGATATGTAAGTTTTAAACGTGCATATACCAGGTTATAGTGCATTGTCGGATTTAATTTATGTTGCAACACTCATAGGACCCTGTTATTTTCTTTTTTATTCATAACTGGTTTGATTGTATATGATCTCACGTTGTACAATAATTAAATGTTAATAATATATATAGAGAGAGGATATGACAGTGTTGTTAGTTAGTACTGACATTTATTAAACGACATTAGGAAAAATTACAACGAGTGTCAGAATCTTTTTATCGCACGATTTTAGCGGCCATTATACGGTTTTACGAAATTTTAACAGCAATACTTGGTGAAATAATGGTATGAGACTATTTACATTATGATGACTTCGACGACGTCATCAATCAAAAAACTGTATTACACTAGTGTAATATAAGAAAAATATGTAATGGGTGTATTGAATGAAAAAAGAGGCATCGTTTGATATAATAACATATCACCCTAAAATATTTGGATTTATCGGTTTAATAATTACATTTAGAGGTTATCTGTCTTATGCTGATAAATTGATGATTATTCTCCAATCACTATCTACTAAAATGTATACGTTTTAGTTCTAAATAATAATCTTCCACATTGTCAACCTGCCTGATACTTCCGTGTCGTGTTATTGCAATTTCCACATGTACATTGATGTCGTATCCCTTCTTAATGCTCGATTTCATTTCTTGACTTTCTTGCTAGGGGAAAAGAGCATGCTTTGATTTTTAAAGATTTTTTTCTATCACAATCAAATTAAGACAAAAAACAACAACAAAAAAAACAAAAAACAACAACAACAACAAAAAACAACAACAAAAAACAAACAAACAAACAAAAAACAACAACAAAAAAAAACACGAACCAGCCGTAACACAATCACTCATACCCAGGCATCCTTGTCTACCCACCAACCCGAGCCCCCAGCCCCCAACCCCAAACAACAACTACAAACAACTAGGCACCTTTTTATGCAGATGTATGCAGGTAATGGGGAAAGACGGCATAGTAAGGGTTGCAAGTGTCCTACAGCGGTCATGACAAATTGATCAGAAAAGGTCATGACCTTGTTATGACAACAAAACAACGTCAAAACGCAGCATCAAGTCATATTGCTCCCATATGTTTTCCTTGTCCTTCAAGTTTGGCGTTTGTGTATTTAAACAAATGTATGTCGGGTGACCTCGGGGCATTATTACGTAAAATGGCGTTCATTTCAATTAGGCACGCGACGTGTGAAAATACCGTTAATGCAATGGCCGTCATTGGATACGTTTACGCAAGCATGTATCAGGAATATATTTTAATCTTTGTCGGACAGACTGACCTGTTAAGAAGCATCTTTTTACACCTTTGTTGTCATGAAAGGCAGAATGTGCCCAAGTTAGACAATTACTCTGTCTTAACTGTGAAATGAATAATAAATCTTTCTTTCCTTTCTATACACCATAGCTCATCTCATGCAATTTTTTGAAAACAGTTATCACATTAAGGCTACTCTATATTGATAATGTGCACTTTTTTCTATACATGTTATTTCACTTAGTACATCACTTTATCTGCGTTAAGGGTACGTCATATATACGACTGGCTATATGTAAAGAAGAACAATCCGATTCGAAAAGCGAGTTCCATCGTTGAAACTCCTTCCGAATCTGAATAAAGCCAGAGCACATCTGATTACAAATTACATTTGATACGTTTCACTGGCGTGTGTTTATCTTAAAAGAAAACAATAAAAGTGCTCACTAGATTATTCAGAGGCATTCGATTCTTTGTAAAAATTCAATTGTACAGAAAACAACGTCAGTTTAAGGTTAATGAAACTTTGCTAAATTACTCTCAAGTGTGTATGGAAACAATGTTAAGCATCAAACAAATGAATTATCACTGATCGGTGTAACTTGGGTTAAGCAGAGCGAACCGTTTCTTCCTTTATTATTTATTATTTTACCACATATAATTGAGTCCCTGTATGGGCTTTTTTTGTTATTCTTTGATAAAGAGTACTATAGTTCCGCCATTTAGAAATCTTAAAAAATATAAATAATAAAGATCATATTAGTGTAGCAGGTTAAAGTGATACAGAAAGCAATCAATGCAACGTCTGATAACGGTAATGTGTGCGGTTGCACCGGAAACTCTGTCGGGTATTGTGTTGTTTTCTTTTGCAAGTCCGAGAAAGGTATATGTTTTTAGCTCTTGAAAAAAATAGTTTTTTTTTAGTTTTGTTTTTGGTTGGATTGAAAAAAAAGTTTTTAGCTGGAAAACGGGTATGTTTTATTTAAACCAATGACATGGCCATGAATCGATCGAACTATACTCAATTACATAACAACATGTCAAAATTATCACATATTCTTATCACAGTACAAACATTAAACAAGAATTTGCTGAGTAATTTGAAACATATGCTAGTATTATTTCTTTTTATATCTGAACACTATAAAACTTTATGAAGAAGCTCAATGATAATTTATATAATGTAAGATAATTATGAATAATGATTACTGGTTTTCGATATGCAGCATTCATAACAAACTTTTAGAGAGTACTCACTAAGGTATTAAAGCACTATTAAAAATCATATAACACTCGTCGCATTTTGTAAGACATACACTTCCATACAAACAAATTTATTGTAAAAAAAACAAAACGAATCTATAACAAATTTTAAAATGACAAGAAAACAACAGAAATATACTGCTGACAATGTATACGTTCTGTCTACATTTGTCGTTTACGCAAATAATAAAACCGTGTATATAAAATCCGTCTTATAAATATGTACAGTACAAACAAAAACATCAACAGCAAACATAATAATGATAACATTTTTGGACAAAAAATAATCTCGTTTTTAGTATCTATATGTTTCCAGAGCAACAATTATGCTCTTATTTTTGGCTTGTTTAAATCCGAGTATATTGTCATTGCTCACCCAAAAGAATATTTAGGCACCTATCATAGTGGACAATTAAAACATGTAAGATGTTAACGTTTATGGATAATTATCACTTGTGGTTAAATATGCAAAGACATTGGCCATGCTTCCATTTGTGATGGTATGCCGTCATATCTTTGGGAAGTCGGTGGTCAATTGCTTTAAAGGTCTTCCTCCTATCATTAGCAGAGAACCACTGCGCCCTGATCATAATTGACTTATTATTGGCATTACCTAACAAACAAATCGTAACAACAATATTTGGTAATGTCGACGTTTTAGCTTTGGTAGACATTTTATCCTTGGATGTTTGTTGTGCTTTGTTTGGGTGTTTATGCTTTGGTAGGCGTAGCTGAATGTTAGGCAAGTTTTTGTGGCATTGAATATTTAAACATTTATGATGCCCCATAAGACAATATAATATGTACTCACTAACATTAGGCTTGTACTTTTATGATTTTCAAAATTCTTTTCTCTGTCAACTAATGGTGTTTGTTTTGTTCTGTTCTGTTTCAAGCAAAGTCATATACCATGGCCAGTTACTTGGTTTTATAAAATTAATTCAACAGAATCATAATTCTGGAAATGTTGAGCAAATGTAAACGAGGGTATTCCTGCAAAAGGTCGTTGACTAGCCATTGGCTTCCTATAAGGGCGTAGAGGACTAAACACTAAACAAAACCTTCCCGTAGTGATTGCTGCTCAAAGCTTTGTCTTCAAGACCTGAAAAAAACAATTATAAAATTAATTACAAAGTTGTAATTTAATCCAGTATAAATTGATTTAACGTTTCTTTATAATAGCAATCAAAATCACGGTATGCAACACGTGTCAATGTGCATATCGTTAACAGAGTTTACTGATAACATGCTACTTTTAGTACTAATTATTAAAGTTTTCAGACAAAAAATAAATCTGATTAATACATTTGTGAAAAATATTGATTTACTTATTATGAAATAACCATTATTAGTAAAAATGTGAGAATAGAGAACGATGCCATTACTCGAGTATAGTGACATGATACAAGCTGTAGATTGAAGGTGTATTTATCCAAACGGTAATGTAAGAATTAACTAAATATGAAGAACCCGAAATTTAATACAAAAATTATAAAACGCTCAAATAAACAACATTGCATATAACAACTCAGTCTACCTCGCCCTTTTCACAAATCTTTTCATATTTAGCTACTGCATCTTCATCGAATGTGAACGCTTTGTTTTCGTCTCCGATTGGTGCAATTGTAAATACGGGTTTGACGTCATCCGGTGACGTTGGTGACGTAGGCGGCGACTTCGGGGTGTCTCGGGAATCATCGTCAGATTCCGATTCACTCGCGGATACTTGGTCTTGCTCCCCTAGGCGTTTCCCACCCATTGCGCTGATTAGGGCAACAGATGCTAAACTGCTGAGGCTTTGAAATAAACTGCTTCGTCGTCTGCGTTCTGAATTATGAATCAGTAGTGTTTACAGATAAAAAAAACACAAAAAAAACAAAAAAACAAATCCAAACATTAAGAGCATCAAAGAATTACAATCAATTTATATTTGTTCACAATTTTAAACTGCAATTTTTATTATAATTAAGCCTCACTACTAAGATCAAGATACTTGTGTTCGTAACTCGTACGCATTTAGAAAGTTAGAATATTTGATAATAAGATATCGTTGTATTCTAATGTTCTCCTGCTCTTGTTTGGATAAAATATCAAGTGATTCGCCTTCTTGATAGCGAAACACATTTTTGCAGAAAACATTCTGAGTTAATGATTTTTTTAACAACATATTCGTTTAAAATCAATAATATGTTTCAAATGCGTCACTCGAAAATTCTTCGCTCACCTGAGGGACAGCATGCCTGGATAGCAGCCTCGTCAGCCCCCTTTTTCCGGCACAGTCCCTGTAACTGGCGCACCTCCAACTGTAATAGGAAATAGTCATTGATCAACGAAGCACGAGAATAAGACTGCTAAATTTATATGTTTGGTAAAAAACGACTTAGGACTATTATTGGCACACTGCCATGTTGCATATCAGCTCTGAAGTATATACTGTGATCTATTCAGCTCCGATGTATATAGTATTACTATTGTCTAATTCAGCTCCGATGTATATACTATTACTATTGTCTAATTCAGCTCCGATGTATATACTATTACTATTGTCTAATTCAACTCCGAAGTATATACTGTGGTCCATTCAGCTCCGATGTATATAGTATTACTATTGTCTAATTCAGCTCCGATGTATATACTATTACTATTGTCTAATTCAACTCCGATGTATATAGCATTACTATTGTCAAATTCAGCTCCGATGTATATACTATTACTATTGTCTAATTCAGCTCCGATGTATATACTATTACTATTGTCTAATTCAACTCCGATGTATATAGCATTACTATTGTCTAATTCAGCTCCGATGTATATACTATTACTATTGTCTAATTCAGCTCCGATGTATATACTATCACTATTGTCTAATTCAACTCCGATGTATATAGCATTACTATTGTCTAATTCAGCTCCGATGTATATACTATTACTATTGTCTAATTCAGCTCCGATGTATATAGTATTACTATTGTCTAATTCAGCTCCGATGTATATACTATTACTATTGTCTAATTCAACTCCGATGTATATAGCATTACTATTGTCAAATTCAGCTCCGATGTATATACTATTACTATTGTCTAATTCAGCTCCGAAGTATATACTGTGGTCCATTCAGCTCCGATGTATATAGTATTACTATTGTCTAATTCAGCTCCGACGTGTATACTATTGTCTAATTCAGCTCCGATGTGTATACTATTGTCTAATTCAGCTCCGAAGTATATACTTTTGTCTAATTCAGCTTCGATGTATATACTATTGTCTAGTTCAGCTCCGATGTATATACTATTGCTATTGTCTAATTCAGCTCTGAAGTATAGCAACTCCGAAGTATATACCGTTGTTAAATTCAGCTCCAAAGTATATACTATTTTCTAATTTACCTCCGTAGTATATATTATTGTTTAATTAAGCTCCGAAGTTTATACAGTTGTCCAATTCAGCTCCGAAGTATATACTGTTGTCTTATTTATCTCCGAAGTATATACTATTGTTTAATTAAGTTCCGAGGTATATACTTTTGTCTAATTCAGCTCCGATGTATATACTATTGCTATTGTCTAATTCAGCTCCGAAGTATAGCAACTCCGAAGTATATACCGTTGTTAAATTCAGCTCCAAAGTATATACTATTGTCTAATTCACCTCCGTAGTATATATTACTGTTTAATTAAGCTCCGAAGTTTATACAGTAGTCTAATTCAGCTCCGAAGTATATACTATTGTCTAATTCAGCTACGAAGTACATACTATTGTCTAATTCAGCTCCGAAGTATATACTATTGTCTAATTCAGCTACGAAGTATATACTATTGTCTTATTCTGAAAAAAGAAATAGTCCATGGACATCATCCACGCAGTTTATGCGCACTCAAGTGTCATTTCTTGGGCCTAAACTCGTGACCCGCCTATCCTTGCTCTAAAGAATTAACCCTGAGACTATAATCTCCCGTCTCCATTCTTGCTTTAGGGTCGTTTGAAATTATGTAAATATGACTCTTGTTTAAGTTCTTGATTTTATTCTTTACACTGTTTATATCAGAAAAAAACCCATCTACAAAGCGCCCCAATAATCTCCCCTAGCCTGGTTAATGGAGTCAATGCTATCTTTATGTAGTAAAACTATAATTTACTTGTTATAGTTTGGCTAAACGTTGTCAATCTCAAAATCTTTATCCTTGTAAATGCTTGAAGCATTAAGGAATGGTTTACATTTTATTTTCTAACATCTTTGATGGATCTTGTAAGGTTTTCCTTTTGTTTGTTGATTTTGCTGTAAGAGGAAGTGTAAAATGAGAGGGCCAGGTTGTGGGGTGGGGAGCGTTGGGTGAATACAGATATTTAGAGTTTTGAAAGAAGCATGATAGTTACAGTGTTTTCTTTTTTTATTTAAGTCAACGTGCCAAACGAATTGTTAAAGAAATAAGGTAATACATCTTTTGGGGAAGCACTTCGGGATCCAACGCACTGTTGGGCTGTGTTTGGGCCCCAAAGTGAGATGCAATTGTTTACTGCATGCAATTTAATACGACAACAACGGACAAAACGTGTTATATGATATCTGACAAGACCGGTCAGACCAATGTGCAAAGTTAAGACATTTGATAATTAAACTAACAAATGAGTTATTTCATGCTTTCTATATGCATGCTTAATAATGACGTGTACCAAAATAGACCCCCCCCCCACCATCCACCATAAATGCATAATTGAAGATATGAACCTTTACATTACCAGCGTTGCTTGTCAAAAGGCCCTCTCATAAAACTCTATTCTAATAACATTTTATACCTAAACCATGCCATACCTTCATAGTTGAGTTACAAAAATAACTTATTATACCATTAAATAAAAGTGCGGCAAAATAATCGGTTTCTCCTAACATATGCACGCGTCCGGTTATTCTAGACGTAGCACATTAAAAGGACGTGATATGTAGTCACGTCGTTAACACGTCTGTCGAATCCACCCATTATTACGTTCACCTCGAGACACTACAAATTAAGACGAAGGGGTATGGCGTTTTAATGTATATGCAGTGCAGCAAGATGCTAGCATCGTTTGTCTTTGCTATCGTGCAAAAACTCGGTCATCAACATCAGACACAATGTCAAGGCCGCATGATAACATATAGGGCGTGAGGCAATACAAATTTGAGTGGCGGTTGCTCAAAGAAAGAGTAAATGACACGGTGACCAAATAAGTAATGTATTCTGTTATAAGGTATATCATGTAAAGACTTGAAGCGCTGTCTGACAAAATGCCCAATTTTGGCTGAGATAAGTGCAGACACAGGTTTTTAGAATGCATATGCGCAAGGTCCTTTCAGCATTTTTGTCTCTGTGTGTATGAGTTTAGTGTAGGAGTTTATAATGCCAAGGAAATAACTGCTAACTGTACTTATTTATTAATTATTTAATTAGTTTTAATCATTTTAATATTTTGGAGATGTAATTTAAAAATATTCTAATCACAAAGACAAAATACACTTTTTTGGTAAGAGTCCATACGTTTTTATGAATGGATGTTCTACATGCAGTTGTGATTTAGTTGAAACGGGAAGCTTTGTCATTTGTTAATGTTTGGTAATATTCCGAGTATCCGAATGCAAAAGGTTGATGATAAGTAACAGATCACGGAGCGCCCGTAGCTAGTGGTTAAGTCGCCGACGTGAAGCTTCTTTGACCGTTTGGCCTCCAACCGCAAGGGTTCGTGTCCCGTTCGGGGCTGGGCACATAATGCGGGAGGGTCTTCCAGCTGACCTACGGTGCGCCAATGGTATCAGACATTTTTTTTTGGGGTCTTACCTCTCTAAAAAACTGGACGTCGTTATAATGAACATAATGGGTCGCTGCGATGCATTTTAATAAACAACGTTAGTAATAGATCACAGGATAAGTAGTGGTTAAAGAGACTTGGTCAAAGTTTTGAGTAGGTTTATAAAAGGACTTCCGCACGATTTGTACTTGAAATTTTGTATTACTTCGTTATTGTTGAGCACATCTGTGTTGTGACTCTCTCTCTCTTTCTCTCTCTCTCTCTCTCTCTCTCTCTCTCTCTCTCTCTCTCTCTCTCTCTCTCTCTCTCTCTCTCTCTCTCTCTCTCTCTCTCTCTCTCTCTCTCGCGAAACATACAATACAATACCAAATCTCTCTATATAAAATCACCAAAATGGGTCAGGCCGCAATAGCTCAGGTGGTAAAGCGTCAGCTTGCGGATCGGGAGGTCGCTGGTTCAAACCCCGGCCGGGTCAGACCAAAGACTTTAAAGTTGGTAGTAGTGGCTTCCCTCCTAACACTCTGGGCTAAGGGGACAGCATTACGCCTGACGCATCGGCGTCAGTATAATTGACCGGCCGGGTTCAGTCCCTGGGCACCTCATAAGTACCCCTGTGCTATGGTGATAGAAATGTCGCTGCACAGTATTGGCAAAAATGCCAGCAAATCCCATCCCATCCCAAACATAGGTCATATATTGTTACGTGCACTTTACACAGGCAAACTTTCTGATAGCACATTTAAGGCAATCCTCAAAACTACATAATATTCATATAGTTTCTAGTGGCCAGTGTTAATATTTCATTCCATTATTCATTGTAATTCGAGAATTTTTTGCTTTTTTGATAAAAAGTTAAAAAACAGCAAACCGCTTCAAGTCATTTAAACACAAAATCACATACTTTATAGTTCATCATAACCACTTTTAATTGTTCTACAAATCTACAAGAAGATTGCTAACAAAAAAAGCTACAAACTTCCCGGACCTCAGCAAACACTCTCAATGTCTTGGCTATTAGTTTTAACCGGTAAATAGCCGAGGTGATCCACATGATTGTGACATTAGCGAAGCAATGCATTGCAGAACAAACATGTTCTACATTATGCTTCGATGGATAAATACACTACACCGAGAGAAGGTACGTCAGCTCAGGTTATATGATAACAATTTATGTAGGTCACAGAAAGGAATAAAAAAATACTTGGAAAAAAGAAAAATCAGTCGGTCAACTATGAACACCAGTATGAACGGTCGCCCGAGGGATGTGGGCATGTTACATGTTGTTTTTTGTACTCAAAGAGTCCAGGTTACGGATTTCATAGATGTTGCATGATTTATTGCTTGCGAACTTTTTAAGATATTTACAACAACAACAACAACAACACACCTAACAAAACAAAAAGGACCTGCACAAAAGCAACATTATACACATTCTTAATGTTTGTGTCTTTGATCATAAATATATATGTGTTTACATCCACGTTTGTGTGTTTTTGCTACATTTTTATTTCAATGTGACCAAAGCACATTAAATAACACGATAGATAAACCTATGCAGCACTCCAATCATGACATAATTTTCAAAAGATAAGGCTAAGTAAGGACGAAAAGATCGGTCGTTATGATCATGGTCTGTCATGACATACTTACTCCCTGGAAACAATGAAATTGATGCAAAACAATTGAAAACCAGAATAACCTGGCACAGCAGAATGACCAAATCAATAACGATTGACACCAGCTTGGGAATAACTTACAGGTGCTATCCGAGAAGTTTGCCTATATCAGATGCATGTAACACTATCTTTCTACTATTTGAGGTGGGCGAGGATTAAGCCATACTTTCTGCATAAACCAATATTTTACTTTAAGTAATGGAGCTTTTTAACCACCACCGATATGTTAGACAGAACAAATTGCGGAAAGAATCACACTAAATGTTCATTTGTTCAATCTCTTTAAAGAAACACGATGGTGATCATTGTTTTCATCCGAGCGGACTACCAGAATGACTATATAACATGGTCTCAAAAGTAAATTGTCACTGCTTTTCTTAGTTTAAAAGTAGTTATCTCTGCAGCGTGGCTCAGAGAGGAAATACGTGTTTGTCATGAAAAGTGGGAGTGTATGCATAGCTGTTCACACAGATCCAGGGCACTAACGTACATCGCTTCCGGGACCTCTCTAAGTAACAGTAACTTATTTGTCTGTTTGCTTTGTTGAGAAAAAAACATCTTTAGATCAAATTTCGGATTCCACCTTGAACAGATAACCACCGGTGGGATACCGCCAAAATCATTACATTAGTATTATTGTTGAAAGTTGTTTTTCAAACGTTTTAAGCTTGCTTCTACTATATTATTTTCCTTTTACTTTCCATTTCGATGGCTGGCAGTCAAACTAAACTCAGAAATTCTTTGTCGGGCACCGTCTTGGTCTTTTGTTCAGTACGAGTTGAAACAATGTCGGTCAGTGACTTAACTGAGATAATTCGAAAAATAAAAAACAAAAACAAACTCTACACAACATGTCGCTTTTGTTTTGTATGTTAGAATTTTACGAGGTCTTTTTAAATATTATACGAAAAAAAATGTAAAATAACAATATTTTAACAAATTGCTGTGTAGACATTTTACTTAAAAAACGACACTCAAATTATACATGCCAATTTCTTCTTGCATTGGTCAGGTGCGCTTTAGTGTAGGCTACAGTCTCTTCGGTAAAGCGTAGAAAAATACACCCAAATCTCGGTCCAACGAGATTAAACGAGATTTAGTTTATCGGCTATATACTTAAGATGTTTATACATTAAACTTTTATCAAATTGTTTAAATTATCATTTTAAACTATTTGAACTTTTTTCATTGACATTGGTTTCAATGTACATACGTATGTTTGTCCCATTGCTCCCGTTATCAGCAACATTCCATGTGGTATTCGGAACACCTCAGCTATATCAGAAATATGCTCTCCAAACGTGTAAGAAATGAAAAAAGATTGTGCGTATACCTGAGTGTAATAGGAACACATTGGCGATTTTATTTTCAGTTATAAACCTCAGAGGTAATAAGTGGAGAAAAAGTAGTCCCGGCAGAATGGTAGCCACGACCAAAGGTCTTGATAAACGGTCTGTTGACACAACTTATTGATAAATGATATATATATATTTAACAAATAATACATGGCCTTGAGGACAATATGCAAGTTTACGGACTGGTTTGTCAGACCGAGGAAGGAATGCGCTGAGGGCCATATACCTTCCGAGGTCTGTCCAACCAGTCCGTAAACTTGCATATTGCCATCAAGGCCATGTTTTATTTGTTATATTATACCGAATCTTAATCCTTTTATCCCTTTTGTTGCTTTTATTTTTAGTATAATTTGCTTTCAAATGATAATTGTATTTGTTCAGTGTGTGAAATATCTCAAACCCTAGTCGTTTTTTTCATTATTTTCAAGCGATGCAGCAAAAAAATCATTCTCTTCTTTTAATATTCTATTTTTTGTTGATCAAATTAAATAGTAAATATTACTAAACAAAAGACCCTAGTAAATATTACTAGACAAAAAACCCGGACTTTAAGAATTTCGTTCGTGTAGGTTTAAAAGGAAGAATCGTGGCCTTTTTCTGCTAGATATGTTCGAAAGAGCTTTAGTTTTGTCGCGGTTTTGGTGTTTTTTTTTAATCCTTAGATTCGCTGAGTTTAACTAAATCTGTCTCCGATAAAGAGGCGAATCACTAAGCCATTTTGACAATATCGTCTGTTTGTGTTGTCGTAAAATTCGCACGTCGTGAAAGTCGCGTTTAAACAAACGCACTGAATGACGTCATAAACAGTCTGTATAAGAATTATGGACCGGGTAGCCGGTCAATATGCGATTTATGGACTGGATGACGTCATATTAAATATAGAAGGGCGTATGCAAATGAGGTATATAATATATACCTGGTTGGTCAGACCGAGAAAGGACTATATATACATTTAAAAGAAACAATAAAATGAGAGAGAAAGGGGGAGAAAGGGAAAATGAGAAAGCTATATGTACATTTGAAGATATTTCTTATCTTCACCGAGATCTATGTACGACAATCACAATCCCTGAAATGCTGCTACTCTGTATTTAACTTTTGCAACAAAAGGTGAAAACAGTACCGATTCTTGTATTGTACATGTAACCTTGATTTGAGCATAAAACTTTGCATTTTTCTGTAAAGTCTAATGCTGATTTTTGTTTTCAAATCATTGTTTTAATATACATTTTTAGTAATTTTAATATGCGACGAATCTTTCTGTAAGTAAGCAGAAGCTACAATGTATGAAGACCGAAGCACCTTTCGAGAATCTCGGTGTACTCATACTTATACCTTTGAGGTTCTGTTCCGAACGTGTGTACGGAAAGGAACGACGATGATGCAAATTGTCCATGTGGTTACTGTGTCTCATCGTGATGTAACCGATGTGAAAAGCCTGACGCATGTCATGTGATTATTCAAGGGAGTGAAGCGTTTTTATTGGAAAACACTCAGTGCTGATAGTTAAAGTGTCTTAGGTCAATAAATCGACCAATCGGGCATAAACATGTGTGTACAGGTGAGCAACTAGGTTTTCTATTGATCTATGACGTAAATTGACAGGAATTGATGTAAATCTGGAGTTTATTACATCATCAAAACGTCATCGAAATATTCTTTGTACCGTTGGTAAAATTTGCCGTTATTTCTAACATGACAGTGAGCAAGAAGTTCTTATACATATCATTCTTATAGATACTTTGTGGAAGAGTTTATTTATCACCTTTAACAAAAAGATATACACATACTGTTTTGGCGAAATAGATTTACAAATAGACTTATCAGGAGAATATACTACGAAGGGTATTTTAATAATACAAAATATTTGTTGAAATTAATTGGAGAGCTTTCAAATGCAAATAAACAATGCAACAAGCACTGATGGGTCCTTCCGCCATGTGCGCGTGACTAAAAGTTACGCCTTCGTATAATCACCGGCCTTTTCCGTACACGTTCGGTATTTATAAAAGTTATTTTACTATGTGACCCGAATCGCAAGTTGCTTTCCACAGAGCTAAACATCGCCCTATAATGGCACCTCCTTGCTTTTTTAGACTACCCAATGTCTAGTGCATAATTGCAATTTTAAAGGCTCTTTTAAGTGAAATAATTATTTATCATCTGATGATATTTTTATTTAAGTAATATATGATCTTCGGTAATTTTGTGATGGTTCAAAATATTTTTTCTTTGTTCTAAAAAACTGTTGAACAGGACAATGTCTGGAAATATCCGACACAAAATGCTCGATAGTTATTTAGAAACACAAACGCATAATTGTGCAAAGCCTAAATAAAACTATTTGGAAATACATTTTTCATATTGAAAACTATTGTTTAATTGTGTGACCTAAATACAATCTATTTATTTTAACTAAAGGGAACAGGTGCAGTTAAAAGTGTACGATGTTTATACAGCTTGATTATTTCATAATCTGACGATGGGAATTTCCGCATAATAATGATTTCGAATCTCACTGAGATCTTTCACACAGAATCTTTCGACCAAACTATTGCAATTTTACACTTTTTACTTACAAAAATTAGTAACATTTTAACCACCTGACGAAAACGGTTAATTGACTACTTGCAACCGGGGAAATAACTCAGACTAAACAACTGGTTAGAGTTACGCACCCTGTATTTGTCTAGTTTACTCTGCGACTCTCTGTCTTTACGGAGCTGTATTCGGAGCCTCTGTTTGACCACCTTCAAAAGAACCAGGTCTTTCTCTTGGATCACTAGTACGAAACCTGTTTAAACAGTAATAAAAAGAGATTTTGTAAATCCATTTAAATGCTAAGGATTGAAAAAGTATAATTTAGAGTGGCAACATTTTCATTATTCTCAAAAACAGCGCCTTGGTCACGTTATACTATATAAACATGACACAAAACCCCATACGAAGCGCTTTTCCTACATGCTTAATATATGTATTTATTTTCTGTGTTTCTGTTGATCCAGTCAGTGAAATGCTTATGTTGAACATATTCCTGCTCGGGGCTGTTTTAGGATGCAGAAGTTAAAACGGTTAAACAGTAATAGTAAACGAATTGAAAAGCGCCACAACGCTTTTGGATCTCCTATCCTAAAAAAGGCACGGTGTTTTTAAGTATGCTTAATAATGATCACATAATATAGCCATACATTATAATATAATACAGCTCGTCATTGTTTGCAGTACTTTTAACGCTTTCGTATTGCAAGATCAAAAACACATGTAACGCAATCTAGAAAGTAAGTGGTCACGTGGTTATCTTAGTTTAAAAATAGCTGTGGCTCGGATAGGGAATACATTTAAATGACAAGAGATGTGTTATGTTTTACTTTACACATGCATATGGAACAATGAATATTTCGCGGGATCTTTTCAGGTAAACGTTTATTTATTTGGTTGCACGAGAGAAGAAAAATGGATCCAAACTCTCGGATATAACCTTGAAGGTTGTATCTGACGGTTTCAATTAAGCATTTTTTTTCTCTCAAATAACCAAATAAATGATTGTTACCTGAATAGGTCCTGAAAAATGCTGCTCATTGATGCCCTATAACTGTGTGAACATTGAAGAATAAATCGCAACTCGTTCTTGCAAACAGTTTTTTTTATATCCGAGCCACGCTGTAGTGATAGCTGTTTTTAAACTTAAAAGCAAAAACAAACCACGTGACCATTTACTCTTGCGATCACGCTATAAAGTCATCCGGATAATCCGCTCTGACGTCGATATCTCTATTAAGCAGAGGTCACAATGTTAATCTCGCTTTTCATAGCGTTGGGAAGAATGAACACTTAGAGTTTGTTTCCTTTTCTTTTCTTCGAAATTAGTACTGTCCCAACAATACAGCTTGTGTTCAAAATCTTCTTTATTTAGACTAAAGTATGGGTTTATGCAAAGTTATTTAAAATATTAATGTTAGATATTGTTATACGTATTTGATACAGGCAATGAGTAGCATACTACCTTTAAAATGTATTGCCCTGGATATAAGTGTACTGTATTGCACTCACTATTGACAATCCTGATCACTCGCCAAGGCAGAATGAATATTAACAATGTGGCGCCCTCTGTACCCGGACGTGCCCAGATTCCTTCCCAGAATGCAACGTCAAGGCTCCAAGAGACCATGATCACAAACGCATCAAATACCTACATGACACAGATTAGCATTTAAATAATTCAAAGCACAGCTATTATGGAGATGTAATCTTGGTTCTCATATTTATGATTGTATGCACATTTATGTACAGTCCGATCATAATTTCACTCAACAATGTACTTTGGTATTATTGCAAAGATGTATATAGAAATTAGAACGACTAAGAATAAGAAATATTACCTGCCTTGTCAAATTAATGATTATCTCGCATGTTTGAAGTGTTTAAATTGAGCAAGGGAGGTAAATAGTATAACATTTAACAAAATCCGTTATGAGTTATTCCCCATGATTTCAAATGTACCGGTAAGTAAATTTCTGCAATTACGGATACACTTCAAAACAGTTTGTATAGCTGATAGAACATCTGTCCCAAACTCCAGATATAAGGTAGATGTTAAGCTTACTTATATCAATATATCCTAAAATACTTAACCAAGTACTATAGTGGTTGTACTTATTTAAATTGTGCAATTGAAATCCTTCTGATGATTGTAAGGTATGTAAGGTTTGGAGGAGAAACTGTGATCTAGCCCTATATATTGAGACAAAAAAGGAATTGTTACATATGCATATCGGGACAATTATAATAAGTATCAAGTATAAAGGGCTTGGAGGAGAAATGCATTGTACAGATTTATACTATGTATAGGGTAGGCACTGAAATTGTCACATTTTTATGATTCTAATGAGTACCAGGTATATACAGTTTAGAGCAAAAATAAAGGAATTAGCCCTATAGTGTATGCAGTTGAAATTGAAATTGACACATTGATATAATTCTAATGACTACCAGGTATATAGGGTTTGGAGGAGAAATAAAGGATTTAGCCCTATAGTGTAGGTACACATTGGAATTGTCACAATGAGATGATTCTAATGAGTACCAGGTATATAGGGTTTGGAGGAGAAATAAAGGATTTAGCCCTATAGTGTAGGTACACATTGAAAATGTCACATTGATATAATTCTAATGAGTACCAGGTATATAGAGTTTAAACGACAAGCTTAGGATTTAGCATGTTAAATAAGTTATTAAATATTTTCGATTTCAGATGACTATTTAGAAGTATTTTTTCAACGGGGATAGCAGATCTTCAAGACGATCAACTGTTAGAGATCAATTTATTCTCAGTGGGTCAGTTTATTGTATTTTGTTTTAACATGAACGCGCGGAATTAAAAAATAACCGCTTTTCCTTTTTATGGTGACCTTACTACAACACTTTAAATAACACAGAGTTACCTTCCTTTGTGGGCAGGTGGTATATAGTAATTGTACAAAGTACTGTTATATTTCCACCTTTCTAACTCTAAAGAAAGCTACAGATTACAACTTGAAAATTATGTTGTATTTTGTTGAAATTATATATTAATAAGTACAAGCAGTTGAGCAGCATGTTAAAATGTACAAATTAAATAAAAAATTTATAATACTGGTATTTCTTATGCCTACATTCAAGGGAGATAACTAATTCAAACTAATACATTTAAAATTCAAATTCTACAATGGCTAATAAGAAGATAAAAAGGCATCCGTATCATATACTGTATTTTTTAAATGCCAAGAAATACATGTAAGGAAACATTAGGCATCTTCAATCATGTCATAGTGTTTATTACATGTATCAGGTGTTTAAATTGATAAAGGTATCTTTATTTTGTCTGTCATATCACACTGTTTGTGAAAAGCAGCTTACCTCGAGTTTATGATGCAGTAGATGTTTTCCCATTGCAAATATCTTCAGGAATGTCTGGAATTTGAAAAACAAAAACAAAATAATGCTTATAATTACATGTACATTTTAATTAATTGTCATAATTCAAGCACAAATAACTTTCTTCGAAAGACATACATTATATATACGATATCATTTTGTACTGATTATAAAGTTGGCAACAAAATATTAAAACAATTTAAACTATGCTCAAATTCTAAACAAACGTTTATTGTAATTGAAAACGGGAACAAAATCAACATTTTAAAATAGAAAACAAATGCCAGTCAGTGTGTCAATAACAACAGCAATATAATCAATTGTAAATTGAACGAAAAGATAGAAAGAAAAAGAAACCGACCACAAAATTGACGTCTGCTAACAAAATTTAAGAACCGAGGGATTCTCTGAAAACAGTATTCATTTGGATACTATATGCTTGTTTTTATTACAAAACATGTACATAACACGATGCTTTCGTTTAACCGCTTTCCGCTTTAGTTGTATCGTTAATAAAGCACACTCAAACAAACACAGCACACTCAAACAAACACAGCACACTCAAACAAACATAGCACACTCAAACACAGCACACTCAAACAAACATAGCACACTCCAACAAACACAACACACTCCATCAAACATAGCACACTCAAACAAACACAGCACACTCCAACAAACACAGCACACTTCATCAAACACAGCACACTCCAACAAACACAGCACACTCCAACAAACACAGAACACTCCAACAAACACAGCACACTCCAACAAACACAGCACACTCCAACAAACACAGCACACTCAAACAAACACAGCACACTCCAACAAACACAGCACACTCCAACAAACACAGCACTCTCAAACAAACACAGCACTCTCAAACAAACACAACACACTCCAACAAACACAGCACACTCCAACAAACACAGCACACTCCAACAAACACAGCACACTCCAACAAACACAGCACTCTCAAACAAACACAGCACTCTCAAACAAACACAACACACTCCAACAAACACAGCACACTCCAACAAACATATCACACTCAAACAAACACAACACACTCCAACAAACACAGCACACTCAAACAAACACAGCACACTCCAACAAACATAGCACACTCAAAGAAAATTAGCACACTAAAAAAACACAGCACGCTCCAACAAACACAGCACACTCCAACAAACACAGCACACTCCAACAAACACAGCACACTCAAACAAACACAGCTCACTCAAACAAACATATCACACTCAAACAAACACAGCACTCTCAAACAAACACAGTACACTCAAACAAACACAGCACACTCAAACAAACACAGCACACCCCAACAAACACAGCACACTCCAACAAACATAGCACACTCAAACAATCACAGCACATTTGAACAAACACAGCACATTTGAACAAATTTAAAAGGTCTGATCGAAAGATAAAAAAAATATTACAGACTCTTAAATACTCTTTCTACCCAGGCATAAGTCTGAGGTCTTCCTCCACCAATAATTAGCTGGACGTCGCCAATATCACAATAACTGTGTCGGAGTGATGTGACAAACAAACAAACAAACAAACAAGTTAATAAATAAATAAATACTCCTCTTTTGCGACTCCTTAATAATTTATAGTTATGTTTATTTATACGCACTTGTGGTATTTTATTTTGCGTCACTTAACAGGTCTGTGTTAGTTAAAGTGACATCTTTATTTATACCTACTCAGTGTTTGTTTGTTTTTCTAAATTTTATTTTGTGGTATTTTGTGTCACAATTTGTTCTATTTAATCTGATGTCAGTGCAGAGCGCTTATTACTGGCGTAGATATATTTACTCATACTAAACATACTGAAATTAAATCTAAAATAATAACAACTTCACGAACTCGGATGAGACCTGTAAACTTATCATTGTCATTTTTATCGCCATCATCATCGATCGAGTCTGACAATAAAATATTTGAAACCAAAGTGTTCTTCACATGTCGATTTTATACCTGTTTAAACAGACAAGTATGTATCTAGTTGTAAGAAGATTTGGATATCTGCCTTCTCGGATAAGAGCCATTCAGAAAAAAAATCCCATGGGAAAATCTGTGTCCTTGTCTTATAAAAAGTTTATATTTATGTGCGACAAGTGAGCAAATTGTGTAGTTTTACGTTCGGTGCTAAGATAACGTGAATGGGTATCATGTTATATACAGGGAGAGTGTAACTTTATCCGCTTTAAGTGAACACCTTATAACTGAAGGGTTGCACTGCCACAGTGACTCTCCTTTAAACACGTGACACGTACAATCGTCATAAATCAATTTACTTTGTTTCGCTTATTTAAAAGATTTCTGGCGTGCGATACATTTTATGTTATTAAATGTCATACAATTCAATCCATCTCTCTGTTTAAAATTTATTTATAATAATAAATAACAAATAGTCCATATGCCATAT
Organism: Sinonovacula constricta; assembly: GCA_007844125.1. Taxonomy (NCBI): domain Eukaryota; kingdom Metazoa; phylum Mollusca; class Bivalvia; order Cardiida; family Solecurtidae; genus Sinonovacula; species Sinonovacula constricta. Next base: position 20,859,778 of record CM017568.1, read on the forward strand.
GTGTCTTCTAAATAAATATAACCCTGAAAGACACTATTTTCCTTTTTAAATAACCCTGATTTTCTCGTTGTTATTCATTTAAAATGAATATCATTCTGGCAGAAAATACATTTTCAGCAGATTGAATTTGAAAAAAAATATTTTGAAGTTTTATGTCCAATTTGTTATTTAACTATTTTTGCTCTGTACGAATTCAACAAATCAAACTCGTTTTAAAGGCGCCCCTGGCTAAGGGCTCGAGTCATGGTCCCAGACCGGTCATTACAATGAAGTAAATACTCCATTTGATACAAGAGATGCTACGTCCTATGACTGAAATATTGCAAGTAATCTTTAGAATTAATCCACCAACCAATTTACCATTAAATTAAAAGTCAACCAGCCAAACAAAGCAAGCAATCAACAAAATAAAATGAAACAAGCCCAATACAAAAAACAAAAACAAAAAACAACAACAACAACAACAACAATAAAAAAAAACACACATGAATAGAATAGAATTTGCCTCAATAGAAATTAAAAATCTTTCATGAGACTGATTTCATTTGCTGCGTAACATGCTGTTTCCCAGAAAAAGAGAGAAAGAGAGAGAGAGAGAGAGAGAGACAGACAGAGAGAGAGAGAAAGAGAGAGAGAGAGACAGAGAGAGAGACAGAGAGAGAGAGAGAGAGAGACAGACAGAGAGAGGGGGAGAGAGAGAGACAGAGAGAGAGAGAGACAGAGAGAGAGAGAGAGAGAGAGAGGGAGAGACAGAGAGAGGGAGCGAGAGAGAGAGAGAAAGAGAGAGAGAAACAATGCGCATAGTTCGTGAAAGTTCGGTCCAGGTTAGAGCATAAGAGAATAGAGGATGAGTGGAAAGTCTTTCAAACTAATAAATATTTATGAACACTGACTATGTTATTTGCGAACTTAGACATTTAATTGAAGCGAAATAAACCTTTAAAGTTTTTAAAGTAGAGAAAGCAATTTATGACTCCATTGAAAATTGAAGAATCAACAAAATGGTACTATGCACGATAGTATACACTTATGAAAATGGTAAAACCATATTAAACATCATGCAGAAAATTCCTGATCGTTGTTTCTTCATTTAAGCAGGACTCTCCTTCGGAAATAAGAGTACAAGAATATAATGTTATCTATAATTCACGATTTCTGTCTAGTTAGTGTTCATTTGAAGCAATCAATAATATCTACATAACAAACAAAACAAGAGGAAATGCTATTTTTTTTCCTCACAGTATGAAATTTATTGTCACCTTGCCCAATCCATTAAAAGGCTGAAATTTCTACTTTTTCTGAATAGAGCTTATGGTTTGAAAAATCACATTACAAAGTTCACCGCAGTATTATTTTAAATATTTTGGTAAATCTTTTGTTAACTCTGAAAATGCCAAATACCAAACTAGTTGTCCACAGGGCTGTTAATGAATCAATTGAGCTCACATTCAATGTATGACATCGGCATTTTGGCTTTATAAGGGCAACGAAAAAATCACCTGCCTCTAATAGAAGGGCCGACAATAGAGCCATAGATCCGATGTGGAAAGAATGTGTCAGTTCGTGCAGCAGGTCGTGTTCGTGTTCCTCGTGCGTATCAGCTGCTCTCTTAGCCCGGTGATGCGTATGGTGTGACTGAAAAATCAAAACGGCAGACAATAAAAGTGACTTAATGAAATTATAAAGCAGATAGTACTAATCTTGTGTTGCCATTCAAGTTACACCAGTAAGGGGTGTATCAATGAGAATAATTTAAATGTTTGAGTATATGGTTATATATTACGATTTCAGTTTGGCAAAGGTTATGTTTCATCATATCGATTACATGCAGCGAGTATGCAGGTCATGCAGGTATGTAGAATTATGTTTCAATATAAAAAACAAACAAACTTGGTATACCTTCAACTACTTGTAATTGTTAATTGTTATCGTATTGCTTTCTCGATGAAAAATATTCAAGTGTTTGCACTCGTTATGAAAGAAATACACATATACCTGGGTTAATGAGCTAAGCAACCATCCTACTTCCGGTCGAAGCGTCATATCGTCATGGAGATTGTCAGACATTCGGTGATGGTCAGTACCTGTCATGACGTTACTGCCGTTTGACGTAAGCCCCGCCTCCAGGTAGTCAATCACGCGCTCAAACGACCAGTGAGAGTAATCGACTACTGACGAATTGAAAATGGAAGGAGACGCCTGCGCAATAAGAACACTAGCACGTTCATGAAGCTTGTCGTAGTCAGCAAGCTTGTCTGGAAAAAAAGAAATACATCATAAACTTTAGGCTGTATCTTAAATCAGGGAAAATAACACGAAAACCATAGTTCCAACAAAACCAGCATCGCTTCGACAATGTCGGCAAAGATGCTTAAATGTGTTGAAAAATTATGTATGAAATAATACAAGTTTGTCATTTCTCTCATTTTTTTTTTATAAACTTCTGTTATTGAGACCTTTTTGCGGATGACACCAATCTTGCTTCAACTTGTGACAGATCTTCCAGCACATTCATAACATAAAAGTAATTAATCTGTTAATTAAGCGTAATAGATGCAAATTGCAAAACAAATGCCTTTCATGCAATGACATTATGCAATTTACTATTATCAATTACACACACATCAATAGAATTACGAAATTACACGTAACATGTACGCAGACTTTCTGAATATCAATGGATGATTATAGTTTAGTTTTTGCCATTTTTTTAATGCAATGTTTTATTCTAAATATATTTACAAAGTAAACTTTACATCATTATCATAACATTTCGAATGTTTAATAATGCCATACCTGACATAATTAGGATGTCACAGATGACCTGGCCTATGACGCAGACGGCGTCCAAGCTGCTGAGGACAGAGACCACGATCAGGGCCACGTGGGTGTGTAACAGTGTGCTCAGACGTCGACGGACCCTGCAAACGACAACGATTATTTCCGGTTATACAGAGAATGTTTTCTCTTATGTATGTGTTTGGTCACTGTAGTTATGCGCTTGTCTGTCGAGTTATAATTTGGTTTGTGTGGTTATTAGTTTTTGTGTTATTTGTTTTTTGTAAAGATATTTTTTTTTAATTAATAGGTAAAACCTATTAATTAATTTAGGAAGTTGGTACTACTTCTCTCGCGGAAGACATATTATCAACCTTGTGCGGTTTCGGTTATAGCAAAGTTTCAGTGTTAGAAGCCTTCTTTATTGAGCACCCGAACGTACCACAGTGTCTAACTCTAAGAAACAGCACTCAGTATGAACTTTTTATTTCACCGAAAACTACATGCGACATACAACACAAAATGAAACTCTATGTTCTAAGCATACAATCACATGTTTTATTCAACGATATACATCTCTACCAAAATTCTTTTTCATAAGCAAACAAATCAATATACATTATTCTGCGACATACACCTTCAAATGGATCTCTTTTTCCTTAGCATACCAAACGACCAACGTTACATTCCGACATACAACTTTATACATAACTCTATTTCCAATATCAAAAGAAAACGACAAAACGGTGCGCTTTATTCTGCGACATACAGCTCAAAACGAAACTCAATCTCCATAACATAAAACCACATTGATTTATTCTGCGATAAACAACTAAAACGAAACTATATACAAAGCATAAAAAACTGATGTTATTCAGCGATGAAGAAGTAACACGGAACTGATTCTGAAGCACTAAAACGATGTGCTGTAAACTGTAATGCACAACGCACAAGGAAACTTCTTTCTTTTATGTTTCAGCTATTCATAACGGAACTCTTTTTATAAGCAAACCGTTATTCTTTATTCTGCTATAAACAACACAAAAAGAAACTCCTTTTAATAAGCATACAAAATCATATCTCTGGTGTAATTAGATTTTGTATGATTATCTTTGTTGAAGAATCTACGCATTTTCAGTCATCTTGTAAATGAATAAGGAATATAAAAGCCTATTATATTATCATCCCACGCTACCTTGTCTCGTAAATGTCAATCTTTATATAGCATCATATCGACATCTCTTTCATTTTCTCTAATGCTTTGTTGCATGTTTTGCCTGTATAGCATGGAGATCTTAAAGATGTGATCCGACAGTTTGTTTTTATCAGATACATATAACAACATACACGTTGTTGATGTTGTTGTAATTGTCTGTGGGGACGGAGTCTGGGGCCATTGAGAAGGGGAATATTTCGCGGCAATCAATTAAAAAGGGGGAAAATACACAGAAAATACACATGTTTAACTTCCTATCTGCTACAATACATCTTGTATATTTATCACAAGGCCATTCCTTTATTTTTTCTTGTTCTTATATTCCTCTATATTATTATTGTCCAGTTCACTTTCGCTTCCCCTGTAGTCACTCATCCCGATCAATTCGTCTAATTTCCGCATTACGGCAATGAAATATTGAATTTAATCGGATTCAAATTTTCATTTTTAGGAGAAAAACTTTGATTAATGGCCTCTTCTGTATAAAGTAACCCCTCCCCCTCCCCCTCTACACACACACAACAAAAAAAACAAACACACACACACACAACAAACATAAAAAACCCCACAACAACACACAAAACAAACAACAAACGTCAAAGCTGATTTCCCGGATGATAATGTAACGTGATCTAAAATGTAAGTGGTCATTAACTTTTTTAACAGATCTAGGCCATCAATAAACAATATTTTGCAGGAACTTTTCAGGTAAGAATGGCTTACATGTTTTTTTGGGAAAAAGTTTGGTATAAACTGTCGGATACCATCTTTTAAGTACATTCTATAAAATCTATCAATCTCAGATATTATTTGTCATGATGAATAATTCTTAATTCTTAATTCCATGTCTATGCAATCCCAAACAAATTTAAATTTTGCTATTTGCTGATAACGTCATGACGAGATAACCAAAAGACATGTACTCTTATGATATAAACTTACATATATATGTATGTGTGTGTATGTGTGTGTGTGTGTGTGTGTGTGTGTGTGTGTGTGTGCGTGCGTGCGTGCGTGCGTGCGTGCGTGCGTGCGTGTGTGTGTGTGTAAAAAAATACGACAAAAGTTGAAATGTCTGAGTTTAAATACACTACGACTCTACGGTGGTGATAATAATGATCAAGATAAAAATAAGTTTTTGGAGCTTTTAAGACTGTAAAATGTTTGCTCACTGTTGTACCTTGGCGCCTTAATTGTCTATCGGTAATGCTCAACCCAATATCTGTTGATTTGAGGTAAAGCCAGTTTAGAAAATATGCGGAATTAGAAAATTAACACAGCTGATGTGGTGTATACTTTAATGCACACTTTTATGTAAGATTTTAAGAAAATTGACCACCCAATTTGTAATTTATGGATTTTTCTTCTGAAATTGATATTTAAAGTGTCTCTTTTTTGGAAATAAAAACAATTTCGAATTATATGTATATTATATCTTCTTTAGGAGAAGAGTTTTGCTTTTGAGTAACGTTTGTTTACAAGTTATAGTATGAGACAAGCCAACAAAACATGTTACAAGACTGCTTTGACTCACACTATCCCAAATATGCAATTAATTATTTACAAATCTAACACGTTAAAGACAGATTTTCCCATTTTTCTGCTTTATTAAAAAAAGTCACCGAGCTATTAATAGCCCAACGATTAAGTTCAGAGTTGCCGAAAATGTTCTATAAAATATTTTGGTTAATGCTGCAAAATATTAAATAATTTCTCAAAATCGTTTTGATTTTTTTAGACTTTGAATATAACAGGTTATGAATTTGTAATGGAATTTAGCACAAATCATACATAATTAATTTACAAAATACTCCAAAAACAAAAAAAAACTACACACGTTTCCTTCTTAATCTAGTAGAGTGCTGCTGAATTGATAGTCATAGTAAAAAATAGGAAGAAAAAAGATGACCATGCATGGCCATATCGGCATTCGAACCATCAAATCCAGTTTTACAGCATTTCAATCCTAATTTTAATACTCTTCAACTGGAGGTGCAGCATTACATTTGCTCTACCTAAAGACCCATTTCGAATAAAACACCTAACAAAAAATTTAATATTACCCAAACTGTTAGTTAAATGGTGATATGTTGTCAGGAGAAGTATTATCTGATACACTTTTAATTTTGACTACTGTTTTACTTGTAGCTTTAATGTTTTTTGCCCTATTGATATACATATAAAAATGTGTAAACATATCAAATAATTTAATAAATATGAATTGCAAAATAAAACGGTCAAAACAGTAATCCCTCTCCTTCCATCCCTCCCTCTCACTCACTTCTTACTCACTCACTCACTCACTCACTCACTCACTCACTCACTCACTCACTCACTCACTCACTCACTCACTCACTCACTCACTCACTCACTCACTCACTCACTCACTCACTCACCCACTCACTCACTCACTCACTCTCTCTCTCTCCCTCCCCTCTCTCTCTCTCTCTCTCTCTCTCTCTCTCTCTCTCTCTCTCTCTCTCTCTCTCTCTCTCTCTCTCCATATATCTATATACATTGAGGCGTTTTGAAATAAATGTTTGTTAATGTAAAACTTGTGGAATGCAATACTTTGTTCATTATATTTTTTAACTACAAACGCAATATGTCAATAAAACAGTTCTTTTTATGACAATAACAATATATATCAAAACGAGCTTTACCAGAGCTAGTGGTAAACAAAACTAACTGATACATTAAAATTCGGTATGACATCTTTTTGAGAACTAACAATAACTAATCATATTCAAAGTTAACTATTAAAAGATCTAATGCTAAAAAGGGAAAAACGAAAATTATCAATGCCGAGATGTCTATAACCAGCGGAGAAGATGTCAACAACAAATTGTCGCGTGTCTATGTGTATGACGTGTTGTCCAACATTACGATCTACAAACACGGAAATCCCATTTCGCCCGTGATTCAGATATGTCGATCTATAAAAGCTTGTCATCGATTTAGTTTTTATTTCATTTGATGTTGGAACTAAAGCTTTATCCATGACATTTTTTTAAAATACAGTGCAGTGACACAATTTTTGATTATTATTGCAACGTCCAGCTATTCTTGTGGAAGTCTTGATAGAACCAGCGGGGCAGTGCATGTTAGCTGGAAAGACCGGGAGTTGAACCCACGCGGCGAGAAGCTTGGCGGTCAGAGGAGCCAATATCCGGCGACCCTACCACTCGGACATACCTTATATAATGTATTATATACACACATTTTGTTTACTGATTAATTTGGGTACTCCATTTCATGTTGAAGAAAATATAAAATGTTATAATACCGGTCAGGGAATGTGGCATACATGCAAGATATAAAACACTTTTTTACAATTTTACATAAAAATATTCTAATACCAATTACATTGTCGTCTTTTAAATTTTGTGTGTGTGTGTATTTTTATGAAAAAAATGAAAATACAAAATGTTGTGAAAAAATAGTTCAAGCATAGGCAAAGCCCTCTAGCTGGGAAAGAAATGTTATATAATTAGTCGTGTTACAGAAGCACACTATTGAAAACGTTTTTTACACTGCTATATATACATGGATACTGCCAACTGACCAATCCGTTTAAGAACAATCAGTCAAATGAAATGTAAAGGTCGAATTACCAGTGAGTATATAAGAACAATATGATTTTAAGATAAGATTAGATAAGATCTAAGGAAAATAACACTTATTTTTTTAAAACAATTTGCGGAATTACAAAAGGAAATGTGAAATACCCTTTTCCGTTTCGTCTTTCCAAGATGGCGTCCAGATCTCGTGGATCTATAATACTGTCCCTACCAAGAGAGAACTTCCGGTTGTAATCATCTGGGGTATCTACTTCTGGTTCAAAGAAAACCACTGACTTCCGGTCTCCTGGAGAATTCTCTGAGCTCCCTGAGGGATCAGTCCGCGAATAAAGCCCCATTTAAAATACGCTATAATTATGCAGCCTAAACACAAATTCTTAATATTATTAACCCAAATGGGTTAAATACACATTGCCATAATGTCACCGTACGAGGGTATTAAGTGAATGCTGTTTACCACCATGTCAACACTTCGACATTGTTTAGGTTTAGAATCTAACTATTTTAACTATGGTCATGTTCATTTGCGAGCCTGACAAAAAATGGCAGCTTTACCTTATAAGCTATCCTTAAGTTTGTTTGTAGACGAATTTACGGTGCTTTAAATCAACCTAACTTTAACTGTCTTATTCAAACATTTCTATCATAAATTGATACAATTTACTATACGTGTTCATATGTGCAGCGCGTGATTTCTAAACGCATGGCCATGTATTGAGATTCACTCGAACCCTATTTCATGTATGCGACGGCAATTTAAACAAAAGATAAAAGCCAGTAAGGCTAATTTATAACTACATGTGTAAGGTTTCTAACGGATAATAATTTTCCTGTTTCACTATTGTCGGGTGGTCCCCGTGTTCAGAATAAATGTGTTTTTGATATTTGTATTTCGATAAAATATGTATAACTTAAATACATTTTATCATGCTATCACGCAGTATAATGCTGCTGCTTGCATTAAAATAAAATATTGAACACTTATTTATTATTTTACATGTTTTAAAATAAATCTTGCATTAGAGGGGCACGCGTGCGCTTGTGGGAACTATTTAAAATTCATATCTTGAAATTTTTCTTAAATCTGTCTTTAATCTTTCTCTAATTGTGTTTGATGCATTGGACTACGAAATGGCCCAATTAGTTTGGGCTTCTGCTAGGATGTTACAAAAATGTTTATAAATGAACTTCAAAAGTGTGTTCAAAACATACAGAAGATGTACATTATCCCATGTTTGTAATCACTGAATAACTTTCAGTTTGTAAAGTGTCCGAAAATACATTCTTATTTACATCTTTATGTATAGACATGTTTGTATACATAAATAACTGTGTACTTTTGAACAGAAACTTAAAGTGCATCTCTATTGTTTAATCTTCTACCTTCCACAAATAATTCGATCTTATGAAACATTCAGCAAATATCTAGAAAATATTTTCTCAGACTTTCAGACCAAGCCCCCCAGGTTCAACGACAACAATATAAGACCGGCAATAAATCTTCCAACCTCGTGCCTCTCTGGAGGCTAGAAATAACCCAGAATAAGGTAGTTTAACACATCAAGTGGCATGGAGAGATATAAGAGGCAATAACTCTAGTTTGAGTGCACTTAAAATCAACGTTTACAGCTAAATTATTGTATATTACCCATCCAATTGGAAAGAGGCGGGGAAGAGAGTGATTGCTTACATTTAAGCCAATTCATCGGATCAGCACAGATCGTGTTTTGCCCTCGATGAGGGTACTTATAAAATAATAAAGAAACGCTAGATACATTATTTAAAAAGAACATGATTGTAACATTTTGGTCGCGCTATTTATAATCATTTAGGAACCAAAAGTTCGATCTAATGAGAAGTATATATGAAAATTCTAACTAATATTAAAATGTGAACTAGCATTTGACATAAGTACAAACATGCAAATTTTGCAAATTGTAGCTGTAGTTGTCAAGATCTTGTAATAGTCAGCGCGTTTCATTTTTTGTGTCTGAATAGTTATAGCCATTAGTAACCTTATCAATAACTTTTACTTACCCAGAAAATTCAACAACCCTTAACGCACACAGAAAATTCATCAAATCCTAACTAACACTGAAAATTCAACAAATCCCAACTAACACAGAAAATTTATAAGGCCTTAACTAACACAGAAACTTCTAAGTCGAAAGAAACAAAACTGTGGCAAAATCAATTTTGGGACTACCTACAATTTCAAAATAGTACTGCATTTGATAATCAACAAGCATTCAATGTTTGAAGTGGTGTTCTTACCAACAAAGAACATTTTTTTTAAACAATTGCATTCAACTTTTTAAACTTTCTTCAGCATCTACCGATGTTACCTCTCGGCGACTAAACCGTGTAAAGGAAACATATACATTTGAAATAAAACAACGCCGTGATGTATTATTAGCTAGGTTTGTTTGTTTATTGGGTTTAATTTATCTGCCATGTCCTACTAACTGATTTGTTTGTTTATTGGGTTTATCGTCCCACCAACAGTATTTCAGTTATCTGGAGACGGTGTCCACTTGAAGCAGATATAGTGCTGCCTTCACTGTGTATAGCATGCAGTGAACACCTGACATGATACCACACCCAGTTACATTATCCTGACACCGGGTCAACCAGTCGTGGAACTACCCTTATATTTGCTTGAGCGTTAGCAAGGGTAGTTTACCACTGCCATTTTTAACGACTTTGGTATGTCGCGGCCCGGGATCGAACCCGGGGCCTCCCGTACCTGAAGCCGACGCTCTACCGTATTTACGTAGTATTGACTTTATAGTTCACCATGATCTAAGAAATCGTAATGATCAAAGAAAGGTTTAATCGAACTATATCATACTAAATCACGTGACAAATTTTAATTTATTGATTTACACTATTTATTTTACCTGTACTTACAATAACACTTATATATTTGGGGAAAATGCTTATTTATGAGTCGAACACACCGTTTAATGACGTCTGTAATAGAATATGTAGTTTTTGATTAATATGCTGCGATGACTAACACCTTGTTTGTAATTAAAACAATAGCAACAAATAAAAATGCATAAGTAAATGGTAAATAAACTCCTCCCCCAACATACACATCTCTAAAATGTAGAAAAATGTAAGTTCAGATGACCCTTTTAGTCAAAGTTTCTCATTGTCCCAGCGACTTAATTGTAACGTGGATTAACTGTACTAAGAACAACACACGTATGTAGTACAAATTGAGACAAACAACCCAATTTGCCAGGAGACTGTTGACTTAACCAGAGAAAATGTTCAGTTACAATCTTCAGTAAGGTAAGAATTCTCTTTTGATTTTCTAAATATAAAGTTTCCTAATTACATATATTTAATCACAACTCATATTTAATGACAACTCATATTTAATGACAACATATATTTAATGAGAATCTATATTTAATGACAACTAATATTTAATGACATTTTATCTTTACCTTCTTAAGTTATATTTCATTTAAGAATGAAATACATTTTCATGTATAACATAAGTCAAATAGTAATTTATATTAATAACTATGTAACACTGTATCTGCGATAACGACATTTCCTGGGTCTTGTAGACCTAAATCTTCCTATGTTGATGTTATGTAAGCCAGCCAGCTAATGGACTTATATAACATCCAATATGACAGGTTTATTTATTCGTTGTGAATATGTCTGAAAGTAAGAGATATAGGCAATAAATCTGGATTGAGACACATTTGAATTCGGTCAATAATATCATATACGCATGAGAGCCTTATAATCTATATATTCTACATATTTTCCAAGACAGAAGATTGATTTTGTTTTCTAAGACCTGTGAACATTTTGCATGAACATTTTATGGTTCATTTTTACACATTAAGCTGTGCTCACAAGTTTATCCGGTCAAAACAGTATTATGTATAGTTCAAAAGCATGTAAACATATTTATTGATATCTTTAATTAGCTACTTGTCAATTTATTAATATAATGTAAACAGTCCTTAATGATTGTTTTCATATATTTGTATATAATTGTCACCCTTCGGCCATACTAAAGGCGTCTATGCTACGGATCTTAACTGTGTATGTTAAATGTTTTATATTTGTGTTCCCATGTTCCTTCCTGCTGTTGTCATGTCTCCATGTATGGGGGAATTAAAAGTATTAAATAGAATTTAATGAATATATAAAAAGTCAAAATTCCCTTGTATATTCTGCATTCTATGTTCTATAATATATTTTCTGTCTCTGTCTCTCTGTCTCTCTCTCTCTCTCTGTGTCTCTGTCTGACTGTATCTGTCAATAAAATGTTGTCTCCAGTTAACAATACCTAATTATTAATCATTTTATTTACTTATTTGTAAAAGTTGATAAAATTATTTCTCTATATTTGTTAAACTGAATAAAAAAGTTTCCCTTTATTTGCAAAACTTAACCAAAATGGCTCCCTTTATTTGTAAAACTTAATCAAATGGTTCCCTTTATTAGTAAAACTTAATCAAAATGGTTCCATTTATTTCCCTTTTCATCATTTTGAAAACCAGCTTTATTACCCTGGTTTAACAAGTTTTTCATGGCAAGTTGTGTTGATCATGTTCATATGCACAGGCTAAGTTTCATAAACTGTATTGCATAAAATGTCTTTCCTTGAAAACATAATCAAAACAATTGTACTGTTTATAGAAGTATGCCATAGATCACCGACATCCATGACGGGGAAAGAATAGGATGAAGGTATTGTATATATGGCTATACCGATACATCTAACAGGTTGGTTTTTTTCTACACACTTATCACGAATTTTGTTGTTGTTGTTGTTGTTTGTGTGTGTTTATGTGTTTTGTGAAGTAAAACTATAACATACGGTAATTTTGGCAGACATAAAACTTGCTACGATAACAAAGAAGTGCGCTAAAATATATACAATGTAGTTTGTTGCATTTTATATATAGATGGAAGGAAAAGTTACGCGACGTGTTACATGGTCCATATAAGATATGCGTGTCTCGTTTACTGTGTCGTCTGCCAAAGTAAATACCACCAAATATCACCGTTCGATGCAATTTATTTAGAAATAAAATCTCGACCATTTTTTGTAAAGAGATTGTTCAATAAGTTTACCGTATATGAGTATAGTTTTTATAGAGAGTCAAGAACTACGCGAATGCCGACGTTTGAGAAATTTAACAAGTCCATCCGTCAGAAAGGTAATAAAAACTATTCGCAACAACAAGTACGGTGGTTTAAGTGTTCTTTCAGTTATTACATTTGGGCATTTGGAGCAACTTGCAGACATGCTCTTAATCTCCGACAGACGTTTCATGTTACTACGCACTATATTCACAGATTGAAGTTTATAATCGAGATATGGATGAGATACATAACCGGATTTTAGCGCAAATGTCGGCCCCGGGCCGAAAAGTGATACAGATATAAAGCCCGCATTTGAAGTAATTTGATTGGCTAATCAGGCAAGGCCAAAAAATGATATAGATTTCAGCAAGAACTCTGGCAAATACCAGCCATTTTGTTATAACTTGGTCTATATGTCGACGCCGAGAGGTTGCATAAATTTATGAAACAAAATATTCTCAGTTTTCAAACATTCACTGCATGAATTTGTAGTGTTTTTAACTGAATGTGTTATTCGCAGAAATCACAGTAGACGGTCTGACATTTTGTTGTACAACATTCCTGCTGGCCAATATTAGTCACAAAATTAAGCAGTTCCAAAACAAACTTTAAACTGAACTGTTATTTTACAGTTGTTCTTTGTAATAATTAAATGTTAAATAGGAAATGCACATGTAGTTAATTAACAAAATTGTCAATAAATAAGCGATTTGATTTTGGCCCTGTTATTTGTCCGAGGGCAGTAGTATTGGCCCAAGGCCGAAGGCAAATATTTTATTTATTAACATATAATAACATCCCGTTCATGCTCAATTCGCACGGCTATAACTTTGTTACTTGAAAGTTTTTTTTTTTTTTAAATTATCATCGATCACGTTATACACGAATCCATTTAATGACAGAGACCAGGAGCGAATTCAGGCGGGGCGGTCCCGGCGCACCACGCACACACTCGAAAATTTCCCGGACCAGACAAAAAATGACATATTATATAAATTAAATTTAATAAACTGGTAAAACTGGTAAAGTAATATCATGTTTGATTCAGAAACACACTTAAACGCAACACGGACATTCCATTCACATTGTCATTGATTATATTGATAAAACCAATGATGCTAGATGTTAGAAAAGAGAGATATTAAGCTCACAGAAAAATAGTCCTGAAAACGTAAAGCTTTAATATTTTGTTTGATGCACATTGGAAGATATATTTTTATAAAAAAAAACAACATATTTGTTTGTCAGTAAAAATGAGCTTATTATGTTTATATCGAAATATTATAACCATGCCTTTGGTATATACCATATTGCATTGATTGGCTTCTTTAATTAGACTTTTTTAGTATTCAAAACACTGTCTGGATCATCATATTATACGAAATATAATGTCAAAACATACGGATCATTCCCAATACTTTCTGTTAAAAAGATTCACTAAATTTTGGAAGCGCAACCGAAGTCGAGGGGTACAGTCTCCGATTTGTTACATCTATTACTCGTCGACCTTCCATCGCATGGGTTCGAGTCCCAGTCGGGGTGAATGTGTTCAAAATAACCTCCGATTCGCTGGTTGCTCTACCCAGACGTTTTTTCTGTGGTCTTCCTAAACAAATACGTCTTAACGTCGCCCCGATAGTATATTATGTCATCATATTTGCAACTGAAAGCAATCATTAAATCATTTTATGCCTTGATTGTACGGAAAAGATAGTTGTTTTTCTACCAGGTAAGCACTTTTGGGACATTTTCAAGATTATGTATCTTTACTCGATTATAAGGTAGACATTCTGTACACATCCTGTTTTTTTTTTAAATTTTAGTATTTTTGATGTACAGCTTGCCGTCATAGATCTTTTAATCAAAATGCCAAAACCAACCACTAACATATGGTATGATTTGAATCGCTGAATATAGGTATTTACAGTAATAAATCCATTCATCTTAAAAGTTCTTTTTTTTATAAACAAACAAAAAATTGCCTTTTTTTCAAAACACCTTGTTTAATAAAGGCAGTATAGTCTTAGAAAATATGCACACTGTATGTTTCACAAATATACATTTTTATTATGAAATTCTTTTTCCTGGTCACATTTTCTGGTTTCTCGATTTAAACAAAAGATAGGGCAAATAAACTATTAAGTAAAGCACAATACCTGTTTTCTTTAACGCTATCTTCATTCTGGATTTAGTAAAATAACATGCACATGTCGATTTTGTCTGGTGTATATTGCATTTAGAAACACTATTTTTTGTCCTTGATTTTAAAGTTAATTTTAGATTTTTTATCCATGCAGCCTGTTTTGTGGCATCCCTAGAGGCTGTAGATAAGGTCCCTTATTTTCTATTTTTAGGACAGTCATTGTGTACATATCATAATAATTATGCGGAATTCATGATGAACCGTTTTAAATGCGGAATATTATGAATAAAATATTTATTTCAAAGTGAAAAAACAAAGGTTCATAAAAGATGAATAAATTTACTAAAGTCTAAATTTTTATAAAGTCATTTGTATTTTTTTAAATACCATTAACTGCCCGTAAGCCAGATTGGAAAGGTCAATAAATATCTACAGCAGGCAAAATCATTTTCGTTTAAATCAGTTGCAATTCTAGAATCAATTGAATTACATTTTGTCACGATAAATTCTATCTGGAAGCAACTCAGTTCATGGCGTGATCGACTGGAAAGAGGTTGATTTACTTTTGAGCAACAGTTAGTTTGTGGCATTTCTTATAATGTATTGAATGGGACCGTTATTCTTATTATTCTATAAAAATGGTCATAGTGGATCGTGGTAGTAATAATACCGCATCTTCAGCGTAACCCGCACAGCCCCCACCCCTTAACACACACACTTAAAGACGTTTTATCGCAAATTCATTAAAAAACAAGAAAAAAAAGTAAGAAACAATAATACGTACGTTCATATTAAAACCGTTGTGAAATAAATTCCTTTTCTCGCCTTCGGCCTTTTGTCTAAAGGAAGTTCAAATATTAGGGTCGCCTGTGGCCGACCGGTTAGACCTCAGCCCCACACCGCGCGGGTTCTAGTCCCTGCCGGGGCGAGAACCTTCATGGCGGGAGGTTTTTCAGCTAATCTGCGATGCGCCAGTGGTTCTGGCCAGGCATAAGTCTGGGGTCATTCTACACCAAAAATTAGATAGACGTAACAACAGCAACATTAACAACAACAAAACAACTTACATAAAAAGTTCAAATATTAATATTTGTTGCAATTCTGATTGTATATCATGTCTTCCCTTCTGCATTCGGATAGCAATCATTGATGCATGTTTGTTATATTTGCCTCATTGCTGGATGCTTTGAGCAAATATAAATCAAATACCTTTAAAAAGTTTTCTAGTAGACAAATACCATGTTTCTAAAACTTAATATTGTAAGTTTATTATTTGAAACAATGAGCCTATCACACCAAACAATAATGCTTCTTTTATGTCGGTTCATATTTTCAGAGCTAAAATATTTCAACTGCTCGCTACTTAAAAGTCATCTAAACCACGTATAACAATGTAACTGGCACGAAACATAGTTCAAAACAAGAAGTACATGGCTCGAAAGACTGACAAAACAATAGCGATATAAACCCAATTTGGGTCCGAGTGTAGTACAACTAAACTTACAAGCACTGTTATTTATTTAATGCACGCTTTATATCTGAGAGGTAATTTACTGATGATGAAAATGTGTAAACCACATATGGGTAATTGTAGAATACAATGAGATATGATCTTTTGCTATTACGTGTAGTACACTTACAATAAGGTAGGCACTTTTATACAAACATAAAACTGAACTCATTCGCCATATACAGCTATAAAGTTACAGGCGTTTAGTTGACTTTGATGTAGTTATAAAATTGAGCTATTTGTCATTAAATACAACCATTTATAAAACGAGATTAAGGATAAATTTTTCTCTTAGACCGGTTTAATAAATGTTTGTATTAAATGATTACGAGTTTATGTTCTTTTTATGAGATGAATTTAACGCCAGAATTCAATCATTTCTGAAAGCTCTACAAAAAAATACAGAGTCAAACAGTTGTACGTGACCATCGAAACTTTGATGACGTCCTAAACCTATCGCAGAAATGTGACCCAGGCCCATTTTTTAAAGTGTATTCCCTATTTAATTGCACACAGTTTAAAAAATTGTAATATTTCTGTATACTGTAATAAACAATGACATGAATCGCTAGATGGATTCACTAGTCGGCAAAACAAACATAAACAAACATTATATGTACTTTTGACCTTGAACGATTCTGCTTAGGAGTAATGGTGAACGTAAACAACCTACAAAGGAATATTATTTAGTTAAATAGACACTCCGCCGAAAATAAACACACTACTTATAAATTATATATGGAGACAAAGCTTACGTTTTGATGTATTTTTCATTTCAGTGCTTTCTGCTTCTGCAATGTTAATAATTTGGAAAATACAAATTAATAATTTTGAGGGCCTGTACTTGCTATTCTTAGAGCTATGTTTTATATGGTTTTCAACCTAAAATTTCAGTACAGTACCCGTTATTAACATTTCACCGAATGAAAGGGTCCAGAGACCAAGTCCCAAAATTCACGATTCTTGTCACCTGTATACAATGACACTTCGCAGCTAGCCGAGTATGGGGATTTAGGCTTCCGCGTTGTAAAGTAGTTCGTATATAAAGATTTTTTTTTAAAATTTACAAGCAAACGTTTATAAATGGTGTGTAAAGTACTCAAATGTTCACACGAGCCCTACCGTCTTTGTGTAGAACATTTTATTGTCAGCGATGTGTGAAGGTACTCAGTGCCCTTAATCCTTGAAGCGGTTTTACACAGACAGTTAGTTTAGTCTGGTGTTGACGTAGCCATTAAGCGCACAATCGAAAATAATTCATTGAAAGTGAGGGAAGTGAATTCCCATATCATTTACAAGCAGATATATTTTAACGTTTATTACCTCTTGCATTTGGTAACCTCTTTCTTCTGTCCAAGGACCAAACCTCCTTCTCCGATGGACCAGTCTTCGGATTGCCGACGGAGTCCGTCGGGAAGAGGCGATACATTCCCATTCTCGTACATTGATCCATTTGAATTGGTGGAAACAGTACTAATCTGTCGTTTCATTGTCCGTTTGAGTTAAATATCAATGGTAAAAAACTCAATAACAACTATTGCAAAACGTTTGTTATTTGCTGCTGTAGTTTTTTTCTTCAGTTTCTTTGATATATCAATGAAGTCATACAATTTAACAATTGATACGTAAACGTATATTAGCCGTTAATTGTCATAAGTCGAATACTGCATTAGGAGACAACTAAAATTTGTTTAAATCTCATCAATGCCATCTTTCAACGTTTGCAGTCCGTTTGTTGTCAAACATAAATGAAAATATTATTTTAAACCATTTTTTCCGCATATATATTATTTCAATAATTCAACATAAGCGTATAGTATTCGTTGTGTGTCGGTGTGTCTATTAAAATGTTGCAATTAGTAAAAAATAATTTTCCTAAAATAAGCATATAAAATAAACCGAAGATGTTGACATATATCTTCGTGAATGATCCACTGTCAGATGTTTTCACTTGTTACCATTATAACTGGTTTAATTACATTTACGTTCGTTATTTTCATTTCGCAACACTATATTGGAATTTCAAACTTCATATTCGATGGTTATGCCGATGAACGACAAGTGACAAGTAAAAGTGAATGAAAAGTAAAGCTTAGCAGCTTATCTAGTCATCTAAGTTTTAAAAAAAAGAGTTTTATGATACCGCCTTTTCCCATCCTATGCTCTATTTTGATAGATTGATTATTTTCACAAATCTGTTCAATGGAATCTCTTTATTTGTTTCATTGGTCCTTCTAACCAATCGCATTCATCTATACATTGTACCAACATAAGTATCTACTATTTATGGATACCTATACCAGGGTCTTAGAATTAGATTTATTATCAATCATTTCATACTGATTTACGAGTGGACTGTATTCTTTTGCGGTTTCGTGAAAATTTATAATCGACGAATACAAATACGACCGTATTATAGACAAACATTGTCCGTGACTAATTTATGGCCCTATAGTTTGACACGACTGACTTTGCCACCTCAAAGTATGATGGACCAGTTCTGTTGACGCCGAACAATCTAGTCTACAGATATTTTATTGTATGTTGGATATCTTCAGTAAAATATGTCAAGGAAAAATGATTTTTAAAAACACACTTTTCAGACTTATAAACATACATTTTCATCAAAGTTGTAATATTAAGCAAATATAAATAATATTATTATTTATAGTAGAATAATTGTAAATCTTGAATTAATAATCTCTCACATGATAAATGCTGTATACAGATTAATTATTGAAATAAGTATACATGCATTCAGATGTCCAATGAGTAATTGCTATAAAATAACTTGTCGGACTATTTTTGATTTTGGAACTGACACAATGTAAACATTTTATCTCGACGTTCAACCATTGTCATACATGTACCCACAAAGGAAGCGCTTGTGTGGGGGCGGGTAGGATGATAGTAAAAACCGATTGTCCGTCTGTCCGCCCTTCTCTGGCTGTCCGTCTGTCCGCCCTTCTCTGACTGTCCGTCTGACCGCTCTTCTCTGGCTGTCTGTCTGGCTGTCTGTAATCCATGTTACATAATCTTTCTTTCTTGAAGTTGCCCTGGTGCATCCAAATATACAAATTGTAAATGTGACATCATTTAAATCATCGCAAATGGCAATGTAATTAGGTACCAACAGACGATTACATCAATGGTCATATTATACATTCCTCTCATCTTACTGTAATCTTGATCTTTATTTTACCTATAAATCATGACATTTTACTGTTAAGTTTGAATATATTCTATCCAGCATCGCATAACATTTACTCACTTTGATAAAACACGTTACTTGGACATTTATATGGTCAGCAGTCGCTGCATACAATATTTAAATTATATGTACATTTTGTGAAACGGAATTTATTGCCAAACAAAACAGCTGAAATCTTATTTTTATTTTGTGAAAAAAACGCCATGATTGTAGTTATATTCCATTGCATGACATGTATTCGGTCGGGGTCCCGAGTTATATGTAAACAGGTGCCTGGGCTTTTTGTTTATTGCTTAATAAATCTTAATGAAACTTCCAGAAACAATTGCTTCTCTGTTTACTTTGTAGGTAAAAAACGTTCCCCAAAGCAAACACTTATTATGCTGCTTCAGGAACATTTAGTAAACATGTCAAACTACTGGTTAATAACACTAACAAGTGTGATATGAAATTTGTCGAACATGTAGTTGTTGATGATGCTCTGTTTATATGGCGAAGGAATTTAAAAAAAAAATCTTTTTTTTCTGTTTTATTTTAATTTGAGAGTTCTTTAGTCTGCTCTTAAAAAATAATGATTGAATTTATCTTTTTTCAAAACAATGTATCTTGTGCAGTGTGGCGGTCGTAAAAATCTTCCCTTGCATGTAATTTATGCTGTCATTAAATACATTAAATAATAATTAAATCCTATAAGGATTTTTACGTGTATTTTGACTTTGGTTTTTAGTTCCTAAATTCCATCTTCATATGAAAATGATGCTACAACCATCAAAGTAGTTGGTCAGTTTTTCTTGATCCGACAAGTTATTTTCATTTATAATCAACAATTTTTTGTGTAGTTCTAATAATACCCCCTTTCTCTCTCTCTCCCTCTCTCTCTCCGCCTCCCCCCCTCTCTCTCTCTCTCTCTCTCTCTCTCTCTCTCTCTCTCTCTCTCTCTCTCTCTCTCTCTCGCGCACTCTCTCTCTTTAAAACACGACGTGAGCATTATTTTTCAATGACGTCACTACTTTCGCCATAACTTATCACAGAAAAGATCAGCGCTTGGACATTTTTCCCCAAATAGCTCGGTTTTCATCATTGCTTGCACTTGAGAAACCCACCAGGAAGTGCAAGGTAAGAGCTCTGTAAAACCAGTTTAAGCACCCCATTCGGTTCATATTGTTAAATGACTCATCACAGATTTGTTCTTACTTTTACACTTGACTTTCATGTGAGTACCTTTGTCCTGTGCCTTTTCCAATGTTGGTATAAAATGCAATGCTCATAGGACTTTGTCATATATTCTTGTTTAATTGTTTTGAGTTACATCGGAGCGACCTTTTATGACCATTATGGCGACGCCCAGCTGTTTTGGTGGAGGAGGACCCCAAACAAATGTCTGGGTAAAACCACCGGCGCACCCCAGGTCAGCAGGAAGACCTTCACACATAAAGTCATTTGGCCAGAACGTGACGCGAACCCACGCGGAGGTCGAAAATAAAAACAACAACAACAACAAAGCAACAACATTAACAACAACAACAAAAGCAACAACAAACAAATCACTTTAAAATTGGTTGTACCTACGTAAATAACATGACATTACCATCCAAAAACCAACCATAAATAGTCTATATAAGAATTGAATTAAAATGGTTATGCTGTATCTTTCTAACTTAGAAAAACTTATCAGCTTTTATATGTTCATTTGTTGACATGGATATTTAGAAAATATGACACGAAATACAAATATCGCTCAAATCATACCCCTTTTAGGGTTTAAATTTATTGCTGTTACAACCTATTTCATTGTCAACATAAACATGATTATAGATACATGAATCTACCGTTTATGATCTATTCTTCCCGGATGCATTGAAGTTTATTGTAACCATAAATATACCGTCATATACTTGAAAACATTAAATAAAGACATGTCGTTTCTCAATATAGCTGATGCAAGGTCGTCTGTTAAATAAAAATCGATCTTTACAACATAATAAGGTTGGGTTAAACAAGAGCATTTATAAATCTTAGTATCAGTCTAAAAAGGCTTATTTTGGACAGAATAAATGTGCAACAAACATCTACATTCTGGAATAAACTGAAATAAAGCAAATGATTGAAAAGATAAATTGTTGATAATTTATTGCAAAGTGCCGCAGCTGTTTCTTAAACATTCTCCTAGTCTTCTTATCTAACATAACAAACTTGAGACCACATAACGAAGTAAAAAACTTGAGACCACATGATAAAGTATCAAACTTGAGACCACGTGATGAAGTAACAAACTTGAGACCACATGATGAAGTAACAAACTTGAGACCACATGATGAAGTAACAAACTTGAGACCACATGATGAAGTAACAAACTTGAGACCACATAACGAAGTAAAAAAACTTGAGACCACATGATAAAGTATCAAACTTGAGAACATATGATGAAGTAACAAACTTGAGACCACATGATGAAGTAACAAACTTGAGACCACATAACGAAGTAAAAAACTTGAGACCACATGATAAAGTATCAAACTTGAGACCACATGATAAAATATCAAACTGGAGACCACATTATGAAGTAACAAACTTGAGACCACATGATGAAGTAACAAACTTGAGACCACATGATGAAGTAACAAACTTGAGACCACATGATGAAGTAGCTTCACACCTTTTTTAGACTTCAGGCGCACATGGCAAAATACGGCTTATAGAAATAGACAGCTTTCTTAAAGACAGCGATGCAGCTAAAATATTTTAATTCAATACTATTCTTGCATTTTTCCCCTAGATATATTTTTGGCTAGTAATTCCAAACATCTGAGGACTGATAATATATGTTGATTTTTTTATTCTGTAAATATAAGGCCAAAAGAAAAGTAAAAACAAGTTCAAATTTATAAACTGGTAAAATCAAGTAAATGATATGCACAAATAGTCTTCATAAGTTCAACGAAATAGATTATTTGGCCAACACCCTACAATAATTTGAGATACGATGTTTCTAACTATAACTCGTTTAAACAAAACCGGCTACAGTACATGTGAACAACTTATAACATATTAAATAAAGTCTTAATCTGAAGGAGATGGTTGAACATTTCGTGCTAAATGACAACCTATTGACGAAATGCAATCGATTTAAACATGTATTGTTTGATTAAACAAAACAAAAATCCAGACGAAACCGGTTTGTTTGTTGTTGTGGCTGAACGTTTTATAATTTATTTCGGTAAACATTTCATAATTAATTTCGGAAAGCGGCTGTTATCAGGGCTAATTAACAATTCAATTTTTGCCATTCATGACCTTTATGATGTATACATATATAGCGATCGTAGTTTTGAAAGAAATAATTAGTGAATAGGCGAGTATATATGTACAAATTTATATGCAAAATGTCCAACAAAGGCTCATAGACAGGCTAAATAAAGAAAATAGCCCGCTGACCAATAACTCGCTGGTGGACATACTTAACAAACGAAAAGATGTGTTTATATACATAACGTATGAAGAAATATGAAGATAAAGAAATACAAATGTAAAAAGTCTGTTTAACTAGTTGGTGCAATAGCTGCACATGCTTCTTGTCCATATTGCCGACTGAACGTTCCAAGGCGGTAAACGTCGAGTTTGCTCTAATTGTTAAATGACTCATCACAGATTTGTTCTCATTTGGCGTGCATGTGAATAACTTGGTCCTGTGTCTTTTCAATTTTTAGTATATGTTGCAATGCTCATAGGACTTTGTCTTATATATTCTTAAATGCTTTCTTTATTGGTGCTCGTATCCCAATCAATGGCCATTACTGTTTTTGCGTCTATATTCTCCATCAACAAACAATAGCCGAACTAATTTACATGTTATATGATGGACTAACCGATTTTTGTTCAGCCTGATGACAGGGTTATCGTTCCTTTCACTCTCATAAATGGTCATCATATCGATGTTAAGCTATTTTGGTCCAGGAAGATTCCAGAAAAATGTCTGGATAGAAGGACCGTCGCCCCGGTTGATAATGATGTCATGATTCTTGAATTAACGTACATGAGTATGTCTTTTATACATGAGGCTGTTCATAGCTACTGTGTTTTAATTAAATATATTTTGTTTTTGGTATGAGAGCTTCAAATTATTCTGGTATTACTATTTCTGTAACTACGCAGTGCACATCGGCACGCGAATGTAGTCACAAAAACAGTTAATTGACACAAATGCGTAAACGATGTATTAACCGCCTTCATAAATTATTAAATAAATATAATATATATATACATTACTCTTTTTACATTTCACAAGCTTAAAATGTATGACCCAAAAGTGTACTGAGTGATATTAGCCAAGACATCTTTGAATTATGACGATATCTAACAAATAAAGTGTTACTTGCCACTTTTCTCATTGTCGTGTAATGAACATAAGCATGCTAAATGAATGTTAACATCAATGATTAATTCGACACTTTTGAGTCACTTGATAAAAGCAAGTTTTTTTTTTTTAATTTTTAATCCTTTATAGTATGTTACTACATCCTTCAGGGGATAACGTCTCCGAACGTCATTATTATAGTCGCCATTGTACCTTGCATTGGAACAGGAGGCTTAAATAATTCGACAATACTCTTGAAAAATCGACTCCCGCAGCCAAATATCGACCTGCAGGCCTCTCGATGACCAGTCAAGCGCAAAAATACCAAAAGTTCACTAGTTATCCTCTGTCTTGGGTCAACCGCTTTAACCATTTAAACTGACAGTTAAAGCTTTTTCTGCTTTAAAATCTTAAGCACTTAAAATGAATCCGTCAACAACTTGGAAACATTTTTTTCTCTCCAAAAACCCATTTTAAACAGTCAAACATGTACTTTCATAAATGTAGTTGCATTTTACTGATATATTGAGTAAAACTTATGTGATGAGTCATTTAACAATTAGAGCAAACTCGACGTTTACCGCCTTGGAACGTTCAGTCGGCAATATGGACAAGAAGCATGTGCAGCTATTGCACCAACTAGTTAAACAGACTTTTTACATTTGTATTTCTTTATCTTCATATTTCTTCATACGTTATGTATGCCTAACAAGACAGCGAAAAGTAATACAAGTCTTTCATTTAGATATTTAAATGAATATTGCATGTATTTTAATTAATTACGACATAATTTATGAATTTGTGAAATACACAGCGTGGCGAGCTTACTTTACCATTCGACTATTTTGGTGATTCATACCTTCGTAAATAAACAGGCGTTTGGAATAGGAATTGGAATGTGGACATTGTTTTTCGATGTTTTTCATAACTTAAGAAAAAAAACAGCGCTTGGAAATTTTATATTCGAACAGATCGGTTTTCTTTTCATTTCTTACATTTAGAAAACCCATCAGGAAGTGCGAGGTAAGAGCTCTGTTAAACCGGTTTAAGCACCCCAGTCATCCTATATTGCCGACTGTCCGTTCCAAGGCGGTAACTGTCGGGTTGGCTCTTCTTGTTAAATGACTCATCACAAATTTGTTCTTACTTTTCACTTGGCTTGCATGTGAAATACCTTTGTCCTGTGCCTTGTCAGAGTTTGGTATATGTTGGTTGCAATGCTCTTAGGACTTTGTCATAAATTCTTATACAAATAATAAAATTATTCATTTGTGTTTTTATTTTGTCTAAAGTTTGAGGATGTGATACAAAGCTAGCAGAATGCCCGGGACGTGACATCAACTAAAGTAACACACAAGCGCATTAACATGCATTTCCTCCTAAGTCTTAAGTTGACAATCGTAAAAATACACAATATTATAACAATGTTATGGTTCATGATAGAAATGTTGAGAGTGAAAATAAAACTAAACTTTACAGCTGCTATACATAATCATCAAACACAGTTTATCGACAAACGTGTACGCAAACCATTGTACAACTATCCCAATTATGCTCTTTAAAACACATGAATATATACTTGAACTGGTTTATCGTCCGACTTAATTCGAAACTAAAATTTATTATATTTTTACATCAACCTTTGTTGAATAAATTATAAGACTTCTAAAATACGTTAGTAATATACGTTTATAATATATATTTTATAAGTAATATTTTATCCTATTTATTTAAGGCTTAAAATGTAAAGATTTCAAGGTTACTTCTCTGTTGTAACAAAACACATGCCACTCACCTGCTCTTACCTGTACGAATATGTATATTTATGATCTATTCTTTCACGAAGAATGAAATGTGTAACCATAAATATGTCTCTGTGTACTTGAGACTATTCAAAACAAGGCATGCTATTTCTATAAATACTCTGTTCATGTGCCTGTGTAAAAACAGATACAATAAGGTTTTGCTAAAAAAAAGCGCACTTATAAATTATTGAACTCAATTGTTCCACATGTCATGATTCGTCTTGACTAAGTATTTACAGACGAAATTTTTCGGTATGTCAACATATATACTTTGGAATTAAGCAATAAATGGCAGATTGATATATATATATATATAATCGAAAAGAACCGATGGTTTATTGGAAGCTTCGATACGACTTAAGAATAGTATATTGAGATGATTACATGTATTTAGCATACATATTTTTTGTTGTTGTTTTGCTTTAAGCACACATTTATAAGTAAGATCAATACACAAATAATTGAAGTTGCATTAATAGTCTGCTTTATTCTCAATATTTATTTTAACAAATACATATACAATACATGCCGATATTCCTGTGTATACGTGGTTTGGTAATGTTATTTAGAACTTTTCCTTAACTAAAGCTAAAGCATTTAAAAAGACACATAAACAGAAATTTAACGCCACTGGAATACAATAAAGATAACGATAAGTGATTAAAGGTCGTAATTATGTCGGATAATTAAACAACAAGCTGATAAGTCATTAAGTCTCGATTCAGAAGAACCTTGATATGAAAAATTGAGGGATTTGGGATTAAGCAAAGGGACACTTATGAGGTGCTCTGGGACTGAACCCGGTCGGTCCATTATACTGACACCGACGAGTCAGGCGTAATGCTGTCTCCTTAGCCCCGAGCGTTATGAAGGAAGCCACTACTTTAAAGTCTTTGGTTTGACCCGACCGGGGTTTGAACCCGCGACCTCCCGATCCGCAAGCCGACGCTTAAAAAATATATGGCATAATAAAAAATGCAACATAAACGCCAATGAGCAAGTGAATGCATCTGGGAGAATTTAAACGACCAATACACTCTTACAATCTGTCTCTTTTTTCCACATTCTCTCCTAAAATCCTGCTGTTTCTAGAACAAGCCTGAAAATCCAATTGGTATTATGAATCTGATTTATGATGAAAGCTGGCTCAATAAAACAACTTTCTTAGAAATATAATAAATATTTGATTTTCAGTTCCATTGCCTTATTACATTTGAATAATAAACTATCGTTCAAATTACATATCGCAGTTAGGAATACGTGCTGACTAATGTATTATTGACTTAACATTTTGAAATGGAAATCAAGACCAAAGCAGTTAAAATGCAGAGCAAGTAGAAAGGAAAAATGTTTGCGAAACATGACTTGCATTGTCTCCAAGCATTGCTAGAACTACCACAGAATGTTTCAGTAAAAACGGGGTTTCGTATTGACATGTCAAAGGCCGGTCAAAAAGATAACTGAAGTTAATTTTTTTTTACTGATTTTTCCACCATAGCTTTTTATTTATCTTGTTGTTGAGAAACTCGAATTGGTTGTAGCAGCTGGTGCTACTTAAGATATGCCAAATTATCCCTAGCAGTGTTAATTTTTCTAATGTCCTTACCTAATCAATTATCAAGATCACTTCGATAGCAGACAATTCATGACATACATTCTTTATCTGCAACCCCATGCTCAATTGACTATTTTTGCCATTGTCATTAGTCAAACAATGTTAGTTATGAAACTGCGATTGTGTCAGTTTTATAAAACTAATGCATTTAACTAAAGATGTATTGCTAGCAATATATTCCAAAGGATAGTCTGGCCTAAACGCAAGAACTTAACTTTATTCTCAGATCATTGTTTGGCCACTTTGGTCGCCTACATTGACAACATCGTCCCTAATGAGAATCGTTAATGTGGGATTTGCTGCAATAAAATAATTGGATGCTCCGTCTAGACATAGCCAAGATGACAGTGATTATCTTAAAGGTCAATTTCTATGTCTAGTCAGATTAAACGTTGTTTATAAGCATAAAAGTGAAATGTAGAATCGAAATTATCTGGAAAGTTGCCTAGGATAGACGATCACAATCAAGAAAGCAAACAGGACTATAATGCGACACTACCGTCATATCATACATTTAGAATGCTGAAAACACTAATTAAAGACACTGTAAAATATCAAAACATGTCATTTTCCAATAACATGTACATTTGAATTTGGTTAATGTTTCATTTATCTAAATACATGAAATGTGATATTCAGCGAAACCTGAATTAGAAAACTTAAAAAATCAAGTTCCATATGCGACCTTAAGAAATATAGGATTTCAAACGAAATATTTTATAGGTTTATGCAACAAGAAACATACTTAGAGGGTTGATTGAACAGTTCACGGGGAATTATTCTCATTTATTTTGCATTCCAGCAGATATATTAAATTCACTTCAGGGATACAATAACAACGTTGAAAGGATATTTTTATTGAAAGGTTATTTTTATGATCCCAGTTTAATAAAGGAACTAGTGTGTTTTTAATGAAAATGTTTGAGCACATTATTGAACTATTGAAGGAAGGAAGGCTGATTCTGTCAAATAGCACATATCATCCTGTTGACTTGGACTTAACAGAATGTAATCTTAATACTTTTACATGTAACACAAATGACAAGACAAGAGCCATAAAATGGGTGATGGTGAAGGCCAACAAATAAAATAACGAAGCGCTGGTAACGTTTTTATTTCTCAAATCGCTGTTTTATTTTTCTGCATAACGTGTTAGACGAAATGTCAAACTGTCATTACTTTAAAAGTATTTTTACATTACATCTTGAATTATTTTCTTCAATAAGAACAAATGACAAAGTCCTATGAGCACTGCAACATATACCAAAATGTGAAAAAGGCACATGACAAAGGTATTTACAAGCAAGCAAAATGTGTAAGAACAAATCTGTGACAAGTCATTTAACAAAAGTAGCAAGTTACCACCTTGGAACGGTGGGTCGGAAATATGGACCGACTGGGGGTGCTTAAACCGGTTTTACATAGCTCAAAATCGCAATACCTGATGGGTTTCTCAAATGCAAGCAGTAAAAAGAAAGCCGATATATTTTAATCAAAAATGTCTAAGCGCTGACGTTTCTTTGAGAAGTTATGACGAAAGTTGTGACGCCATTGAAAAAAAAACGCATCATAGTGTTTAGAAGAGAGGGAATTGTTTCGATTAGAAGAGCTACTCAACAATCAAATAGTTGTTGATGTTGTGTTAAGTGAGATAGACTCCCTCTGTTAAGTTTATCGGTGTTCTCACCAACACACTGATAAATCTGGCTGATGCAGTAAGACTTTGTATTAGACATCGATATGGCTTACGGGATTTAAGACAAGACAGCGCTTGGTCGAGACATGTTTCATCTTAACAAATACCAGACATCTGTTGGCTGATATTGGTGTTTGGCTCTTTTCATTTTTGTCTTATTCTGTAGAAAAAAATGGTCTAGCAGAGCCACAAAACTAAAGCCTAATTGTCAACATTAGATTTAGTTTCAAGAACAGTGCTCAATGAGTTTTATTCAAAAAGATCGGTTTTCTTTTAATTGCATGCATTTCAGAAACCCCCCAAGTGCGAGGTTAGAGCTCGGTAAAACCGGTTTAAGCACCCCATTGCGCCCTCTTTTACCAACGGACTGTTCCAAGGAGGTAGCTGTTGGGTTTGCTCTTTTTGTTCTTACTTTTACATTTGGCTTGCATGTGAATACCTGTGTCCTGTGCCTTTTGGAGGTTTGGTATATAATGCAATGCTCATAGGAGTTTGTCATATATTCTTAAATATTAAATTCAACAAATACTATTAAAAGGAATACTAAAAACAAAAACAAATGCCCCGTAGCAGAAATATGTTCTTGAATGTCCTTTAGATATAATAACAAAATTGACACCGTAAGTTGGTCGAAGAAATAAAAACGAAATGAAGTGAGTATGAAATGCTATAATAGTTGAACATAAACATAAACCTCATCAAGCCAGTCGATGCAGACCGCGAGCAATTGATATGATTGTAGCAGGTTTTATGAGCATGTTTTTTCACCATTATCGGTCGACATTAGTTTTAAATACACATAATCTAAACTAAAAACATCCCCGAACATTATAACATGCTTTCAAGAATACAGTTTATAGACGCTAAGGTTTAGTATTTCTCTGTCAATACTGCAAGACATATACATATAAGTTTTCTATATGTACGTGTGGCAGGTAAACCAAATAATTACTTGTGTGTAAGTTTATAAGTAACAATGTATATGACTGTGTACACCATTTACGGGTTATTTATTATGTATATGTATGTATATTATAAAAATTATGTATATTATGAAAAGTTAATGATTATTTTTCTAATGGGTATCCTCGTAAATATATTAAACCACTAATGACTATTAAATGCATGACATACATTGTAGTTATTTTCTAGGAAATCTTGTTTTTCTGTCCAGTGACCTTGTTTATATCTTTCATAGCATGTTTATATATGAGATATACACGAAAGTGATTATTATCAGTCATTCACAATGTATTTTAGTGGAAAACAACCAAAGTAACTAAAATGTATGACGAGATGAAATAAGAGCGTAAACGAAACATATAAGGCGTTATGTTTATCCGCTGAATGATTTGACAAAATTGAGTTTCGAAAATAAATCTTACGTGTTTGGTTTGGAAACACTGATTAAGAATTAAAGCTTTTGTATTATTTAAGTTGTCTGATTGTTTAAATCTTAGTTTGTTCGCTTTCTTAGTTGTTGAGTCCGAACACGTTACGCTAACTTTCACTGGTTATTTTATTTCCGCATGCAAGGTTACTAATGCATACTGACAATATTTGGCAAATTTGTCATTGTGGATCGCGACAAATCATTTCACGATTAGCTTTACTCCCCGTTTCATGTTCTCTGTCTCCCTGTCTCTCCCTCTGTGTATGTGTTTATCTCTCTCTCTGTCTATCTCTGTCTGTCTTTGTCTTGTACAAACGTCAGTTTGCATTACCAAGTTCAACTCATTACTTTCCTCAAGTTTATGCCATCGACAGGCTTGCCATTTTTACTATCTGTTTCAATACGAAAAACAGATACATGGTATCAGGTTTAAGAACTAGTTTTTCTATCCTCGGGTAAATCAGTACTCGGGACAATCATCCCTTGGATGTATCTGGTGCAATGGAACTTACAGAAATAACGATCGTTTTGTTCGCCGGATGTCGGAAGAAGAATATGTCTAAAATGTTGTTCGTACAAAACATAAGCAATTGCATAGGTTTGGGAGCTGCGTGTCAGCTGCGCTAGGTCAATTAAAATTGGATGATTTAAATATGAAGCCACCACAAATTGAAGTTTGAACAGGCATCGAACTGTAGTGAGCTCTCATCCGAGTTGTCATTTTTGTTTTGATGTCTGTCACAAAAGTAGTTCCATTTATGGAAACGGCCGAGGTGATCCGACTACCTACACACGTCCGAGAGATGATTCGTGAATTATCCGGGGTGTTCCGATTGTACGCTTTGGGTAAGAAGTAACAATACCGTATACATGGACTGGACAATAAAAGCAAAAACAAAAAGCAACAAGGCTTATGGTATAACTAGATTCCATGAAGTTAACCGTAGCTGCAAATGCAACTTTAGGTTTGCTTTATGCTTATCAAGCACTAGTTATTTAAAGTTATAACTTTGTCATAAAATCATTTGTCAAAAGTCAGGGACAATTTTCCAGGCATACATTTTACAAGCCTCGCTTTGTTCAATATGTCTTGCTTCTCTTGCTCTTTATATATATGTGTGTCATTTTGCAAGACGTAATATTGTGATTATATAATCATGAAACTGTGCATTATTACACCATAATAGTTACACGTAGGTGAATGTATTTAATAGCAAGATAACATTTTGTATCGTAAATAGCTATCTTTATTATGATGTAATGTCGTTATATAGGCACTTTGATATTTTGTAATGAATACTTCATCATTGAGGTGTGCCAGTGTCATTGATCCATTAATTGATTCCAGACTCTAACCAAACAAAGTCAACATGACAGTGGTTATGTAAAGAATCTTTACAATTCCTGTTAAGGCTACATTTAGCATTGATGATAAAATTGATATACAATTAAGATTGATTTAGAAATGTGCATGGGAGTCAGAACAACCCAAGATAATGATGAGCTGGTGAAATATTAATGACTGTTAATTTTTAGATAACAAAGAAATGACATTTGGTTGTTGTTAACAATTTAAGATTTTAACTTATGTATTTATTATTGGATGCGGATTTGGTCGAATGTACATGTATTGTGGATTGATCAACTTATGTTTGCTGATTACATTTATTCTTAAATACAATAATTTATTTATTACTTTTATATGGACAATGACAATGGTATGGCATACTGCAAAGGTCTTCAGATATACAGACACTGCTTATAATTTACACATTGCTGTTGGACGCAAAAAGATATACAATATAGTTTACAAGGCAATAGGCTCAACGCTTACCTGACAGACATAAAACAATATTAAACGTTTACACAATGCTGCTAGTTAAATTGTACATTAAATTATTTGTTATCTAAACTTTAAAGGTATTTGAAATAGTTTAAATTAGTTTCAAACGTTAATTATGTCATGCATGTATTTTTATACTAACGGTTTGCATTAATACCGACCTTTTCTGAATTGGTAATTGTTTCTCTAAATGACAAAATTGTTTAAACAAATGAAGCACTAACAAAGGAGAAAGATATTTTTATATTAACGTTTTTTCCAGGATGACTTCGAAAAGAATGTAACCTGGCAAATGTGCAAACAATCATATTCACGATTGCCATACATGACTGCAATATTATATTCAGATCATAAAGCTTAGTGAACATTTAGAACGAGAAACAAACCCTGGAAACACATTGTAAATTATATATCATATTTTCTAAGAGTTTCCATCATGTTTATAGACCACAGGTCGTGTTTTATTATTATAAAAATGAAAGAGAGATGGAAATAAGAGAATACAATATCTAATTCCATATGAGACCTTAACAATTGTAAGGTTTCCAACTAAAAAACTGATTAGTTTATAAATGCAATACGAAACCTACTTGGTAGATTGTATCAGTAGTTTCTGGATCAGTGCTCCTACTTATTTAGAATACTGTTTTCTGTCAGAAATTTACTTTCATAACGATAACGATGCTGGGTATATGTGTTATCCGGTTACGTTATAACTTTATGTTTGGGTAGAATAACCATACAACACTAATGGCCTTTCTTGGTATTGTTTATTCTCGACCTCTATTATTGTATTCATTATAATTACAGAACACTATCTGTGACAGCTGTAAGGTTTACTTAGTACCAAGGTCTCTATACAGGTATTAGGTCACTATACACGTCTCCAGTTCTCAGGTCTCTAGTTCTCAGGTCTTGAGATCTCGGGCCTTAGATCTCGAGTCATAGATCTCGAGCACTACAATATGAAATAAGAGAACAATAAAGTACAAAAGCAAACTTGATATCCATGTAAGCTCGTAATATGAACCCATTCTAAGGTAAGGTAACTGTGATGTGTCACTTAACTTGTCATTCTGACAATTGTCAAGAACAGATAACTCTGTTCAGCAGCCTTTTTTATAAAATGTACCAAATATCCTTAAAACCATAATTACACACAATCATACAAATATAAATGGTATGATCATCCAATGTGGAATAACAAATATACATTGATAAAAAAGTAACAAGACTCGTGTACAGTAATGATTAAACAATTACGAAGATTCAAGTTTGCATCACATACCGTTCTGAACAAGACTCTGGGCTGATTTAATACTCTCTTGTATACTACTCCATGGCACAACACTGATGCTTTACAACAATGCAGGTAAACTGCAACGGTTACAAAAGTCTATTAGACAAAATTACAAATTAAAATAGAACCACTTAAGACTTTGTCGTATATTCCTATTGTTGACAATGTTTTCCGGAAGAAGGTAAGAGCTGGTCACATGACTAAAAGCGCGCGAGTCTAAAAATAGACATGGCGTCATATTACCATAAACACATTCGGACTTAGACAAATTACCCTAAAATTACCTGGTTAAATATGTTGGTCTGAACTTCAAGTTACAGTTATATCGTAAGTCTTAATTTACAAAATCCACGTCAAATCAAACATAACCCATTGATTCGCTAAAAATCAAAGCTTACTAACTACGCCTGCACACATATTTCGTTGTTGTTTTGATGAAGACTATAATTATAAGCTTGTGCATTGTGATGGTCGTAAAAATGCCGGTCCATGTATGTTATCCCATGTCATTTAGTTTATCCCAGTATAATAGTTGTGTACAATTACCCTCGACGGAATTTTTCATTGGTTCTTCAATGCCATCTAACAACGAACAACTACTACAACTTGTTACCCTATTCAAACGACAATGTGAGGATAGTCAAGTATACGTTAAAGCCAAGGATCTGGAATTCCATTACGTTGTCTGTGAATATTTTCAGGTTTGAAATTCGTTTTATACCGTTTTAATGTATAAACATTAAACATACATTTGTAAAAGTATTTAACAATTAGTTGTTACATGTATCATATTCTTCTCAAAAACGTTTTGATCCATCTATGTAACTGGTTTATGATATCGCACAATACCAGACAAAAATCAGCTGATATTGATTTTTAGAGCATAAAGATAGTTTAATACGAAAAGGTCGTAGGAGCATCACGATGTATATTAAAATTTGAAAAAAAACACAAGGCAATGGTATTGAAATGCCAGTCAAATGTAAAACATACAAAACACAGAAACGAGACATCCCATAAAATAGAGCAAACACAGCAGTTACCTGCTTGTAACGGTTACTTGCAGCTGTGGGTACTTAAACTGGTTTACATAGCTCTAACCTCTCACTTAATGAGCATGTAATAGGCAAATAAGAAAAAGTCCTAATAAAATTACCACAAATATTTAAATATAAATTACCTCTAGACAAAGGCAAGCAGGGTAAATGTAAAA
Organism: Sinonovacula constricta; assembly: GCA_007844125.1. Lineage (NCBI taxonomy): Eukaryota > Metazoa > Mollusca > Bivalvia > Cardiida > Solecurtidae > Sinonovacula > Sinonovacula constricta. The sequence goes on from CM017568.1 coordinate 20,894,560, forward strand.
GTGACAAAGAACACAGAGACGAGACATGACACACAAAAAGAAAAAAAACTCATCAGTTACCGCATCGGAGTGATCAGTCGGCAAAAGAACCGACTGGTGTGCTTAAAACTGGTTTGTGGAGCATTCCAACCTCTCACTTTCCTGAAGGCTTTTCTATTAGACAAATAGTTTAAATAAAAAATATCCCATCAAATTGAGACAACTAACAGTAAGCACCTTTATTTGTAGTTAAAACTGATAAAATGAACTAATATACAGACAAAATAATAAGTAATATAATAAACTATCAACATATATACAATATGTACTGTAGATAAAAACCTCGGCCACCTGAAAGTCCTAAATGAGAGTATTTTGAAATAAAACAGCCCAAGCGATGACGTATAAAAAGAATAATTTAATGTTGTCATGCAAAAATGCCGCGACGTCGTATGTAAGAAGTGTCAAAAGTCAAATTTAAAAACAAGAAAGAAATAATCGAATTTAAGAAAACAACCTAAACCAACAATACAAAATGTGATTAATTTAATTGTATAATTTACACATAGAAAGTTTTGATTTGAAATGCAATTCACACAGAAATAAATGTTTCGAATCTTAAGAAAAGCTCTTCTCACAGTCTGACAAAGGCAGCAGAAAACTTGTAAACAAAATAAAAAAGTGATTTTACGTGTATCTCGTTTTAAATGGGATAGACATTCTGCAAGGTTGCATTTACTTACTCTGTAAAATTTAACCACACCTTCAACTACAGTAATTGAATTACAGAGATTTTTATGGCAATCGTTAAGTTAGCATCGAAAAGTAAAGCAGCGCAACAGCCATGTCTGCTGTTGTCTCGGCAATAATTACATAGACAGGAGAGCCATCGATTGGTGGTGGTATTGACTTGACGATACACGTACTCGAGTTTAGACTGTTGTTGAGATTATCGGTGTATTCTTGGAAGGTATGGCAGGATAAGGACAGCCGTAAGTAATTCATCTCTGTTGCTTTTATGTACCACGTTAAGTTAATCGGATTAATACGTAACCGAATAAGGACTTATTCTAAAATGATGCTTAACTGATGTTTGTGTTTATATGTATAAACACTCTGATACCGTTATAGTTGTATAGTTGTATAAATGTATTTATATGGACATTGTAATTGGTAGAATTTCAATAGATTTTCTGTTGTTGTTTTTTTCTTTTTTTTTCTTGCTATTCAGTACTTCCTGTATAATTGTTAAATTTAAATAGAATTATATGGAATAAGAAGTTGGTTTGTGTGCCACAGTGAAACCTTTATCAGTAAAATAGTTGCTTGCATAATAAATGTTTGTTAAGCTCATATTTTTAATTTGTAGAATTTCGAATGTTTTTTTATGTTTGTGTATTATTCTAATATTTAGTGCATCTTTTGACAATCTATATAACAAAACGAGTCATTCTTTTTATTACACTGCTATACTTTGTTATGTTTAACGTTGCATTTGTAATCATTCTTAGATTCAGCTAATAATGTTTTGAATAAGAAGTCGCATTGTTGCGACAATGAAAGCTTTGTCAGTTAAGTAATTGCTCTCGGATTAAAGATCTCTGAAGCAAATTGCCACCGATTTGCTGGTCACATACACAAGTAAACTCACAGTGACGCGCTCAATTATTGCGCCAAGATATGACGGACTTTTAGTATAAATGCTTATATTTATTGGGTTTATCGTCCCACCAGCAGTATTTCAGTTATACAGAGACGGTGTCCACTTGAATCAAATAAGGTGCTGCCTGTAGTGTGTGTAGTATGCCGTGAACATCTGGCATGATATCACACCCAGTCACATTATCCTGACACTGGGTCAATCAGTCGTGAGTATTTTTAAAATGTTTTTGTGGTTAAGAACATTACATTGTTTGAACAAGTAACGCTACATGTGTTGTTTTGATGTACATGCAATTCCTTTCAAATGTTATATTTTTCCTAATCCTAATTAGTTTTATTCCTAGGCCTGTATTCACCAAGCATTTCTAAGCCCTAGCCATTTTTTGAGCTCAAGTCAATGTTTCCATACCAAGAAAACAAAGCCTTTATATGTAGTTAAAATGTAATTTTAAGCTGAGAAATGCTTGTTGAATACAGGCCTTAGAGAGATATTTAGATGGTTAGTGTATTCTCGAAATATATTCAACCATCGGATCAATCTTTACGAATATTAGAATTATGTTGCTTTTTTATATTCAGTTGTCAGGTTTGATAAATATATCAGACATAATAAATTTAAGATTAAAGACAAGAGAAATAACATACAATATGTATTAGATCTAGACGAATATTTTAATATATTACAAAATGATGCGGCGTCCGGAAAAGCTTGAGTAATGTATAGTCAAAACATTTGTATATTTAAGAATAAATCATAAGAATAATTCATAGTTTTAGTGTTTATGGCAATGTTTTTTTCTGTAACTTCACAAGTCACTGTCACAAAATTATTGATAATTGAAATTATAGTGAAATAGTCCTTACTGGCTGGCTTCTTTGTTATACAGGTATAGATGGACAACTTAAAATAGAATGTTTTTATGAGCACTTACAGAAACGTTAAATGATTTGTAAACACTTCACAGGATTTTAAAATCATAGAGAGAAGATTTTTTTCGGTGTATTGTCTAACTTCACATTTAACCTAATCACCAATGCTAACGCAAGGCTAGCCCGGATGAATATCAGAGCCACTCGCATTGGTAGAAATTCCAAATAGCATCATATACCGTAGTGTTTCTAGTAAACGTTCTTGGGGGATATATAGTTATTGGTACCGTTATTTAAGTCATAAACATTTCGAAATCAGTTCCCTACATCATCAGTGTGTAAAATGCATAAAACGTCACTTGATCCTATATTGATTTAAACTTACTTTCTGCCATATGCAATAAAGCAAATCGTTTACAAACCGCTTCGTAAATTTTAGTGTAATGTCTGCTAAGTGAGGAACTTTAAAATTACGAGTCTCCGATGGAGCGACGACTGGTGTAAAAATGTATAATAGTTTGGTGTCTTTGTTCTTACAAATTTATTTTCTATAAAAAGGATAAACACGATAAAATTGTTAATGCCACACCAATGACGCATTTTTTTCTTGTTAAATCTTTTTTGTTAATTTTTGTTCCGCTTTCTAATACTATGTCAATTATAATATATGTTGGCAATTTCATAGGGACTTGTATTCTTTCCTAATTTCATATTCCAAATTAACCGTTTATTCTTTATTAAGAATTCAAGCTTGCGTTGCTTTCATTCTTTTTAGACAAATACTCTATTTATGTTTTCGGACTGTATTCATCAAGTATTTCTAAGCCCAAGTCAAGCTCAAGTCACCATTTTCATAGTAAAAAACAACTAAGCCTTTGTGTGTAGTTAAAATGTGATTTTTTAGCTCAAAATAGCAAATTTAAAGTGTCATGCAACATTCCAGACATGCAGCAAAATTTACTTTGAATATAATGTGAATTCAAATCCAAGACAAATAATTACCTAAGAATGGTTGTTACATACGGGCCTTATTAGCACTTGTGTAGAGATTTGGACATCACCATTTTCATTAATGGGCACACGTTTCTGCATTATGAATTGTTGTATAGTCAGTTAGCACGCAATAATTGACTTGTAAATTGTAAACAAATAAAGTTTCTTAAAATGTTATATTTCAATTATTATAAATACATGTATTATTATTATTATTATTATTATTATTATTATTATTATTATTATTATTATTATTATTATTATTATTATTATTATAATAATAATAATTATTATTATTATTATTATTATTATTATTATTATTATTATTATTATTATTATTATTAAATCATCACAATAAACGTATTTGTGCAGTGTGTATGTGATCTGTGTTGTCATTTGTCTCGTCCTGTTAGGTTTGTTACGTCTATTTTTCTTGACATACATGTGCATTGGTCATTGGCACTTTAATAACAACTAGCAATGAACATGCTGCTAAAACCCAATTTATATAAATATTTTAACACTACAATCGCAAGAGTTTAATGTGCATTTCACTGGTGTAATGGAAGTAAGAAACAGATCTGACGATCGAGCGATGTAGTCGACGACTCACAAATTTGTTTTAATATAAAACAAAAAGTGTTGTGACGCTAAGGTGGTATCCTACATTATTGCCTCTAGATCAAATATACGGAACAATATTAGACCAATCTTGTTTTTGTTGTAAATTTAGGTATCATCTCCACCAAAAGTCATACTTAAGTCTTAGCAAATACCATGTTACACACAGTCTCGCTTGTAAGACAGTACAGTCATGAAAACATCGTTCATAATCTTTATCATCTCAAAACATATTCATGAGCACGATTTCCGCTAAAAATAGATATCGACGTTTACAATTGCAATGTCTATGCGCGGATGATGACATCACGCGATCACAGAAGTATGGGGTACGTGTGTTATCCCAGCGATTATGGTTTAAAAGAAGTAAATTTTGCTGTTCCGGCAGAAATGAGAATTCCCCATTAGTGATAGCATCTGGAATAATATGCCACACTTTTCAAATAGGTCTAGGACATCAATGCACAACATTTCGCAGTGTTTTCCCAGTAAACAATAACTTGCTTGGTAGTTTGAGGTTCAAATGGTAAAAGACACACTGGTAACGTAACTTAACGTGTAGTTTTTAGGTTTTGTAATAACTGCTAGGTTATGTGACCTTAATGACAGGACAATGTTGTCTGTTCATCATCGGGATCGAGTGTAAAAGTCGCACAATTTACATATTATTGGTTTTTAACATAACTACAACATTTTTGCGATGTGTAAACTGATCGTTTTCCGCTTGAGTAAAACTACATCGACTTTTATCTAGGTCACCTAAAAAGATATTGTTTAATAGAATGAAAGACTAACTTAATAAGAAGCATTACGATAGAATAGGTTTCCAAGCTTACATGTATTTTGTTAATTCTTCCAGAGACGTTCCAATTGAAACTATTAATGCACTCTGCTCAAATAAATGCTTTCGTAGTTTATCAAACCATTACTCGCTCAAATGAAATGGAACATGTAATACTGACAGTAAATCTGATCATTGATATTGTACCTAATACATGGTGGATATTCAGTGTGGAGGAAATATATTCCTACGCAGTGTAATCGACAAAAAATCGTTTGCATTTTGAGAACAGTGGATGGCTGAGGTGGAATAAAGAACGCTACAAATGAGATTAAATCCATAATAGCATCTATTATAGAGCTGGTGATCTAATGTTTGTACATTTTTCTATCAACATAATGATTATTAGAATGAGTAGAATATAATGTGTTTTGGCAGTAAAGATTAAAGTTTTGTACTGAATAGCGCACGTTGAGATGATACTAATTGGCACAACATATACATATGTATTGCTTGCATGGATTGTTCAATTCGGTACTTATGTCACAACACGCTGCTGTGTAAATATACCAGCCATTATGTGGTCTTTGACATTAGCCTAATTTGTTTCGAAATCTGTAGTTTATAAAGTCCCCTTTCAAGGATGCGTTTAGAGAACAATCTTCTTTTCTTTTATGTACGGTCTTGTTTGAAATTGAAAAATAACCGTTTGCTGTATTATCACATGACCCATTAAATCGTTTGAACTGTATTAAACATTATCAATATGCATGGTAGTGCTACAATGTCCTTTTAATGGCATTTATAATGCATTATTTTGTAACTGTTATTATTTGTTTGGCTCATTTTGAACTTCATAGGATCTCCTTTATTTGCACAACTTGTGGACTTTTTAATTCCGCGTTTATCTTACATGCGTGATGAAAGTGATAAAATAACAACGTCATATCCTTTCTAGCGCTGCTGGGTTTGAAAACACTTTGCACATCGAATCGAACATTTATTGGCAACAGAATGTTCTTAACTGGACTCATAGAGTAGACGACAGTCTGGTCTACTTCAGACCAGTGTGTTGATACTGATATCCTGTGTGAAAAATTAATGAATAGTCTCCCTTTTAAACTTTCTAATGTAAGTAGATCTCTTTTCTGATTGGGAATACTCGTTTTTTAATTCTTTGGAGGCATGTTGCCTTTAGTGCTTATATTGTACAGAACAAAAAACAAAACCACACATGTCCATATTCTCACGAACACATATCAGGAAGTACTTTGATGACTTGGCTCAAATATTTGTGCCGGAAGTATGAGATTTCTGGGTTTATAATGACACCATCTCAAAAAAACTACACTAACAGCTACTCACTTTTTGGATTACATCGAATATTATCTAACATGGAAGACAATTTTAAAATCACCAATTGTCCCTTCTGACAAAACAACAACAACAACAACAACAACAAACTCTAATGTCTTTCTTTTTTCACAGCGAAGATTTTGTTGTCGTAGTTCTTTTATTGTATGAAACGATTTTCAGCCATGGTTTAAAAAACAAAAATGAAACTTGTTAATAGGAAATCCTTCGTGGCTTGCTTTTAAGATGTGCTTTTCAGGATGAGCATACATAAATGTAGGGTTTACCTTACGGAAATAATGATTTTGGTGTTACATTTGACAACTTACACACATCAAGGACCTCAGTAAAAGACCCATTCCGAAAGGCACTATGTACATTTGCGCATCTTTAAGCGCCGAAGCTCATTCACATCGAAATGTGTTCTAGACCTGAAATTGGACAAACGATAATTTTAATAAAAATAGTGCGCGAAAGTGAAATTTCAACATGGAAAATTGCATTCAATGAAAAAACGCTGAAAGACAAATTTAACTGTTTTAACAGACAAAAGGCAATTTCTCTCAAGTTGAAAACAAATGAAGATTTACATGAGGCTGTGAGAGAGGTATAATTAACATCCCGATATGAATGACAGAATATTACTGTCGTCAGCTCAGTACCTGAAAGTAGACCGCCGATTAAGTCTAATAGAATATAACAGTCGTTGGGATGACGTTCTCGGCGACTATTATTTTGATCATTTGTTTTGTATATGATCATAGGGTGACGTTTATGAAGAGATATTATTTTTAATCGTTATGTTAATGCTAGTTCAGCAATAAAATGACCATATTGTTATATACCTATTATGGTGTTTGGTTTCTTTTGTTCCTAAAACAACAATGACTTGAGATAAAAACAAAACAAAAAATAAACGCAACAACTGTGACAAAAATCACAATTAAACACATACTAATATCATTTGTTGATTCTTACTTTTATATTACATGACTGCACTAATTCGAATGCAAGGACAGACTGAACTTTTCATCAGATTTATAGAGAAACATTTTATTAGACAGATGTGTAAAATTTCTTCGTCATTCAAATTTTGTTAGGATTTAAACCGTTTTGTTGTACTTTTTAAGACGGTTACTGTATATAGTGCCTGCGCACGTAATCACGTAATACAGAAATGGTCTGACAATCCGCGATTGGTATACAAGCTAATTCCCACGCATATCGTATTGTTGTTGAGCTTTTTTCGCCCGTTTTGTGTTTCTAGACTCTCATGTGACCTCGGTCAAAAGGTTCTTATGTTAAATGTGCCAAATATTAGTTGACAGATAGATGCCTAGTTCAATTTGTTTCCGACTGAAATTGATGTGCTATTACTAACAGCGATAAACATTTTATATGGTTTTACATATATCTCCATTTAATGACCAGTAATAACGACATAATTGTGCCCTGGATTACATACTTGGACCAATACATACAAAGTAATTGAGCATATATTCGAAACAATATCGGTACGAATTAACATTATAATTACATAGACCAACAATCCTGGAAAAGTTCTTAAGTATTAAAGGGTAAGTTATAGTGTATTAAAATATTTTACGGATGGTTGATCTGGATGATGATTTATTTATTAATATAGGACTTGTCTATATACTGAGTTGTTCTGTTAATTGGTAATGTAAATGTTGGTCCGGGGTGTAAGATTGTCAAGGCTCATATCATCGTCGGATACCCACGCTCGACTATTCAGTTTTGCAACATTCGTCGACCGTGGGTTAATTGATAAATTCTCTGTCGTCTTATTAAACTAAACAGATAAAAATATATTGCTCACAAAATCCATACTCTTCAGCGTGGATACTATACTATGTCGCCATTTTTACAAGTCTGTCGAAACAATGAAAGAACAATCTTTATCATTGGACTAAAATCTTCATCGGATTATGAAGCGACCAATGAAATATCATTACCAGAAACTGCGAAATGTGAACTAAATATCCAACGGACGATGAATGGTGAGTAACGGAATAAATCGATCGAGGGTGTCCGACGACGGGCTCATGTATGCAACTGCGTTACGAAAACATTTTCTTTTGTTGAATGCTCTGTTTACAACTTTATTTTACATTATTTCCCGGCGACTTTGATGCTCTACATGAACTTTTTCTTGTTGTTTTCGTTGGTAATACAGACTTGACAAGTGAAGGACACTTTTAAATATGACCTGCTTAGAAGAAATCCTGATGCTTAATATAAAGTTTATATTGTTATATGAAGTATAATTATTTCGTGCCGTTTTCTGATATCCATTTCTGACAGTGTTGAATAAAACCTTTGATAGAGTAGTATTTGAGGTACACTATCATCTGGCTTTCAGCGGACTGTAAATTTGCTGTAAATAATTTAGTTCTGACGTTTAATCAACAGGTAATGCATTAGGGATACACGATTCTCTAGACACATTTGTCACAAAAAAGCTTTTCGTTGTAGGGCTTATCGTCGTTTTGTTCATAAAATATAAATAAATTCGCTAGACACATTTGTCCAAAAAACACATATCGGAAAATAAACTATGATATTTATGTACATAAATATGGTGATAAAATCTGCTTAGAGACTTTATTATTTTGTCACGTTCAATCTTTGTTTCAACTTGTCTGTTGTTTTTCCCCATTTAACATTGATTTGACAGTTTTCAAAGCGCCAAAGCGTTATTGTCAATTGGAATGTCTGTAATTCGTATCTAGGACCGCATTTTATTGAACGATGTCTATACTTTATATTCAATGGCCTTATTAATGGCACATTTGCTTATATATTTTTATCTGTTATAATTCCATAGATTTACACACACTAATTTTCAAGGTGTATACGACTTAAAGAGATTAAAAATGCTTTACATCTACTGGTGACGATTATGGAAACCCTAAATAACAAAACACACCAATAATAACAAAAGCTTTTAGTTAAGTCACAAAAGCATAAATTGGCACTCTTTCTGAACTATATATTTTCTTGTCAATGTGCCTCTCTGATCTCTGATTCTTTATTGTACTGTAAAAATATATAACCAAGTCCTATAAGCTCCTATGAGTTCCTATGTAAGTCTTGCTCTTAGTAAATTTAAGCTCACATGAAACATTTTATTAGTGATAAAGTCCTACTTTTACAACTAATTGTATTTAGATAAAAATTGCGAGTGCTTCAATGGCAATGCAGTCAATTTGTATTTCTTGATTAGTAGTTCATTTAACTAATTGGAAAGCGTCTTGAGATTCCATTGTCAATCATGCATACGATGGAGATACTAAGATGACGTAGGTCTAAACTGCAGTTTTATTGATATAGAATTCGCCATGAAAAACCAAACGTACGGATATTCAGTATCCTGCGAAATTTATTTCATAACTTGGTGTTATGTTCATTGTAGCTAAGTTCCTATAAAACGCCACATACAAAAAAAACAAACAATGCTTTTTATGAGGTTTGTCGATTATTTTTAACAACGGTTCTTGACAACAGTAAACAAAGCCATGATTGATAAGGTAATGTCATAAGAACAAGAAATAAATGAAAGATTTGAGCTTATGCAATCTTTAACATCGTATTTTCAATCCAGTGCTTACGTTTCAGTTCATTCTTCTTACTTTTGTTATGAATAAAACTGAAAGAAAGATTCAAAAACACTGAGAGTAAACGCCATTAAGCTATACATTTGAAGGGAAAAAATGCCAGTTGATGGACACACATGTTTCATTAAAACTGAAGCCAAAGAAAATAACATCCAAACCATTCGTACAATCGTTAAACTAGGTCTTAAGTTTACTGAAGGTATATTGACTTAAATTGTAGCAATGACTATGCAATTTGCAGTATAGCATTATTGACAATAAACAGTGTATTTCTATGTAATAGTTAAGCATTATTTAATGGAGAATGTATATAGGTTTTAGGTTGAGCTTGTGAACGAAAATAACTCGGTTAATGAGAAGATGGTAGCCATTGTAATTATAATAGTCTTAATTATTTGTTTATCCTTTATAGTATGTCATTGTTATATATAGTATGCTATTTCAGTGACAGGCTATGATATACTTTGTATTTGGCACACGGTGATATGTTATGTATTTGGCACGCTATAACATATTAGAGTATATGTTTTTACGTGCTATGGAATACCAAGACTTCATGTAAATATCCAGTTAATCTTTATAGCTGTATTTGTTATTACATTAAGGCTGATAATTATGTTTTTATATCTACAATGTATTACTTTATTCATAATTACAAGATCACAGATCAAACCCGATTGTAAAGATCTGATTCCAACAGTTTGAAAGGTTTTTCTTTAATATGTAAAAAAACTTACCCTCAAACTTAATACAGTGTATTTTGTCATTGGACCACATTTTAATTCAACTCCATAAAAATGCCAACGTTAATACTTCATTTGGATTCCGGAACATTTTCTAGAAACATCAAATTGGATCAATTTCAATCCTCTATTAAGTTCCTGTCTTGTAGAAATCCAATTTCAGAAGAATTATTCTACAGGAAATCTTGTTTGCCCACTGCAAGACACAATTCGTCGAAAATTTGTTGACATTTTGCGAATACATTGCCGCGTATTTTGATGTTATTATTTGACATTTTGCAAACAAAGAATATGTTGCTTTCTTGTGCAGTCTTATATGCAAACTGAAACTACCAAACATTGAAATCTACGCCAATTTAACAGCAGCAACAACGACAATATAAATGAAAATGTCGCAAATGTTCATATTTCATTCTTTCACAGATAAACACAATCAATAATCAAAGGACAACAACGACGAACATCTAAGGAATAAAAAAATCTTTAAACAATATTAATGGAGGTGACGAAACTGGTCTTATTTCATTGATTAAAAAATCACTGATGCAGAGAATCAAAGGTCAACAACGAAGGACATCTAAGGAATAGAAAATCGTTAGACAATTTTAAGGGAAATGTCGCAGCTGGTCTTATATCATTGGTTAAAGCAATTACTTATGCAAAATATCAATAGAAAAAAACGACGGACATCTATGGAATAAAAAATCTCAGTCTAAGTCTTTTACTACTTTGACATAAAGTTGAGCGGAAATGTGTTCCAACAATTGACATTCAAACGGACATATGCGGCACGATTCGTATTACAATTTTTGTAAACATTTTATATAATATTGCAAAAATAATGTAATAATTGCACCAAGTTCTTGAAAAACCCGTTTACGGAATATTGAACAACTGACAACCTTAAAACTCTCGTAAAGCAATGTACACTTTTGAGAATAAAGTCTATTTACCCTTGCGGTTCATAGATGAAAAAATCGGAACGGAACGTTACCTATATGGTAGCGGTGTCTACCATCAAACTACACCACAGTCCGTTCAAAATGTTCTAATGTTTTCCATAGATAGTGTCGCGCAACCGACAGAAACAGCAGACGATTCAAACATATTCATAACAAGATTCCTATCAGAACATTGACTGGCGTGCTGTTAACTAATTGCACAGCATGTCAATAATGAGTGCACTTCTACTGCTCGTCTGTATTGATTTGTTTTATTGTCAATTGGTGTTTTGTGAAGATAATTAGCGTGTTACATCATGTTTAATGCTTGCGTCTGTGGTCAACATGTGGTCTTGTTTTAAACTGGCAATAAAGTTTCCTAAGCGAATCAATGGGTCAGCGGAACTACGAAAAAATTCAATAATAATACATCTATTTAAGGAAGATTAACGAACGTAATATAACTAATGCAAGAAATAAGAATTTTACCCACTTCTGTAAAATATGGACACACCGGATCTGGTACCGCAATCGCTAGAGCGTATTGTTCATTCCCGGGCCGCAACATACCAAAGTTGTTAAGAAAGGTAGTGGTATAGCTCCCTTACTAACACTCAAGCAAATATAAGGGGAGTTCCACGATTGTGTCAAGTTAATGTGACTGGGTGTGGTATCATGCCAGGTGCTCAAGGCATGCTATACACAGTGTAGGCAGCACTACATCTGCTTCAAGTGGACACCATCTCCAGATAAATGAAATACTGTTTGTGCACGATAAACCCAATAAACAGAATATGGACATTCTAGTTTGAATAGTCTTCCGTTGACCCATCTAAATACAATGTGCGTATGTAGTTTTTGTCTACCAACGTTAATATTGCTTGAATAGCGTTTGGTATGTCTATTATTTGTTTTTTTTATTATTTTTATAATAAATGACAGGGATACATTTATGGTCATAACCAAGGTATTTCAATCACATGGCGACGACAGACAAATGCCTGGGTAGAACCACTGCTGTTTTTATGTTTTAGTGAAAAGGATTTGTCTGAGGTCTGCTTATCTTCTTCTTTAATCTTGTGGCATACTGTTTTCTGTGATATTACCAACGTCTGCACACGCTCTCCTACTACGCCAATATTGCAAACAACGTTTTTATCTGGGTTTTCAATAGATAATATTTAAGGCCTGTCCATGATATCAAAGGAACATATAATAAGGCAGTTAACAATTACAGTCTTTATTATGTTTCGCGACAAATGTTTAAGTATTCATCATAGAATTGACAGAGAAAAGACCCACTTTAATCTTGTCGTTTTACGTGTTATATTTAAGCAAATTTCTGTCAATGCTATATATTTTGAAATGACATTTCTTTAACGACAACAGTCACTATTATGTGTTCTTATACTAAGTGAGTTAAGTTGCAAAATAATAATTTTTGATGGCTAACTTAAAGATTGTTAAACGATTCAGATCTACATTGCAAAAGAAAACATACTAAACATCAAAATGTTACTTGTTGCTTAAGATTAGCAGCTGAGGTTACGCATATTTAGAATTGTTTCTAAAAGAAACATCTGGTGTGTTTTTTTCTACCTAAAACTTTCCAGCCTGGTTTTTCAGCAATAGCTCAATTGGTAGAGCGTTGGCTTGCGGATCGGGAGGTCGCGGGTTCAAACCCCGGCCGGGTCAAACCAACGACTTTAAAGTTGGTAGTAGTGGCTTCGCTCCTAACGCTCGGGGCTAAGGGGACAGCATTACGCCTGACTCGTCGGTGTCAGTATAGTGGACCGGCCCGATTCAGTCCCTGGGCACCTCTCCAGTGATATAATGATAAAAATGTCGCCGCACAGTATCGGCAAAAATGCCGGCAAATCCCATCCCAGCCTGGTTTCTAACAGAATAGTTTCGATTTGTTTGGAAAAAGACATTGCTTCGACCCGTATTCTTTAATTTATATTGCTGCGAACATTTTTATTGTGACACTAGCAAATTTGCAACGAAGCGATGATATAGTAGTTCGATTTTCATGTCTTAATTAGGTTTAAAGACGAGTGTGTTCGTAAACTAATTTAAGTGACGACGTTGCTATTAGCAGATGTGTCAACTGTATTTTTCCCAATTAATATTTGTTTTAATATTTTTTGATTTACAGTTGTCAAAATTATAACTCTTTCTTCCTGATATATTAGTAAATCATTTTTTATAGGATGATAATTTTTGTGTTACTTTTCCAGTCTATTTTGTTCATGTTGAGCATGTGACTTGTTGCCGATCCCGTGACTTGTATAAAGTTTGCTTCTAGTGACATCTAAGCTTTACGTACAGACTGCAAGAGATAATGAAAAGAAAATGTGCTTCTAGGTAGACAAGTGCTTCTGTTAAAAACTGGAAGAGACAGGTTTCCTAATAACACAGAGAGGCTGTGTGTGATAAGGCTTGAAGAATGTTGGGACTAGTCTGCTGTGTTGTTATAGTTAAAACCATTCTTATTACTTTTACAACTGGGATGCATTAAGATAAAAATTGCGCCACCAAGTGCTGCAATGGCGATGCAGTCAATTTGTATTTCTTGATTTGTTCTGGTGACAAACATGCATGTGCTGACCATGTACATTGTAATGACGTTTCCACATAGAGTACCTTTGATTAATGGTTTGGTTCTGATCTTTACTTTGGCAACAAACAGTAAGGTCAAAGTATATGTACCTTATCTGACAAAGAATATACATGTACATCTTATCTGGCCGACTAAGGACTTAATGATCTGTGCAGACACATGGAGTTACAAACTTCTCTAACTTAACTCTGATATGTTATATATTAACCAAGCCTACAATAACTAAAACTAGAATACGCGCGCATTTTATTAAGTTGACAAGATGTCAACAGGGAGTGTGGGCATTGAATTGCCAGCATCTAACAAATATAATTGCACAATTATCCATTGACATGTCTGTAATTCATTCGTATCCGGTGTAAAACAAATATCTGAAATGTTTCTAATGAAACATGTCGTCTGTTGTTTTTTCTGTGATTATTTAAAACTGTGTTTTGTTTTCCGATTTACATGTAACTTCATATCTTAGGTTACTTAATTAATGACAATACAAATTTAATAACATACTAAAACATATTTTGCTGTCCTAAAATAGAGCTAAACTAACGACTCAATCTATTTTTTTAAGTTCAAATTGTACTTTATATTGCCTCTGGATATATAAGAACTCACAAGTAATTTTGACTCCATTGTTTATTTATTTAGAAACACTTTGTATATAACCGAACCTGGTTACGCAATCGGTAGACCGTCGGCTCCAGGTATTGGAGGCCCCGGGATCGATCCCGGGTCGCGACATACTAAAGTCGTTAAAATGGTAGGGGCATAGCTCCCTTGCTAACACTCAAGCGAATATAAGGGTAGTTCCAAGACTGGATGGCCCGGTGTCAGGATAATGTGAATGGGTGTGGTATCATGCCAGGGGTTCACGGCATGCTATACACAGTGAAGGCAGCAGTATATCTGCTTCAAGTGAACACCGTCTCCAGATAACTGGGACGATACCGCCCCCCCCCCCCCCCCAACCATCGCACACACACACACACAAATAAACAACAACAACAAAAACAACTATTTGTATATACGTTCTCTGAAACATGTTTATGAGCCACGCTTACGATTACGTATTTTGACAATTATTGTCATAATCGCAATATAAATGTTTACAATGTTTACATATTAATAATGGAAACCAATAAGAACTTGCACTGTTGGCAGCATGTCTCGTCGGATGTTATTTAAACCATGATTTTATATTTTAATCAATAAGTTGTAATGTATTCTGATAAAAAATACCTTCTTCGACACATATTGCATGGACGTGCCCTTATATAGCCGCAGTTTGTAACAAGGGTTTCGTATATGACTCGGGTTTTCTTTCACATATTAAATAGGTCTGTATAACTGTGACAAGGGTTTCGTATATGACTTTGTTTTCTTTCATATATTAGATAGGTCTGTATAACTGTGACAAGGGTTTCGTATATGACTTTGTTTTCTTTCACACATTAGATAGGTCTGTATAACTGTGACAAGGGTTACGTATATGACTCGGGTTTTCTTTCACATATTAAATAGGTCTGTATAACTGTGACAAGGGTTTCGTATATGACTTTGTTTTCTTTCACATATTAGATAGGTCTGTATAACTGTGACAAGGGTTTCGTATATGACTTTGTTTTCTTTCACATATTAGATAGGTCTGTATAACTGTGACAAGGGTTACGTATATGACTTGGGTTTTCTTTCACATATAAGATAGGTCTGTATAACTGTGAAAAGGGTTACGTATATGACTCGGGTTAACTTTCACATATTAGATAGGTCTGTATAACTGTGGCAAGGGTTACGTATATGACTCGGGTTAACTTTCACATATTAGATAGGTCTGTATAACTGTGACAAGGGTTATGTATATGACTTGGGTTAACTTTCACATATTAGATAGGTCTGTATAACTGTGACAAGGGTTACGTATATGACTTTGTTTTCTTTCACATATTAAATAGGACTGTATAACTGTGACAAGGGTTATGTATATGACTTTGTTTTCTGTCACATATTAAATAGGTCTGTATAACTGTGGCAAGGGTTACGTATATGACTCGGGTTAACTTTCACATATTAGATAGGTCTGTATAACTGTGACAAGGGTTACGTATATGACTTGGGTTTTCTTTCACATATTAGATAGGTCTGTATAACTGTGACAAGGGTTACGTATATGACTTTGTTTTCTTTCACATATTAGATAGGTTTGTATAACTGTGACAAGAGTTTCGTTTATGACTTGGGTTTTCCTTCACATATTAGATAAGTCTGTATAACTGTGACAAGAGTTTCGTATATGACTTGGGTTTTCCTTCACATATTAGATAGGTCTGTACAACTGTGACAAGAGTTTCGTATATGACTTGGGTTTTCTTTCACATATTAGATAGGTTTGTATAACTGTGACAAGGGTTACGTATATGACTTGGGTTTTCTTTCACATATTAGATAGGTCTGTATAACTGTGACAAGAGTTTCGTATATGACTTGGGTTTTCCTTCACAGATTAGATAGGTCTGTAGAACTGTGACAAGAGTTTCGTATATGACTTGGGTTTTCTTTCACATATTAGATAGGTTTGTATAACTGTGACAAGGGTTTCGTATATGACTTGGGTTTTCCTTCACATATTAGATAGGTCTGTACAACTGTGACAAGAGTTTCGTATATGACTTGGGTTTTCTTTCACATATTAGATAGGTCTGTATAACTGTGACAAGAGTTTCGTTTATGACTTGGGTTTTCCTTCACATATTAGATAAGTCTGTATAACTGTGACAAGAGTTTCGTATATGACTTGGGTTTTCCTTCACATATTAGATAGGTCTGTACAACTGTGACAAGAGTTTCGTATATGACTTGGGTTTTCTTTCACATATTAGATAGGTCTGTATAACTGTGACAAGAGTTATGTATATGACTTGGGTTTTCTTTCACATATTAGATAGGTTTGTATAACTGTGACAAGGGTTACGTATAAGACTTGGGTTTTCTTTCACATATTAGATAGGTCTGTACAACTGTGACAAGAGTTATGTATATGACTTGGGTTTTCTTTCACATATTAGATAGGTCTGTACAACTGTGACAAGAGTTATGTATATGACTTGGGTTTTCTTTCACATATTAGATAGGTCTGTATAACTGTGACAAGAGTTTCGTATATGACTTGGGTTTTCCTTCACATATTAGATAGGTCTGTACAACTGTGACAAGAGTTTCGTATATGACTTGGGTTTTCTTTCACATATTAGATAGGTCTGTATAACTGTGACAAGAGTTATGTATATGACTTGGGTTTTCTTTCACATATTAGATAGGTCTGTATAACTGTGACAAGAGTTTCGTATATGACTTGGGTTTTCCTTCACATATTAGATAGGTCTGTACAACTGTGACAAGAGTTTCGTATATGACTTGGGTTTTCTTTCACATATTAGATAGGTCTGTATAACTGTGACAAGAGTTATGTATATGACTTGGGTTTTCTTTCACATATAAGATAGGTTTGTATAACTGTGACAAGGGTTACGTATATGACTTGGGTTTTCTTTCACATATTAGATAGGTCTGTATAACTGTGACAAGAGTTACGTATATGACTTGGGTTTTCTTTCACATATTAGATAGGTCTGTATAACTGTGACAAGAGTTTCGTATATGACTTGGGTTTTCTTTCACATATTAGATAGGTTTGTATAACTGTGACAAGGGTTACGTATATGACTTGGGTTTTCTTTCACATATTAGATAGGTCTGTACAACTGTGACAAGAGTTTCGTATATGACTTGGGTTTTCTTTCACATATTAGATAGGTCTGTATAACTGTGACAAGGGTTATGTATATGACTTTGTTTTCTGTCACATATTAGATAGGTCTTCATGATATATGTTAAGGATAATACTGTCTCAACTTTCTTGCTGCTTAATTCAGCTTATGAATTCGTATCGCGTCAACAGTAGATTTAATGCTGGTGATAATTAATCCACCAAGTGTACCGATGGGAAATTAGTCTAGATTTCAGTCTTAATTAGACGGGTAAATATATATAGGAAGATAAATGTGATTTCCTTGGCGCCTTTGTGGAAAAGGTGTGGAGGAAGGAGATATTACGCATATTGATTTCCGCTGAGTTTCATTCTATATTTCTAAGGTTGAATTACCTTTCTGTTAGGACACTTTCTCAGACAGGAACTATCATTCTAGTTTTTTAAATGCTAGAAAAGCAAACAAACATTTGTTTTAGTTTTGTAATGACTCCCTTTCGAAGCCTTTGATAATTTATCTGATGTAAGTATTGTCAAAGAAATATTTCTGCCTGCAACCTGCTTGCTTGCCTGCATGTATGCCACTACCTGTCCGTTTACCTGTCTGTTTAACTGTCTGTCTGTCCGTCCGTCCGTCCGTTCAGCTAAATGCTCGACTGCCCCGCCCTCGCCTGCCTGTCTGGCTGGCTGCTGGCATGTCTGTCTCTTTCCGTTCGTACATCCGCCTTCCCGACCACCAGTATTTACCTCTAAGTCTGTACATCCGCCAGTACGACAAGAACCGCTCGACCGCCCTCCCTTCAGACCGTTAGTCTGTCTGTCTGTCATTTTGAGCCCATTTGCCTGTCTCTGTGCATGTCTCTGTGCCATATGTCTCGAGTGTATATCAATATGTTCACATAATTGTGTGTAAAATCTATTTTGTCTGATACAACGTCTTCATCTTATGCACAGACGAATGGATGCTCGGTAATATGATTAACCCTTACACTAAAATCTGTACGAAAATACGACGCCGTGGCATATATTAAAACATTGCTGTGGTTGCTAGGAGACGATCGTAATAAAACTCAATAATTTACAAGATCATATCATATTTAATTGACATTTTATCAATAACGCTGTCATTGTTCTCTAAACAAGGTTTACATTTAGAAGGAACGATAAAAGAGGACAAAGGTGCTGCACTAGTTAAAGTAATACTGTTTTCGGAAGGCTACTATTAATTCCAAAATATGTTTTATAAGATGCAAAATAGAAAAGTATCGTGGTCGTATGCGGGGTATCCGGATTCAAACCCGGCTGCGACATTCCAAAGCCTTGCTAATGTTAAAGCCAAAATAAGGATAGTTCCACGACCGGTCGGCCCAATGTCAGGATAATGTGACAAGGTGTGGTATCATGCCAGGTGTTCACGGCATCCTGTACACAGTGAAGGCATCCCTTAGTCCCCTTAAATAATACATCGTCTTCAGACAAAATATGTCTGTGAGACGATAAAATTGACAAAAATCTTTTATTAGAAGCACAATTATTTATGAAGTTTAATATGTGTACGCTTGCAAAGGGTATATGTTGTTTTGTCAAGTTATATGGTTCAATTATTAACTAACACCTGATACACCAACGGATCTGGTATCGCAATCGGAAGAGCGTCGGGACCAGATACAGGAGGCAACGGGTTCGGTCCAGGGCCGCGACATACCAAAGTCGTTAAAAATGGTAATGGTATAGCTCCCTTGCTAACACTCAAGCATATATCAGGATAGTCCCACGACTGGTCGGCCCAGTGTCAGGATCATGTGACTAGGTGTTCACGGCTAGCTATACACTGTGACTGCAGCACTATATCAGCCTCAAGTGGACACCGTCTCCAGAACACTGAAATACTGTTGGTGGGACAATAAACCCAATAAACATGAAACATTGTATCTGATGTAAGGCTGGAACAATAACCGAGTAATACAGAATCCAATGAGAAGTTAGTGGCATTATTTTATCTGTTAAAATATTATACATGTACTGTGTTTGTGAATGCATTAAATAAATGTTTTCGTGGTGAAACGTTCAGCGTCCTAATAAAAGAATGTTTCTGGGGGAAATAAACCCGAGCATCCATTTTACTTCAACTTTAAATGATTTTGAAGTAGTTTGCATTTATTTAGGCAAACACTGATTTTGTTATTCAGTTATCCAGTCCGGCGTTATTTTTGTAACGGTTGATAGAACAACCAAACCCACATTGTACAGAACATGATAACCCTTAACAACATCAGTATGTATAAACTCGCTTATTTTATTGTCGCCGCTCATGAGCGATGTATACATGATGATGTAATCGTTCCTGGAAAAGCTCGACAGATTTGGCCATGTTGCTAATGTTGCTATATAAACAGATAAAGTACGGTGCTTTCGTGCATTAAATACCGATCATTATTTAAGTTTGGGGTTTTTCAAAATAAAACCAGATTTTTTTTCGGTTTAAAATGTTGTAACATACGCACCAGTTAATTGAAATGGTTTATGTCGCGAAAGTATATGTTTGTTTTTGTTTACATTGCATTTGTTACAACAGTGGACAATGTACAACTCAAAAAAAAATCCTGCTCTGTTCTATTGTTTCTATTTGGACCACATCCCACTGTTTATTCTAATTTTGGTTTTATTTGTCATTTTATTTTTATTTATAACTTTTTGAAGTAATATCTTGTAGGAATAAAACTCGAGTAATCAGTTCATTTTATTTTACTGTTTGGTTGTTTCGTTACAAAAAGAATTGGGTTGCAGATCTCTTTCATAGTTATGATTACCCGCCCCTTGTTACTCTCTTATAAATGTAAAGGGAGCAAACTCCATTGTTTCGTTGATAAAAATTAGCTTTTTAACGTGCTTGTTATAATTTATAATTATTTGCCATCAGTCTAGTTTGCGTACAACCATGATACTCAATGTATGTAGTGAATATTTTTTTCCATTTTATTTACTGTTGTTTTGTGTGTTTTCTTTTTCAAAATTGCGCTTTCTTTAAACTTGACGAACGGTATACATATATTTATCGTTAATAAGAGCATATGTTTATTATTAATAAGAAATGAAAACCAAACATAAACTCTGGAATTAATTTGAGATTTTATGTTTTGTTTTATTTGTATTCGAGTATCATTTATGTTCATCACTTACAAACGACAAACTGTCCACCTAAGTTTGACGGCATTTGAAATCTTTTTAACAACAACAAGGTTTGTTTATTATTGGTTGTCTTATTAGTCAAAATGTATCCCTGTATTGTACTGAACAATATCTCGACGGCGACCTTAGATGTTTTGCATCAATATTTTTGTACTATATCTCATTCAGTTTTTAAAGTCATCTTTAAATAAAAGACCACATATACCAACGAACGCTGACGCATTTGTTAATCTTATATATTTATATAATTATGATAGACAATAACGAATCATTCTTCGTACTGTGATTTATTTATGTTCCCAACGAAGACACTTCCAGTGTAAATAAAATCCTTCTATACTGAATATATGTGGCCATTGGCCTTTAAATAATTGACACGATTTGTTCTTATTTCAGACAGGTTGAATATTAAGCACAGTCTGGGGACGAATCGATATTAATCCGCTGCTATATGAGACAGCGGTGTCTCAGTCGTAGAAATGATGCGGCCATGACTATTCCGAGGAAAAGAAAATCCGTGGCTCGTTATGAGCGGGGAAAGCAGATGAGGTTAGATATTCGAATGATTTATGTTTTCCATTTAAATATGTTATCCGACTGTTTGTTAAAAAAGAGAACTTGCTTTTCTTGTTGTCCTAGATATGTGTTAACAGCGATACCTAAATCCCTTGTCGTCATTGCAATTCCTAATTTACCTAACCTAACCACGCTGCAGAGATGGCTACTTTTAAACGAAGAAGACCACGTGACAACTTACTTTTGCAATTACGCTGTATGGTCATCCGGGTAATCCGTCGATGTCTATTTTCAGGGATCACTATCGTGCTTATTTATACATGTTAAAGAAATTGATGAGTCTTTCCGTTGTGCATATATTTCACACTCTTTATTAAATATTTACTTTTACATTATATATATATAACAAGTACTCTTTTGTGTTGATAATGTCTTCAAGAGTACATGTCTGTAATATGTGTTGTTAATGTCTTTACTTTTACCATAATGGTCATGCAGTTAGACCATAACTTATACTGCTAGCCAAGATAAGGTAGTAGGTTGAAGTGAAAAGCTGGCAATATTTTTACAATAACTTCGCAGAATACTTACCCACTCATAGGCTGTTTTCAATGGATATAAAAATAACAGGTTTAATGATCGTGTATCGAGATTTTTATAACCATTTTTAAGTTGCAAATATCTATATTGTATGCCGAACATTGAAATATCTGGATTTTCTAAAACTTTTTTTCGGAGGGAATACGTTGTATTTTTTACATTATTTGCAACAAATGAAATATCTATTAATTCACAAATCTTTCCTGTTTATTTCCTCACCATGACAGCGTGAGGGCCCGGATCTTAGCCAATTTGCAGTGCCGGAAAGCGTTGGTTGTCGTGTGTAGTCTGGTCGTTTTGGAGTGTATGTGTGTCATGGCGGAACTCATGGTTGATCTACAGGGTATACGAGGTACAAAAGCGAAAATCCTTCGACAGCGAGATTGAAAATCATTATGCACAAAGTATATTTATTATTAAATGCTCGGTTCTCATATCGCCTGTGCCGAAATAGTAATATTAAACACCAGCCCCCAACAGCGTGTGTTGGTGTTGCATGTTTGGAAGAAAGGTTTCAGTCGAGTTAGTCTGTCTGCAGTACCAATATATCTCGGTCTCGCTCTCTAAATATTGTGTGTTTTTATCCCAAATATGTATTTGGCAAACTCCACGTCAGAGATCACGTGACATTCAGATTAAAATAACCTTGTGATTATATAGCTGTGCCATTGACAGGGGCAAAAGGGCGACATGTTTTATGGCATAATAAAGAATACAATTATTTAAAAAAGAAACATCATTTCTTTCAAACATTAACATGTATATAGATAATGCAGAAAATACAACAACAACAAAAACAAACACAAAGAAAATCAACAAAAAGAAAACATAGTTTAACTTATTACTTTCTGTACAGCGGATAGCATTTGGAATCAATTTATTGAATGAAGATCATATTTTGCAGTTCGCTTTGAAAATGAGGAACGGGAGGTATCGAACTTCGTCCGTTACATGAAAGCTGAAGAACCGGATGCTTTTGAATCGTTCGACGGACATACACTTGAGGAAGTCCTTCATATTCTTCACAAAAGCACACAGCTCTTCAGGTTCGAGAACTCTAGTTGTCAGGTAAATTGTGATGGCAGCGCCAGTAGCGGGGACATTACCTCCTCTTTGGTCAACTTAGACAACGTGCGTTTAGAAAGAGTGCGGCGATCTGCCGATGCAGGTCTTTTTTTGCCAAGTATCAATAAACGGCAAATATTGCTGCAACGGGTTCATACGAAAGGTCAAGAAAGCGGTTCAAAGATGGAAGAAGACAAATTAAGAATGCAAAACATTGCCGTGGTTAGACATAGATCAGAACATGCCAAACAACGATTTAATGATGGAATACTAAGTATTGGAAATGTTCAAAAATTAAATAAAAAACGATATCCGTTTTCAAACTTTTCAAAATTGTTAAAACATTCTAAACTTGATACATATAAATTCAGAGAACGTACGCGCAAAATCGACGTTTCGGTGAAGCGTAATAAACGGAGTGTTGTTGATACGTCAGCGGATTCGTATCCGAAGAAGCTGTTTGTATTTACTGTTAACACTGTGGATGAAAACTTTTATATGGTGTCCCGATTTAAGGATGTGGATCCTAAAACCCAGAAAGGTCAGGACATAATTGAAGACATCAAAAAGTATAGCGTGTTCACAGAACAGTACGCCACCATAAACAAGGTGTCACACATAATCAAATACATCGGATTTGCCATACTTACTGTAATGGTGGTTGAGGTACGTATTCTTTTTGGTAACAATTTTTATGTTGTGATTTCTTTATTTTTTATATTTTTGTTTTGTTGTTTAATAAATCGCAGCGACAATGACCCGCAATGCCCAATTCCACACCATGGAGCTAAACACTGAACAGCCTGCATGTATCTTATCTCTATTAGAGTCAGAAAAAGGTGACTTTTTTGTTGTTGTTTGTGTGTGTGTGTGTGTGTGTGTATGCGTGCGTGCGTGCGTGCGTGCGTGCGTGAGTGCGCGCGCGCGCGCGCGTGCGTGCGTGCGTGCGTGTGTGTGTGTGTGTGTGTGTGTGTGTGTGTGTGTGTGCGTGTGTGTGTGTGTGTTTAAATACATCGCAGCGACCAATTTGTGATCATTATAGCGACGTCCAGCTATTTTGGTGGAAACAGACCCAAGGAACATGCCTGGGTAGAAAAGGTTTGGAAAACTTTCACACATTAAGTCCTTCGCCCTGAGCGGGAATCAAACTCGACGTTGAAAGGAGTTACAAGTCGGCGTCTCTGCTACTAAACAGCGGACACGCCTTTTTGAGACCACACTTAATTTTGTCCTAGGCTTTTGTATTAATTATGTTGTAGCTGGTTCAAAGAAACATAAAGAGTGTCAGAACATATAAATATGTCCAAAGAAATCTTAATTTGATCTTTAAAAAATACAATGAACATAGTTTGATGATAAAAAAAGAGTTCGCTTAGCGCCTCATCGCGAAGGTTCGAATGCTAGTTGGGGCAAGTACTTTCTTTCTGTTAGTTCTCCAGCTGCCTTGCCGAGAGTCGATAGATCCAAATCTTCGCAGGCTTTTGTTCGATGAAGAGTCTATTATGATGTCGAATTGTGTCGAAAGATAAATTATAAATAAAAAATGAGTTTGTTGTCACTTGTTATGCATCAAATAGAATAATAGGTACATACATTATAAACAAGTTTGTCTTAATGAAAACGCGCCAATTAAATATAACTGAGTATTAGAATGTCCAAGTTCATGGCTTGGTAGTACGATAAAATCACGATCGTTTTGTTCGCCGGAAGAAGAATACTTCATAAAAAGTTCTTTAAAAAGCGGCAGGTGTAGCGTATAGAATAATTTCATCCAATAAACTTTCATTTATCACTTTATTCGCATCAATATACAACATATACAACAGGTGTGCGTTTCATAAAGAGTCGTATAATTATGACTTCGCAAATTGCGATCGATCGTAAACGCCAAAAATACGATTTCCCGTTTCATGACAGGCTGTTTCCTCTCTAGATCATTTTTCCCCTCTTTCTTTTGACATTGTCTTCTGCTGAATTTATCGCGGAAATTTGACGTAACCGGAACACGAATTATAAACTGTCTTAGGGTTTGTAAGAAATCGTAATCATTCGACAGGTGCGCGTATCTGCGACAAGCTTTCTGAAACGGGGCTCTTGATATCGTAAAAAAAATATCGTAAACGGGGATCGTAAAATACGATATTGCCAAATCGTATAGTTTTCATGAAACTCACCCCTGTTAATGCATGTTAAGTATAGATAACAATACATGGATCTTGTTGTTTTGATGATGTCATAGGAACCGACAAGTTCATTTTTTCTCGAACACCCAACAGAACACCCACCAGAAATCTTAATTAATGCAATATTAATGCATATCTGTTAAGCGTTATATCCGACAATACTGCTATGCTTGTTTGCTGAAAAGGGGAAGTATGTGCTCGCCTATTGCGGCATACATTTGGAAGAATTGGAACCAGTTTTCAACAACAAAGTTACGCTGCTAAAGGTTTATGTTTTCCCATTTTCCAGACTTTCAGAGTCAGTTTAATAAAACCACTGAACGCTACTAACATATCGTTTGTCCAGATACACTTCAGAACGCATCTCCGACATTTTAGAACATTTTTCCTGGACCCCCCCCCCCCCCCCCCCCCCCCGCCCCCAGAACGTATTTCATATTCGGTCTCCCGCCACAACACCCCCACCCCCACCCCTGAAAAGTTCTTGATCCGGGCCTGATTTTCGCGGGGTTTTCCCGTCTTACATTTGCGGGATACTTCGTGAACTATCCGGAGCGTTCCGATTGTGCATCATTAATCTCTCAATAGAAAAAGTAGGTAAAACTGTCCATATGACATTTAACAAAAAGTATATCGCCATATGGAGCACATGGTGCGATTTTTATGCTATCTATTGTCTATGATCAATAGTAATTTATAACTCTTGATAAGATTTCTATTTCCTAACTGCCATAAAATGATGTGTTCGCCGTGTCTAATTGTGCGGAAGGTTGATTGGTCCCGTAAAATGACACTTTAATGATATTGTCAATATCTTGGCAGTTTAATGTCATTTTAAGTCGCATTTGTAAGTAAACCGTATATGTGTCGAAATATAAGTAGTATACCGTTATATTTACTTTAGCCCGCAATTTTACCTCTCTCGATGAGTACATTGTTACTATAAATTAAACTGTTGAATACGGAAGCGCTGGAGGGACATTTAGACTTAACAGTTGTTCTAAATGTCCCTCCATCGCTTCCGTAGTTGAAATAGTGGTTATTTTACTTACAGTTTCAGAACAGATTGAATGGAATTTTTAAAGGTGCTTATCCGACTGATGGTCTTAAAGGAAATATTTTGATCATAGACGATCTCACCTTCCTTCCACAAAAATATGAATCACATAACACTTACTTGAAGATGATAAGATTTAAAATGCGATGTCTGCAAATAAATTTTAATATACCTGATTGTGCATTTTTAGAAATATTGCTAAGATTTAATGGCGTCGTTGGTGACAAATGACATGGTCATATTACGTTGAAGGTCGTTCATAATAATAATAATAATAATAATAATAATAATAATAATAATAATAATAATAATAATAATAATAATAATAATAATGATAATGATAATAATAATAATATTAATAATAATAATAACAATAATAGTAACAAAAAAAAATCATAATCATAATCATTATCATATAATAATAAATTATTATTATTATTATTATTATTATTATTATTATTATTATTATTATTATTATTATTATTATTATTATTATTATTATTATTATATTATCATTATTATTATTATTATTATTATTATTATTATTATTATTATTATTATTATTATTATTATTACTATTATTGGAAGAAGAAGAAGAATCGTGATGCCGATGATGATCATCATCACCATTATCATCAAGACAAGGTATACACTTTATTACAAATGTGCTATAAAAATGGCCAGATTCAGTGACGGCTTTATCTTTGTTAATATATAAAGCAACATTGTTTAATACTCTTTCGTCGAGATTTTATTTATGTCGAATTCGAAAATTTGACATTCATTTTCATTAATAAAACTCCTGAAGTCAATTGACATTATACATCGATTCCTTAGCGAATTAACTATTTACATGTATGTTGGGATACAAGTCTAGTGTTCACCACGAACATATGTTTAATGTTCTGTTCCCAAAGTGTGGTAGATTCCATGATATCGCATGTTGCAAGGCAACAAATCATTCGTACTTTACCATACAAATCTAATTCCAAAGTGCGTTGGATTTCGATGTGCGCTGCCACAAAGCATTATAAAATCTGAATATCTAACCGAATGTATTTGATTAAACATACAGTATAGCCTTAAAGCAAATGATAGGAAAATGTCTGGCAGAACATGTGATGTTTTGATAGTTGGGTAAGAAAAGGTAACCATTAACAGACTATTTCCTGTCTTTGTTATGTTTAAATGCTGTACATTCGATCTCATATACGAGTTATTGTTTTTCTGATCATTAAGTTTGTCTGCAGAAATTTTAAATTAAAGAGGTTTTAAATTAAAATACAAAAATAAAAAACACATTAGACTTTTTTCCAGACAACGACTGTTTTCGAAACGATATAAATACTGTAACAACGTTATTTGTTTTTACGAGATGAAATAAAACACTCAGGTGTTATTCGAAAGTTTTCTATGTTAATTTTGTTATCGTGTTTTAATTTCGTTTCAGACTCTGCTGAAATTTACTTGTCTTGGTGTGGAATTCTTTAAGAAGAAAATCGAGGTAAATTGAACAAGATATTTTAGCTGTAATTAAAGTTATTGTTTTGTGCCACATTGTTGACTAATTTGACATGAATGTTTGTGTAAATACCATTCAACACATCTTTTCACGTTTTGTTGACTTTAAAGTTAACTTCATCCTATATATCATACAATTAAAAGTGGTTATTAACATTGATTTATCGTTAAGGGAGGGTCACGCGTTTTACATATAAACAGAACCAAGCTTATTGAGGAGTTAATTTTATCGTCTTCGTCGTCGTCGTTGTTGTTGTTGTTGTGTGTGTGTTTGTGTGTGTTTGTGCGTGCGTGCGTGCGTGTGTGTGTGCGTTTTAAATCTAAATTGTCTGTAGTCGCATCTTAAGCATGCAAAAACAGCATATACTGAGGCTACATCTTTTCATAAATTTCTGGTGTTCGCTTTTTGAACTCTCGCCAGCTCTCTTCTTGCGATCTTTTAGGACGCTTAATTTAAATTGCATGTTTTCGTTATCATGCAACTGCAAAATTAGCGACCGTACCTAATAAAAGTACTACAATACAGATTTATCAAAATAGTAAGTGTGTATTTGAATATGTGTGTCTGTGTACGCGCACTCATACATGTGCTTGTGTGTGTGTGTGTGTGTGTGGAGGGGTGGGGAGAGGTGGATGCATGCGTACGTGTGTGTGAGTGAGTGGGCGTGGGTGTTTATGTAAACTAATAACTGTATTCTTTTTTATTTCAGGTTTTTGACGCTTGCATCGTCATCATATCGTTCGCCCTTGACGTGATCTTTCTGGACAGTCGCTGGTACGACACCGGCAAGGACGCCACAACCATTCTGGTTTTGTTGTTGCCATGGAGAGTCGTCAGAATCGTCAACAGTAATAACCGTTGTCATAGCAACAGATAAAAACGAAATAATGCTTATGAATTAACCACAGCCTTAAGGGTTTGGTTATTTTCTCGAGTCACTGCACTTTTAGCAAACCACTAGCGAGACAGTGCTTTTTTTATTTCTTAGTTCAATAACCAATGAAAAATCCCTGACAGTTTTAAATGCGGTATCCGACAGTCAAATTTATTTAACAATAGCTGACCTCTGTTTGGCGTATTTGTGAATATTTGCTGTAGAAAATTCATACTTTGGACTAATTTTATTCCAACAGTATCTCAATTTTATGGCAGAAAAAATCTATAAATAAAAAAGACTGGGATTCCTTCTAAAGATAGACATTGACGGAAGGGCGAATGGAGTGAATGAACTAAAATATAAGTGGTTGCGTGGTTTTCTTAGTTTAAAAATAGTAACTGTGCAGCGTGGATCAGATAGTAAATACATTGTTATAATGCTGATTGTGGATAATGGATCACTTTCAGCACAAGTGTGGGACATCAATAGCATTTTTCGAGATCTACTCAAGTAACAATGATTTATTTGGTTTTCAATGAAAATACAGTTTAACTGTATCTAAAACATATCGGTATCTTAATGCAGTTCTGCGGGAAATAGGTTTATGTAAATGCTTTAAATAACACTACCTCAATTGCACGTGAAAAAAGAATCGCACTGTGAATATTTGAATTCGATGGTTCCGGCGAAGATTACCGACCATATACAACGCGCTGAATGATAGTCCCCGCATCTTTATAAATCCCGCATCTTTGTAAATCACAAGGAATTAATTACAGCTTCCACTCCCAAACGTGTTTTAAAATAAACTTTTAGACAATTTGGGGCGCAGTTCAGTCAAATGTGTTTAGTGAAATCATGTTTACGGGTTACAATATTACTGAAGTGCCTGACCCAATGTGAATTACGACAACAAAATATCACCTTATAATATCCCCATGTAAGGGATGTCGAGCTTCTGTTAAAAATTTCGTTCTGACTTTAAACATAAATATTCCATATATTCAACGGGAATATCGAGCGAAAGCATTCGCTTATGTTGACAATCGTGCCGATCTTTTTAAAATTTTATATAAAAGATATATCGAGAAAGTTATTTATAGTAAGCAGAAAATATGTATCCTTTACAATCTGACGAGAGAGGTTGTTTACAAAGGGTTTGCAGTTTCTTTAGCCGTGCTTTTAGAAATACCTTTGGTTAGGGTAATTGTGCGAAAAATATTTTTGTTTACAAACACGTCATACTGCAGATTTAATGTTATGTTGTTTGTTTTGTTTAAGGTTTCGTTATGACCATAAACCACAAACATCGCCTAGAGATGATGTGGGTTAGAAAGGCCAGAAAGAAAACGGAAATGCGACTTCAGAAGCTGCAGAAGTTAACCATCGAAATAAGGGTATACAAAATTATACACTTTCCTTATTACATATTAGTTTGCTTTTGAAAAATAAATATCATATTGAACAGTTCCAAATTTAAGGATATCCGAGTCTAATAGTGATGTCTCTGAATCAGGAAATAGTTATTATTTCTAGCAAGTATATGCTATAACTCACTTATTGGCAAAGTTTAGGTCAAACTTACCGACTGATAATTTTTTTTATACATAACTGAAGTTTACTACCCTTGATCGCCAGATTGACCAAAAAAAGTCCGACCACCATGCCAGACAAAAAAATAGTATGTTTTCCTTAAAAAATAAAATGAATAAACAAAACATGTATCTGTGTGTTGGGTTCTAATCGTACATCACAAATAAATCAGCAAAATATTTCCCAGACATAGAATATGTAGTTTAGAACAAGATAAATGTTTCAGATCAGCTTTTGATAAGAGGAAAAATGCTAAAAAACATATGTATGTTTTTTACTTATTGTACACTGAATAATACTGGTGCAACAAACTTTAAGTACATATAAATTAACTAGGACACCTAATGAATTAAACAGTATAAAAAATAAGAACTTTTACCGCACTGTTAGTGAAAAAAATAAATTTGAAGTTCATCACCCCTCAATTTATTTTCGACTCAATGCTACTGGAAAAGGCCAATGAATTACAATTTTGTCATTAACAAGAATGAAATTAAAAAAATATACATATTTCTTTCTCAATCTGGTAGAGGGATACAGAAATAAATGTCAAAGTGAAAAAGTAGAAAGAAAAAAGTTGACCATTCGTGCCCATACCGGGATTCGAATCCACAACCCCCTGTTTTGAAGTATTTTAACCCTAACTTTGATGCTCTTCAATTGGAGGTGCAGCATTAGAGTCGGAAATCCTTAATTGAAAGTTGTAAATTGTTCCATAGTTTTCAAGAGTTAAACACAAACAATTTCTCTTTTTATATATGTGCAAACGTTCATTGGCTCTGCCATATTGGAAAACCCTTTAGTTTAACTTTTGAAAAAGGCAATTTACCGAAATAAATTGTTTTGTTACATTAATTATAGTCATAGTTAAATTATTAAGATATCTGTATTTTGTCGTGCATTTTCATTCAGTCTCATTTTAAAAATTGTTTCACATGTGACACATTTATAATATATATTCATCGCTTTTGCATTTTTCAGTTAAATGGCAGCATTGATATTTTACTTTATGTTTTATAACTTATTTATAAAGCGCAAACCAAGATATACACACACATATATATATATATATATATATATATATATATATATATATATATATATATATATATATATATATATATATGTATATATATATATATATATATATATATATATATATATATATATATATATATATATATATATATATATACGACACCGGCAAGGACGCCACCACCATTCTGGTTCTGTTGTTACCATATATATATAAACAACAACATTTGAACAATTGTTTCAAATATAAATTAAAATAAATAAACAATGGTGTAAATACTTTATACATTTCAATCTGTTTAGCGGGCATTTGGACAACTGTTTTGAATATTTATTAAAATAAAGTAATCAATGGCTTACATACTTTATACTTTTCAATCTGTTTAGCGGGATGTTGACCTACTTATTGCGCTGGCCAGGTCAAAGGGCGCTAATGATGCTGAAATCACCGCGTGCATATGTAAGTAAATAAATTAAAAAGCCGTCTGAATATTTTGAAAATGATTATGTTTAACCATCAACAGAAACCTTTCACCAGAAATGACCATTAAATGTTACAGACATCACAATGTATTTACGTGCTTCTTTAATCTTTCAATTATAATTTAATTGTGAATTCCTATTGATTTATGTTAACTTAATGGAATTTGAATGAATATAAAAGCAGAAGCCAGGATCTTAAATTCAATTTGTGATTTCAAGAAACAGTTATACAGTTATTATGATATGATAAATCTAGGAAATATATAGATAAATGATCATAAATTTATTCAATTTGCAAAATTTTCGAACCAAATTTCTTATCAATTAAAATAATAAAAAGAACAATTTTATCTTGTACTTGAATAAACATACGTGAAAGATAATTATCATTAATACTACTTACTTTTTCTAAACACCTGATGGTTACCAGAAACAAAGGAATTAAAACAAAACTGTTCATATTTTGTTGATTTTAAGAAAACAATCATGGTCGTTTTAAGGGAACTCACTCTGGATGTTTAAAATATTTGACGTACTGAATTAGTTATTGGCCTTTCCACCAATTGTAACTGCCACGTCATCTCTTATAAAGGCTTACACAGAACTGCACACAAATGAAGTAAACGTATTAATAGTATATTTATTACGGTTTTCAATTTATAATAATGTACCGTTTTAACCTTTTAATGTTTTACATGGAAGTTCTTTAATTTAATAATTTATTGTCGCCGCCATGCGCGTGCGTTTATATGTAATCGTTCCTGGAAAGGACTTATGGATGTCAACATGTTGTTCTAATAAACAAGTGAAGTGCGGCACTTTTATGCACTGAATTTCGGTTATAATTCAACTTTTGTAAAAATCAGTATTAAGTAAGATTTTAGTTTAAAATGTTGCTACATCATTACCTGTCACTTGAAACTGTTAATGTTCCATAATATGTATGCATGATTTGTTTGGTTTAAATTGTATTTGTTACGAGGATGTATTATGTACAAGTCAAATGGTACGCTCTATTCTTTGTTTGTAATCTGACATTTTCCCATGCGCCCAAAAGCAATTTGTTACTGCATATAATTTTAAGACATGAACTTTTGACGGCATTTAAATATGTAATAACATCAAGGTTTTGCTGTTTCTTGGTCAGTTTGTTGTTAGGCAAAAATGTTGATTGTTGAGCAGGACCTCGACGGCGACCTTTGATGCTTGGCATCTGTGCTCTCTTGCCAATAACATTCAATAACAACTCCCTGCCCTAAAAGGTGATATCCGACAGTTTGCCCATATCTAATATATGTAACAATGTCTGACCTCTGTTTGGGGTATTTTTGCATAATTTCTGTAGAAATATATCATATTAGTTTTGACGATTTTCAACAGTATCACAATTTTGAGACAGTCAAACTCGTTAATCAACACTTAAAAAGGTTAATTCTTTTCAAATCTATAAATAAGAACGATTGAAATTTTTGTTAAAAATTAATATCGACGAATGACGTAAATGAGCTCAAACATAAGTGGTCACGTGGTTGTCTAAGTTTAAAAATAGCTAACAGTGCAGCGTGGCTCAGACAGGACATACATGTTTGTAATGCCGATTGTGGCGTTATGGTTCACTTTTCAGACAGGTGTAGAACATCAATAAACAGCATATTGCATGATCTGTTCAGTTAACAATACTTTATTCAGATGTTTAATGAAAATAGTTTTTCCAAACTGTCGGATACCACGTTTAATATGTCTCGGTTGGATTCACCCAAATACGACACGCAGCACTTCAATGCCCGGCTTTCAGTTATCTGTCGTATTTATTTCTGCTACAAACATGTTTTTAACAAAATAATTTCTCAACAAGAGTCCGTTTTTCGTTTTATAAAGACGGAAAGGGCCGAGGACGCACGACACTTGCGGCTATCACTAGTTTCGCGCACCTTATGTTGATAAGCACACTTGGGAAAGATCCGAGAATTGCCGAACAGCTCCGGGATGATTTATACGGAGATATGATTAAGGAAGTCCTAGTTACGGACGAAGAAGATGACGAGGAGGTAGATGAGGGAGGAGAGGAAGAGGAGGAAGCGGACGGTATTGTTGATACAGATACGACAGCAACAGAACTGGAAAGACAGGGGAGTTTAATCATTGAACGATAAATAGTACCTTCTTCTTTCCCTTAGTTACTTATTGGTGCCTCTTATTGAACGCATTTGTAAACGATAGTGTAGCCTGCAAAAACAGGAAATCGCAGCTGTTCTGTGTGACCGTTGTTTAGGAGAAAATAACTTAGTATTCCGCTTTGAACATTTATATTGCAACAATAATGTGTAGCTTGCAATTATAAAAAACGTAGCTGGCATTTATAGGAATTCCCACTGTTTTGCCAAGTATTTTTAATAAAAGGAACCAAGTATACCGATGTTAGCAATGGTACAGTCGCCGACTTAGAAATCCTCTGACCGCTTAGCCTCTCAGCGCGTGGGTTCAAGTCATGTACGGGGCGAAGGACTTGATGTGGGAAGATCTTCCTGCTGACCTGCGGTGCGCCAGCGTTTCTACCTAGACATTTGTTTGGGGTCCTCCTCCACCAAAATAGCTCGACGTCGCTATAATGATCATAATGGGTCTCTGCGATATATTTAAAAAACAAACAGCAATAATAATAATAGCAATAAAAGTAGTAGTAGTAGTAGTAGTAGTAGTAGTAGTAGTAGCAGTAGTAGTAGTAGTAGTAGTAGTAGTAGTAGTAGTAGCAGTAGTAGTAGTAGTAGTAGTAGTAGTAGTAGTAGTAGTAGTAGTAGTAGCAGTAGTAGTAATAATAATAATAATCACGTTCAGAAATAACTTTCCAGTATATATTTTTATCTTATTTTTAAAATCAAACTTATCAGTTGCTTTGAAAGGTGATCGAACTTCATCTTTAGATTGTAATAAATACAGTAACCTAAATTGCAAGAGTTTTATAATACTTTAATATCGATTTATCTCTCAAAATGCGACAGACGACATGTAACTGCGCCACTAATTAGCGTCGCAATTATTAATTAAATTCAGTATTAATTAAATTCAGTTAATTGTTGTTGCTTTTCAATTTCTCCAGAATATGTACGGAGCTGACCTGGAATGTGACCAAAACACCAGACGGGTATCAAAAACGTTCTCTCTCGCCAAACGCCATCGAAACTTACATCATCAACGTCAGAGTCGACACGGTGGCAGTCTGAGACACGTAAACGTCACTCGACGTGCCGTTACACCAAGACGTTGCCGAAGCCAAGACGCTGGCGTGTATTACATCAACGACGCCTTTGTCTCCCCAGAAGACGGCGGAGAGAGGGATGCTGGAGGTCTTCCAATTATATTAGAAGATCGCGATTATGTGGTTTGTGATATTTGTTTATTTTGATTTTGTCAATTTTAAAACAATCTGTTAAATTTAAAGTAATTCATCTAGGCTGACCACATTCCGGGTAGGAACAGTATTCAGGTAGTATTTACCCGGTGCAAGGCTTAACATTAGAGACATGCCTTTAAGAACTAATGTTATGGTACATGTTTTGTAGATCGGATGTCGCTATGCTACATGCGATTGTTTTGCTGATCGGGTGTCACTGTGACGTATTTTCATGTTTTACAGATCGGATGTCGCTATGCTACATGCGATTGTTTTGCTGATCGGGTGTCACTGTGATGTATTTACATGTTTTACAGATCGGATGTCACTATGCTACATGCGATTGTTTTGCTGATCGAATATCACTGTGATGTATTTACATGTTTTACAGATCGGATGTCGCTATGCTACATGCGATTGTTTTGCTGATCGTGTATCACTGTGATGTTTTTACATGTTTTACAGATCGGATGTCGCTATGCTACATGCGATTGTTTTGCTGATCGGGTGCCACTGTGATGTATTTACATGTTTTACAGATCGGATGTCGCTATGCTACATGCGATTGTTTTGCTGATCGTGTATCACTGTGATGTATTTACATGTTTTACAGATCGGATGTCACTATGCTACATGCGATTGTTTTGCTGATCGTGTATCACTGTGATGTATTTACATGTTTTACAGATCGGATGTCACTATGCTACATGCGATTGTTTTGCTGATCGAATATCACTGTGATGTATTTACATTTTACAGATCGGATGTCGCTATGCTACATGCGATTGTTTTGCTGATCGGGTGTCACTGTGATGTATTTACATGTTTTACAGATCGCATGTCGCTGTGCTACATGTACGTGTTCTGCAGTTCAAATATGCTTTACGCATTTGCTCAAAACTGTGTCAAAGCCGCTCAAAACCCCCACATTTTTTATGATTTGTACATTGCAGGCATTCGAAGTTACCACTCAGGTAACGTACCTTTGAAAGTCGGTTTCAGTGATTGACTACGGCCAAGTATAGAGCATTATCATTCCTCGGAACTATTTTCAGCATTAACTTGGCGTTTCTTCTGCAGTCTTGAAGATGATAAAAGACTTGATGAACAGGATGCTCTAGTTCAACCATGGTTTTATTTCCCGGGGAGGCACCATCAACATATTCGCGTGCAGTTAATCTATCTACGTATGCGTCAGCTTTTTTAGCTTACATTTTATATACACTGTTGTTGATTCGACAAAGAACGCTTATCGAAATCATGGACATTGTCAGTTTTGACAAAAAGGTATATGTGAATGAATATGAATGTCTCCGTCAAGACAAACATGAACTTTTTTTATTTGACGCAAGAAAAACATGTTCGAAATAACGACTAGTGTGAACGCAAAGTACCTACGAAACATGTGTATCAGGACTTGTATAAATAAATACACAACTAATATATTCAACATAAATTTGTCGTTATTACGACAAACATCATTTTTAACATAAACAATACAGTTTCAGTGACTGTCCACATATATATTGAGAACGCGATAACACTATTTACATCGTGTATTCGCCATTAAAAGAGTCGTGTATTCGACACTGAAAGGATCGTGTATTTGACAATGGAAGAGTTGTGTATTTGACACTGAAAGAGTCGTGTATTTGACAATGAAAGTGTCTTGTATACGACAATGAATGAGTCGCGTATTCGGCAATGAAAGAATCGTGTATTCGACAATGTAATCGTCGTGTATTCGACATTGAATGTAAAGCGTATTCGGCAATGAAGCCTTTACAGAAAGCTCGCAGTTCCAGCAAAGATAAATCGGAAACGATGTACGGATGTGTATGAATACGCTATTAAAATGATGTACAGGCAATCGTTTCAAAACTTTTTACCAGATTAAATAAACAACAATACAATGCTTGTAAGTTTTCATACAGGTCTTTGCGAGCAATAACTTTAACTCGTTCAGACACATTTCTTTAAATAGAAATGGAAGGCTAATTCCTGAACTTTTACAGGTGGCATCCGACAGTTTGTCTGTATCACATACATGTAGCAATATCTGACCACTGCTTTGTGGATTTGGGACATGTATATTTTTACATAGTACAAATCGAGAAAATAAACTCTCTAAAAGTTCTTTAAAAATTCTTTCCAAATCTATAAATAAGCATGATAGTGATCTCTGCTAAAATAGATATTGAAGTCAGAGCGGATTAACCGGATGACAATATAACGTGATCTAGAAAGCAAGTTGTCACGTGGTTTTTCTTACTTTGAAAATAGCTTCATGTGTCTCCGCATCTACGTCATCGGATGACGATATAAAGCGATCCCATAAGTGAGTTGTCACGTAGTTTTATTAGTTTAAAAATAGCCATCTCTGCAGCGTGGCTCAGATAAAGAAATACCTGTTCACAATGACAAGTGATTTATGCTTCGCTGTTCACACTGAACTAGTGCAACAATCAACAGCATTCTGTTTGTTTTTCAGGTAACAATGATTTGTGTTTGTCTTTTTGGTTATTTGAGAAAAAAGAATTTGATCCACTCGGTCTGATACCACGTTTAAAACAGGGTAGTGACATCTAAATACAACCCTAGAAGAGATAAGGCTTAAATAATATTATTACTCGCAAAGTACGAACAAACTATAACGTAATGTATATTTTAGATACATCGCACAAATCGATTATGGTCATTCTGGCCATGTTCAGTTTTGCTGGTGGAAGATGTCACCAGATCATTTGTTTTGTAAAACCACCGACAACCTTTAATTAAAATATATAAAATGTTTAATGGTAAGACCAAATTTAGAAAATAAAATACTTAAAGAAAAAGTACTAATAAACATTATTCATAACATATCTATCATAACAGTAATATTATATTTTAAAATCTGATTTCAAAACGTTGATCTTTATGGACAATGCCTTAATGGCGTAAAATGCAACACTTCGCCTTTATTCCTTTATAGTAAGACGATTTGGTTAAAATAGTCTTTCCTCACAGCAAGAGTTATAATCTAGTGGTGAACAAACGTTGATGAATTTATACGTTTTTAAAAAAACACACAAAATACACGTTTCTTCCCTTTCAACGCTTAACAATTATAGACATACTAGGCAAGTATCATCATGTTGCAAGGCGTGGGAGATAACTCCTATTAAATATTGATGACATCAAGGGTTATTTCTCTTTAAAAACATGATCACTGTGATGTATTTACATGTTACATTTTAAAAACTAATCATTTCAACAAAAATATGCTTTTAGATATTTTTGTTTATTGTACCCTTTTATCGATTTCTTATTAATTCTCATAAGCATCTAATATGAAAAGTAAAACAATTTATACTTTGTTTAACATAAATTAGATATTCTGTACAATGCTGGCATAATGCAATTCAGTTTTAAATCAAACATCCTTTTGAAGACGTGTTTGAAATTCACCTTGATTCGTTCATATACAAAGTCTTTGTTTCGTTGTATGTAGCTGCAAAAATACGTTTTTATAGTAATGTTGTTAGAATTATTTATATATATGTATGAGATATTTTTATTGTTGTTTTCTTTTGAAATTTTGTTGTTAATGTTGTTATAGAGATTGTTAATGTTAAAATTAACATATCATGAAATAAACAAAATCGTGTTTCAATTCTGTTATATGTGTCTCATATTTTTAATCTATTATCCATAAACCAGAAATTTACATTATGTTCCCAGGTGTATACGGCCTATATGGAATACAACAGTATAAAGGTTTATGTTTATTGGGTTAATCGTCCTACCAACAGTATCTGGAGACGGTGTCCACTTGAAGCAGATATAGTGCTGCCTTCACTGTGTATATTATACTGTGAACACCTGCCATGATACAACACCCAGTCGCATTATCCGGACACAAGGCTAACCAGTCGTGGAACTACCCTTATATTCGCTTGAGCGTTAGCAAAGGAGCTATGCCACTACCATTTTAACGACTTTAGTATGTCGCGGTCCGGGATCGGACCAGTGCCTCCCGTACCTAGAGCCGATGCTCTACCGATTGCGTTACCAGGTCCGGATGTATGAGGGTTTAAGCTGGAAAAAAAAACACAACATGATAAGTTTACATTTTAAAATTATAGATCCACACTCTTGATTGTTTGCTTTTATAATATTTTCCATTTATTATTATATAACATATCTGGACAAAATTCAGTCGCAAACTTTCATATACTTATAAGTGACAATTTGTTCAAAAGAAATGTAATTTGATTTATCGCGTGTCGCTGCGATGATAATTTTACAAGTACTTCCTTCTCTTTTGTTGTCAGTGACTATTTTAAAATACCTTAATGAAGCGATGTTTTACAGTGACACAAGTATGTTCATTATTGCGACGTCAAGCTATTTTGGTGGATGAAGACCCCATACAAATGTCCGGAGAGAACCACCGGTGCACCACAGGTCAGATCGGGATTCGAACACACGAGGTGAAAGGCGAGCAGACAGAGGATTTACTGAGACTCGCCCACTAGGCCCGGGCGCTCCTACACATAATTTAAACGAGACACATGAGCATATAGTCATTACACATATAACGTCTTGGTGTAACGGCACGTCGAGTGACGTTTACGTGTCTCAGATCACCACAAAAGTTACCTCCTTGGAACGCATAAGTGCACGAGCCCTATATGCATATTCAAACAAATATGTTAAATCGTTATTGATGGAGTTAGAGGGGCATACTTTAAGATGTTACCGTATATTGACGATTCCAGGACTTATTTGTTAAGACGAAGAAAATTTAAAAAAAAAATAGCAAAAAAAGAAACCCACATTAGGAGTATGTCACACGACAATTTAATACATTTAGCAAATGTGTGCAAAAGCACTGTTGAACAGACGACACCGTCCGAACAGAACACTATTATTTCGATACCCACACAGGAGCAATCGGAACAACTCGTATAATTCCGTCCTCGGGACAATCATCTCTCGGATGTATCTAGTGCAATGATACTTACAGAAATCACGATCGCTTTGTTCGCCGGAAGTCGGAAGAAGAATATGCCTAAAATGTACTTCGCAGAAAACATAAACAATGCCATCGTTTGACAGATGTGTGTCAGCTTCACTGGTTATATTCAAATTGGATGATTTAAATTTAAAGCCGCCACATATTGAAGTTTTACAGGCATCAGATTGTAGTAAGCTGTCATCCGAGCTGCCACCTTTGTTTTAACGTCTGTCACAAAAGCAGTCCCATATGGGAAAATGGCCGAGGCGATCCGACTACCTACATTCTTCCGAGAGATGATTCGTGAATTATCCGAGGTGTTCCGATTAACACAGGAGGTACACCAATCGGAACACCTCGGATAATTCACGAATCATCTCTCGGATGTATGTAGGTAGTCGGATTACCTCGGCCATTTCCATAAATGGGACTTCTTTTG
Source organism: Sinonovacula constricta (assembly GCA_007844125.1). Lineage (NCBI taxonomy): Eukaryota > Metazoa > Mollusca > Bivalvia > Cardiida > Solecurtidae > Sinonovacula > Sinonovacula constricta. The sequence goes on from CM017568.1 coordinate 20,935,476, forward strand.
TGACAGACGTTAAAAACTTTGAAGAAAATAATTTTTCTCTTCATACAACTGTTATTTCCACGCTCTACGATTTCAGAACCTGCCTCACGCAGTCTCATTACAGTTATAAATATAGGCTCCTAAAAATAACACAGACGCATAATGCAGTTTGCTGTTGTTTTCTGTGTTACAAAATTAAAATGTTCACATACTTGATGCTGACATGATAAGTAGAATGTAGTGGATTTTGTGTTATTGTTTTTATGTCAAGTCACTTAAATGTGCCGTTTTCCCCAGATAAAGTCATACATGTTCACGTCATGATGGCGGTATCTAGATTTTTAAAACAAAGAAAACCCACACCAGATGTCTGTAAGGAGCCATTTAGTTTTGGTTCTTACTTGGTTTTCTACGCAGTATTTAAACAGCACACGATACTACAAAGGGAATAAAGGGCGAAAAGAACGTCTATTAAAAAGTTTAACAATTACAGTCTGCCTTAAAACTTTTTTTTTGCATTTGTTTTGCCTGCCTGTTGAAGCCATACTTACAGTGAAGAGTAAGGAACAATAAAACTATATTTCTTATTTACTTGTACGTTATAAGCAAATGGATTATGCACATTTAACCCATTTAATACAACGAGATGTAAACCAAACACATATGGGTGTTATGGAAGATATTTTATTTCTTTTTTATTTGTTGAGAACAATATTTTATCTCTATATTATTCAAACTTCGCATAGGCCTATAAATATTCCAATATAACTGTATCTATTTATAGTTTTTGTTGCAACGGATTTGGCATTACAAAGAGATTTTGTGGACATAATTGGGTTAATATAAAACATCTTTGTATAAAGGGGGAAAAAAAATCAAATTCTGAAACAAGTCATTACATAACAGTGTACACATCTACAGTGTTCATATTTATATAGCAAATAATGAGTTATATCTAAATGTAAACAGTTGAAAATTTATAGTTTTAAATCTATTCATAAAACCTGTTCATAAATACATCGGGAATGTGTGACACTCTTTTTCTGTGTCATATGCGAAGAAAGGAAAAACTTCCAAGCGGAGTAAGAATATAGTTGATATTGTCAAAGGTTTCAAGAAAGTATGATCTATTTTTGTTAATTGAAATCCTCATACAGCACGATAGCTTTTCTAATAGAATAGCAGATAGGTATATGCAAAGGTAAGGATTTTTTGGAAGCGACCATCACCGAGCACACTTTAACCTGCGGTGCTACAGCACATCACCTAGCTATAGAGGCGCTTTACATGTAAAACATAAACATGGAGCTAAAAACAAAAGCACCGGACCTGGCAGCGCAATCGGTAGAGCGTCGGCTCCAGGTATACGTTCGGGAGACCACGGGTTCAGTCCAGGGCTGCAGCAATTCCAATGCGTTAAAATGTAAGTGGTGTAGTTTCAAGCAAATATAAGAGTAGTTCCACGACTGGTTAGACTGGTGCCATGATAATGTGAGTGTGGTATCATGTCAGATGTTCACCGCATGCTATATACAGTGAAGGCATTTGTATGTCGGCTTCAAGTGGTCACCAGCTCCATATAACTGAAATACTATAGGTTGGACGATAAACTCAATAAACAAATAAAAAAACAAAAACAACAACAACAGTTGGATATGTATTTAGCGAAGCTATATAACACGTCCGGACGGACTTACCGGGTGCAAACTCACTGTTTTACTGTGTACGATAATTTACGTAAATGAACTTATTACTGGATCATTACGTTCTACTTTACAAAATATTTGACAAATTACTAAACAATAGTCTATGTATATTTGGCAAAATAACATATATCAAATGTTAAAAGAGTGCGCAGTATATTCTTATTATCAAAATAATGAGTGCAATGAACATCAAAACTATACATTTCCTCAGAGTAATTAAAAAGGACAAATTAGCCCTTTGTTCATGTAAGTTAAAATTGTAAGTGCCTGGTAGCTTTAAATCGACATTCGTACATCCATCAATATGTCGGATGGATGATAAATTTTTAATAAATAAGTTTCATAAAATATAAGTAAAATTCAAAATAAATGATTTTAATGGTTTTATATCTAGTTCAAATGCATAAAATTAAAATAATATATATATTATAAATGTTACAATGACCATCGTGTGAACAGACATGTGACATTATCATAAATGTACGTATAGTTTGTGCACATTAAATATAATGTACACATTTAGCAGCCTTAAATTTGCGACAACAATATAGGATATCGGTAAATACGCGGCTGTTATGAAATGAAAAAAATCGTATATTTAGTGTCTAGGCGACTAAGACGTTTAAACAACAACAGCAATATACGACTGTTCATAAAACGCACCCCTGGTCTTCCAAAATCGCGTCTGTGCATTTTGGTGCAGGTCATAAGCATTTTGCTCAAAATTTTAAAATTTTAAAAATTCTATAAATCCCCTTTAATCAATCGATATAAAGTTTAAATTTAGCACTCAATACTTGATTAAACGCCAATTAAAAACATCACATATCGTGTTCTTTCGAAAAGAATACATTTTGCTGATAAAAGAATATAGTTCAGTTAATAACTTATCTATTTATTTTATTATGTCTTGGCCATAAAAAGATATTATATAATTGTAATTCTGAACATGCTATCAACATTTTGCACTATTACCTACGGATGGTTTGAGAAAAAGTACAAAGCCCATGTCTTCTAAGAGAACAATATTTTTTGTTTCTACATGTTTCTTGCAGTAATTTTGTCGTATTTATTTTTTAACAAAATAACAATTAATTCGCGTAAATGTTTAAACATAATTGACTGGTCATAGATATCATTCACATTGTATACTTCATGTACTAACAGATGATCGTATTATCTTTAATATTACGAACAAAACTTTTGCACTTTAGGATATAGTTTCTGTTTTCTTGATACATTTGCTCGTAAGGGCGTTGGCCTAAAGGTAGTCAGACCCATATTGCCTATCTTACCATCAGTCTGGTGACAACATCGGCTTTATCTGCTGCAAATGCTAAAATAGAGGCTGAGGTTTCTTTCGGTCGTGATAAGCGAAGGTATGTCTCCATAAAAATGATCCCACATATCTTTATATAATAAGGATATTGGTTATTACCGTACAAGTATGCATCGCATTTGAATCCAAGTTATTGGCTTATTTGCATCTCCCAAACACGCGCTACAGTTAACTCCAATATTTTTTCATCTCCATATTATCTTTAATAACAAGATAATGTCGGTGCCTTTTATAACAGTTTCAATAGCGAATTCGGCATTGTTTGACTATATATTATGACATGTCAAACCGTCGTGTTCACACACGCACGCCCGCACGCAGCGCTCACGCACGCGCTCACTCGTGCACATGCACACAAACAAACATATGTGTTTGTGCGTGCATGCGTGCGTATATGCGTGCATGTGTGTACGTAAGTGTATATGTGTGTGCATGTGTGCCATTAAAATGTGTTAATGTCATTAAAATGCTTAAAGGTAAATTGTAAACAATCTCGATGAAAACATCAAATACTCGCGGCTACAACTTTTGTAGTCAAAGAAGACTCGTCCAAAAGGCTTATTCCAGCGTATTCCACCTTTTTATAATCTTGTGTGTGTCCAAAAACTGTTAAGTTGAAAAAGTTAAAATTCTAACTTAAATTCTGATTTAATGTTTATATTTATTTCTTATTTCTCTACTCTCGACTTTCGAAATTTTGCCATTTTTCAACCATATTACAATGCAGACAATGGGTTCACTTTATAAAAGAAACTTGAACTTCGTTATTCTTTATTTAAGTACGTTTTGTGTTAAATAAAGCGAGATGCTAATCTTTGCATCTGTCATAAACAGGACGAATTGTTTTACATAAAACAACACTTATATGTATGTATTATTCCTTTTTAATTGTGGAATTACCGAATCAGGAAGAAAGACAACCAACAAAAACATTTAAATAACCATTATGAAATATCAGCTATACATTATTCAGCACAAAAATAAGCACCATTTTATATATATACAGATGTCAATTATTCAACAATACAATTATTTACATATGACAGAGGCTACATGCAAAGAACACACTAGCCTTTAAAGTAGATATAGGAGATTTATTCATTTAGTCCTCAATCACACCATTCGCCCGTCGCCAAGAACCACTTTGAACAATGGTTGATGAATTATACAAAATGGGCTATGAAACATATGTTTTAGCCAGCGTCAGGTGTTAATTGGTAATGATTCCTTGTAAGCACAGTTTGGTGTACATAAAACGGTCATTCGTGACTTATTCTTGTAATGCTGTTCGTTGTTGTACCTCCTCCCACGCTCACTACGGAATCCCGCCGAAAATACACACCATCAAACGGGTTGCACGATCTATATCATTTAACCAGACTTCGTTTGTCGAATTGTTCAATTCTGAAAAATACGAAAGACAGTATTCTAATAATTCTTTTAATGACGTAGGAAGAAAAAATCAACTTGTATACAATTGTATACAATATTGGAAAAAGGACGATCATGAGTTAATTTATTATACGCATAAAATTTCTTAAGTTTGTATGTTCCTTGTACTTATCTTTAATGGGTTTTTTATGCCATGTATACATTATGTTAAGTATACTCCTTATTAATGGTATGGCTTTGTATTAGAATTAACAATTCCTTGAACCTATTAGTTGTAAGACCAAGTGCGCCCATGGCGAAGTCTTAGAGTCGCCGACTTTTAACTCCTGTGACTGCTCAGCCTCTGGGTCCGAGTCCCGTTATGGGCGAAGAACTTAATGAGGAAGGTCTTCCAGCTGACCTGCGGTGCACCGGTGGCTCTACCCAGACATTTCTCCCTCCACAAAAAAACAAAAAACAACACAAACAGGACGTAGCTATATTGATCACAATTGGTCTCTGAAAAAATATATATAATACTTAATGTCGCACTTAAAGTGGGTCAGTTTTCATGTAATATATCGCATTTAAAGTTTAGAAATGTTCATGTAATAAAACCGTTTTAACCACTGGGGAAAAAACATGCAACCTTTAGTGGTATTGATCTGCTCTACGAACATCAGGGGTAGCCAAGACAGTCAGAGAAGGCGTCGATGAAGACATTAAAAAAGGCGGTCAAAACTCATAAATATACAAGCGATTTAAAAGAAAGTACTGCATGGTGGTTGAAAAGTTTTATGCTTCAGAATAAGTCGATGTATGTGTTTCTTTTTCACGTGGCAGCGTCATACCTAAGTCTTGGTATAGAACCCTTGCTAATGCTCAAGCATATATACGGCTATATCTACGACTGGTTGACCTGGTGTAAGGATAATGTGACTGGGTGTGGTATCATGTCAGGTGTTCATGGCATGCTATAGACAGTGAATGTAGCACTATATCAAGTGGATGCCGTCTCCAGACAACTGAAATATTGTTGATGAGACAGTAAAGTAATAAAAAACACCTTAACAAATTACCGTTAAAATGCAATGCTGATATATACACGCATCTCTGCTAGTGAAGGTTTGGTGCGGTCGGGATGAGGAACTAAGTTTTGGAACTTAAGGAACATCCCTTTTGTCTGATTTGTGTGTGTAAATTTTTCCTCTAAAATACCTTTTAGCTCGCGATGAAATATGTTGAAACTAACAAAATGGCAACCGATTAGTGAAATAAACATCATATTTACTTTGAAGAAAATAAATTTTCTCTTCATACAACTGTTATTTCCACGCTCTACGATTTCAGAACCTGCCTCACAAAGTCTCATTAAAGTTATAAATATAGACTCCTAAAAATAACACAGACGCATAATGCAGTTTGCTGTTGTTTTCTGTGTTACAAAATTAAAATGTTCACATTCTTAGATGCTCACATGATAAGTAGAATGTAGTGGATTTTGTGTTATTGTTTTTATGTCAAGTCACTTAAATGTGCCGTTTTCCCCAGATAAAGTCATACATGTTCACGTCATGATGGCGGTATCTAGATTTTTAAAGCAAAGAAAACCCGCACCAGATGTCTGTAAGGAGCCATTTAGTTTTGGTTCTTACTTGATTTTCTACGCAGTATTAAAACAGCACACGATACTGCAAAGGGGATACAGGGCAAAAAGAACGTCTATTTAAAAGTTTAAACATTACAGTATGCCTTAAAAACTAAATTTTGTTGTAATTGTTTTGCCAGTCCGTTGAAGCCATACTTACAGTGAAGAGTAAGGAACCATAAAAATATATTTCTTATTTACTTGTACGTCATAAGCATTATGGTTATTACACATATTGACATTTAACCCATTTAATACCACGAGATGTATACCAAACACATATCGGTGTTGTGGAAAATATTTTATTTCTTTTCCATTTGTTGAGAACAATATGTATAACGATAGCTCTTCTAATAGAATAGCAGATAGGTATATGCAAAGATAAGGTTGTTTTGGAAGCGAACATCACCGAGCACATGTTAACATGCGGTGATACAGCACATCACCTAGCTATAGATGCGCTTTACATGTAAAGCATATATACATGGAGCTAAAAGCAACAGCACCGGACCTGGTACCGCAATCAGTAGAGCGTCAGCTCCAACAGCACCGGTCCTGGTACCGCAATCGGTAGAGGGCCAGCTCCAACAGCACCGGTCCTGGTACCGCAATCGTTAGAGGGTCAGCTCCAACGGCACCGGACCTGGTACCGCAGTCGGTAGAGGGTCAGCTCCAACAGCACCGGACCTGGTAGAGCAATCGGTAGAGCGTCAGTTCCAACAGCACCGGACCTGGTACCGCATTCGGAAGAGGGTCAGCTCCAACAGCACCGGACCTGGTAGAGCAATCGGTAGAGCGTCAGCTCCAGGTACATGTTCGGGAGGCCCCGGGTTCAGTCCAGGACTGCGACAGACCAATTTCGTTAAAATTGTAGTGGTGTAGTTCCAAGCAAATATAAGAGTAGTTCCACGACTGGTTAGACTGGTGCCAGGATAATGTGAGTGTGGTATCATGTCAGATGTTCACCGCATGCTATACACAGTGAAGGCATTTGTATGTCGGCTTCAAGTGGTCACCAGCTCCATATAACTGAAATACTATAGGTTGGACGATAAACTCAATAAACAAATAAAAATTAAAAAAAAAAAAACAGCTGGATATGTATTTAGCAAAGCTATATAACACGTCCGGACGGACTTACCGGGTGCAAACTTACTGTTTTACTGTGTACGATAATTTACGTTAATGAACTTATTATTGGATCATTACGTTCTACTTTACAAAATATTTGACAAATTACTAAACAATAGTCTATGTATATTTGACATAATAACATATATCAAATGTTAAAAGAGTGCGCAGTATATTCTTATTATCAAAATAATGAGTGCAATGAACATCAAAACTATACATTTCCTCAGAGTAACTAAAAAGGACAAGTTAGCCTTTTGTTCATGTAAGTTAAAATTGTAAGTGCCTGGTAGCTTTAAATCATTTCTGTAAATGCTAGAGTAGTTAGGAAATCTACCATGTGGATTCTAAAATGTCAGGTTATAAGCTTTGGCTCAAAATTTTGAAAATTCTGTAAAAACCCCTTTAATCAATCGATATAAAGTTTAAATTTAGCACACAACTTGAATAAACGCCAATTAAAAACATCACATGTCGTGTTCTTTCGAATAGCATACATTTTGCTGATGATAGAATATAGTTCAGTTAATAACATATTTATTTTACTATTTCTTGGCCATAAGAAGATATTATATAATTGTAATTCTGAACATGCTATCAACATTTTGCACTATTACCTACGGATGGTTTGAGAAAAAGTACAAAGCCCATGTCTTCTAAGAGAACAATATTTTTTGTTTCTACATGTTTCTTGCAGTATTTTTGTCGTATTTATTTTTTAACAAAATAACAATTAATTCGCGTAAATGTTTAAACATAATTGACTTGTCATAGATATCATGCACATTGTATACTTCATGTACTAACAGATGATCGTATTATCTTTAATATTACGAAAAACACTTTTGCACTTTAGGATATAGTTTCTATTTTCTTGTGTACATTTGCTCGTAATGGCGTTGGCCTAAAGGCAGTCAGACCCATATTGCCTTTCTTACCATTAGTCTGGTGACAACATCGGCTTTATCTGCTGCAAATGCTTAAAAATAGAGGCTGAGGTTTCTTTCGGTCGTGATAAGCGAAGGTATGTCTCCATAAAAATGATCCCACATATCTTTATATAATAAGGATATTGGTTATTACCGCACAAGTATGCATCGCATTTGAATCCAAGTTATTGGCTTATTTGCATCTCCCAAACACGCACTACAGTTAACTGCAATATTTTTTCATCTCCATATTATCTTTATTGCCATTTTCTCTTCCCTCAGACTAACAAGATAATGTCGGTGCCTTTTATAACAGTTTCAATAGCGAATTCGGCATTGTTTGACTATATATTATGACATGTCAAACCGTCGTGTTCACACACGCACGCCCGCACGCAGCGCTCACGCACGCGCTCACTCGCGCACATACACACATACAAGCAGATGTGTTTGTGCGTGCATGCGTGCGTATATGTGTGCGTGTGTGTGCGTATGTGTATATGTGTGTGCATGTGTGCCATATATATATATTTCTTTTTTCAGTAGTCATTAAAATGCTTAAAGGTAAATTGTAAACAATCTCGAAAACATCAAATACTCGCGGCTACAACTTTTGTAGTCAAAGAAGACACGTCCAAAAGGCTTATTCCAGCGTATTCCAAGTCAAACCTTTTTATAATCTTGTGTGTGTCCAAAAACTTTTAAGTTGAAAAAGTTAAAATTCTACTTTAAATTCCGATTTAATGTTTATATTTATTTCTTATTTCTCTACTCTCGACTTTCGAAATTTTGCCATTTTTCAACCATATAACAATGTAGACAATGGGTTCACTTTATAAAAGAAACTTGAACTTCGTTGTAGTTGCTGTTGAAATGTTTGATGACATATTCTTTATTTAAGTACGTTTTGTGTTAAATAAAGCGAGATCCTTATCTTTGCATCTGTCATAAACAGGACGAATTGTTTTACATAAAACAACACTTATATGTATGTATTATTCCTTTATAATTGTGGAATTACCGAATCAGGAAGTAAGACAACCAACAAAAACATTTAAATAACCATAATGAAATATCAGATATACATTATTCAGCACAAAAGTAAGCACCATTTTTATATATACAGATGTAAATTATTCAACAATACAATTATTTACATATGACAGAGGCTACATGCAAAGAACACACTAGCCTTTAAAGTAGGTATAGGAGATTTATTCATTTAGTCCTCAATCACACCATTCGCCCGTCGCCAAGAACCACTTTGAACATAGTGGTTGATGAATTATACAAAATGGGCCATGAAACATATGTTTTAGCCAACGGCAGGTGTTAATTGGTAATGATTTCTATGTTGTAAGCACAGTTTGGTGTACATAAAACGGTAATTCGTGACTTATTCTTGTAATGCTGTTCGTTGTTGTACCTCCTTCTACGCTCACTACGGAATCCCGCCGAAAATACACACTATCAAACGGGTTGAACGATCTTTATAATTTAACCAGACTTCATTTGTCGAATTGTTCAATTCTGAAAAAATACGAAAGACAGTATTCTAATAATTCTTTTAATGAGGTAGGAAGAAAAAAATGAACCTACATACATGAATAAAACTGCAATCAATATTTTTTTTGTCAACTTCTTATCAATATATACAAATATTACAGATATGCCTAAGTGATATTAAAGAAAATCATGATTCTTAAAATCTTAAATCGTAAATCTTAAAGCGTTAAAAATATTATTGTCATTTAAGAAACAATGTTATCTTCGCTTTTCTTGGTTATTTTTTTTTTCTTGAACCTTATAGCAACCGGTATAAACTCATTATGGCAATTTTAATGTTAACAATTCCATACTTAAGAACATTAATTCCAGGATATATTGTTATGATATATAACATGAATAATGTTTGCAATATTTAGCATACTTAGTAATGGGTTGTTTAATGTTGACTAAGATAATTTAAGATGGAAACCAGGGAGAAAGCAGATAAGATATACGCATTGCCCAAATATAGTTTCCTTTACAAAGATATTTTACGCGTTCCTATGTACATTTTTATCATTTTACCAAAACCTCAATTATAGTTGAATGTTTGAAACAATGTACCAAGTTTGCGAACAATATTTATTATCGTCTTTACTGACAAATACAAATATAGTTGCTTTATATATATATAACGATAAAACTTTTCGATGTTGCAAAATGCTTTGATTATTGCAAAATATGATACATTGTGAGCTGCAAAAAGATTAAATATTGGTTACATTAATTTATCTGAGAAATATTATTTACCAATCTGAATGACTTATTACTGAGGATTGATATATGGCTCATGGTTTTTATTTTTTATTGTTGTAATTGTGATTGAACAGTGACTTGATTAGAATGATTGCAAATATGCTTGAACTTTTGTAAGTATGTCTTGGTTGAGAAAAGATTGTGAATATTTAATTTCAGAAAAAATAGTGACAATGTCTTGATTGGTGAATATAAACTACAAGATCAAAATCAAATAAAATATTTTACCGAAACGATGAACGCTTTTGACATATTCAAAGCCTTGTCCATATATGTCAACTTCTCCGGGAGTCTGTTGGTTTCTATTTTCACGCATTTTGTCCTCCCTAAAAGTAACGACATAATTTTGTTTTTATCCTCTGGAAGGGGTCGGCATTTTAAACCCCGGCCACATCGCCCGTTGACAAGACCGCAGTATTCTCCTTCCAGTCGCGCACATGCCAAGCAGCAAGAACATACCCCTGGTTCGAACACCAGTTCACAACTGCGCGGCAGTATCGGGCAAAGTTTATTGGAGCAACTTTCGCAGTTTGAGACTTGTCGAACGGTCAAGCCAACAGAGTAACCGTACAGTTTGTGAATCATATAGCACAAGCAGATGCTAATGAGTGAAAGTTTCAAACACACCATAGTTTTGCAGCACGACTTGATGATAGCACCGAAGGAGTCAAGTAGGACAACTGCGATGACAAGGAATGCCAAAGAATGAATGTCAGAGTATTGAAATTGTCTCCATTTATAAACCTTGTAGCAGGGCGGCTTCCGATATTGGCTATTATGAATAATTAGATAGTCTATTTGGAGTATCTACCTTAAGAATTTACTGTGTCATATCAGACATTATGCGGCATGCGGCCATGTTGCGTGATTTGCTTGTATTTTACTGATCATTTTTAAATATACTGGATGCATTTAGGAAATTAAGTTTTCATGTGATTTAACCTTCGAAGCAGACACGTTTCTCTTTAGTAATATTTTACGTTAACTATCATCTATTTAGCGGTAATGATTTATAGACTGTATAATATGCTAGTAACAGCTTGTATTTTTTAATTGTTTACTCACCAACGTTTTAATAGACAACGAGCCTTATAAAACACATGTATATAACCAAATATAAGCAAGTAACAAAAACCTCTCACATTTAATAAAATATATTCATCTTTTTTTTTAAAAAAAAAAGGTCAAATAGCATGTTTGTTTATTTTATACAAAGAAGATAGTATCAATATATTACTCAGATGACTTTATGAAATCGAAACATATTCAATCAATTGAGCAAACGTTTTCGCAAACATAAACAAGATAAGAAAATCCGTTTTGACGAGAATGGAGAAAATTTGTATCAGTAAAGTCAAAATATACCAAAGCCATACATAACTTTATTTAATTATATTTCCACAATAACGTTTCGATATATTTCAAACGACTTCAATGTTTAATTATATCTCCGTTTTACTTTTTCACGAACAATTACAAATGGAGTTAAATTATGGATCATAGTTACAGAAATCGTATAACGTGAACAATAAAAGAAATAACAACGCATGCAAATTTTTTTGACAGTTTTAATTTAGTATCACCATAAAATATAACAGTTTTAACCTTTAAAACTTTGTATTAAAATAATAACATTTTTAAGCGTGTTATACTAGTATATGATGTTTAAATTGCCCTTACCTATATTTCAGCGGATTGTGGAAAGACTATGCTCGATTAAATGTCAGGTATGACGTTATTTTGAGGAAAAAAATGAATATTTAAAGAATAGATTGTGAATTTTAAATAAATAATTTATAATTGAAATAATGATGGCATTTTATATAAAATATATACACATAAATAAATAAAATAAAGTAGTTTACAATAATGATTAATATAGTTTATTTGTATCCTTTGGAGTCTGAAACATACAAAGTATATTTAACTAGTTAAAATGTCATCTTAAAATAGGAATTCATTACTTATCCCACACATGCTGCAGCTGCTTTCATTTTGCTTCGATGAAGTACATCATATAATATTACTATTTAAAGGTATCGTTGAGATTAAACAATGTTCGATGATAAACATGTTGTTTTTTTTCTGTCGATTTAACTGTAGCGTTGAAATTTTCTGTTTACAGGCAAATAACTGTACACTTTTATTTCCAGTTTAATTGCTTGAATGTGGTCTAAACTGGGATGAAAACATAAGTTATGTTTAACGCGATAAATAATGTTAATAAATTGTATGACACTGTAAACTTTAGCGCGAGGCAAAAGTTTTCCCTAACAGGTATTTGCAATATTTTGAAACGTATTCTTATGCCAAAAATATTAATTAACATAGAATGTGTAATTTTCTTGAATGGTGAAAAAAAAGTTGTTGTTTTTTTGTGTGTGTGTTATTTTTTTGTTATTTTTTTTTTTTATCTTTTTTTTTTTTTTTTTTTTTTTTTTTGCAATAGTGCACATATTTACTCCTGTACTAGAGAATGTGTATATCCAATTAGGAGGCCTTTGGCCTTTGATGTGTTGCTACATTTAAGATGATTAGAAAAATAATTTTGACAAAGCATTTTTACAAACAGATCAGGCTTGCACAATTCTGTAGTATATCTGGTTTCTGATTACGGAAAATGTAAAATGATTCTGCGAATTTATTTTTTATATGTGCTTTACTATTATTGTTAAAATGTTTAGCATATTTCAGCAGTTTTATGAGACCTAAATAGTATTCATTTTTCTAGATGAAACTGTTTTTAATAAGCAAGTTACCGGTAGACAGTAGTGACAGTTATAATATCTGACCCATCTGTTTTGTTGTTTTTGAAACATATTGCAACGACCATTTGGGATCATTATAACAACGTCCAGCTTTTTGTTTTGGTGGAGGAAGACCCCAGATACATGTCTGGGTAAAACCAGTGGCGCATCGCAAGACAGCTGATAGACCTTCTCATATTAAGTCCTTCGCGGTGAGAGGCTAAGCAGTCAGAGGAGTAACATATCGGCGACTCTACCACGTCGCCACAGGCGCCCCACCTTGACCCATCTATATGTAAGTACCTTTGCTCTGCAGTTATATAGGAATATTGCAAGGGCAAATCCTTATGGTTTAAAATTATTATTATTTTGTGTCTCCCTTTTGTTTGACTAATCGAAGACATCGTCATACAATTTATTTTACAGAACAAACTATAATTATTGCATAATAGTACAGCAGACCTCATATTCTAATACCAGGACCATTTAAATGCGCTATTACTTCATATGACAACTGACATAATAACAAGTATAATAAATATATTAAGATTGTTTAGAATCCAATCTTATAAACCACTAACACAAAATACATTTTCTCTTTTTAATAAAAAATATGTAAAATTAAATCTTATCAAATACTGTTACTATATAATATAAATAATCGTTAATGCAAAATGGATAAAGATATTTCGTTTGAATTAAATCACTCTATATAACAATTAAATAGCTATTATGTTTAAATATATTTTTTGAAGATTTTAACTGTTTCTAATCAGTTATATTATAACTTATACGTTCTGCATCTTATCGAAACAATACGAATTAAGCACAAATAACTTTTTGTAAATAATAACAGACATTGAAAACATTAAAGCTTCGTTGAGTCCAACAACATCGCAAATATTTGAACTGCTAATAAATACTTGTGAAATATGTCGATGTTACTCTTTCTTTGCTTTGAAAAAAATAGATCTTTATTATTACCGGGACAGTGTATGTTTTCTGTAATCGTATCAGTTCTTTAAAGTTCATGAACGTATTTGATACAGTGGAAAAACCCATTAATTTGAGCAATTGGAGCCGCTCTGAAGTGCGGTATGTCTTATGGAATGCATGTTTGTATGAGGAATATATAGCTGGCAAAAAAGGAAATCGCAGCTGTTCTGTGAGACCTTTTTCAGAGAAAAGAACTAAGTATTCCGTTTTTAACATTGTAGCTTGCAGCAATAATGTGTAGCTTGCATTTTTTTAAAAACTAGCTGGCATTTATAGGAATTCGCAGTTGTTTGGCGAAGGGTTGTTTAACAAAAAAGCCCCGAGTGCACCGATGTTAGCAATGCAAATGGAAAAAAACAACAGATGTAGCAGAGTACAAGTAAAACATGCAAAGCAGCAAATACTATATATTTTTTTGTAATATAATGTATTGGATCATTTCAGGACATAACAATATTTTGAACAATCGCTATGAACACACCCAAAAAGGAGAGGCAATAGTTTTACAATATCTATGACCTATAAAATTAACATTCAATAAAATTATATATCGAGTGCTAGGATTCATAATCGTTTATAAACTGGGCTGCTTTTAACATTCTCTTGTTACTGCACGTGTCTCGAATTATTATGGGCTTGATATATTAAGGTAAATTAATATTCTTTTCTTGAACAAATATTAATAATTTCTTGCTTTTATATTATACTACAAATTACGATAGTCAGAAGAACGATTTGGCACCGTCTAATCATAAGCTCTGTGTTACAATTTTATATAATATAAAAACAACATGATCGGAAAAAACATTAAGGGAAAAGAGCAACATTTCTTCTGTCTATACAATGTATTATTTCGGTGCATGTTTGTCTCATATATTTAACAGGAATGCTTGTAGTTTCTCCAATTACTAGGTAAAATTGTATTATATGTTCGAATGATCTCGGGATTTTGTCATTTTTTGCATTGAATAACCCAAATGGTTTTTCTTGGAACTTTTTTTGATAAAATAATTCTCGTCATATGCCTTTTTTCAGTGGTATATATTGTAGAAAAAAGTGTTTATTCTAAAACTCGTGACGGAAATACGAAAACATTAAGATTGTTGCGTGTTACAGCAACATGAAACATGCCTATCTTTCAACTGCTGTCACAGTCAATAAATAGCATCATGTTATGAAGTTCGTGCGAGTAGAGATTCAATCTTTTAACAGGTTACTTAAATTCTGGTTAAAGGGCAAAGACCTTTGCTACAAAATGAAGTCTGGTTTTTGCAAATCATACCCAAATAAATCAGCGGCGGCAATGAGGTTTTCTGTTGATAAATATTACAAAATTCTTACAAAATCAGCAAAAAAGAAAGTGGATCTGTTTTGTTAAGATCTAATGCGACCAGACAAAAGATGCATAGAACGGAGTCTGCTAATAATGTCTTCGCCTAATAAATATCTATGTAACCTTATTTTAAAAACGCAATTGAATTTATTAATTATCCG
This sequence comes from Sinonovacula constricta, assembly GCA_007844125.1. Classification (NCBI taxonomy): domain Eukaryota; kingdom Metazoa; phylum Mollusca; class Bivalvia; order Cardiida; family Solecurtidae; genus Sinonovacula; species Sinonovacula constricta. The sequence continues at coordinate 20,951,120 of CM017568.1, forward strand.
AAAGTAAGAATAATGTTTTAATGTTTTATCTTTTTGACGCAAACAATTTTTTTTTCAATGAATAAAAGTAACACAAAATATGAGAAATATTCGTCTTTAACATGTATCTTATTGACAATATGTATATATATATTCTTAAAATCATTTGTGACAATAGCATATTTCGATGCCTAAGGCATGTATATATCAAACTGGAATCTGTATATGCATTCAATTAGAAATCATTAAATAGACTTGTCCACTCCATTTTGTCTAACAACATTTGGCAGCAATTTTGTTTTTATATTAAGACGAACGTTAATGAAGGACGTTTATACATTGTAAAAACTACCACTTTTGTTTTCTGACATCTCAGAGCAGAACGGCATTTAAAAACTGTGAAACAAATACTCATGCCTTCAGAGAAAATATAAGGTGAGATAACGGGGTTTAAATAGTAAGAAGTTAAATAGAGGATCTGATATGAGTGTTCAGATACTGATAATGTTAAAAGAGTTTGATGATATGTAACGAAACGAGGCTCTGTCGAGTATCGAATCATTTTAGACAACGAGTTTAATATTTTCACTATCTAGTGAACACAAATATTAGATTCTATCTATTACATGACTAAAACATCAGCTGTTTTTTTTTTGTTTACAGTGCATCATCTTTTTATAGATTAAACAGTCGGCCTGAACATGTGTAATTATGTTTGGGAGAATCCGCTCAAAATAGTTCCACTCTATACTCGACCATTTTCCATAAAAAGGGAACAGATTCGTTCATAGCATGACTAAAATGTTATTTATTATTGATTAAAATGAAATTGCCCAACAAAATGCATAAGACGGTGACAACAAAGTTATCAGGAAATGGCATATACTTAATGAATTCACACTAGATAACTAACCAGTGTGTTACCAAAAAAAACGCATGAGTGTTACCTCACGCTCGCCCGGTAGGTTATGTGATAAAATAGCTTCTAGATAACCTTACCAGCAGTCTTTCTTAGCATTCAACATATATGTATGTATATTTTTAGAGGTTAAGAGTAATGTAAGTTACTAATTTTATAAGAGGGTCAAACATACTTGCGTTATATATATATGTCTATTTTATACAATTTGAAAGTCCATGAAAGGAAGAATAACGTCATTGTGAAGCATCATAATGGCAAACGCAAATATGAAAACAAAATTAATTTTAATTAACACATCTTTTTGTTAATACCTCTACTGGAGGGAAAATATGTTTGGCCATTAGGTTATATACAGTTTACTTTTAAATTAGTGTGTGTTACAAGAGCTTCCAGCTATCCCCGTTCTTCTCTAAATGTTCTTAATGAGTTTCATTTCTAAATCAAGATGCTTATGTATTTCTATTCAATCATTACAACAGAATGGTTTCTCTGAAAAGGCAATCCCATGCAGAGAAGGAAATAATTTAACAATTCTATCAAATAACTTAAATTCTTTAAATAAGTTATGACAAAAGCATATTTCGATGCCAAAGGCGCGCGCGCACACACACACACACACACACACACACACACACACCTACACACACACACACACACACACACGCACACACACACACGCACACACACACATATATATATATATATATAACATAATTACATGGATATCAATTGTTTTCTGTTGTTACTTTCTGTTGTTGTTTTTTGTTTTGTTGTTTTTTCTGTGTGTTTTTTTCTTTCTTTATTGCAGTTTTAAAAAATATCATTAATATATGGTCATAGATGATCTTTGAATAAACAAAAGTAATTAACAACAGTGACATATTAATATATACAATTATTTTAATATAATTTCTTAAATTTAATTACTCGTTTTCCATATCTAATAATAAGTACAACGTGAAAGCACAGGGGTTATCCGATGTCCTTTTTATTAGTTTTAACCTTTCTGCTGTTAAAGAGCTTTTAAAAACATCTACCGTATTTTTATTTTACTTTTACTTTCATTTGTCAACATTTGTATTTAAGGATAGCCAAAGAGTATTATACCATGATGATATTGTACAACAAGTAATGCTACGATGATAAATAGTAATACTAGCAGATTTTGAAATATAATTTTACTTCAAATAAAGGAATTTATTTGGAACAAAAGAAAATTGAATTTTTTAATTTAATTACGCAGTAATAATAGAAACTGGTTTGGTTTTCTTTCTTGAATAGTGTTTTGCTCAATAACAGTAATTTCTTTTTTAATATTTTGCATATTTTCATACGGCAGTTTACGAATTTGCGATTTTGAATACTTAAGCAAATAACTGTACCAAACACAAGTTCTTAATCGTTGTTATTTTCGTTACTTCTTTAATCCAAAGAGCATTCCTACCAGCTAAGTTTATAAAGCATAAACATGTCCCACATATGATTATGAAATACTGTATAGTTTCCATAAGCTAGTATAGTTTTAGGTTACTGTTTTCTATTTTGAAGAGACTTAACTTAATCATTGTTCTGTGTGGCTTTTTCAGTGGATCTTGATTAAAATTTTGGTAGATAGCTCAAGAAATGCATATCAAATGATCGCGACTACTGAAATATTCGATTGTCTATATTGTAGAATGTATGTTGTAAATATAATTTCCATTTTCACTAGAAGTTTCAAATTTTCGGGTAGAAAACAGTGCAATTTGTTTAGTGATCATATAAAATATAGCATTATGACCATTTTTCAGGAATATAATAATAATAATAATAATAATAATAATAATAATAATAATAATAATAATAATAATAATAATAATTAGTATTATTATAACGATATTATTATTCTTTGAAATATTATTTATTTATTTATCTATTTATTTATTATTATTATTATTATTATTATTATTATTATTATTATTATTATTATTATTATTATTATTATTATTATTATTATTATTATTATTATTATTATTATTATTATTATTATTATTATTATTATCATCATCATTTTTATAATTTTAATAATAATAATAATAATGATAATAATAATAATAATAATGATAATAAATAAATAAATGAATAAATAAATAAATAAACAAGATGTTCACTGAAAACGCCTCATTTGGTGTTTCTTTATAACTAAATAATTGTCAGATGTTATAACGAACTTTCATAAATATTCAAGTGACACCGCCTATTACAGATGTGAAGGTATGTTTTTGTCTTCCGTCTTCTTGTTCTAATTAAGTACCATGACGCCAATGGTGTTTATGAATAATTATAGGTGCTTTTAGACGTTCTTTAAAACTGTGACCGAAAACAGTTAAGGCTAAGCTTAAAACGAAATGAATGCACAATTAACAAAATAATCTTCCGAACTGTATGCGATCTATTATCCTGTGAGAAATACTTAATATTTAGAGGATATAAGTAATTTACAAAATTTTAGAAAATGTTTATTAAAACAAGGATCAAAATAAAAACATAATGATTTGAGAAAATTTAGCATGTTTTATTTCATTGCTGAACCATTTGTTTCACACGCGGACGCGGATAAATATATGTTAGAAATTTTGGGTGTGAACTATCATTTTTTGTACATAATTTTAATTTGATATACGAACTTAAGTCTGTGTAATTTCTTAAATAATAGACCATTATTTTTTATCTTTACGCTTAGGTATTTTTTCAAGCTTCCATTTTGTTTCTTTGAAAGGAAGCCGAACAAATATAAATCAATTTATTTGTAATCTAAACAAATTAATTACATATAATATATTTTGTAAAAATGTTCAACTGTTCGGGAAAAATGATGTTTTTGTATACTTACAACCCTCTGAAATCAAACACTTTTTTATTTTCTGTAATTATTGCTATATAATTTTTTTCCAAGCTATGTTAGGGAATTTATTTGCATTACCCTTAAAATAACATTTCAACATGACAAGTTTGATTAAAACGAACATCAAACTCTAACGTTACGAATTACCATCTTTTCCATTTTAAAACCTCAACAGTCTGCTTTTCATTAAGTGCATTAATTTCAGAGTGTTTTTAGAAAGTTGTATTGGTTAAAGATAGCTCGAGTTCACAGAAAGTTCAGTGTTACTATAACGGTACGCTATTTTTAGTTGTAATCATATACAGACATAGTGTAGGCGCTTGTGGTAAAGATGATGTCTTGAGTAACAAAAGGGCACAACGACAATGTCACGAAAACAATTAACGACTCTAATTTACGTAAAAGACTTGCGGTTTGGTTATCAGGTAGAGATGGCTGATGGAATCTATCTGATTATTTATGATTGACTGGACCAGCCATTAAAGTGCAAGATCTTACTGTTTATTTGTTTGTTTTTATTTGTTTTGTTTTTCTTATTTTTATGTTGTTTGTCGATGCTATAAATAACAACGATATGTTTACGATAAGGGATAACAATTAATGATAAAAATAATGAAAGCAAATGATTATGGGGATGATTACAATAATTATGAAGATTATAGTGATGTTATTTTATTGTTTTGATGTTTCTTGTTTCGTTTTTCTCTAACCCCCACCCCACCCCCTAGTATTACAGTTATGATGTTAATGGTGATTCTGATAAACTGATGAGGACACGTTCAATAATATGATTATTAAGATAACACATATTGCGGGGAAAGTTTATTAGAAGTTTAAAGCTTGATATTCAAACTGTTTTCCGATAATTTTCTTAACTGTACTTACATTGCAGAGAAATTTATTTGGATATAAAAATGTTTAAACTAAACTAACAGCGATGATGGAGATGTATGTAAGATCTCTACTTCGTTACAACTGTTTGGTTTGCTCTGATTTGTATTATCATACATTTGTATCGTCATCGTTTTGTAACTTTTACAACAGACAGGCATGTCGATAGTTTTTTTCGTGTGGTTTTCACAGAACAGAACAGAACATCGTTTATTGAGATTTGTACATACGTACATCATCTGATACAAACATACATTCACACAATAAAATACAACAGTCACGTGATACAGTCACAATTTTACAAATATAACAAATAACATGGAACATTTGGAGAGTAAATCATCAATATCAGTGTATAGTTGATATTATCGTAATAAAAGAAAAACAGCATTTAACTTGTTAAGTAGTTTTTTCGTATAATAAAGGCTTGCTTTATAAAATTAGCAACATTTACAAGAGCTGTATTAACTTGAGTTGACATTAATATATTAAATTTGTAAACAGATGGTCTATTATAAAAATAAGAATCAATATACTTTTTGCGCATGGTTTTATATAGTGGACATATGAGTACAAAATGAAATATGTCTTCGATATCCCTTGTATTACAACATGGGCAATATCGTTCGTTTCTTGGTATAAAATTATTTCCGAAACGACCTGTTAGTATTTTCAAAGAATGAGATGATATTCTTAATCTTGTTAAAAAGAATCGTACATCAAAAGGTAGCAGATCAAGATATATTTCATACTTAAACACAATTTTGAAGTTCTTATATTCTTCCAGAACTGGACTGCGTCCTACAGAGGCAAGCCAATCTTGGACAAAACAATCTTTTACTGTTCTTTTAAATAATTTTGGAAACATCTTTATATCCACCATTTCCGTATTATTAAATAAGTATGAAAATCCATAACTATCTAATAACTTCTTACAATTAAATACCCAATTTCTTTTTCCATTATTACAATCTTCAAAAGCTATTTCGTAGCATTTTCTTAAAATAGAGTTTTGGCTTTTCACTAGCTTACTCCAGTATTTGATAATCTTAACATAACGGGATATATATAAAGGATATCTTTCTAGTTCACCGTACACTGCTGCTGAACTACTACTGCTACGAACATTTAAAATCCTTTTGCAAAATTTAAGATGTACCCTCTCAATTGATTTTGCTTTAGTAAAACCCCATATTTCTGTAGCATAGTTTAAAATTGATCCAACAAATGCATCAAGCAACTCGCATAAAATTTTTGGCTTAATAGGGACTTGCTTACAATTGAATAATAAAACATTTAGCGCCTTTAAAGATTTGCCAGTGATATACTCATTATGTAATGCAAAGGACCCTGTATAGTTAAAAATTTCACATTATTAAAGATGCTGCAGTACTCATAGCATGCTGTCATATTTTCTTATTAATTTGTTGGCTTTTGTATTTGTTGTTGTTATGGATGTTGTTTTTAAATAGTCAATAAGCGTATATTTTGCATTAGGCAATTGCATACTTACGTAAAATGATGGTTAAAAACACTAGTCGAGATGTGTATGATTAATCATGTACAGCATGTTACTATGCTTTAAAGTACCATGTCCTCCGGTTAATGATCATTTTAAACATTTTAAAATAATCACACACTGACAAAATTGTCAAAAATAGTTAAAATATTGAAACCAGTTGCTGAAATCATTATGTTTTACTTAAAAAGAGGTACCATGTAAGGTTTAATTCCTACTGCATTGTGAAGAATAATATAAAGTTATCGTGTTTGATTATATTTATTATCGATAAGCAACGTACAACTTATTACAATCACTGATTTGAAACTCTTTAGCCCTTCATTGCCCGAGCTTGAGGTCCGGAAGGGGTTAAAAATCATATGACGGGGAGGTCGGGGAGGGGGCGATCTTCAAACTTACCAGACACCTTTCTGAGGATGTTTTTATTTTTTTTTCTACCAAATAATAAACAGTGGAGATCACTTTAATAACTGTAATTGTGTTGCTGTATATTAAACACACACACACACACATACACACAACCAACACGCACACACACACAAGCGACACACAAACACACAAACACACAAACACACACACACACAGAGTTTTAACAGAGTGGTTACAAACATTTTTACAATAGCGTTCATATATTAAATTGTCAAAACAAAATTGAAAGCTTGTTACAATAAGTTCTATATCTGAAACAATCTATTTGAAACAAACTACTAAAATAACGTTTAGTACATATAACTATACAAGTCAAACTTAAATCATCTCTGAACTTAATTCAAACAAAAAGCGTTGTACATTTGTTATAAAAACACACCCACACGTAGTAATGCATTCGAAGGCAGACTGTCTAAAATTCAAAAGTCTTCTTCAACTTAAATAAGAAACAATCCATTTAAAAAATCAGAGCAAAAACAAACAAGAATTCATTTTCGGTTCAGTTTCTTTTCCAATTTTAAAATGCATAACTTATAATATCAAAAATGGTGTCAATAAAGTTCAGGAGCTTCTTCAATCCCCATCTCAGACACATATTGATTTTCGTAAACACGTATTTGCTTCTTTATTTCCTGTAAAAAATACATATAATAGAACTTTTTATCATAAGGGAAAAATATTCTGCAGTAGATAAATAATACAAATACTAGGATTAATCGAAAGCTTTCGAAGATAATTTTTCCCTATCTTAGGTTAGGCTGGCCCTAAACAATTATAATTGTAAACTAATTTAAAACAGTTTAACCCGTAGCTTATAAACTTTTTGCATATGTGAATTAATTGTTTTACTTACATGACACCTAGAATATTTCAATGGGATTCATTTTGCAATTCAGAACAATTGTCCTTGGTTTAGTAACCGCTTGCCACATACGTATTAAATGTGTCGCATACTTTCATGTAAAAGACGAATAGCCACTAACTGTTATATGTGGGCTTTATAACAAATGTATCTAGTCATCCTGTGTCATTAAAATGTCATGGACAGCGAAAATTAATTTGCGATACATATTACTTGCACACCATTACTTCCACCATTTTTAGGGCTCTGTAGTTTGAGATTCGCCTTAGATATATACAAATTGCGTATTTGAGATAATAGCTTGCCAAATGTCCCTTTAAATGACGCTATCAGAATCGTTACTACTTTCCATTCGTAAAGAATGCCACTAAAAGAGAAAGTTGTATGTTAAAATGTTATTTAGAGTTAAATAAGTTGTTTGTAGTACCGTATTGCATAAAACAGTTGAAAAAGATATATACTTTTTTCCTTTGTAATCAAGAAGTGTGTGTGTTTTTAATTGAAACATTACTAGTGGCCCAAACTCTATACAATATTGACATAATTTTTAATTTCGGCGCTACTTTCTTTTTAATGACGTCATAACTTAGTTCTAAGAACACGTCATCAATTTGACTGTTTTGATTTAACTAGATCGGGTTTCTGTTACGGTACATTGTATATAATTACAAATGAACGCCATCTAACCTTAAAGATAGACACTGTACTTGCAGCGATAAAAAATAATAATATATGCAACTTAATGTTTTATTTTCATTTATAGATAGGCGCCCTTTAATGCAGTGGGTTGCATAAAGAATACATGCAAGTAAGTTAGGTAATAAACGATGGAATATTTCATAAAGATGTAAACCAGTTATCAAAGGTTTATGACCCAATGCTGCCATAGTAAAGAGGGTGATTTTTTATTCAATCAATTATATGGTATAATGAGCATACGAAAATAGTTTAAGTAATATTAATCAATAATGATGGTCATGTATGAATGACCGAGTCATGCGAGTCTATGAAAATAATTATAAAAATGTTTCTTACCTGAACATGTTTGCAACTCGTTGGAATGATGAAAACAGACGGTTCCGGAATAGTTGTTGTGACATTCTGATATAAGAACATGTTTAGAAAATAATCTGAAAAAAAGATAAAACAGGACTGCAAATTCAACACCATTTGTGATACAGAAAGAGTGATATAGGTAAATGAAAACATACGATTTACAAAATAAGTTCCGGCAATCTGCATGGAAAGCGTTACAGAGAGCAAAGCTTTCTGATTCTCATATTAATCACTATATCACTAAACATTAAGACAATGTTACAAGCATATCATATTTCTAGAACATTTTATCTCAATAATGAGTTCTACTAAAACATTTGATGCTAAATTACATTAAGCGCCTCAACTTCGAAGACCTTTACACACATAATGTCTTTGTAACTTAAAATAGCTTAATTTTGACTCTTTACATAAATAAATGGAATTCTGGAGATTCCGGAACCCTTTGTTCTGTCTTTGAAAGCAGATGCTTTTTAGATACCCGTTCAATTGACACAACTGGCGAAAAACTCAACTGCAAGTTTTAAATCTTTAATCTATGTATCCTTGTCAAAAAAGTATGTGGGGCGCCCGTGGCGTAGTAGTAGAGTCGCTCTGCAACTCCTTTCACTGCTAAGCCTCCCACCGCGTGGGTTCGAGTCCCGTTCGGGGTAATGAACTTAATGTTGGAAGGTCTTTCGGCTGACATGCGGTGCGCAGTTGGTTCTTCCCAGACATTTTTCTGGGGTCTTCATCCACCAAAGCTGCTAGACGTCGCTATAACATAATTGGTCGCAGCGATGTAGCTCAAAACAATAAAAAAAAGTATGTCCGTTTATGAATATTCTTAAATTGGCTCTTATGCTTTTTATAACAGACAACTTGTAACTCAAAACAATAAAAAGTATGTTTTTATGAATATTCTTAAATTGAGCCCTATGCTCTTAACAACTGACAACTTAAAAGGTTTACATGAATTAGAATACCGCTTGACTCTTTTCGATTGAATAGTGTGTTCAAAACAGATAGAGCATTTGAAAACCACTATAATATTAAATGTGATATGTGATTGTCAAAGCAATGAACAGAACATTTGAACAACGTACAATGAATTAAAAAGTTCGATTGAAATTAACGAATCACATTCTGCGATAATATACTTGAAGTGTGTGTATATATAATTTATCGATTTTTTGTTTGTTTTTGTTTTTTGTTTTGCTTGTTTGTTGTTGTTGTTTGTGTGTTTGTTTAGTTTTGTTTGTTTTGTGTGTGTGTGTTGTTGTTGTTTTTGTTGTTTTTTTACAAATAGTTTGGCTTGCAATTCTCTGCTAAGGTGGTGTCGTGTATACAAATCTTTGTGCACAAGCTTTTGCTGAATAAACAATTCATTTGTGTTACTTTACAATATCATTCTAGTCAATACACACGCACACAAAATCACGCAACAACAATAACTGCCTTGGAACGGTAGGTGATCAAAAGGGCCAACTGGGGTACTTAAATCTGATTTGTGGAACGCCCCAATCTATCACTTCCTGAAGGCTTTTCCCTCAAACAAACAGTGTAAATAAAAGATATCCCATCAAAGTGAGACACCTTACAGTAATCGACTGCATCGGGAGTTAAACTCGTAAAAGGAACTTATATAAAGATAATGTTTAAGTATTTAATTATTATCATTCCGACTTGTCTTTAAGCCAATAACAGGGGGGCAAACAACTTAATAATGATTCAATGCCGATCTAAATATTGTAACTTTATAAACATAAAGCGGGGCATTTAAAAGACAAAATCTATATTGCTAACATGTTGCACAGTTTTACAACAAAGATTCTCCCTTTGTATAATTATAACAAACGTGAAAACGCCCACTTTTACTTAACACTATTATTACATTCTAATTTGTGATAGGTCAACCGAATAGATTTCTCCTCATTTACAGTAAGATGTTATTCATAACAAGTAGGCTTAAAAACGAACATTATTATTTAACGTTTCGAATTACCAGCGGTCATAGACTTTCATCTTAAAGCATCAATCGACTGTTAAGTTAATGCATTAATTCATCTAATTACGTTCATGTTGCGAATTATTGCTGAAAGATATTGAGAGTTCGTAGAAAGTTCAGTGTTGCTATAACGGTGCGCTAATTTTATTGAAAATCCAATAGACATACCGTTCATGCTTGTAACAAAAGTTATGTCTGGAATAACAAAAGGACTGTCACGAAAACAGTCAACGACTGTCATACGTAAAAGGCTTACACAGGAGACGGCAGTTAGCCAGATGGTGTATTAAGTAATCAATAGTTGATGGCAGATAAGGTATTTGTCGCAGTGAGTACTGGGTTTGTGTGTTTTTATTGTTTTTCATGTTGCTTGTTAGAATCTTTCCGACGCAAATGATAAGAGCACAGAGAGATGGGCGTAAATCATTTATAGATAGATTTCGGTAGAAGTGTTAGTGGTGGACTGATCGTGGTGAGGATGATGAAGATGTTGCTCCTGCTTTTTTTCTTGTTTTGCAGCTGCTTCTGCAGCTGTCCTTTCTACAACTCTAATGCTTCTGTCGTGATGTTTTTGATAAAATGTCGATGCTCAAGACGATATTGATAAACAATGATAAAGATGGCTGTGTGATGACGACGATGGTAGTAACGAATTATAAATAGAATCTGTACCTTGTCGATGTCGAATTCGCTTGCTTTTTTCTAGTAACTGCTTGTGTTGCTTTATAACGGGGCTATTGGCAAAAGGGATTGTGCAAGGGCTGACTGCTACTGGGTCGGCAAGAGTTTGGTAAATGTTTTTCAGATGTTGGGGATCTCATTTACCTGGACCTCCTGTGATCTGAGAGTTCGTTACAGGAATACATCCGTTTAGGACTCCAACGCGCTTCTGTCCTCCCTTTATATCGTCTCCATAGAACCACACGTCAACCATTACGTTACCAGGGTAACGGTGACTTCCAAAATAGACCGCGTCGTCTGGTAAAAAAAGAAGTTTGAGATGCATATTGGTCTAGGTTGTTGCCAGTTAGCTTTATCAAAAGTCATATCTGACAGATTTGAACATACAAACCAGATGTCGCGTCACACGTTATTTTCTTAAAACTGTTTAAAATGATAATATGGTCGATCGATTGAGCATTTCCATATTAACATTGGCTAAAGACATATAATATTTATACATATGACTCTTTCCTTTTGCACTTTTACTTCTACATAGAAAACATCGATTCAGGACCAATATTAAACATCAACCTAATAATGACATGAAACAAAATATGTTCTATTAAAGTCAATGTTTATATGCGCTGTTTGGTCGAGGTTAGTTCATTGGTTTCAGGGCGTTGTCACTTGCAAAGGCAGATAAACGAGGAGGCATCAAATTAAATTATCCACGGTGGATTGACCGATTAGCATACTAGAGAAAGCTAATGCAGACATGAAAATAGGCCCAGAAAAAAACACGCGCTAGTTGTGATAGACATTATGCTAAACGTGTTACTTATATAACTGCAACAGTTTGTTTCTCTTGTCATCTTAAGACAACACTGAACAATAGTTAAAATATAGTTTCATGCACAAATAATACAGACATTACTGCATACACCAGTTACGTTTTGGTTAGTCATGGTAGTAGATAATAATTACAACAACAAAGAAGAAGAAGGAGAAGAAGAAAAGTTCTAATCACAAGGAAAGAATTAATTATTATAGCTAGAGGAATATTCTTACTAACTCTAAATGTACAAAATGACTTGTGAACAGTAAATGTTTGTGTATGAAATGATCCAGTAAGTACAGAAAAAGTAAACGGCAAACTTAAAGGACAATATTTTTAGAAATATTACCACAAATTTACTAAATCAAAAACATAAGTCGGGTTCTAGTGTGCTTGCGGATAGTGTTTAAATGTAAAAAATGCAAGTTAAATATTTCTTTAGTTTCCGTGATTGTTTGATCATGCTTTTCTACTGAACAACAAATTTACTAAATTTTGAATAATCAAAATAAGATTTTAAAGTCTGACTTTAGATGGAGTCATACTTTCTGCTGTGACAATAAGGATGCCAACATTTGCATTATTCTATTATATGATTAAGGTTTTGCGTGTTGTATGTGAGAAATTGAAGCGTAAATAAACATTAATTTACATTGAAGTATTATATACAGCTTCACTGTCGGGAAGCCATTTGATAATTTTATGATTTAACAAACGATTATCCCTTGAACAAAGTTATGCCCCGGTGCGGTTAATACGGTGGTACGTAAAATGTCAAATCTGGTGTGCTTTGTGGTATGTTATTTATGTGTACACTTACGGTGTTTAATACCATGGTGGTTTTATATTGTCTTTTTGTCTTTTCTCTTGGCATGTTGTCGTAAGTATGTTTCTATCTTAATTGCGTTTTTTTTTTCTCTTTTTTTGTGTTTTTGTAGTATTTTTGTCTTATAGTGTTTCTGTCTTTCTGGTTTTCTTGTGGCGTGTTGAAGGGCAACGGTATTAGACAAAACTATTTACTTGGCATGCATTGAGGCTCCATCTGTTCAATATCCAGAAGATCGTGCACAGTGCATGTATCGTTTTCTATCACATATTTCTTGTTCTGAAAAACACAGACATCAATGTTCAAACATGAATTGTTATCTATTGCTTCAAACGGAAAAGAATTTAGTTAAAAAGTATATCTTTCTAACTTTTTGCTTTTATGATACTATCTGTGCGATGTTTCCAACCGGACAACAATATGTATGTTACTAGTAATTTTTTACAACAGTGCTTCATGTTTTATTTTACAAATTGGGAATGCGTTTTAAAAACTCTTTCGCCGTAATGATTGTATATTTCAAATTTAATAGCAGAATGAAAAGGCTTATGCTGCAGGGCCTACGCCATTTATGAAGATAAGTTTTAAGACAAATTAATGACACAAATAATCGTCCCATTAAGGTTTATTTCATTTTTTAAAGTTTATCACTGCATTGTTTGTTGATGATTACGCTACTTTTCTCAGATAGTTATATTTATTCGATGATTACACATTCGGTGAATTGAAAATGACATTCTTCAGAGTCCCCACAACGAGCCCCACCACCGCCCCTCCCCACACAAAGATAGTACCATTCTGTGAGGTGTCAACTGGACACTTGATTAGTTTATTACCGACGCGTTCGAGCGCGACGCATTTATATGGAATGCTCACTGAAATTTGCACGTGGGGAAAGGTTGTTTTGCGGGCTTTCTTAACCCGATGAAATACGGGTCCTTATTCGGTAAACGGCGTTCTATTTTATTTATTCATGTTTATCTTTATTTTGTGTGTGTCTGTAACTTTCAAAATAACTAAATAAACAATAAGATACTGAGAAAACAAATACATTATGCTCCAGAAAAAAGAAAAATACTATCTGAACAATAACTATTTGTATAATGTGAGGCTGCTGCACAGGTGCAATTTCTTCTTCTACACTTTAGATATATAGTTAATATAATTATATTGCAACTTTTTTCATCTTGGAAAAAGTATTATATGGTGTGGAGTTTTGCTTTTTATTTTGTTTTAAACCAATCCATGGTCTAAAGAAAATACTTTATACATACTTTTTCTCACGATTTATAGTATACTGAAAACGTTCAATAAAAAAAAAACATTACTTTTCAAATATACCTGTTTTAAATCTTCCACTTTTTGCGTCGCATCTGATGCTTCGCATCAACGACTTTTTCTTGTCATATACAGAGATGTCATAGGGGCAGTGGTCTTAAAACAATTAGTCACACTTGATGCCCTTGATCAGTAACTTTCTCCTACCCACCGCTTTCTTGATACCACTGCAGTCTGAGGCTGTATCTCCCCGGCTAGACTCCGCTTCCCTCGCCCCCCCCCCCCCTACCTTCACCGCAACCCTTTAACCTCCCACTTTGATCACAGTCTGTAGCCAGATGAGATTATACATGTACATGTATTACAATTTTAATGCCTTTAAGTCCAATGCATTACTAGCAATTAATCCCTTTACAGTTAAGGGCTTGCATTGCTGCATTTAAAAAAAAAAAAAACAAATTATTCATGTGTCAACGATAAGTTGTCACGCTTTGTCGTGATATTTTCCCTTTACATTGTCTGAACGTGAGAAAATTCCTCGAAGTTCGAAGAAGAAGCTTTCTGTTAACCAATACAAGCACGCTATAAGCACGCAAATCGGTACTTTTGCCGGCTAACCGTTCCAAGCGGCAGCGGCTGGATTTTCTCACTTAATAAAATGTCTCAGCATTTCGGAACTTTTAAATTTTACTTGCATATTTCTATCTTTGTCTGGTGCTAAATCAGTCTTTTTTATTGTGAGTATCTAATTGTATTTTCATATTTTTTAATAGTTGGTGACATTTTGTGCGAAAATACCACTCCGAGGGAAATCAACCTATTAACAAGGTTACGATGTAGCAGAGGTCTTGCAAAGATAATTTTACAAATTACTATCTTTCTACAAGAAATTTCAGTAAAATTTAAACCCAAAACATGTATAAAATTAATAAACGGTTCTCGAATACTGCACATTTATACATAATATATATTCGAATATTCGCATGTTCAAATCCTTTTCCAGCTTTATAAGTATGATTGATAAGCATTTCAATGTCAGCAAAATAGCATGTTTATTAGACTTACAGTGTCAGGCATGCAATTACATTGAACCCAGCACTGTACCCATGTAAACACTATCTTCGACTCTTTACACTACAACTAGGTGAGACGGGTCTTAAAGCAAGCATACTGTCTGAAATTTAGGTTATCAGATATAGAAAGTAACTTACTTGCATATACTTGTATATGATCCAGCGGTTGGTTTGAATTTTCATAGTCTGATTGTCTATCTGCTCTATCAGCGCCATTTGTTTACCCTGATAGTCCACTGATACCAGTGTGCTACCATAGGCCAAGGACGCAACATCCATGTCGCTGTTATACTCACCTGAAGACAATCAGCAAACAATTTATCATTATCAGCACCATCGTTATCATCGTTATCACCATTATCATCATCATCATCATCATCATTATCATCTTCTTCTTCTTCTTCTTCTTCTTCTTCTTCTTCTTCTTCTTCTACTTCTACTTCTGATTAATTAATATTATATACATAATCGCCAACGTAAAGTTGATAGTCGCAATCATCATGAGCACAACATCATGCTCATCATCATCATCATCATCATCATCATCATCATCTGCTCAATGCTCAGTTTTATAATCTACCTTATCTGTATTGTAACCTAAATCATATATACATCATTAATTGGCAAATCGACATATTTGATTTTAGCTATTTATAAAATGTTGCCGCATTGGTTCTTTCGCATAATCATCAGATTTTCTTATCTTTCTTTTTTAAACATTTTTTTCGAATGTTTCTTTTTACTTTTCAAAAAAAAAAACTTACTTCTTCTTCCACCATCTTACCATGAGCAACATCATGTTAATGAATTATGTCAATAAATTCGTAGCACGGAATCCCAATCTTGTTCCAGTTTCGCGAACTTTGTGGCACGAACCTGACACTATTTTGGACTTATTTTGCATATAATTTCCTGTGATGTATTGCCAATAGTTTATTTTTGTAATTTCTTTTCTGTACTATATCCTCTGTTTTATGTTACTTGAAATACAAAGTTTCAATGAAACAGTCTGACGAGAGTTCGAAATAAGTTTCCCCAGTATAGCTGTATTTTTGATGGCGATATAATGGCATTTTTTATATTTTGCCGATCCCTTGTCTCCCTACAAAAAAGGCGTTTTTGTTTTAGGTTATTTTTGTCGACCATAACACTATATTTCACAAGTCATTCCATTTTTTTTTAATTAGCATTATAGTTGTAAGCATAGTTACTTTTAAAAAAGAGTTCATCCTTTATGTTCAGTGAGGTATGATCTATAGCATGAATTTTAACATATAGAACATAACATAAAGAATTTCAGACAATTTCCATACAGATCTTTTGTAAACTGTATATGATTTGGGAATATTATGCAGAACATATATTTCAATAAAATGCTTATGTATGAAGTCGAATACTATTTGAACAGAGTAGTTTTTCTCAGTCAGGAGAACTATGCGATGCTTTTGCTGTTTTCATAGTAAATTTCCAAATGAAACCTTGTTTTGGCTTTTGGTATGTTTTTGGGTTTAAAATTCAAATATCTATGAAAATTTTGATAGGACCTTTTCTTATTTACCTATTTTTTGTGTATAATTTGTGTCACAAAAATACTATTTCGTAAGAAATTTCTAAGCAATTTTATATAAATTAGCATTTTTTCATGTTTGTTTTATCCTCTAAGAAAACAAGTTTGTTTTTAACATATTAGAACTTTGGTTAAGTGTTATTTAGTACCTACATGTCGTTTAAATAACACGGTGTCCTTCAATTAGTTGAAATAGGCACAGACAATGAATTCCTACACGTACTTAAAATAATTTTCACTTTAAAAGTAACAGCATTTTTTTCGGGAATAATTTAATTTTAATTTAAAAGTTACTAATTTTATTTATAAACGTGTTCTCGTTGTATTATGTGTGAGTTATAGAACATGATATTTTGGGGCGCCCGTGATGTAGTGGTAGAGTCGCCGATTTGTAACTCCTCTGACTGCTTAGTCTCTCACCGCAGAGGTTCGAGTCCAGTTCGGGGCGAATGACTTAAAGTGGGATGGTCTTCCAGTTGACCAAAGGTGCGCCGTTGGTTCCACCCAGACATTTTTCTAATGCCTTTCTCCAGCAAATTGCTGGACGTCACTATAATTATCATAATTGGACGCTGCGATGGGTTTAAAAAAAACACAAACTAACATGATAATGCTAGATTTAATCATAAAACCGGAATAAACACAACTAAACGTAAAACTGTTATTGATGATATATCATTAATAAGCCATAGTTTTGTTTTGACTTAACCATACCTAACAGTGCTTCAAAAATAAAAGTTACAAACATTATTGTCGATAAATGGAGGAGCTGTTAATATGTTAGCTTGTGAACATGGGTAAGAAAATGTCAAAAATTATAGAAAAAAAAGAACTTCTTTTATGGCTGTCCCCTGCTTTTTGGGGCGCCCGTGGTGTAATGGTAGAGTCGCCGATTTGTAACTCCACTGACTGCTTAGCCTGAGTTCGAGTCCCGTTCGGGACAAAGGGTTTATCTGGGAAGGTCTTCCAGCTGACCTGTGGTACGCCGGTGGTTCTACCCAGACATTTTTCTTGGGTCTTTCTCCACCCAAACGGCTGGACGTCAATATAATGATCATAGTTGGTCGCTACGATGTTTTCCGAAAACAAAACAAAACCAATATTTTCCAATTGCGGCGCTAAGTTTTGAGAAATGCATGTTTTATAGTTCTATTATATATATTATACTAACAGATTGATACATACAGTCTGTAACATTACCTTTGTTATAATTTTGTCACGTTCTTGTGGACGCTTATCAGTTCGTTTGGATTAACGTCAGTCCAAGAAGAAGTCAGCACTTATTGTTGTGGTCAATCTTCTGTGCCATAGAATTCTTATTTTTGCACTGTTCTGTTAATTATGATTCCAGACAGTGAGTATTTAAAAAAGGTTGTATAAATTTAATGTTCAAATTAATTTAATTCGGATATTTATATGGAGGCGTACTACTTTATAGAGCAAAATATAAATTCTAAACTCGGTGGAAACGCCAGGTATGTTAAGAAATTCATATAAACTAGACTTACCGATTGTTTGTACAATATTTCCCGACCATTTATCAGGAAAGCAGCAAGGTTTAGCGGCCAAAACAATACTACAAGACACTATAGCAACAACAAAAAATAAGTAATTCATCATTAACTGTTCACATTCAAACTCTCTTCTGAAAAACTACATATGCCTTGGATGTGTTGATAATGTATACCGTTTATTCTCAAGACGTGATATTAGCAACCTTGATAAAATCGTATAATGAAGTCATTATGATAAGAATTTATCAGTTTATTCACATGTACAAATGAAAAGTTGACCTATTTGGATACTTATTTGACTCTGTTGTTAATGGTACATTTACATACATGCAGTATAAATTGCATTAAAATAACGCAACAAAAACAGACAGAACAATACAAAGTATATTCAACAAAAATAACGGCAAACAGGACCAAAACAAAAACAAACACACGCACGTGTGCAATTTCATTGTTTAAATGTATTTAACAGCTGGTGAAGATATCTGGGTTGTACTTCTCATAGGACCTAATTATTTCATCTAACATTTAACGCTTCGTATTCCTCAGCTTCCCACCGCCGGGGTTCTTGTTCCGGCCAGGACAAAGAACTTAATGAGCGAAGGTCTTTCGCAGACCCGCATTGTGTCGATTTTTCTACCCGAATATTTGTCTCGGGACACCCTCCACCAAAATAACTGTTCGTCGTTACAAAAAAAATGATGAAAAACAAAACTGGACATGTTTTTTTTTTTTTTTAATTAATCGACAATGAAATAAATAGCATAGAAAGATACATTAGATTGTGATATGTTTACAATGTGTTTGAAACTTTTATATTTTATATATTTGAATTAGATACGTAGGTCTTCTGAAACAAAAATCAAAAACAAGAACAACAAAAACAAGAAAAAACAGCAACGAAATGTATCGTTGTATGACTTTAAACCGAGATCAAGAAAAAAAAAAAACACAAATACACGTACTTTAGCATACCTATATCAAAGATTTCAAATCTTTGTTATAAAGGTGCATCGGTCCCTGATTCTCGAGATATAAACGTGACTATAAATCAAATAACACTCATTAAATGTCATAAGTAGACACAAGCAAACAACCTACATGTATTTAATTTTCTATTCTTAGTAGGAATGATACATAAAATCATGATGGTTTTAAATTGATTACTTCCAGTACTTTTGAGCAGTGTTATATTTTAAGCCAGAATTAGAAACAATCTTAAGTCAATTTCAGACTTATTACTTCTTACACAGAATGTTTAAAATTTTAAACCTTTAATATAATTTTTGTCTCAATATTAAGGATTACGGAGCCTAATAAGCATTATAAAGAAATTAATGAAGCCTTATTTAATTTCAATAAATTTAATAAAATGAATTTATTTCCAGATTTAAAACAATTTTAACCATGTTTAACTCGAGATATTCATATTTGAAGATGGTAGCTCCAAAGCTCGAAAAATGAATAAAATCAAGAGGAAACCTACATTACAAAACAAGGTGTATGTTTTTTAATAATTATAAATATTTAAATACATGTTTTTATAGTGTACTTTCGTTAA
Source organism: Sinonovacula constricta (assembly GCA_007844125.1). Lineage (NCBI taxonomy): Eukaryota > Metazoa > Mollusca > Bivalvia > Cardiida > Solecurtidae > Sinonovacula > Sinonovacula constricta. The sequence goes on from CM017568.1 coordinate 20,970,969, forward strand.
TCTCATGAATATTATAATGCAAAAACTAAAATAGGTTAATCTTTTTATAATTTTCAGTATCATATATGCTTCAAACAGAGCTGCCACAACTGTCCAAATACTAAAACCATGTACTATTACTGTCTGTTTTTAAATATCAGTTTAGTTAAAATATCTACAATATTTGAGAAATTGAGTGACCAAGACACATGAGATTTGATCATGGATATTTCATTGTATAGCTTTTTTAACAAAACAGATATCAGCCTTGAAATGATCGGAAATACACCGAAAATATTTTTTATTCAATATTTATTCAACATCTTCAAATTTAAATTTATTTTGAAGAAATGACAACATAGTAAATCATTTAATATGTTTCACTAAATTGTAAACTTAAAAACACTTCTAAAGTGAATTTATGGAGAAAATATTAAATTAGATAACGATTGGCTGAAATAGGAAATTAGAATAGAACCTTTGAAGTCAGAAATACTGTGACAGATATTTGACAGTAGTACTGAACATTACAAATATTATATGTTATAGACGAATGGATTGTACATTGTGCAACAAAATAGAGTACTTCCAAACAACTAATAACATTATTTCCTGTGATTACAAAGTTTTGCTAGCACTCCATTTGTGTTAGTAACACCTGGCAGTCCTTCTGAGTTCCTGTAAGAACATGTGTTCTGTAACCCGTTTCCCGCCACCCCTCCTACACTTTGACACCTTACGATAGGACTATATTTTGGTTTTGTCCTCCACCGAACCCGCTTGTTGCGTATGCGAGCCGCCATATTGGTCAAATAATTACCTGGAACACACTTCCTCATGTGACAAAACTGTCGGAAGAAGGCAAGAGCAGTTGCGGGTTTATTACGATATTTTCCGACATGAGTCGATATTTGCCGATTCGTAAGTGTCCGTAATCCTTAAATAAAGAGTATATGTGGAAGTCGAACAATTATATTATTGTGAGGCCTTAGAAAAAAACTTATATCTTCTTTTAATGCCTTTTGTGTTTCTGTGTGGAGGGTGGGAGGGAGAGGGCGGGGAGGGTGGTGGGTGGTGGAAGGGGGGAGGGGGGGGGGGGGGTCGAGGTACTACTAAAAGGAGACACTTGTTTTTGAACATGTTTATATACCAATTATCCGCCATTCTTCGCTTGTATATCTTATGAAGGAAGCACTTAAACAGTGACATGCGGCTCTAAAAGGCTTGCCATGACATTTCAGTCTGCTGGGTATCAAATGAATGAATGACTCACGTAATTAGCAAACGCTGCGTAAAGGTTAGGTAGCTTTTTATATCTAAGTAATACAAAGACGTGTATCAAACAATTATAATGGTAGGAAATGGGCCGCAAAAATGGCGACTTTATGCTAAAATCTGGAAATAACCATGTCTGGTCCTTAGGCCCGCTGAGGCACACCAAGTCAATTGCCTTGTAAGAGCCTCGGTAAAAATTTGAGAAGTGACCCAAAAAAATGAAGCGCTTTTTTATATAAGGTGATTAATTGATCTTTTTATGTAAAATATTCTAATAAATAATCTACTTGTATTGATTTATTAATTACAAGTTTTGGTGCCCATTACAATGGTTAAAAGCTAAGAACGACAACTCTGCTAGGAGATTTATTATACAGTCAAACCTGACCATGCGACCACCCCTTACCGGCGACCACCTGCTCTTTACGACCACTTCAAAGCCGCCCGATCATATTTGTTCTGTAATTTTAATGTAATAAGCGCCTACCTTTGATCTGCGTCCAGCGACCGCACATAAACATGTCAAACATGTTTTAATTAACCCCTAATAGGCGACCGCGTTAATCCACTCACACATTAGTTACGACCACACAATAAGCAGTTAATTGACATGTTTGTCCTTCTTTGCTAATCACTGCAATCGACCGTGTCAAACTGGGAAATTACGTAATGTCACTGTCATTATGTATATATATAAGGACCAGAGCAATAGTTTATTTTGAAATTAGCGCGCGGCAATAACATAATTTAAAAATAAGTCTTTGTAGATTATACTGTCGGTAAATCTAATTAAATGCCACAATTTATATGTTGGAGTACCAAGACAGATATTCGCTTTAATTATTGCACTCTTCCTGCATGTTTAGGGACAACATATCACTTTTGAGAAACTCAAAAGTTTACAGATGTGGGACCGTACAGGCAGACGTCGAATAGATCTAGCCTTTGAATAAAATGCTAAAGTTTAAGTTCTATAAAATATAGCGTCAAAAGATTCTGTTCAGTTTCCATAAATATAGTTAGATTTCCGGGGCGCCCGTGGCATTGGTCTGAGTCGTCCTCCACCAAAAGCTGGACGTTGCTATAATGATCATAATTGATCGCTGCAATGTATTTCAAAAACAAAACATAGTTATATTTTGGAAGTGTATTAATCTTCTAACATAAGTATTATATCAATACAATATGCATTGTTACCTGAAAAGGTACTGCAAAATGCTGTTTATTAACGCCCTAGCATAAACCCTAACGCGTCATTGCAAACGGGTATTTCTTATCCGAGCCACACTGCACAGATAGCTATTTTAAATCATAGAAAACCACGTGACCACTTACATGTGGGATTACGTTATATAGTCATACGTGGAATCCGCTCTGACGTCGATATCTGTTTTTACCAGAGACCAATATCGAGCATTTTATACAGTTGGATAGAATACACATTCAGATTGACTTTATTTTGCGATTAGTTCTGTCTACTATATAACAATTCCGTTACTGTTCAAAATCGTATTTATTAAAACTGAAAGTCTGAGAGCTTATGTCCTATGGGGTTCTTAGATATATTAATTATGTTATTACCAATGTCATTAAACTGACTAAATGACTATAACTTCAATAAATGTATACAATCATATTTATCGATTCAAACAAATATTATCTTGCATAGTAATAGCTGTTCACACCTGAGTAGTCATTTCTAGCTGAGTCAATTCAACTGTAATTGCTATTGATAGTTTTATGACATAATATTTCAGAATGAGTCGTGTATATGATCTGACCGAAAGCAATATACTCTCATAAAGTATCTTCTTACTTACTTAACCTTTGTTTTTGCTATATAATAATTTGTAGTGTGTGTGTGTGCTTAGCCTGAAATAATCAATGATGATGTACAGTGAAATCTCGCTTGAACGAGATTCGAAAGAATGTGAGGTTGGTGTAATACGAAGAAGTGCGCAGGTTCGGTCAGAATTTGTTCTTTATTTGATGTAAAAACAGATTCATTGGATCGAGGAAGGATATAACGAGAAATTCAGCATCAATCAACTCCAAATTGTCCCGAGAACCAATTAATCGTTGATTGGAGATACATAATAGCGAGCAGTCAGTGATTTTCACACCTGCGGGAGTGACACGTGTCGCACTTGTATGTCAGTCATTGTAATGCGTTATTAGCCAATCAACACCTTTACTTTTATCGCTGCGCTCAAGCGCCAAAGTGTGTTTGTAGCAGGGATAACCATTGAGTGATTAAATGTCATATGTAGCCATCAAGATATATGTTCGTATAGAATTGCTGATCGCAATTGCTCGGTTGTCAGCTGAATATTACATACGACCTAAGCTAGTTTATTCTGCGGCAAGTTCGGATGAAGAGTATTCTGATCGATTAAATGACTAAACATATATGCATATTTGTTTTATGTATTACATGAAACGAAATAACAACAACTCCATTATTTGTCTTTATTACGCACCCCTTTGAATACGTCGCTCACCAATGCGTATAAGGTAAGGGGTGGTAAGAGTAATTGTGCACCGGAAGTAGTACTCCTGACATAAGGTTTTGATAGTTTAAGGTAGATTCTTGTCTTTTGTTGCTGTATTTACTATAATTAATGTAATTTCAACACAAAGCTGAAACCTTATAGAATTATGAAAATGCAAAATAACTGCTCTCACAGCAGGCTATTAAAAGAAATAGACCTGAAGCAGTGATCTCCCTTACATCGAATTTTAATACGTACTACTCGTGCACATAGAATTTACGTCATACAAAAAGCGTAACACAACGATGTGATTGTACAATTATATAAAAAAGTAATAACTACTGGCATATGTAAATAAATAATACTTTATACTTTATAAAGTATTAACATTAACCCTCATTTTCTTTGCCTTTGACATTTGTGTATTAATATTGACTCGTTAAGAACACCATTGACCCATTTTTAATGTTACTATTGATCCTCTTTAACTATTGCTACTTTTAGTATTCATTTTACTCTTTTGTGAGTATTAGAATTTAATATTTCGGGGAATTACCTTTGTCGATTTTAAGTATTACCTTAGACCACCACTACTGTATGGCGCCCGTGGCGTAGTGGTAGAGTCGCCAACTTGTAACTCCTCAGACCGCTTTGCCTTTCACCGCGTGGGTTCGAGTCCAGTTCGTGGCGAAGGACTTAATGTTGGAAGGCCTCCAAGCTAACCTGCGGTGCGCCGATGGTTGTACCCAAACTTTAGTTTGGGATCTTCTTCCACCAAAATAGATGCAATGCATTAAAAATACTGATGCAAACTGTAGCTACATACAGTTTGTATGGTGAGATATAGTCTGTGTGCAACAAATATGACAAAAAAAGCCTGTGTACGAGTAAAATTGAAAGTAGACACGTTTTTGCAAGTGCATGCATTTTGCAATTAATATTTTGATTGGTGATTGAAAATACGGTATAACCCTATTTAATAGTATTATATATATAGTGTATAATGAAAAAGCTTAATTTGGACTATTTAACCATACACGTGTTTGTGTTTTAAGTTGAACCTAGTGAAACTGTGTCGCAGAGTTCTAAGTGACAGACAGACAAACAATACATTTATTACGTCTCAGGTGCAACGTTGTACCACATGAGACAAGTTATATCATTCTAATATTGATACATAACTGTTAGCTCCGGTCATATAAGAATAATGTATTTGAATACAAATTGGGTTAAGAAAAGACAGACTAAAGAAGAGGGAGCAGAGTGAGGAGTGGGAACACACTTTGTGCTCAAAATTTAGACAGCGTAAATGAGGTGTTAGTAACAACAGGCATTCAATATGCACGAGAGTAGTTGAGGTGTTAGTGTCAATAGGCAATCAATACACGCGGTGAGAATAAGACGGTACAATGCTTCAATTATGAAAAAAAAGGAATTTTAAGCAAAAGTTAGGAAGAGGAATGCGTAGGGCTCACAAAAAGAAGAGCGAAAAAGTGCGAGTATGCTTAGAAATAGATGCATGACGGAGGCAAAAGGAGAATGGGTTATTTCGTGTAAAGACGAAGAGAATTGTTGCAAATAGTACATAACCAAAGGCAAAGATAAAAATCATAATAATTATCATAATAATAAACGGAGAAAAAATAGAGGTACAGCGTATGGTTAAATGCAACAAAAACAACTTATTTACTACTAAACACAACGTGCTTCATGCGCTAGCCTTCGTTTGCGAGTGTTATACACATATGCAAAAAGCAATTGGAGAAAATACTAAATGAGCTTGTGAAAAATAGAACAAGGAAGTCGTTAATCAGTATGGATTATTCGCGTTTCAGATATGGATTTGTAAAATTGCATCATACACACGTGTATTGTATCTAATAGTCTAATCATAGTATAATAGTAAGCAATATGTTTATGGTATTCACAAAAATAGCATATTAAACAATTCTATATTACTGTTTGCTTTATGTCCCGGGCTATACCAATAACACATAAAATGTGTTTTATATTGATGCTTACCGAATAAATGGTGTATAGCTGGATTGTGTCTATTACCCCTTTCAGTGTGGCTTGCCAAAACGAGATTCATAACAAGGTGTTACTGATGCTTAGTAACAAAGATGCAGCAAGTACAGCTTTATATTCTCTATGTCATTGCACGATGATAACAGAATGTATACAATCTGATTTTTTTTTAATTCGAATGCTATTTCAATCCCAAAAAAGTGCTAATAAAGATAAGTCGTTGTGGGGTTTTGGAGGCGCAGTTACGCATTAATTTGTTGAACGGTGAAAACTTGTCATGGTTTTACATAGAAAGACAGACACATGTCGTAGAAACGAGCTGCGTCTTATATTAAGCAATGTGTGAACCTTTATCGAATAAGTTTTGTCTTTCATCATTAAAGAAAGGACATTCGAGCAGGAAGTGCTTTTCTGAGCCAATAGCACCTTGATGGCATAGTGAGCAAAAACGATTTTCGATTAAGATGCCTTTGTAACGGCCCGTTTCAATGGAGAGAGAGTGGTTTGCTGTGCGGAATATAACAAGGTAAGTGCTTGTTTAAATGTTTATGATTTTATATAATTTTCCATGCCAAAATTGTCTTTCATGCTCAGGTAAATTTGACTTTATTAGAATTTGTCAGTTCGGCATGCCAGTTTTGTTTAAATTGATCAATCAACGATTGTTTAACTAGTATATGTATACCTTTGAGATTTATGTTTAGCTGGTAGGAACATATATCTAGACGTCCAACTTGCTGGAATATGTCTTTAATCTTGGTAAGCCATTTATAGCTACTTGTGTCAGATAACAGAAACCTATATACTAATGACGAGATTTTGTTTAGTTTGCCCTCAACTAATTTGGTCCAAAAATTTATCATTCTTGCTTTTGCAAGTATTAATAAAGGGTATTTTCCTAACTCGCCATAGAGAAAGTTTATTGGTGTAGATTTTTTAGCCTTAGTTATTTTACGTAAAAAACTGCAGTGTATTTGTTCGATTATTTTAAAATTTTCAAATCCAAAATATTTCTGAGCCATACCAAAGGATTGGGACGATGGTATGATCAAAGAGTTTTAAGATTAGATCAAGTGGTAAGTCTGAGTTTTGGATTCTCGTATTGATAACACGTAGTGCTTTATTGGCTACCTCGCAAACATGTTTTCTTGCACGAAGAAATGATCCGTTATTTGAAAATGTAACTCCAAGGTAATGATATAGGTTAACTATCTCCAGATTTTCACTGTCCATGTTAAACGTAAAAAAAATCTTGTTTGATTCGCTCCAAAGACAATAACCTACGTTTTGCTGATATTAACTTTCAAAATTAATGCCATTCTTTACAATAATCTGAAAAATTATCTAAACTTTGTTAATGGTTTTTTGCAGTGTTTGATAAAAGTCTAGTATCATCGGCATATAGGAGTAGCAGAAGTTTAAGCCAAAGTCGGTATTCTCAATGTCTATGCCTGTTGAACCATGTGTAAGGAAATATGCTTCCAAATAATTTAGGAAGAGCGAAAACAATATTGGCGATAGGTTTTCACCCTGTCTTACTCCAATATTACTTACGAAAAAAAAAACCAAACAGTTGCCGTTTAATGAGATACATGATTCTATATTTTGGTACATGTTATATATGACATTATAAATTTTACAATTTATACCATTTTGTAACAGTTTACACCACAGCCCTGATCTCCAAACGGTGTCAAATGCCTTTGAAAAGTCAACGAAAGCACACAAAAAAGTTTTTTCATTTGCTTTTTTTATTTCAATTAAGAATGAAGTGTAAATATGTGGTCTGCGCATGAATAATCTTTTCTAAAGCCAGCTTGATTTTTTTTAGAATGTTATTATGTTCTATATAGTCATTTATATTGTCATTTGTATGAAGTAACGGCAAATATATATACCAGGTGGAAAAAGAAACGCAACTTTTTAAGTTGATACAGATATAGTAAAGTTTGTTTTAAACGTGCAAAATCTATGCTTTAATATTGGTCGCCCAATTGTGTCCGAAAAAAGAAAACACGCACATAGCCGCCAGAGGCATAATTTCGAAATGAACGTGCTAAACCCGCCGTGTTATGCGCACAAGTGTTTATCACTTCAGCCTATCTTGTACAGTTGTTTTGAGGGAATCAAGAGTTTCTAATTGTCATTGGTTATTGGCGACTTGAAGGAATCAAGAGTTTCTAATTGTCGTTGGTTATTGGCGACTTGAAGGAATCAAGAGTTTCTAATTGTCATTGGTTATTGGCGACTTGAAGGAATCAAGAGTTTCTAATTGTCATTGGTTATTGGCGACTTGAAGGAATCAAGAGTTTCTAATTGTCGTTGGTTATTGGCGACTTGAAGGAATCAAGAGTTTCTAATTGTCATTGGTTATTGGCGACTTGAAGGAATCAAGAGTTTCTAATTGTCATTGGTTATTGGCGACTTGAAGGAATCAAGAGTTTCTAATTGTCATTGGTTATTGGCGACACACAGCGCGGAGTCTACTGTGATCATGTTTGCTGATTGCCACTGGAGATTCATGTGACCAGAATGTTTACCGATAGGATCTATGAAGTAATTAGAAATACGCTTCGTCACCAATCTATAAAATAAAAACGATGTCCTAAAAATCCAATGTCACATCAAAAACTGTCTTGACTGTCAAAATAAAAATCTGTCGTAAGATAATGATAGTCAAATATGTTTAATTTCGATTATTTATTGTTTTCATTTTCTATTGTCGTAAACATGTACAATCAGCCGTAACATCCGGTTAACCGGGTACCATCTGTAAAGTTTTTACGGGTATCCGGATAGAAAAAACGGTATTCGTTGAGATCCCTTTACATAATATATAATTTTCTGTGATTTGTAGTTATTGAAAACTATCCAATTTAAAATCTAACCTTTCAAATATGTCTTCTTACTCCCATATTGCTTTAACGTTTTTTACCGGTTCCAGTGTTTGTGTCGCCTTTGATGCTCTGCATCAATGACTTTTTTTTTTTGCTTTATTTTCCTGCCACGTCTACGTAACGAACAAAATGATGAAAAGCCGTCAAGCTTCTCCTGAGTGGGATATGGCAATATCAGGTGTCCGGCCAACTTGGAGTGCGCAAATGCACAATTTCAAGATTTTCAAGCGTATTTCTATAGTATAGTTTAAAAATCAACTGTTGAATGGCCCTTTCTTAATACAACCTGAGCATGTGGTAACTTATCATGTGCAATTCAAAAATGTTTATGCCTTTCAAAAAAGAGATGTTAACATTCCTGAGAAACAACTTGAAACAGTCATTTCGCGGTAATTATTTACGTAATTTTCCATCGTAGTAGTGTTGTTATCCCATATCTCCAACAATCTGGAAAGTGTCCTGAATCCAGGCTCATGTTGATAATATAACAAAATATGATGACATTTATCTAAACTTTCATTAAAATATTGTATGAGAATGAAAACTGAGCCATGTGCATTGCTTTTTGACCATTTTAAGTTGCATTTGCACATTAATTGTGTATGAATGGACTGTCTAGCCCTTTGTTAAATAGAAATTAAAATGGTGGCAATTACAAGAAAATGTACAAACTCTTCGACAAATATCTAATATTTCTAAATAAAAAAAAATAATGATAATACTCCGCCACTGTTAAAACGATATCTACTCTCGTTTTACGTGTCTATAAACTTTCTCAAAAATCTTTCTGCAATTTAAGGTTATTTCTTGTACGACTCAGTTTGAACATTGGTTTGTTGTTGTTGTTTTAATTGTGGAAGTTAAGTTTTTGGTCATGTTGTCATGTACATCCTCCATGGTTTGTAAGTTTTGGAGACCATCTATACCTGCTGATTTCTTATTATTAATATTATTATCCTTTTAATTATTTTGTTTGTGTTTTATTATTATTTTTATTATTAGTATATTTATCATCACTATTTTGTTTTTATACTTATTTTTATAGCATTTATCATTGTTATGTTTATAATTGTTCTTTTTTAGATTCGGTAACTGCTTTTCTTCTTTTGTTAGTTAAACTATTTTACACAATAACTTATTACCATCCTTGTTATACGGAGGGCCTACATCAACTTTTAAAGTTAAACACATGAAAGGACCTACTTGCATGAATTATTCAGGGGAGACTATTCGTCAATGTCTCACATTGTGTCAAAAAGTTAGCAAAATGCCGTAAACTGATTTAAAATAAAACGGGTTCGTGTTGGTGGAGACCGGGGTAGGCGTTTGTCGGGGTGGTTGTTGTGATGTTGTTGTCGTTGTTGGCGGTGGCAGGGGTGTTGGTGGAGCAGCTGAAGGTGCTGGCGGTTGATCTGCTGGCGCTGTTGCTGCTGATGCTGCCTCGACTGTCACGATTGATTTATTCAAACGAATTTCTTGACAGCTGAATCATATATATTTAAACAACTATGTGGCGTTAAATTAAAAATGCGTACAAATTCCTGACTATCCTATAAGGCATACAATTCTGATAATTACAATAGTCAATTGTATTATTGAACTTGTAGCCACGTACAAAGACAATTTTCTGACAGCGGCTTAATATGTAAAATGTCACATTTACCAAGGACTCGGAGTGTCATCTAAACTAATTGAAAGGTTAAGTTGTTATTGTCATCACGACATGTAGTTTACTAATTAATTATATAATTTGTTTAAATTATGTGTCGCTTATAAGATATCAGATGTCTGATCTATCAAAGGTTCTTTAATTTATCAAATTATAGAATTAGATGTTATAATATCTCTGTCAGACACATTGTTGTATATTCTTATTAAAGGTTTCAAATGACGTGCTTTATTTTAATAACAATATCCCTCCTGTGTAATATTTATTCTCTTAATAAATTATCATTAAATGCACTTGGAAAATACTTTAAACAGTCCACGTGGAAATTACTTTCTGTGTTCAGGTAAAAGGTGTATTTAAATATTCAATGCCTTACGGAAATATCCGAAGAATTTTGGAAACATTCGACTGTGTTTTTTAATTTGCCGACGATTCTTCCTTATTGGCAGACCTGGCGTTGTTCGACCGCTATTTTGACTGTAGCTAAATGTACGTCCCACAAGAATGATATACTTAGATTCACGAGTTATTTAAATAATTGTTTGCATTCTTTAACTGTATGTAATGTTTCTGTGCTTCGGGCTTATACCAATAAAGCCATACAATTATCGCACGTCGTTTTTCACAATATGTCCTCATTTTTGGTGACGTCATTTTTACATAGTTCGACGCAAATTCCTACATTTTTTCTTTCTTTTTTGTTTGTTTATTTTGTTTGTTGGGATTATTGTCCTACCAAGTGTATGATATATTAACCTGTAAAATTAACAAAGCACGCAATTTCATGGACATTCATTTAAAAAAAATCTTGTTTGAAACAAAGAAGTTTCCTTCGAATTCGCATTCTCTTTTTCAGTACGCAGACTTTAGAACTAATTCAACACTTTACCAAGTTTCAAACTCGAGTCTTTCGTAGACTCTCCAATTTGCGTATCCTACAATTGGCAGCTAAACTGTATTGCTACTTCAAGATTTAGTTTTTTTAATCAAATACATTGTAGCGTACAACAGTCAAACATGTACACTTTTATTGTTTTATAGTTTATCGTCAAATTCACAGTCATCGACAACACAAGTCATGTACATGTCATCGTTAATTGTTGTAAGCGGCGGATATTGTACAGTAGTTTAAGAATATTCCGTTTTCGAATCATAACCAACTCTTACTCTTTCCTATTTTGCTTTTTTAACATTATTTTACGTATTTTACTAGCAATCATAAGCTTCTCAATAGGTTGAGAATACAGTGTTATAATTTTCATTGAAAACAAAAGACCATTCAAAACGGAGTTGTATACAGTAAAACAGTGTGACTGGAAAGATTATTGTAATTATGAAATAGTTATTAAAACTTCTAGCCTCTCACAGCGTGGGCTCGAGTCCCGTTCGGGGCAAAGGACATTATGTAGGAAGGTCTTCCAGCTGACTTGCGGTGCGCCGGTGGTTCTACCCGGACATTTGTCTGGGGTCTTCCTCCATCAACATAGCAAAACGTCTTTATAATGATCATAATTGGTCGCTGCAATGTTTATTCCAAAAAAAGAATTATTTTTGACATGTGTGTGTGTGTGTGTGTGTGTGTGTGTGTGTGTGTGTGTGTGTGTGTGTCTGTGTGTCTGTGTGTGTCTGTGTGTCTGTGTGTGTGTGTGTGTGTGTGTGTGTGTGTGTGTGTGTGTGTAAAGCGTCGTCAAAAATACTTATTTTTAGCCGCAAGTATGTTCAAAGCAAACATTTAATTCGTTAAGTCCTTTCCAGTTCACGAATTTGCAGATAGAAAATTGCTCAATTTAATTTTGTAAAGAAATATGTGTCGTTTTCCATAATACTGATGCTCCAGGGCTTTTGTCATTTAAAATGTCTAGAAAGCAGGAACATTCCCTCTTTTCTCAGAACATTTAGGCATAATTAATTGTTGGTTTATCTGTTTCCCGTTCCACAAATCTATAATCTACGGAATTCGATAATAAATGTATTGTTTAATTATTATATGACATAAAATATCGACATTAATAGGCTTGTCAAATTATTATATGACATAAAATATCGACATTAATATGCTTGTCAAAAATTTAATAATGAAATACCCTATAAATATAATTAGGTCATAATAAAAGTGCAGAAGATACGCTTTATGCATTTTGCCCTACCTAGAAACTTATATCTGGGCTTTGGATTTGGATTTGCCGGCATTTTTTGCCGATACTGTGCAGCGACATTCCTATCATTATAGCACAGGGGCACTTATGAGGTGCCCAGGGACTGTACCCAGCCGGTCCATAATTCCGACACCGACGAGTCAGGCGTAATGCTGTCCCCTTAGCCCCGAGTGTTAGGAGGGAAGCCACTACTACCAACTTTAAAGTCTTTGGTTTGACCCGACCGGGGTTTGAACCCACGACCTCCCTATCTGCAAGCCGACGCTCTACCATCTGAGGTATTGCGACCGGTACTCTCTTCTTCATATTTTATTTCATACTAGTTTTTTTGCAACCGCTGTACGGTAACTCGTTTAAAACTTGTGCTCAGTTTGTAAGGTTACCTGTATGTTTGTTCACTGGGTTTGTCGTCCCTCAAACAGTATTTCAATTATCTGGAGACGGAGTCAACTTAAAGCAAATTTAGTGCTGCCATCACAGTGTATACCATGTAGTGAACACTTCACATTCACATTATCCTGATAACGTGCAAACCAGTCGTGGAACTATTCTTATATTTGGTTGAGCGTTAGCAAGGGAGCTATGCCACTATCATTTTTAACGACTTTGGTATGTCGCGGCCCGGGATCGATCCAGGAGCCTCCCGTACCTGGAGCCGACACTCTACCGCTACCAGGTCCGGTCAAAGTTACTATAAGTAACGTTATTTAGATATTTTGTTAAAATAATAATAACTATAAACATAATCTCTAGAATGTTTGATTTTTATATCCAGTATTTTATTTAAATTAAACGTATTTAAGTCTTTTGTTAAAATAATAACTATAAAATAGTCTTTAAGAATGTTTGGTAATTTATTTCAGTTAAACGTAAATAAAACACACCACAAAACAACACCATTACGTCTGTTAGAAATAAAAAAAAAGTTTTAAAGTTTCAACACTTAATTAAAGCAAAATAATGGTCACATAAGATCTTTTGACGACATTTTCTTTCCAAATTTTTCTTGCACGCCCATACAAGTTTTGATGATCCGTAAGATATTCCTCTTGCCGATGGCCTAAGTCCTTAGCGACCTGCAGCAGAAAAACATGATTATCGAGTCAAAGCAAGACAATAATTTGGTGTTTAATGCTATACTGAAAAGCGGAAAAGTCCAGTGGTAGGACTCCGGATCATTGGGTCCGTGGTTCGAACCACGGTCAGGTCGCTGCTAATTCCATTAAGCAAGAAATTAACAACGAGTTGTTCCGCTCCACCCAGGTGTATAAATAAGTAACTTCGATGGGGTTTCGGGTCAGTAATACTACTTCCCATCGCCATCTGTCGGCTGCCATAGTACGGATTTACGAATTCACCCAATGACCAGGGGGTATACTGTAAAGTTGGCTGAACAAGCAGTAGCTTGAAAGAAGACTATAACTTGGTATTACCTACCACCTATGCTAAGAGTGTAATCATTTTATTCCGGGTTAGGTGTATTTTTCTTTTTGTTGGGCAAATAATCTCATCAACATTAGTCATTTATTATTACTTGATAAGTTATTAATTAATATTATTTTTTAAGTTAATCGGAGACGGTATCCGATTGAAGCAGATGCCGTGCTGTCATCTCTGTAAATAGCAGGCTGTAAACATCTTGCATGACCACTTCAGTCAGATTATCCCGACACGGATCGGACAATTTTGGAAATACCAAAAACTTTCTACATGTATTAGCAAAGTGACTATTTCCAGTACGATTTTACAATTATTGATGTTTCGCGGCCCGCGTTTACACCATACATGGAGCACAATAGCTTTAATTACCAGATCTAGTATCTGGTACGTGCATATAAGTGTTCATTTTGACTGATGTAATTCCGGTACAGGTTTAACAGTGTGAAATACAAACTGGGTAATTCCAGTTTCGACAAGCCAGTGTTCATTATAAACCGTCTAATTCCCACATGGATGTACCGGTGTTCATATAAATATTGTAATTTGGTTCAGATATACTAGTGTCCATAATAATAATGAAATGCCAATTAAGATATACTAGTGTTCATTATAAATTAGTACTACCGGTTCAAATATACCAGTGTTACTACAAATTTTGCCATTCGAGTTAATATTTTACAGTTTTCAGCATAAATCTTGCCATTCTGGCTCCGATATACCAGTGATTATAATAAGTCTCTCCAGCCATGTTGAGATAAAGCCGTTTCATTATAAATATTGTCATTCCGATTCAGTTAAACCACTGATTGAAACGTCTTTCCATTCATGTTCAGAAAAAAAACAACACATTATTATACCAGTTTTCATTTCATTTACTAATATTATAAATCTGGTTAATGATGTTTGGTGTGTTCCGGCTTTATCATATCAATGTTCATTATGAATATTTTGTCTGATAAAGGTTTACCTTTGTTCATAAAAACGGTGATTTGGATCATCCTAAACACATTCAATACAAAAGATTGTGTAAATGTATATACACTAACAATCAAAGCGCTCTGCTTGAATTTAAAGTCAGTGTAACAAGTAAAAAATGTGATTTTTGGTATTTTAAATCTACATGAACACGATGGACTAGTGGAGCTAGCCGAGATCCAAAGAGTATGTGGTCAATAAAACAACTGCACTAATTTGTAGCAATGATATGTATGTAAATGAATGGTTTACCGTATGCGCCGTAATCGTTTATTTTGAGGAAATCTATGCATTGAAACTGTTCTGTTTTCGACCACCTTCCTGCGATAATCACCTTTACATATGCGTCAATACTTCGGCGATTTTGATTTCGGCTGTGTTTCTTTCTTTACAAAGTTTCCACGCTTCTCGATGTTAATGTTGTACACGCTGATAAAATTTCTGCTATGCACCGGATGTGAAATCAGCTCGAGTGCGCATGTGCATATGGGGAGTACTTACGGGCAGACAACTTAGTCATCGGAAAGAGCAATTGTAAACATTTGTTACTTGTGGTTATTCGTTGACAATGTTATATATTCAAACGCAAATGATGAAACAACACACAGTAATAAAATATCCATTAATAAATTATAAATTATTTGCCTTTTCAAATTTAGTGAAATTATAATCTCAGTCAGTATGTTGTAATTGGAAAAGTACAATAGTACAAGAACTGCGGGTCTTCCCTTAGTGAAATTTCCTCCTTACCCGCTGTTCAGAACATTTCTGAATACTGATGTTATGCCTTCTAACGGGACACTTTTCATTTGGTCAGTAAATAATAAATAAAAAAAATCTGGCCTTTTGGACTACAAAAAATAATACAGAGGGAAATCACTAACAAATACTTTATATAAAGTGTTCTCTACTGTCATGAACGATCGGCTGTATAAAATTGACAGACAACTTTAACAAATTGATGATTGCCAAGCCCGTCTTCATCATGGCTTGTGTTATAGCATGTTCTTGTTATTGGCTATTGCACAAAAGTATTTACCAGGACAATGCATTATGATAATTTGCCGTTATTTAGACTTAAAAAGGTTTTTTGATAAAAGGAACAATGAAAGTTTAATGTTTAAAATACAATAGGAAAGCTGATTACAATGTATTCTTTGCTATAAATCAATAAACACGTACCATTAATTCAGTGGTTAAGATGAAATATTAAAATGTAGTTGTGTGTTTTTGTAACACTGGTATCCACCAAGGTGACATATCGAGTTCGACAACCTTTTCATCGTTGTAGATAAAAAGCCTTCCCTAATTAGTGCAAAATCCAGTAAACGTAGTTTTGTGATTTTATTCCAGATATACATGTACTTTATTTAAAGTTTGCTGATTTGTTGATTGCTATGGTGAAATTTTGATCCAATTTCAACAAAAAAATTGAGTATGTAATAGTATGGTTCGCAAGTGTTGGGCTGAACATTGTTGTCAATAATCAAATCTGTCCACGTCGAATATTGCAGAGTATCCCAACGTGAATTCTTCGAATAATACTACTGCTGCCTTAGGAGAAAGCGGTAGATTACAACTAGGTACATGTATTACATACAAATAAAATGGATAAAAACTAGTGTATACTAATACTACTGCTGCCTTAGGAGAAAGCGGTAGATTACAACTAGGTACATGTATTACATACAAATAAAATGGATAAAACTAGTATAGACTTGTAAAAAACGGACAATACAGATACCCAAAACATTTTTGCCTTTAGTTAAAACGTCTTATGTGATACCTGATGCATGCATGTGCTACAGAAATAACAACTATACAGAAAATATACTGAAACTATATGTATTATAAATACGGTTTTGGTGTGTCTAGTTTTCACTAAGTATTTTGAATCTTGAATGTTTATACTTGAATGTAAGCTAAAATTACATATTTTGAATAAAAACTGTTAAAAGTCGATGCGACCACTATAAATATACAAATACATATAAATAGCGTTATCTGAAAGCATGCCATTTTTTTTTTAGAAATATACTCACATCCTAAAAAGTGCGAGTCCCGAACTTTTACGCCATCTACCAATACGGCACGCACATGGCTCGACCCACATATAGACTGAGCAATTCGTCACCGCCTGCCAGAGGCTTGCACTGGAGACCTTTTCCGCAGCGGCCCTTGGTTACCCCACAATATTCTCCTAGTTGTCGTGCGCACGTAAGGCAGCACGAGCAAACGCCAATCTCTTTCACTGGCTCACAGTCATAAGGCAATAAAGGGCACTTAATGTTGTGACAACCTTCGCAATTAAAAGCCCTTCGGACTTTCAAATATCCATCGTCCTCAAGAAAACCTGGTATTTTCAGTCCAAAACAGGTTCCAAGTAGCGCGATGACAGTCACAATCCGCAGATTGAATCTCATGTCTGTTGCCATTGATGCCACTGCACCGTTTTGAGGTATGTAGACGAGTGTCCACCTTGATTGTTCTGTGTACTAACTGGTCAATCGGTACTAAACACCATTTATATACTAGTCAGCAGAGGAATATTAGGGCGGTGGGCATTAAAGACTCGGCAGACACAAGATAACGCCAGGCGGACACTCAGAAGTGCCAATGGGGAATGGTCATGCATTATTTTACCGACAGGTGGTGTTTTTCAGACACTAGAAATGGTGCCATAACTACGGTGAAGTGATTTGGCGCGTCATCTAGCACTATTTTGTTTCAGAACGGAGGCTGTGTTGACACTCGCCGGAAGGACTGATAATGAAATAGTAACATTTTGTTTGTGAACGTGTGCTGTTATCTAGATTGAAGCTGATTCTAGATGACCAAGTTTGTCAACAGAAGTCAGCTCAGTACTTGACAATCACGCTCAAATTAATTCAAAACGCAAGCCAATTCAAATCGTGATGCTAATAGATTGTTTATCTTAATGTTCTTTTTTAAATAAATACAATACTGCATCGAAAATGAGGTTTCCTCTGCGTATAGTATGTTTCGATTTTATTTATTTATTTATTTTTTTATTTGCTTAGGGCAAACATCCTAACCTGTTTTCAGTTATTATTCACATTATTTAATTTAATGGAATTTCATTTTTTACTTTCGTATTTTCGTTTCAGCCTGTTGATACTTTATTACCGTAAAACATCGTTGTATCTGGCGCCGTATAACCTATCAAGTGTCGTTGTATCGTAAATTATCGTTGTATTTAGTGCCGTATAACCTATCAAGTGTCGTTGTATCGTAAAACAACGTTGTATTTGGCGCCGTATAACCTATCAAGTGTCGTCGTATCGTAAAACATCGTTGTATTTGGCGCAGTATAACCTATCAAGTGTCGTCGTATCGTAAAACAACGTTGTATTTGGCGCAGTATAACCTATCAAGTGTCTTCGTATCGTAAAACAACATTGTATTTGGCGCCGTATAACCTATCAAGTGTCGTCGTAATCGTAAAACAAACCGTTGTATTTGGCGCAGTAGTATTACCTATCAAGTGTCGTCGTATCGTAAAACATCGTTGTATTTGGCGCCGTATGACCTATTAAGTGTCGTTGTATCGTTAAAACAACGTTGTATTTGGCGCAGTATAACCTATCAAGTGTCGTCGTCGTATCGTAAAACAACGTTGTATTTGGCGCCGTATAACCTATCAAGTGTCGTCGTATCGTAAAACATCGTTTGTATTTGGCGCCCGTCAGTCGGTATAACCTACCAAGTGTCGTTGTAACGTAAAACATCGTGTATTTGGCCGCCGTATAACCAATCAAGTGTCGTATGTATCGTAAAACATCGTTGTATTTGGGCGCCGTATAACCTATCAAGTGTCGTTGTATCGTAAAACACACAATACAAGTTACAAAACATATTACTAACTGGCATTACAACACTTAAAAATTGACGAGTTGTACAAGTATATGTGTATGCATTTTATATATAATACAACAAATTTCAGTGTTATTCTACGATATACATTGGATTATCAAATTAAATATGTTTAAACTAAATTGTATTGTTTATTTAATTGAAGTTTAGGGACAAATTATTAAAATGAAACTTTCGAACACGGGTTAGTGTTAAATGTAAACAAAAAACAGACACATTAAGAGAAATAAAAGTGAGCATATACAATTACACCTGTGACGTAGTTAAAATCGCGAAATAAGGGAAGTAACCAGTGCAACAGTATCGGAACTTTTATATGACAAGTGGTGACTGTCCAGTGTTTTGTTTTGGAAGATTTAAAGATTTTAAGATACGTGCATTTTTCAGAAAAGGATTTTTAGAAAATTGATGTTTTTTGTTTGTGTCAGTGGCCACGTCAGTGTTACCGTTAGATTTTTTGCAAGTGCGTCTATATTGTTTGCCCAAAATTGTACACATGTATGTTTCTTTGACAAAATAAAGTTTGCCCTAAATACTAGGTTTTATGTACATGGTAATACAAGAGTTATTTTATTAGAAGTTAATATTGCCGCAATTTAGGTCTGGGCTTGAAGCAAGATAAGGTGGTTTTAGAGTAAACTGATAACTTCACAGTATAAACACGTTGTTCGAAATGTGTTTTTATGAAAAAAGCTCCGAATGATGAGCTCTTTAGCGTCGCGACAAAATGTTGTTGTTGTTTTGTTGTTGATGTTGTTTGTTTTTTGTTTGTCTAATTTTAATTTTTGGAAAATGTCATCCAGTAACCACAATGTTGGCTGATATTGTAAAACCCAATGCAAACAAACACAAGAAAAAACATCGATATGCGAAGTTCAAGGCGCCTCACGCCTTTAAAGCAAATAAATAAAAGGCACGTTACGATCACAGTAATGTATTGTCATTAAATAATTTCAGAACGCATAAGAACTTATCGGTTTATATATATAGATATTTCGATTTAGATTTATATTCATCATTTTCTATTTGATAAGTTGCACATTGCCTGCTATTGCGCTTCTTTCGCTGTTGCCGGCTTCATTGATAGTTTTGTAATTGCAAACTGCACCGTCAACCTAGGCATACCACAGCTCTTTTCTTTTAAAATACCTGATCGTCAAATTGTCTGCTATATTATTTTCCCATTTACACCACAGAAGAACAAATCACATATGTTGTCATTTCTGTCGAAGAGAATCAATGGCAATAATGATCATCAATTAAAGATCAAATTAATGAATTTGACTGTTAAACTGCCCTCACACATACCTCGCGACCTTACTGCGTCCTTACTGCGACCTTGCTACGACCCAGGACGCAGCACAGTCGCCATGGACGCAGCAGGGACGCAGCGAGGTCGTAGCGAGGAACCCAAGGACGCACAAGGTCGCAGACCGTCGGCGAATATTTTGAACATGCACAAAACAGTCGCAGAAACTCTGCATTCTTGCTGAGTCCTGGTTAGGTCGCCGTGGGATCGCAGTGGAGTCGCCATAGTCGCAGCAGCATCGTAGTAAGGACGCAATAAGAACGCAATAGACGTAGTACACTCGTACTAAGGACGCCGTAGAGTCGCCGATGAAATTACAAGAAATCGTCTTCACTCGTTGAAGGTCACACTCAGAATGAAATTTATGGTAAAAAGTATTATTTTTATAGACGTAGCAAGGACGTAGTAGGGTCGTCGTACAGTCGCAGGACAGTCGCCGGACAAACGCAATAGTCGCCGTAGAGTCGCCGTAAGGACGCAGAGAACGTAGCACAGTCGCATCTGGGTCGCCGATGATCGCCGTGGGGTCGCCATGGGGACGCAATATAGTCGCGGTGGAAACGCCATGGACGTAGAAGGGTCGTATTGAGGACATAGAGAAAACGTACTGAACACAAGACTGCAGAGCCCCGGACCGTCTGCGAGAGAAATTTGAAAGAAAACCAAACGATTTTCGAAAGAAAAATGCTATTTTACTAGTTTTCAGGTCGCAGTAAGGTCGCGAGGTATGTGTGAGGGCAGCATTACAAGTGCAGATGATGTATGGGTGTAAATGATACTGTAATCTTAATACTTTAAACGCGAAAGACGTCAAAATGGGCAATAACTCTCTATAGATATAGTATAAGTAGTAATAGTAGTAGTAGTGGTAGTAGTAGTAGTAGTGTAGTAGTAGTAGTAGTAGTAGTAGTAGTAGTAATAGTAGTAGTAGTAGTAGTAGTAGAAGGAGTAGGAGTAGTAGTAGTAGTAGTAGTAGTAATAGTAGTAGTAGTAGTAGTAGTAGTAGTAGAAGTAGTAGTAGTAATAGTAGGAGTAGTAGTAGTAGGAGTAGTAGTAGTAGTAGTAGTAATAGTAGTAGATGAAGTAGTAGTAGTAGTAGTAGTAGTAGTAGTAGTATAGTAGAAGTAGTAGTAGTAGTAAGAGTAGTAGTAGTAATAGTAGTAGTAGTAGTAGTAGTAGTAGTAGTAGTAGTAGTAATAGTAGTAGTAGTAGTAGTAGTAGTAGTAGTAGTAGTAGTAGTAGTAGTAGTAGTAGTAGTATTTTCTTTCATTTTATTTAGTATCTTTATTATTATGTTAACTTTATTTTATTCATTTTTTATCCATAATCACCAATCTTATTATATTTATAGTATTTTATTAGTGTTATAATTTGTTTATAAGAATCAGGCTTTTGACACTTAGAGTTTTTATGTTTATTATTTAATATTGTAATTTAGTGTTACTATTGATATGAGAATTGTTTGATACATTTTATTTAAAAAGTCAAATATTAGGTTTTAAAGCCTTTTTAATGATAGAATCAAATATAATTATTTAACCGAAATTATGAAAAACACATATATTCTTGTTTATCTTTGTATTACGTAATGGGTATTTAATTCATGTACGTAGAATAATATTCAAATAAACACAAAACGATTTACGATAAATAAACAAATTCTTATGTAAACGACTAAAATATATATGCAATGTTTGTTTGACTTTTAAGTCTCACGTCCCAATGCAGAAAATCTTTGTGTTAAACGTTAAACATTTATTTAATTAATACTGGAGAAATATGCGCCATCTTGTCATAGTCAGGTTGGTTGTGGCCATTATAGTGACTTCAATCTATTTTGGTGTATGAAGACTCCAGAAAAATATCTTGGCCGAGCCACCAGCGGGC